>NC_069404.1:27794503-27834387 GCF_026875155.1 Cherax quadricarinatus
CCCCAACCGGGATCCAACCTCACTCTGCCACTACCTGGGTGGACAAAAGAAGGGCGGCCGGATATCCACCACAAAGCATACCTCCTTCGGCCACCACCCCCAGAATCTGAAAGGTGGCTTCCAGAGATACACCTGTCGCCCGAAAGACACCCAAAGCCACCCTCCAGGATACCGGAGAGGGATCGGGACATCCCCAGGCAGTCCAGATTCCATGGCAAACTACACCACTGCCAAGAACCTCAACGGAATGGGATGGACCCCGGTACCCTTTCCCCTACCTAGGAACTAGCGTGCCTGTGGGAAAAAATCCCAAAGGCCAAAAAGGAAGGGCAAAAGGGAGGGGTTGGGAGGAGGAGGAAAGGAAAAAGGGGAGGATGGGGAGGATGGGAGAGGGAAGGGGGGATTGGGGGGTAATTAGGTTCGGTCTGAAGAAGGAGACCGACAAGTCTAATTCCTCAGACCAAGAGCCTCTTCACCACGCCAAGGAGCCCCCCTTGAAGAGGAATTGTTCCTCTAATTATAATACAGCATTATCCGTGAATCTTTCCTATTAGAGGCCTATTTTATTACAGACGGTATAGCGTCTCACTGTCATTTTACTGACCTCAGTTCGTTCCCCTCATCCACCTTACTTTTTATTGATTAACATTTGTTTATTACAAATTAATTTGAGTTCATAGACGATTTGATTTTTTTTTATATTTTATTTAAAACGTCATACAAATATATATATGTACATATATCAATATGTAACATTAACACTGGTGATGAGCGATAAACATTCACTACACAATCTACTGAATAAGCACATACATAAAGATATTAAAATAAACTTAACGCAACCGACAGACTGCTTCTACGTACGTTGTTTCACAAGTAACAAGGTTCATAGATATAGTGGAACCTACTCATTATTGCTTACACTCCCCCCCATCCCCACCAATGAATACATTCTACATTCCCCTGCTACTTAAAATTAACAGATGACTTGAACAAGGACAACATCAGTAACACAATATATAAACACATAACAATCCAGGCAACACCTGACACAATACTATTTACAAGTTTTTAAAACATACCACAATGCAAGAAGGAATAAAGGTATAATAATAAATTACAACCTCAACACAATAATAATGCACAAAGCTTAATGACAATCACCCATAATACAACTCGCAACTAATTACACAAGACATACAAATGCATTATTAAGAAACCTGTGCTGCAACACAGGTGACCCATCCCTCCCCCACTCACACAACACAGGTGACCCATCATCCCTCCCCCACTCACACAACACATACAATCGCCCTCAACACCATCCATCCCTCCCCCACTCACACAACACAGGTGACCCATCATCCCCCCCCACTCACACAACACAGGTGACCCATCATCCCACCCCCACTCACACACACACAGGTGACCCATATCCCTCCCCCACCACACAACACAGGTGACCCATCATCCCTCCCCCCACTCACCACAACACAGGTGACCCATCATCCCTCCCCCACTCACACAACACAGGTGACCCATCATCCCTCCCCCACTCACACAACACAGGTGACCCATCATCCCTCCCCCACTCACACAACACAGGTGACTCATCATCCCTCCCCCCACTCACACAACACACATTGAAAACTAACCCCATCACCAATCTGAATAATCATGACATTAATTATCCTCAATTTAGGAATATCATGACACGTGTCACGTGAGGAAAGAGAATTTACAACATGGATGGTAAGGACTACCAAAATCACAAACACATGTGAATATTACATTACAAAACATGCATATACAACTACCAATAAAGTTGTTATTACCGTTAATGATTTAGACTTATTACATATTAATTGCCCCCCCCCACCCCGAAATAATATGACCATTATCACCAACTTCTAGCTTACATCCTAATTTGATATATATGAATAAACCTAAGTGGTAATTATATAAGTATTGGTGAAACAGTAGCACCAAAGACAGAGTACATTTAATAACAAATATTAACATAATGGAAACATGACCAAGTCTTACACATTGCCACTTCAACCCGGTTAAGATACACATCTAGTGCTTAACAAGTCCAGGAACATTGCCACAATGAAGGTCAACCAATTCCTAATCACAACAGCATATCTAAGGCGCACGCAGGCACAGACAGCCACAACTGTGTATGTGCCGTTACACATCCCATACGCACAGGTTCACACACATTCGCACGTTACATTATTCCAACTCTCCCGCCACACTAAAGTCGCACACATTCTTTGCAACTGTCAACCCCAAGGAGGCGACCCCGTTTCTACCCTTGACATCACCATCCTACAGTAGCATTTACCATCCCTTCCACCTGATTTACAAATCTAATAAAACCTCTAATGTAAGTTCTCCATATCCGTCTGAGAAAGCCCACTCCCACCTTCTCCCATAAATTTCCCTGTTACGGCACAACGTTTCATAAAACGTAACCACTAAAACCCGCCTCTTCACCTCACTAATCCCTTTCCCCCTCATTCCCCACGATATTTATATATAATCTACCATAATGTACCCCACAGCCCTAATGATACTCTCATCCAATCCCCCCACGTCAAGGCTTAAAGCTCTCAGAACAGAAATCCCTGTACCCCCAATCTTACGGAGTACCCTACTCGACCAACCCCTGACGCTACCCATCCCCTCACTAAAATATACAACATGAAACACCGACTCCTCACCTTCACATATTCCACACACACCCCCCTCAACCACACGTCTATCTCTCAGAACTGTACCCGACGGCAAAATCCCATGCAGAAAACAATACATTACGTCACGTGCTCGTGGTTGTAACCTCATCCTACTTAACCTATTCCATATACTTTCCCATGTATACATGGGGAAAATTCCCTCTACAGGCGCCACAACCCTCCCCACCAACAATCGACACATCGCACCTATTTTGACCTTCCCCGGATCTCGAGCCCACACCATAGCCCTCAAAACTGTTTCACACTCCCGCAACTCCATTCCTGAATACATTCGTTTCAATATTTCATGGATCCTGACCATAACCCCCCCCCCCATCCACACCTTCCCTCACCACCTCCATTTTAATAAAGACACATTTGACCCTCCTCTTTAAGTTCAGCAAACCCAAATCCCCCCCTGCCTCACAGGTAACATTACCACGTCCCTTTTAAGCCAATCACATCCCGAGCCCCACAAAAATTTGAAAACCCTCCTAAGTATGTCTGCTATCGCCATCAGTGTGAATGGGAACACGGCTGCCACTGCCAGACCTTACTATACAATAAGACATTAATGACAATGGCCTGCTGTACAAGGGTCAAATGTTAAGGCCTCAATGCACCCAATCGCCCATGAATCTTATCCACCAACCTAATCGAGTTTTCCCTGCTCACTACATCCAAGTCGTCTGCATAGATGAGACCACAAATTTTTAACAAATTCACCAGCCTCCCCACCACTGAACTACCCCACTCAACCCCCCCAGCCCAAGCTCCTAACCCCATGACCATGGACTTTTCTGAATTCACTTTCATCCCAGTTGCATCCGAGAACAATTGTACTCCCCCATCCAAGGTATCCATTGACATCCCTTCCCTAACCAGAACAGTAGTGTCATATACATACCCTATTAAGACTGGCCAAACCCTCCCAATTCTACTCCCTTCACCCCCCCATTGCACATACGCTTCTCCATGCATGCAAATAAAAGTTGTGACACAGAGCACCCCTGTCGAAGTCCCCTTTCCATTACAATCTTCCCACCCACTCTCCCATTAATCTGTACCCTCGCCATTACACTGCGATACAAAGCATCTACCTATCCCTGTCCCCTGAGGATGGATCTCATTACCTCTCGTTCCACTCTGTCATATGCTCCCTGCCAGTCTAAAACCACCAAAGCCCCCCTCCTCCCCTTTTGCTTCCACGAAATCCCTTAGGAACCCATGTCTCTCCACCATAGACCTCCCTGGCAACCCAAACTAAGTTCTCGATACTACTCTATCCACTATGCATTTAAACTGATTCCCCAAAATTTTGGCAAACAGCTTATAATCTGTGCATAACAACGATATTGCCCAGTAGTCCTTAAGTGTATGTTGCCCCTTACCCTTCGGTACCAATACTACTACAGCTGTTGCCTGCTTCTCCCCCAACTCTCCCCTCTCCTTCATTAAATTTAATAACCTAACCAAAAAAACCCTAATTAACTCCCAATGCTGTAGATAAAACTCTGCTGGGCGTCCATCGATTCCCGGAGCTTTACCCTTACGCATTTCACTTAAAGCCTTCCATGTTTCTCCCTCAGTTATTTCCCCTCTCAACGCTTCCCTATCACTGTTTCCCAACAGACATATCACATTCTCACACACCTGTTTTAAAACCCCAGCTCCTACCCCATCCCTTTGTCAATACTTTCTATACCACTCTTCCGCAAACACTCCCATTCCGTCTGTGGTGTGTATAACCTGACCCATCATATACCTACCTACCGACTCATGAACCTCCAACCATGGAATAGCTGTTGCCTGCTTCCGTTGCTTTTGCTTACACAATACACACGACGAAGGCTTATAGCCCCATAACACCTCTTCCACACCTGCCATTACCCTCCCTCACCACTTGGAACCTCTCATCTTAGAGCTCACGCAGCCTCCCCTTAAGTGCCAGTATGTCATCCATAGGATAAATACCCACCACCGCCCCTCTCGCATAACAACCCCGTAACCTATCCTCCAAATAGTTGGCCAGCCCATATTTTAACGAATTAATTCGTTTCCCTCACGTAATATTGCCTAATTCGTTTCCCTCACGTAATATTGCCTAATTCGTTTCCCTCACGTAATATTGCCTAATTCATTCTTTAGCCACACCATCCCACCATGTTACCTCATCCTCCACCCCATGTACCTCCGCACTTAACCCTCCCACAGTGTTGTAAATCCCTCCAACCTCCTCCTCATCTCCTAACACACTCGTATTTAACTTCCAATAACCCCTAGAGACATCCGCCAGTGACTCCCATCCCACCTCTGCCACGACCGCCCATGATACGAATAAGCAACCTCTATTGTGCGGAAAAACTTTACTAAGACCCCTTGAGAAATGTACAACCTATCTAACCTAGCCGCATAACCCCTCCTCACGAAAGTGTGCTCTACCTCCCACACACCCCCTCCGACTGCATCCTTCAATTGAATATCCCTCAAGAGGTCTCGTAAGGCCGCCGACATGTTCCCCGCCCCTTTTGGTTCCACATCAGCCCTCCTGATAACACAATTCCAGTCCCCACCAACGATGGCCACCGCAGGTAAACCACATAAGAAGAAAACTAGGTCATCACATACAAATTCCTGCTTTACTTTCACATCGTTCTCAGAAGGTGCATACACACTAACAAAGGTTACCCTCTGCCCCATCCACCACCCATCCACACGCAACACCTTCCCCCCTCCCCCCTCACTTCTTATCAACGCAAACGGGCTCTCCTCCCTGATCAATATATCCACACCACCTTTCAGACATGCAGATGGCAGAGTCATGACCTGAAACCCCACCACCTCCAGCTCTCTTCCCTCCTTGAAATTGTGTTCTTGCAGGAACACTACATCCACCCTATATTTACACAGAAACATTCGAAACCATTCCCTCTTCACACTATTACACAGTCCATTTACGTTCACAGTCATACACCTAAGGCCTCTTTATATTTTCCAACCCTTCCTCCTCTCTTCATTCATCCCAGGGCCTCCTGCCCCAGAGCCAGCACAGGGCTTCACACAATCAACCTTCCCCCCTTTCTTGCGATGCCTCTTATCCTGACTATACTCAACCCCTGCCAATTTGGATTCAGGAAAAATAAAAGCACTAATGATGCAATCATAAAAATGCTAGATCTGCTTTACACAGCATTGGAAAATAAGGAATATCCACTAGGAATTTTTATTGACTTAAGAAAAGCTTTTGACACAGTAGACCACGACATCCTACTCCACAAACTTGACCATTACGGTATAAGAGGCCATGCACTTGCATTTCAAATCTTACCTTTCTAATAGGTATCAGTATGTCACCATTAAAGACACAACATCAACAACACGACCACTTGATACCGGAGTTCTGCAGGGAAGTGTCCTTGGTCCCCTGCTCTTCCTCATATACATCAATGGTCTTCCAAACGTATCCCAACACCTGAAACCCATTCTCTTTGCTGACGACACGACTTATGTCATCTCTCACCCTAATCTTGCCACCCTCAACACCATTGTTAACGAGGAACTGATCAAAATATCGACTTGGATGACAGCCAATAAACTTACGCTTAACACTGACAAAACCTACTATATTATGTTTGGTAGCAGAGCAGGAGTTGCGCAAATTAACATTAAGATCGACAACACTCTAATTACCAGACATAATGAGGGCAAATTCCTAGGCCTATACCTTGACAACAACCTGAATTTCAGCACTCATATCCAACACATAACCAAAAAAATATCCAAAACGGTTGGGATCCTCTCCAAGATACGATACTACGTGCCGCAAAATGCCCTTCTCACACTATACCACTCATTTATCCATACCTCACCTATGCTATTTGTGCTTGGGGATCAACTGCAGCAACACACTTAAAGCCAATAATAACCCAACAAAAAGCTGCAGTAAGAATAATCACTAAATCCCATCCCACCCCCCAACTCTTCATAGATCTAAACTTACTCCCTGTTCAGTACATTCAAACTTACTACTGTGCAATCCACATCTACAGGACCTTAAATTCCAATATTAACCTTGACCTAAAACGCTTTCTTGATAGTTGTGACAGAACCCACAGGCATAACACCAGACACAAACAACTCTATGACATTCCCCGTGTCCGACTAAACCTTTACAAAAATTCAATGTATGTCAAAGGCCCTAAAATCTGGAACACCCTACCTGAAAACTCTAGAACTGCAGACACATTCATCATCTTCAAAACTACCATTAGAAAATATCTTATCTCCCTAATACACCCCATCAACTAACTACACGAATACCACCTGGTGGTTCAGAAATATTAATCTCAATCTTAAAATAATGAATCCTAACTAGTCATAAGTTGGTCTGTGATACTCCAATACTGAAACTATGTACTGTGCCAAAACAAAAGCATTCACATTGCTAAACTCAAAAACTAGTATTTAGTAACTTAGCCATAAAACCAACTTACCTCATAATTTGTATTATTTTAAAATTAAGAATTAAACTAAGTCTGTAAATATTATTTTACATGTAAACCACACAATAACCAAATTCTGTAAACTCAGCATTGTAATACTTATAGAGAATAAACTTTGAATTTGAATTCCTCCCAGACCTCTGTGCCGGCGTCAGAACATCATCTGAGTCTGACGTCGCCGCTCTCTTCCTTGTGATTCCCTCCACTTCCATGTTGTCTTCTGAGGTTCCCTCACGATGAACCTCAACCTCCACCACGCCCCGTTCCACGGCACACGGCGACATCTCACGCTTACTGCTTGGCCCGTCATCCCTGCTATGGTTTTTATCATCACATTCCTCCACAGGCAACGCAGTGCCTCTCACCAGCTCAGGAACAACATCCTCTGCAGGCGGCGTCAATGTCCTCAACACTTCCTGAAGCTCTTCCTCGAGAGCCTGTACCTACCTCCTGTACTTGCACTTCAGCACTTTTCTCCAGCCTAGTAACAGTTCCTTTTATGTCACAGCTTACCTCACACACGACATGATGGAAGGAAAGACTCTGAAGTGTCCCTGTTCGCAGATGACGTGAAGTTGATGAGAAGAATTAAATCGGACGAGGATGAGGCAGGACTGCAAAGAGACCTGGTAGAGGCTGGACATGTGGTCCAGTAACTGGCTTCTCGAATTCAATCCAGCCAAATGGAAAGTCATGAAGACTGGGGAGGGGCAAAGAAGACCGCAGACAGAGTATAGGCTAGGTGGACAAAGACTACAGACCTCACTCAGGGAGAAAGACCTTGGGGTGACCATAACACCGAGCACATCACCGGAGGCACACAAATAACCGCTGCAGCATACGGGCGCCTGGCAAACCTGAGAATAGCGTTCCGATACCTTAATAAGGAATCGTTCAAGACACTGTACACTGTGTATATTAGGCCCATACTGGAGTATGCAGCACCAGTCTGGAACCCACACCTGGTCAAGCACGTCAAGAAGTTAGAGAAAGTACAAAGGTTTGCAACAAGGGAATGTCGTACGAGGAAAGGTTAAGGGAAATCGGACTGACGACACTGGAGGACAGAAGGGTCAGGGGAGACATGATAACGACATACAAGATACTGCGGGGAATAGACAAGGTGGACAGAGATAGGATGTTCCAGAGAGGGGACACAGGGACAAGGGGTCACAACTGGAAGCTGAAACTCAGACGAGTCACAGGGACGTTAGGAAGTATTTCTTCAGTTATAGAGTTGTCAGCAAGTGGAATAGCCTAGCAAGTGAAGTAGTGGAGGCAGGAACCATACATAGTTTTAAGAAGAGGTATGACAGAGCTCAGGAAGCAGAGAGAGAGAGGATCCAGTAGCGATCAGTGAAGAGGCGGGGCCAGGAGCTGAGTCTCGACCCCTGCAACCACAATTAGGTGAGTACAATTAGGTGAGTACACGCCAGTCTCCTCTATGGGATCCTCTACCACTTCACTCCACAAGCGCCCAAGCCCTTGCTTTCGCGTGGGGCTCTCAACAACAGCTACCACACTGGTAACTGGTGCTTCACCAATTTGTGCAGGTGCCCTCCTCAGCTTCACACACGCTGCCGCCATGTGGTCGTACGCCCCACATAACCTGCACGTATGTCTCTGTCCGGCGTACGAAACCATAACTTGCGTCCTGAAGTCCCCCAACACGACGTAAGACGGTATGGGATGTCTTAGAGTCATCTTCAGGGAAAAGGTTCCCACCAGATGGCCCATGTAAGCACCAGCCGTCCACTTGCCCTGTTGTGCCAGATGTACGGTCCCATATGCTTCGAAAACACTCCTGATGTCAGCCTCATCTGCTTCAAATGGGACATTACGAATCTTAACCCACGTAAAGTGGCGAGATACGTCGATCAAACGCACCTTCACAGCTGGAGTAGCAAGACTCACGTCTTGGAATCTCGTCACCAAAGACTCATACACGGACGTGGAATTCAGTTTGACGAAGATTTTGAATGCCGCATTCAGGGCAACACCATACACCTCATCGTCCTGGACACCATAGGTCTCCCCAATGATGGTCGGGAGTAACACCTGCGCTGAAGAGGGTGAAATTGCCCCACGAAGCAGCTCTATACCGATGGTATTTATGCGCCTCTTCACACTCAGCGCCATGTTCGTACAAGGTAGCTCGCCTGAAAACAGCAGAGGGGTGCAGAGCACACCCGCACTCTACCATGGTCAGGCAGCGAATCACATTTTTTAAATTGAATGGGGTAAGAATAGATTTTCTGTTAAAGCTCCTGGGCCGAGGGAAGATGTTCGGTTATGTTAGCGTTGGTGTCCCTGACAGAATGTTATTCGCTAAGTATTATCTCTGAAATTTTCCTATTAGAGGCCTGGTTTAGCTTAGATGGTACTGCGTCAAACTGTCAATTTCCATTCCGCAGTTTGATCTGATATTGTATATGTAAAAGAGTCTTTTCTTCCTCAGGTCAAACAGTGTTGCACACATTGGCAGGTCACCAACAAATTAGCAAGAAAGTAAACTGGAATGAGAAAGATCAGTTGTTAGAGGATGTGTGGTTTGCAATGGCCGAAATGTTTATTAAGAAAGGTTGTAACCCAACACTCAGGAATCACAGAGGGATAAGCCCAGTGGATATTGCTGTGGATAAAGGTGCAACTAAACTTTCATACATCCTGAGAAAGGTAAAATATTTTATTTCATGAGCTCTTCATGATATTTTTCTTTTTAAATTTTTATTTCATGTTAATGGCCTGCAAGATTTTCTTTTTTCAAGTATTTATTAAATCTTCCTTCATTTTCTTTGAGAAATTGAGAGCAACATTTGAGTATCTTTATTCTTGAAATATTTTCCCGGCCAATGGCGTCTTGAGTCTAATGTAAAGTTAAATGTGAAATGGAGCAGTATTACACAGTCAAAAGTGAAGAAACTCACTAGTGAAGGTAGGTTGTGCCTGTAAGTTAAGCAAGTTTTGATGAATTCCTTGCATCAAGAAAGATGTTGCTGTGTCTGATAGTTTGAATATATGGCTTAGAAAACTGACTGCAATGTGCTGAAGAAGCTACTTGTTGGCGAAACGTCGCAGGAATTAAAATTCCCAGTGTTG
Organism: Cherax quadricarinatus; assembly: GCF_026875155.1. Classification (NCBI taxonomy): domain Eukaryota; kingdom Metazoa; phylum Arthropoda; class Malacostraca; order Decapoda; family Parastacidae; genus Cherax; species Cherax quadricarinatus. The sequence goes on from NC_069404.1 coordinate 27,804,846, forward strand.
CAGAAGTGTCTTTATTTATGATCTCGGTTTTCTAAACCATTTATTCAAACTTGATAGAAATAATAGTAAATGGTTGTGGGCGTCTTACACGTCTTAGTTAACATGAATTATTGCATATAAACAAGTATAAAAATCATTGGATTAGAAAGAATCTCTTTGGGTAGAATTTCTAGAACAAGAAATATAGATTTTAAGTTTTAATAACAGACCTTCTAATTGAAAATCTGCCATAAGGGAACTTCATTAAAACGAAAGTGTAAAGGCTTCTAGACATGATAACATTGTAATAAAAGGGTATTTCAACTTTACTCAGACTGACTATAAACTACTTTGACTGGACATTTGGAGCTCAATGAGTTCCTTGAAGTAGTTCAGGACTGCTTTTTGAAGAAGTTTGTAGCTGAACCTGCTAGAGGTAATAATCCGCAAGACCTGGTTTTGTTAAACAAGCAAACCCTCGTTAATTCAGAGATAAGAGCTTGACACAAGTAATGACAAATTAATTGCCTTTATTATTATCTGGAATACCTGAATTTGCATAATATATTAAATAATTAAAAGTCCCCCGTTTTCATTGTGTCGATTTAAATGATCTTAGGGAACACTTATCTAATCTTGACTGGGGATATCTGTCCAACTATTCTGTTCAAAATGATACATAAACGATATAATCTGCGAAAATATATTTTTCCAACAATGTGAAACATGCTCAAAGCTTTTATATTCCCAAGAGAGAAATTAGGTCAAAAGAGAGCTTATAAATTTCTATTTAATTTATAAGCACATCAAAGAGGGGACGTTAGCCTTATTGACCAATAAGTTCATTTTAAAAGAAAGGTAATGAAACAGATTAGGATATCCAAAACAAATCCAAGAGTGTCCCTACAAGTGTATAGAATGTTTTAGCTGGGTTTAGGGTACTCTGGTAACTTGCAGGATAACTGTGAGGAAGGTTGAAGTATATTGCCATAGACTAGTTTCTTCTTTACTGGAGAAATGTAGGTTCACAGCGGCACTGTGAGTTGATCTGAAGCCATTCCGGGAGGAAAGTTGCTGACAGCAGGGCCGACGGTCAAGGAGTGAGAGAGAGGCATGGCAGTATGGGCCTACCTCGATGCCTGACCTCTGGAAGGAACTTTGGTAACTAGGCCGACAACAACTCGCTGTAGTAGAGAATAAGCATGTAGGCTTACTGTGGCAGGGCAGAAAAAATAAATTTGCCCATGGGACTGGCTTGGGCATACCCCTAAATACACGATAAATGATTCTATCAGGCCTCAAAAACTCTCCCACATTCGCGTGAAAGAGAAAATAGCGTGCTCGTCAGCGTAGTGGAGGATGGAGCCATGGGACGTCAGCAATGGAACATAGTTCCTCTTATAAACAGGTTGTTCACAGGGCTGCACCAGCTATGAGGCTGATCTACACATCAAGGGACATTGAACCATCTACACATCCGTAAACAATGACTGGTAGTAGCACTTCTTAGGGTGTGACAGGTGACATAATAGGGCGGCACTGTCCTGGCCTATGACACAGACCATATAAAACACGCTGCATGCAACATACTTGGATTTGCATTACAAGTAAGGGAAATATTATAACAATACTATGGGAAGCCTTAGAAAAACATAATTTAGATATATATATATACATGGCGTAGTCCACCCCACTATTTAGACTAACTATACAGTGTATGAGCAATGATGCCCATTTCAGCAAGAAGACAGTTAGTGTAGTCAACATAGGGGTCAGACAAGTCAATAGCTGTGTCAATGTCACAGAAATGTACTGCTGTCCTGCGTCTCAGTCCATAAGGATGTGGCTAGACAGAACTGACATTGGTCGTAGTAGCAGAGGGAAGAGAATTACACAGGTTTTCGCAAGCATCAGTCTCGTTGTGGCAATGCAATACTCATTCCTCCAGCTTAGCCTCGGCTTCCACATTGTCAATGTACTTCATGTGGTCAAGGTGCACTTCCTTGGTCGTTCTTGTGGCAATTTCCCTCACCTCGAACTTGTTGCCATGGAGCTGTCTGAGGACACTAACTACCAACAAATTAGGGAACTCGCTTATGCATACCAGGGGTTTGCGTTGGATTCTGTAACATTATTTCGCAACCTAATACTACAACCTTACTCTCCTAAGCGTTACAGTTAGATATAAACTTATTTGTCCCTATCTGTTGTTCGAAGAGTTTAGAGTAATCTGTACATTTGGAATGACCTAGTCCCAAGTAATACAGCTCAGACTGATTTTTGCGATTCATATGTTCAGCAAGGTCGTTACTCGCAGGATGGCATGGAGCTACGGGCGCTTGGCAAATGTCAAATCTAGAGTGAAGATCCTGCACTGCGGCATTTATGAACTCCGACCCATTATCTGACCAAAGGACACGTGGGCAAGTATGATGGAGAACGTGTTCTCGGAAAGCATTTACAACAGTCTAGGCAGTTTTATCAGGGATGGGTGCAAGCTCACAGTACCGTGTCATGTTCTCCACCATTATTACCCTTCTCCAAGGTCGATACGTTCGTCAACAGGTCTACAGAAATTCTCTCCCAGGGCTCCTTTGTAATGGGGTACTTGAAAATGGGATTAGTACCAGTGACGGTTCCTTTGTGATGAAGGGAGACAGCACACTTATGCTTTGCAACATCTGCTGCCATCTTAGGCAAGAAGTATTTCATTCTTACCTGTGTGACACTATGAATCAGCTTCAGAGTTGCTGTTAATAGGGATTCGGGTATCAGCAACTGATGTATGTTTCTGCCAGGATCTGTCAGCTTTGCCACACGGCACAGCACACCTTGGGTGACAACTAATTCCCTCAGTGGTACAGGTGACTTTGGGGGGGGGATGAGAAGAGGCAGAAATGCAGATTTGTTTTCTAATTATCCTATTTAATGAAATTGTTACTGTGCTATAAACTGGTTTTGTAACCTACACACTAATTATTATGAAGTCTCCCTTGAAAATTAAAGAGATAAAAATAATTATTGCCTGTTTTATGGGATATTTTTCGAAATGCTTTTTGCAAAACTGGTTAATAGACAATGTTCTAGTTGACTTTACATGAAAGATAAAGGACACAATAGTTGCATAGTAATGAGGTTTTATCATTGCGTCAATATCTCGTCTTTTAAAAATTGATGATTTAGTTTTTTTAATTTTTAATGATTTTTTGGGGAAAAAAATCGATAAAAATGTTTACGTAAAGGCTTTTGCAATTTCCATTTGCTACTGTGTAAAACTATCATACCTAAATAACGTGTGCAAAAATTATGACATTCTATAAACTATTTTTTGAAAAACGTATACTGAAAGGTGAATAACTTATTCCTAATTAAAGGAGAAATTATATTACTAATAAAACTCTATGGACATCGTGCGCCGCAAGTCGAGGGAGAATATATCCTTACTCTTACTCCATATTATGAACACTAATATGGAGTGGTCAGACAAGATGCCATGTTGAGTATTTGCAAAGAAACAATCATAAAAGCCGTAATTTTCGGAGTTAAAAAAAACACGACATGGCATCATGTCCTCTTTGATGACAGAAAGAACAAAAAAATTACATTTTTTGAGAAAGAAACTTAGAAATATGGTAAAAATAAGCTGATTGCATCAACATGTTTGCAGATTTATGCACTACTTGGTCAGGAATCGATGGACTGACGGAGAGCCGTTGGGCTCTCTCTGGATCCTCAACACATAACGAGTTGTTTGCAATGACATTTGGTTACCTGGAGGATAGCAGATTTCTGGGTTATAGTCGTTGAAAGTGAGAGACCATTGAGCATGCTTTCCCGAGAGATTTTTAGTTGCAGATAGAAACAATTAGGGCAAGTGGTCTGTGTAAATCTTGATAGCGTACTGATAAATAATGTCTCGGAAATGGCGTTAAATGTTAGCCGTTACTTACCATTGGACTCTTACAACAGACTGGCACCCATTATCATGGTTAACTCTTTGGTGAAATCAGAAAATCTAAAAACAAGAGCTGACAAAGGCTCTTTCCTGGTTGAGAAGTCAGTTCAAAGGTGTAGCTATGGTGGAAAATCCATCTTTGAAAGTGCGGTATTATCTTGCTAGGAAGAAGCAAACAACGTCTGCCGTAGTAGGTCTAGGGAAATTCTGAACAGCCGAGACTTTCGACTCGTCTGTCTTTATGCCGTTCTGAGTTGCTACATGGCCCAGAAACTTGATTTCTTTCTTGAGGAACTGACATGTTGAGAGCTTTACTTTGAGATTAGCCTCAGCAAATTTTTACAGTACGCGTTCAAGTTTCACGAGATGTGCAAGCACATCTTGAGACATAACAATGAGATCATCAAGGCAGACAATTGGAGTGTCACGTAGGAGAGAATGGAAAACCGTCGCCATCAAGGGTACTTCACCTTAATCCAAAAGACATAATTTTAAACTAGTCATCGAAAGAAATCAGCCGAAAACCTTGGAGAAGGCTAAGAGCCGAAAAAACTTTATCACCAATGTTCTGCAACAATCCATTCAGAACTAGCAATGGGAAAGAATTTGGAATCGTAAATTCATTGAGTTTCCTGTAGTCAATTACAGGGTGCTATGTTCCGTCTTTCTTGAAAACAAGCATGAGCTGAGCATTCCACGGAGAAGCGGACTTCCCGATAACTCCCTCGTGGAGTATATTAGTAATGAGTTCTTTAGAGAAAACTTTGCTCATGCGGTGAGAAATAAGTGGGGTCAAACCCATGGGCTTACCGTCTAGTGCTATCGCAGAATTAAACATTATTGGGAGCTTTGAGAAGTGTTGGAACTTCTTCAGGGTAGTCTGTAGTTGCAAGTTCTCTAGTACTGGCCTGATGACGGAAGATTCAGTAAAAGACTCGCCTGGGAGGACTGCACCTGCAAACTTGTCTGCTGGTACTTCGCCTTCCACTCTCACTGGGAGAGTGAATCTGATGAAGCAGACCAGTGAGGTGTTCTTCCTCAGGGTAAAGTCTCTACTGTGAATATTAACAAGAATTTGCAGCTTACCAAGTCGTACACTGTGCAACGATGGTTCATGAGAGAGACCCTTGACTGCACATATCGCTGTCGACTAGCAAGTAGCCTTCTTCGAAAACCATGCTCAAGTACACCATTACTGGAGTGAGTGAGCTAGCTGTTAAATTTATGTCATCCTTTGTACAGGCTGTAACTTTGCTCACTGAAGTCATAATACGAGTCAGACAGTCGCCTGCTATCAGGGATACTGCGGCTTGACTACCATCATCCTCTCAATCAGAGTTGGAGTTAGAGCATAGGTTAGACTGAGCGTGCCCAGGCTGTTTGCTACTCACAACTCTTCTCTGACGGTCAAGGGGTAAAGTGACACAGGCTTTTGTACGAGGTTGGTCAGGACAAGAGCCCAACCTCTGGGAGAACTGGCTGCTGTGGAAACCTTCTGTCTGTAAGATTTCCAGACACTGGACATACTCAGAGACTGAGTAACACATGGTGGATCCTATGCACATGCCTCAAAAGAGCACATTCACCCCATCAAAATTCTCTTTCCAATTAGCAGTCTAAGCAAATCTTGAGTTCTGCCTGGTCTTGATATTAATGAGGAAATCATCGGGAATATCAATGTTATCAACCACCAGGAATTTTGCCAATAATTTCTAACCCTGAAACTCAAACTTAAGTGTCATTCTTCCTGAAACACCACTCAGCGTTTGAATTTCTGACGCCTTGGTCAACATGGTTGTATGCAGATAAATGTTATGGAGAAAGTTGAATGAGCGATGTTTATGATGGAAACTGTTTCAAAGAGCCTGACAGGTTTATCACGTACAGTGGACTCAACTAGGGGTCTACTGGGTGTGAAGGTTCACGCAGCCCTTTCAGACCCTCAAGGCTGGTTCCTCCTATGGAAATAAAAATGGAAAAATCAATAATAAGGTAAACAGTTTTATTAATTTAGTAAAGAATATAAAACATTTAAACATGAAATTAATCCTACCTTAAGCAAAAATTAAATATATATATATATATAATCAGTGATTCAAAGCTAATGCGTACACAATGACGTTTTGGAGAATGGTGCCGTGCCGATGTTCAGGGCACGTACCTCTGAATTGTGGTATGGAACGCCGAGCCGTTGTTGATGATTGGGGGGGAATTCACAGGTGGACGTGCCTATTGAAACAGAAGACAGTGTCCCCAACACGAGTAGAGATTCTGAAGAACAGAGGTTAACTGTGATCCTCTGACCTTCACAACACTTAAGAACATAAGAAGAACGAACACTGCAACAGGCCTACTGACCCAAGCGGAGCAGGTCCATGTTTCCCCCCCAGATTAGACCAATGACCCACACCCCGGATTATCCCAATGACCCACCCAGCCTGGTCATCTCCACTCAAGGATGGAGCACTGCACCAGGCCCATCAGCACAAGCTAGTCAGGTCCAACTAACACCCACCCACACCCACTCATGTATTTATCTAACCTATTTTTAAAACTACACAACGTTTTAGCCTCAATAACTGTACTCGGGAGTTTGTTCCACTCACCCACAACTCTATTACCAAACCAGTGCTTTCCTATATCCTTCCTGAATCTGAATTTTTCCAACTTGAAACCATTGTTGCGAGTCCTGTCATGGCTGGAAATTTTCAGCACGCTATTTACATCCCCTTTATTTATTCATGTTTTCCATTTATACACCTCGATCATATCCCCCCTAATTCTACGCCTTTCGAGAGAGTGCAGATTCAAGGCCCTTAGTCTATCCTCATAGGGAAGATTTCTGATACATGGGATCATCTTCGTCATCCTCCTTTGTACGTTTTCCAGAGCATTTATATCAATTCTGTAATACGGTGACTAGAACTGAGCAGCATAGTCTAAATGAGGCCTAACCAAGGATATGTTGAGTTGAAGAGCAACCTGAGGACTTCTATTATTTATACTTCTAGATATGAAGCCAAGAATTCTGTTAGCTTTATTGCGAACACTAATGCACTGTTGTCTTGGTTTTAGGTTACTGCTAACCAGAACTCCTAAATCCTTTTCACAATCAGTAGTATTAAGATCTACATTATTTAGTTTATATGTGGCATGGTTATTTACCTGTCCAACATTTAGAACTTTGCATTTGTCAATATTAAACTGCATCTGCCACTTCTCCGACAATTGCGTCAGTCTATTCAAATCATCCTGGAGTGCTTATGTCGCTATTTATTCCCTCATCTATGTCGTTTATGTAGTTGTGAACAACAACGAGCCCAACACTGACCCCTGAGGAACACCGCTGTGACGTGCCCCCATTCTGATTTCTCCCCATTTATATAAACTCTCTGCTGTCCATTTGTCAGCCATGCCTCTACCAAGGAAAAAATTTCTCCTTCTATTCCGTGTGCCCTAAGTTTTCTCAATAGCCTCTGGTGTGGAACTCTATCGAAAGCCTTACTGAAGTCCAAATACACAATATCATATTCATTACCATGATCTACCTCCTCAAACACCTTAGTGAAAAAAGTTAGTAAATTCGTAAGACAGGAACGCCCCTTTGTAAAACAGTGTTGAGATTCATTAATCAATCTGTGCCTGTCAAGATGGCTACGAATTGCTTCGGCAATTATTGATTCCATAAATTTTCCCACTATGTAGGTAAGGCTTATTGGTCTATAGTTCGAAGCCAAGGACCTGTCACCTGCCTTGTAAATAGGTATTACATTTGCCATTTTCCACTTATCAGGCACTATGCCAGTTTGTAGTGACATGTCAAAAGATTAGCCAAAGGTATGCTAAGTTCCTCTTTACATTCCTTTAACAGCCTTGCAAACAGTTCATCAGGACCTGGGGATTTGTTAGGTTTTAGTTTCTCTATTTGTCTGAGGACCATGTCACTAGTTACCGCAATCGTACTTAGTTTATTATTATCCTGTTCTACATAATCTATTATTTCAGGAATATTGCTAGTATTTTCCTGGGTGAAAACTGAGAGGAAGTAGGTATTTAGAATTTTACACATATTCTTATCACTGTCAGTGATCTGACCAGAGTTACTCTTAAGTGGGCCAATCTTGTCCCTAATCTTACTTCTGTATACCTGAAAGAACCCTTTTGGGTTAGTCTTTGAATCCCTTGCGACCTTTGCTTCATAATCCCTTTTTGCTTTTCTTATTCCTTTTTTTATTTCTCTCTTTGAATATATTGATTTCTTAACTGCCCATCCCCTCTTTTGATACGCCTATATATGCCTCTCTTTTGACCAATGAGAAGTTTTTAATCTATTGTTTCATCCATTTGGGATCATTTTTGTTATATCTAATTTCCCTACTCCGAACAAAAGTTGTCTGGGCAGCTAGTACTATGCTCTGAAAAACGTCATATTGGCAACCAAGATCACCTACCTGTCCCATAGCCAGGACATCCCAATTTAGCCAACCCAAGTAATTTTTCAGTCCCATGAGGTCGGGCAAGCGAAAATCTGGGAGAGAGATTTGACTGCAGTTATCTGGGTAATTCCATGATATATTGAAACTAAGTGATTTGTGATCACTTTCCCCAAGCTCACCATTAACCTCAAGATTATTAATTAGTGAATCTTTGTTGGTAAGAGCCAAGTCAAGCAGATTGTTTACTCTAGTTGGTTCTGTCACAACCTGTTCTAAAAAGCAATCCTGAACCGTATCAAGAAAGTCACTAGTCTCAAGATTTCCTGTCATATTGTTCCAAACAGTTTGTCTAAAGTTAAAATCTCCCATTATCACAACATTTCCATATCTAGATGCCTTATGAATTTCGTCCCATAACAGCTTACTGCCCTCCCTACCAAGGTTTGGGGGCCTATAAATCACACCCACAATTAATTTGTCACGTCCCTCGGGAAACTGTAGCCAAACAGATTCTGTGTTCGATGTTTCTAATCTTATATCATGTCTAAGACAACAATTTAAATTACCTCTGACATACATCGCTACTCCACCACCCCTTCCTGTTGACCTTATCAGTGTGGAATAATTTATAATCCTGTATGTTGCATTCAGAAGGCATTTCTCTATCTTTCCGGCTGAACCAGGTCTCCGTTATATCAATAATATCTATATTACCTGCACTTGCAAGCATTCTTAGCTCATCTATCATATTTATTAGACTCCTAGTCACTCGTTGCTCTCTACTATCTCTCTTTGTTGAGCAATTGCTTTGCCTTTACTATTAACTCTATTTTGAATATTGCCTTTTAAACATATCCCTGGGGTATTCTGGTAATATCTACTATTTTCAACCCACGTTCTGCAGCCTGATTGTTTCCCACAAACACCCATACCTCTAATGAGTCTTGTGGGTGCTTTGGGGTCTCCTACAGGTCAATGGTGAGAAAAACGTGGGAAACATAGGGAATGATGCAGTACTTCTGTGGAAACAAGAGGTATGAGGGAACACGGCTAAAGCTTTTTGCCCGGCAAGCTGTTGTTTGAACAGGTACCCTTGTGCTCGAACACGCTGGCTGACTGCGGCTTGGGCTCACAAATGAACGAAGAAACGACACTTAGTATGTGGTAGGGAGAACTATAAAATAATGTAGGAAGAACGTAACTGAGGAAAATTTCTGGACGAAACGGAACTAGAACACAAAAGCAGGGTACACCGATTACTGTGTACAGTTAAGTTATAGAACTTAATGGAAACTGATAGAACTTAATGGAATGTGCTCACTATAATTATAAAGTAAATCAAATTTAATACGCAAACAAGATAAGTCACTGCACTGATGGAGAATCTTGGAGAATAGTTGATAATAGAACACTCAGGGCACTCGTGATGAGTGCGGCCTGGTTTAGGGTAAGCCAGACTACGGTCCCAAATAGATAAGCCATCGCTGAGAAACGTCGTGAAGAACACAACTGGGTCAACGAAACGTGCTGAATGCAGGCTGGACACAGCACAGAATGTAGTGGGAATGCGGCTGGCGGCAACTCACTTACGCTGGGTAGTACACACGGAATGGTGGAAATCTCGCGTGGCCCAGCACACCAAAACGACCTCACCTCGTCTTCTGGAGCATGAAGAGGCATAGAGACGCTTTATTAGCGCTGAGAGACGCTGGAGAAGAGCTTAGAGGCACTGAAGGACTGCGTATGAAACGCAAAAATTTCAAGGGAAAAAAGGACAAGATGCTGCTTAAGCTGTTGATAAGATGATGCGAGTAGTGTAAAACACTGTTAGAAAGCGGATGTTATGGATGCAGCTGGATGAATGAAGATGCTCCCCTAACCTCGTAGGATAAGGCTCCACTCTCGTCTCTGTGGCTGGAAAATCCGCTGCCACCACTGTTTTAGCTGGGTTTACGGTAGTCTGGTAACTTGCCGGGGAGCTGGGAGATAGGACGAAGTATACTGCAATAGACTAGCTGCTTCTTTATTGGTGAAATGGGGGTTTACAGGGGGCAGTGTGAGGTTAGCCGAAGCCAGTCCAGGAGGAAAAATGCTGATAGCAAGGCCGATGGGCAAGGAGTGAAAGAGAGGCATGGCAGCATGGGACTACCTCAGTGCCTGACCTCTGGAGGGAACTTGAGTAACTACTCCTAAAATAACTCGATCTAGTGGGGAATAAGAGAACTAGACATGTAGGCTTACTGTCTACAAGAACAAAGATCAGGAAAAAAATAGGACCACTGAAAACTAGAACTGGGCAGCGTGGATGGAAAAATAGACACAGTAGACTTACAAGGTTGAGATTTCACCTCAGTTATGGCCTCACATACGACCAGTCCCTCTGAGTGTGGCAGTGAAGTGAAGATTTGGTCAGGTCGCTTGTCCAGTAAAATTTTATTCAGCGACTTGTCAGGCATATCTTAAATTCCTCACAAATTCTATTTATTATAAGTGAATCTAATTTATTTAGCCCTGAACTAATATTCATGTTAATTAAAATCAGTACTATTTTCTATGAAACTTTATTTAATTATATTTCTTTTAACCATAAACCAGCTTGATACAACTTTCTCGGCCTTTGGAAAATAAAATATTTTACTAAAATCTGTCACATGAATTAACAGAGCATTAGATTCATGTCCAGTTCTTACGCTATATTTATGTTGTTGTAAGCTTAGTTCAAGTCTTTTTTGTTTTAATTTATACTACTTATACTCGGTATTAGGCTCTGTCCTATATATTTTTTTTAGCTTAATGATAATGATAAGCTTTTTCATTAAATATTGGCAGTGTTGAGGCAGATGGTGCAAGTGTATGAAACAGGTGGTAGGTTGCTAAAAGCAATTAAGAGATTTCACGAGGATATTGAAGATTAGATTAGTGTATGTAAGAAAGAAGGAGATTTCCCAGTAAAAGTAAGCCTTAGACAGGGATCTGTGATGTCACCATGGCCGTTCAATATATTTATAGATGGGGTTATAGAGAAGTGAATGCTCAGGTGTTGGCAAGAGATATGGGATTAAAAGATAAATAGAATCTAATGCAAGTTGGGAGTTGTCAGAGTTAATTTGACACTGTGCATTTGGGAGATTCTGAAGAGAAGTTGCAGAGGTTGGCGGATGAGTTTGGTAGAGTATGTAAAAGAAGGAAATTAAAAGTGAGCATAGGAAAGAGGAAAGTGATGAGGATAACAAAAATTTGTTAGGTAATGAAAGATTGGATATCAGATTGGAGGCTGGGAATATGGAAGAAGTTAATGCATTCAGATATTTGTGAGTTTACTTCTCAGCAGATTGGTCAATGAAAGATGAAGTGAACCATAGAATTGACAAGGAGAAAAAGGTGTGTGGTGCAGTGAGGAATCTGTGGAGACAAAGACCGTTATCCATGAACGCAAAGAGGGGAATGTATGAGAGTACAGTTATACAAATGTGCTGATATGGGTGTGAAGCATGGATGGTGAATGTTGCAACAAGGGAAAGAATAGAGGCAGTGGAAGGGTCATGTCTGAGGGCAATGTGTGGTGTGAATATAATGGAAAGAATCCATAGTTTGGAAATTATTAGGAGGCGTGGGGTTACTATAAGCATTATTCAGAGGGATGAGAAAGGAATGTTAAAGTGCTTCGGACGTTTAGAAAAGATGAAACGAAACAGACTTGTAGATCATACCAATCTCTAAGGGAAGAAATGCAGGGTTAGGAATCGACCTAGGAAACATGCGAGACACTTGGACTCGTGTGAGCGTGTTAGTACAAAAGAGTGGAGACAAATGATTTTTATGACTCGACGTGCTGAAGGGATTCAGGGAAACCGGCAAGCTGGACCTAAGTCCTGGAGCTGGGAAGTTTAATCAGCCTTCATAGAGATCAGTGTTTGTGTATATTTCGCCTGCTCTTGCGAATTCCTTGCATTGTTAATATCTCTAGGAAGGCTGATGCATGCAGGGGATGAGATGAAAAGCTGTAAGCCTTCTCCCTGAAAGCTGGCTGCCTTGGATCAAACGTGTAGCGCTAGCTACACACCAAGGTATTGTCCAGTGTGGGTAGATTGGTAAAGCACTGCGTACCTTGTCCCAAGGTTCCTAGGTTCGAGTCTCCTTCAGCCAGAGATCAGTGATTGTGTATATTTCGCCTGCTCTTGCGAATTCCTTGCATATATATATATATATATATATATACAGTGGAACCTCAAAAATCGAACTGCTCCCAACTCAACCAATTATGTAAGTGTATTTTTCTAAGTGCTTTTATAAGTGTATTTTTGAGGGTCTGAAATGGAATAATCTAATTTACATTTTTCCTGATGGGAATAAATTCGTTCGGTAGCGACACTTGAACAGCCTTCTGGACCGAAGAAAGTTCTATATTTGAGGTTCCACTGTATATGCAAAACAATCGCAGACAGGTGATCCTGACAATGCAAGACAAGCCAAAAGGGGGGGTGGTGGCGGAAATATTTAGCCCAAGTACTTTCACACTTCTCAGTGCATCATCAGGAGCTGTACAAAGTTGCAAAGGCAAAAACAGGAGAAGTAGAAAAAATTTTCAGAGTAGTAGTAGCGTGGAGCCACTCTGAAAACTTACCCTACTTCTCTTGTTGTTGAGTTTGCAACATTGCATAGCACCTGATGACGCACTCAGAAGTGTGAGAGTACTTGAGCTAAAGATTTCCACCTTCCCGCGACTTGTGTTGCATTGTTAAGATCGCCTGTTCACGATTGTTTTGCTTCGGAGGAGCTGGAAGAGATTCATGTTTAATACATTGTACCAATAAATTCATGTTTGTGTTGTCTGTCAATGTATTCTATCTATTAATAAACTTAGCATGTAATATAAAATATAGGGGTGGTAGGAGAAAAAGATATTCAAACAGCTTCGGGGAGAACCATGAATTTTCCCTGTGGTAAGTTTATTGTATTCACTGAGGATGACAGTCCCCAGCAAAGTTCTGGAGGTGGTACCTTCCTATATATTATATATATATATATATATATATAATATATATATATATATATATATATATATATATATTATATATATATATATATATATTACAAAAAACGCGATTCTAAAAGCTTAGAGATCTCCAGTGAATACTAGAAAGGACTGCCCTTCTAGCATCCACGCCTGTTACTGGGTTTTCATAACAAGTAGTCAGTATCCTTGTCCAATTATCCATAAGAATTCAGTATTATTCAATAGTGCTTCAGGATTACAACTGGTAGGCTACTAACTAGAGAAATTAAAATTTAATAAATTTATTAAGTCTAGAGGTATATTATCAAATTAAATTAATCACAACAATGAAAATAAAATCAATCTCTCGAGTTCAATATTATTGTGCTGAAAGCACATATCACATTTATAATTCTTAGTACGTCTGTACATTAACATTTAATAAGATGTTACCATTATGTACAAGTAAGTTTGTGTATTGTGTGTAAGTGATCTAAGTAGTTCACGATGTCTCGAAGACGCGGACTAGACTTTAAACAAGTGACTGACAAAAGTCCTCAAAAACTAACTTCTTGAACCCCCCTCCCCCCCCCCCCCCCTGACAGAGGCAACCAGAACAGTCTGCTTGAACCAATGAAAAAGGAATGCTAAGCCCAATAGCCATATAAAAAGCGACCTGCGACACAATCAGGAATCAAGGAGATAATATAACGACACTATGTAGGGACCACAGCAGATCCTCCAACAAAAGTTGCAAAACTCCCATACTACTGAATCTAAGCTTCAGCATAGGGAAAACCCGACTGTGACAATACACAGAAACCAGTACAAAATTAGAGTCAGAAAGATTAGTCTAAGGACCTGAGATGTTTAAGGTGTCTAAGCGACACACAACCTCAGTACATACATCGAAAATCACGAATCTATACAATGTTCTGTGAACAGAGTTCTACAGAAACTAACAAGAATAATGAGGACAGACATCTGTCAACACCAAGCGAGTCTAGAGCCATGGACTGAAATACTTCAAGCTGAGGTGAGGACACCCCACCTCGATCACGTGTGATAGCTCTTTGGCAGCACAGCTCAGAAGCCCAGCAGTATAACGAGCACAAGCGATTAATACAGTAGTTTGACAATCCAAGGACTTGAACTGAGTAAATACTATGTTACATCCTAACAACATAAGTCAAAATAACATTTATAACAGTCAATTAATAATATAAGTTCATACATTTTACGATTTAGCTATTATCGCAAATATTTAAGCAATATAAAAATTATAGGAAAGATAATATACATTATATATATATACATAATAATCATTGTACCATTCAGGCGGTTGCAGACACCCCCCCCCCCCCCCAACATGACAGAGGGTCGATCTAGGAAGTGCATTAATTGTTTTCACATTATTACTGATTACTCAGGTTACATTACTAACAATATAATATAAAATTAGTCAGTCTCTCTTGTGCCAAGCACTTTATAATTTCACGCGTCCCGTCGCACTAGGACTATGCCCCTAGTCTAGGGCCAGTACACAGTATTCGTGTCTCTCCTACTCGTAGCGTTACGTACATCAGTGTAAGAGACAGGATAGCGATAGATGAGCTGGGCCACGGATGTGGCTCGATCAATAATAGAGGAGACTGCATTCCACTCTTAAGTCAGTGGTTGTGGAATGCGATGGCGTATGAACATCTGAGTATAAAACAGCTTAAGGTGTGTAGTGTAAGGGGGGGGGTATGCGTTAAGGACTGTGTTTGCGTCACGCCGTAACCACTCCCACACGACACTTACCCACTCAATACACTCAGCCTTATGTCTCCTTACACACAATACTCGTGAATTTATAATATAATTAATTAGACATGACATGAGTATACATAGTTATATGGGCTGGAGGGATTAAGTTACTTTACTGATTTTGACATAGAAGTAAACAAAGGTATGTGGGGCTGAACTTTATCGTTAATTGAATGTAATGATAATTATTAAGAGACGTGGACAGAGCGTCAGCAAATTACATTATAATGACCACTTAGTGTTTTATACTAAATAGATAAGGTTGGATTCTGGGGCCCACCTCATGATCCTAGCATTCTTAGTTCTCTTCATGGTGTTGTTTTATATAATGGTTGGATTGTGGGTCTGAAAAAACGTTAATTTTAAATGGGGAGTGCCCAATACACGTCAAATGCTTTTCCAAGGACACCACAAGAAGCTAGAAAAAAGGAGCCTCTTTCTCCAATAGTGCATAATGTTTTGGTGTCGTTTAAGCTTATGATGAATAGTAACATATAGGAGGAGAATGTCATGCGGATATATGTTTGACTGATGGAGCATGCACAGCGCCCATGCTAACCACTCGCATCTATATGTAAAAAGAAGGGAAGATTGGAATGAAATTAGACTCTTCAACACAGGAGCAGAGGTAGAAGCGCTTCAAACGTTTGAACGGAGTCTGACAATCTCTAGTCCAGGTGAACTGAACTTTTGCTTACTAGTAAGCTCAGTGAGAGGTGCTGCAATCTGGAAAGTATTGGACAGAACCTGCCGAATAATTCATCCGTACCCAGGAATCTCCCCCTGTACTCCTTTCCTTCCTGTGGCACTGGATAATTCGAAATTGCACGAACCTTAGCCTCAATAGGAGCAAACTCACCTTGGCGATTACAAAGCCTAGGATAGGTAATCCTTGGCTTGACAAAAACGACATTTGGCTAAGTTTAACAGTGATAGTTTGGTAGTGCGACCAGTCTAGACTCAAACAATGCTCTGGAGACGCGTACATGTGCTGTTCCAACTCGTCTCACTGTACACACTAAGTCCGTCATGGTAGGCTTCATATGTTCCTCATAAGTGTGGTGGAGTCAACTCGTGACATTATACGTTGGAATGAAGAAGCCGCCGTTACATAGGCCGAAGGGGGTGACGAGTAGTTAAAAAATCCATCTTGAACAGTAGAAAAGCAAGATATTCTTGAGCACAAGTTGTAAGCGGGACTGATAATAGCCTCGTAAGAGTCTAAACGGCTGACATACTGGGTCTCCTGACACACGGTCAATAAGGTCGTCACATAGAGGTAGAGGTATTAACCATCAGGCAAGGTGACAGAGTTCCAGACCTTTCTCTGTAATCAGTGCACAATCCATGAAAAACTACCCGTCAGGATTAGGTGTCTAAAATACAGGAGTTGGCCCATGGGACTTTTACTGCGCATCCAATAAAGTCCGTGAGAGAACAGAAAAATCAACCTCTTCTCTCATGCTTTATGCTTAGTTGGACTTCATTCTATATGGTGATTAGCGTTATGTGGTGATGCTCCCTGTACATCAACGTCATGTGACCCCAGAGTACAACGTTTTAGGGAACATCACCGAAATTTCTGGGAAATGCAATATCATGTTTTTAATATGCAACCAGCTTTATCACCCCAGGTTACTAAGAAAATCGTCTAGTGATTGATAGAGTCACTGAATTTTCTAAACGAACCATCTATTACATCTAGAGATGTCAGGTAGGACTGAACGTTTTTTCCTCTATGTACCTAGGATGAATATAAGTAGTAGGTAGAGGACTAGGCATAGTATGCTTGAGCTGGTTACATGGTACACAGATTAGATTTCTTTTTCCCAGGGCGTAAGTACACAAATAATTTACGTCGCTTAGCTATTTCACTACTTCCAGGGCACCATACTACCTGGCTTGTAGTGCATGACCTGGTACTAATTTGGGAGACATCACCTTATTTCATGCTTTAAAAGAACGAGAGACAGCAGCTTGTCATAATGTTGCTTATTCATAGCTTGGGCTGAAACTTGGTTTTTCGAAGCTAGCTTCTCTAGCGGCTGTCAAAGTTGCTGCATATATGAGGGTGAAGTGAAAGTACTCAATGATGGATTTGATTTCCTGGTCCACACGTCTTTCAACACTGCAAGAGGTCCACGCAACTTGGTGTCCGATTATTAATTCAAATGGGGACTAAATCCGAGACTTTCATGCTCACTTTCTCTCATAGCGAACAAAAGAAAAGGTGTATACATTCATCCCAGTCTTTGAAAAATGTTCACAATAAGCTCTCATCATGACTTCAGTGTCTGATGAAATCTCCTCTACAGCCCCTTGTGACTGTGATGTACTGGTTCTGAAAAGTACAGACTTTATTCTAGGGCGGGAATAATGCTTCTCGAAAAGATCTTAGAAGTGAAATTTGATCTGATTGATTGTTATCTCTCGTGGCAATCCAACCTTGGGAGAAAAATTTCATCAGCGCATTCACAATTAGCAACGGAAGCACATTATATTTTGTCTCATAGAGAATAGCTCGGGATAGCGTGTTTTTTGCCAGCGTCATAATAGTAAATAAGTATTGTGTTTCCTAGTTTGGTTCTAGGCAAAGGACAAACACAAATCAATAATAAGACGTGAGGAATGGTTACAATGCCGGTGATAGGATTGAGAGGCGCAGGTGGAGGTTGTTGTGCGCTGGCTGTGCACTGCACTTGACACACGTGGCACGTTCGCACATGATCATCTACACTGTTTCGTTCATCTTTGGCCAAGTAAAATGTTTTGCACAGTTTAGACTGAGTTTGATCTTCTTGACACCCTAAATGTCCTCCTAATGGGACTATTGTGACGCGCGCAAATCAATGGCTTGTTCACGAAATGTAAACTGGTAACTCAACGAGATGCTTTGACTTGTGGTGGAAACAGATCAGCTGAATAACATGCATGTATTTTTTTCTCCATCAGTACACCGTTACTATAATAGTAAGCAATTATCGAGATCCTTTGCTTTCACTCTCAGTAACTGCTATACTCTCAGTCTTTCCAGTGACTGATCAACAAACTGATCCTTGATTAAAATCATCATGAGTTTAGAAATTTAAACGTCAGTTGGTCCTGACTAGGTGATGACCGGGAGAGTCAGTGTTAATGATCCTGGAAGCAGAGCATCACTAAACAAATATTTTCATGCCCAATTCATTGTCATCACTAATCAACAGGAGGACAGGATGTGTTGTTGAATCTTTGACATGCGCTAGTAATTGCGCTGAGAGGAAATATATTAGTTTCTCTCTAACAAGCTTCAATGCATAATTTTCGTCAGTGTTATTATCAATCACAAGTGGTTCTCTTACATTTACCAGCATGAAGGATATCGTTCCCTATCAACAAGTCCATGGACCTGATGGGAAATGCACCACTGGATATACCACTGACAAATATAACCAGTATAATAGCTTGTTTCAATATCAACTTTGTGCAGAGGCAACTTTTATAACTGCGTCCCTACCATAGGTTCTAAACAATCATCTATCTTACAATAGGTATAATCAGTTATGGGCAGTACATTTTCTCTTAATACGTGAGATAACTGCCCAGGGAGTCTCTGATAGTAATTATATCAGTTAGATGTAATTCGCCATTCCATTCTTCCTCTTTAAAAGTAAGGACTCATCGCTGAACGATCTTTCGCAGTTACACTTTTCTGACTCTAGTCATTCTATCTGAGTAAAACAGTTAGATCTATAACAGTAGGAGAAGAGGAATTGCTAGGATTTGGTGCCTATTGTTGCTCGGAAGGGATAGACTTGTGTGGGGGCGCCAGCCGCACGACTGTATCTCGAATCTCTTTTAAATTATAGCAATATCTCTAGCATGTCCTTTTCTTGTTACAATATGTACATTTTAATTTTCTTTTTATCGATATCAGATTTCTTTCTAGCCCAGAGGACAGATTCAGGATTGTGAGTTTTCCTGGTAAAGGTTACGAGAAGTTTAAGTAGCAGGTTAAAAACAATCAGGCCGGC
This sequence comes from Cherax quadricarinatus, assembly GCF_026875155.1. Lineage (NCBI taxonomy): Eukaryota > Metazoa > Arthropoda > Malacostraca > Decapoda > Parastacidae > Cherax > Cherax quadricarinatus. Next base: position 27,824,034 of record NC_069404.1, read on the forward strand.
ATGAGCAGCTGATTTAGGTTGCCCAAACTTCTAGGACAATTTTAGAACCATGTTTCTCTGTGTTTTAGTTAGTACAAGTTTCTGAGAAATCTCGTAATTGTCTGCTAATGTGCAGTTTCGCATGGAATATCTGAATGGTTGTATGATCGATTCAGTTATTCTTGTAGGTCAGCAGACATACAGTTGTTAACTCTTCATGTAGTAAAATGAAACATGGCTGTCATAGTTGTTACACTTGGCAGACCTAAACCACCTCATGAAATGCAACTTTCTTTTTCTCAACGGCAAACTCTACACAAGTTGATCTGTTGTCGTTGTAAGTACGAAAATGCTCTTTGATAACTTACAGGTAAACAAGTTATACGTCTCTAGAATTGTTTGGTTTGACATCGTCTATAAAACTAATGTATTGGCCAAATGGCAAAGCTGCAGTACAGGTTCGAAGCTTCTTCCCGTCAAAGGCAGTATGCAACAATGTTGCCCAGTGCTTCGTGGCCAGTTCATAGCACGTGCCTGGTTCCTCAAACACATCAAAATATGTGTCTAAGTCACTTTCAAAAAACTTAGGATGACCATTGATCAGGCTTTCTGCTACATTAAAAAGTGTGCGGTCCTGTGATACATCAGTCTGTTGTTTCCCAGACGAACATTTTCTCGTTTGGAAATTTCTTCGTTCAATTTCCTCTGGTGCACTCTATTTGTGCAGTCTGCAAACATAATGAGGCGTTCAAACCTCTCAAAACTGTTACCTGAGAGATAGGACCAGTAGGTAAATGTGAGGTGTAGGGAAATTAACATGTCTTCTGGACTTGTCCTAGGTCGGACACTTGGTCCAGCCGTCTCTAGAGAGTCTTGATTCTGGTCTAGGATTAGTAGTACAGGTTGTATCATACACTGTACTAGTATTAGGCTGTGTCTTACTAACAGTATACTCTGTACATAGGTGTCAGTGAAGGAAGGAGCGAGGCGCAGAGTAGAAAACTGTCTACCTAGGCTCAGACACTAGGCTCACTTCTTGCTCTATGTTGCTCCATTTTCTTCATCTTCAAATAGAGTCATACTTCCTGTAATTGTGGACAATAGGGCTTTCTTCTAAATCTGAATCTAATGTCAGACATCTCTGTATGAGCAGGAAACAAGTCATAATCTTTAAATAATGCTCTGACAGTTTTGCGGTGTAATTCCTGTCTATACGTACACCGAGATTACTTGGCTACCTTGCCAACACGTCCTTGAAGTTTTATGTACTTAACTCAAGACAAAGTCAGAGTATACTTTGGCATTACTCACGAAAATAATTGTACTACCGTCCGAGAGTAGATATTCACTGGGAAACATAATCCTAATTGGAATTTATAGTGTGGTTGTTTTAGAGCTAGTAACTCATAAAAACAGTATTTCCCTCTCCTTGGATCAAGAGACTCAGTCAGGTACATACTTCATCCTTGGTATGTGTTACAGAGACTAATCAAAGTCTTCAGATTGGAAAGTACTCAAATGTTGATCATAGATTTACTAGTATTGTCAACTTGATACATTTCTCAGACAACACCTTGGATCAGAGCTTTCCCGGACAGACCCCCATTTGTTACAAAAAATGCGATTCTAAAGCTTAGGAGATCTCCAGAGTGAAATACTAGAAAGGACTGCCCTTCTAGCATCCAGCCTGTTACTGGGTTTTGTAACAAGTAGTCAGTTTCCTTGTCCAATTATCCATTAAATTCAGTATTATTCAATGTGCTTCAGGATTACAACTGGTAGGCTATAACTAGAGAAATTAAAATTTAATAATTTATTAAGTCTAGAGGTATATTATCAAATTAAAATTATTCACAACAATGACAAATAAAATCAATTTCGAGTTCAATATTATTTGTGCTGAAAGAACACATATCACATTTATAATTCTTAAGTACCATTCTGGTACAGGACATTTTAATAAGATATTACAAAATAGTACATAGTAAGTTTTGTATGGTGTAAGTGCTCTAAGATAGTTCACTATGTCTCAAGACTCGGACTTTAGAGACTTAAACAAGTGACTGACAAGTCCTCAAAATAAAACTAACTTCTGACCGACTGGCAACCAAGAACAGTTGCTTGATAAACAATGAAAAGAATGCCTAAGCCCAATAGGCCCTATATAACAAGCGACTGCGACACAATCAGGTCAATGGATGGTTATTATATCGACCACTAAGTAGGGGTACCATCAGCAGATCTTCCACAAAAGTTACAAAACTCCAAGACTAATGAAAGACTATGTTCAGCATTAGGATAAACCCGGACTGTGACATTACACAGATAACCAGTACAAAATTTGTCAGATGCTATAGTACGGACGTGAGATTTCAGAGTGTTTAAGCGTCACACTACCTCAGTACAACGTCGAAAAGCACTAAGTCTTTTACAATGTTCTGTGAACCCCTAGTGTTCTATCATATGTCTAACAAGATATTAAGGTGAAGAACTATTCAGTCATCCTCCTTGCGTGTCTAGTGCTGAGGAATAAGTCTTTGCTGGGGGAGGACACCCCTTCCCTCACGTTCACGGGTTTTGAGCACGGGTGCTGCTCTGACTCAGGTTGGACGGACAGGGGATTTCGTAGCGTCTTGAGTGTTGGTCAAGGTGGGGGTATTGATTGTCAGGGTTAGAGCACCATATGTTACATCCTAAACCAACATAAGTCAAAATAACAAATATAACAGTCAAAATAAAAATAAGTCATGCATTTCGATTTTTAGCTATTATCTGCAGATATAAGCTATATAAAAAATTATATGAAATAGATTAAAATACTTTATATATATAGACATAATAATCATTGTAACCCATATTCAGGGGTTGCAACATATATTTAGTATTATATATATGATTATAGATAGTATGTATAATACTATATTAATATATATAATATATTATATATGATATATGTCTATTGTGTCCACGAATCTAGTTGTATTGATCTTTAACAACACTGCACTAGCCAAGGACACGAACCCATGCTGCTTTGGCCTGTCTCAAGATGGGCACAAACACATGACGCCCTAATCCACTGGACCATACGATCCTTAAGAGTAGCACCTCCAGTGGCACTGAGTGTTGTACCACCTCCAGTGGCAATGAGTGTTGTACCACCTACCCGTGGCACTGAGGTGACAGTACCACTCCTAGTGGCAGTGTGTGTTGTTACCACCTCAGTGGGCATTGATTGTGTTGTTTTTTTTTTTTACCACCTCCAAGTGGCATAGAGTGTTGTACCACTCCAGTGGCACTGGAGTGTTGTGCCACCTCCAGTGGCACTGAGTGTTGTACCACCTCCAGTGGCACTGAGTGTTGTACCACCTCCAGTGGCACTGAGTGTTGTACCACCTCCAGTGGCACTGAGTGTTGTACCACCTCCAGTGGCACTGAGTGTTGTACCACCTCCAGTGGCACTGAGTGTTGTACCACCTCCAGTAGCACTGAGTGTTGTACTCGCTACCCAAGGACACACGATGGTGTGGATGACTCTAGGCTAATATCATTCTAGTCCCTGTGTGGTGTACTAGTTCACCAAACAGGGACTAGAATTGCGCTTGTTATAATAACGTTATTTTTTTCAAAGTATAATTTTAACATTATGTAAATAAAAATTAATCTTTAAACGTATAAAGAAAATTTAGGAAGGACTTGATTTTAAATGGTTAAATGATCAATTTTACCAATTCTGCACAAAATTCATACAAAACCCACACACACACACACACACACACACACACACACACACACACACACACACACACTACACACACACACTACAAACACACAACACACCCCAACACACACCACACACACACACCCCACACATACACACACACACACACACACACACAACACACACACACACCACACACCTCACACACACACACACACCCCAACACACACACACCAACACACACCAACCAGAGGTACGATTAAAGCTCATGGTTCAGGGAGAGTGACTAGTAGCGCCCAGTGAAGAGCGGGGCCGGGAAAGCTTGGACTCGACCCTGAACCCTAACTAGGTGGGGGGTACACACACACACACACACACACACACCTACCACCCCCTAACAACACCCTCAACAACCTACACCACACACACACCCCCACACACACCACAACACACACACACACACACCACACACCCCACCTACACAACCTACACACAAAACACACACACACACACACACACACACACACACACCACACACACACACACACACAAACATCACACACACACAAACAGGCCTATGTCTAATCGGACATGTCCTAGGACAAATTAAAATGGTAAACAAACACATACACACCCCACACACACAAACATACCCCAACACACACACACTTACATACGCGGAATAGACGAGGTGGACAAAGACGGGATGTTCAGAGATGGGACACAGACACAAGAGGGTCACATTTGGAAGTTGAAGACTCAGATGAATCAAAGGGATGTTAGGAAGTATTTCTTCAGTCATAGAGTAGTCAGGCCATGGAATAGCCTGAGAAAGTGATGTGGTGGAGGCAGGAACCATACATAGTTTTAAGGCGAGGTATGATAGAGCTCATGAGGCAGGGAGAGAGAGGACCTAGTAGCAATCAGCGAAGAGGCGGGGCCAGGAGCTGCGACATCGACCCCTGCAACCACAAATAGGTGAGTACAAATAGGTGAGTACACCACACACACACACCACACGCACACACACACACATGCGGGAATATACAGATCGTTTGAGCTCGTGAATCTTTAGTAGTTTCTGGCTCAACAAAACCATTGCCAGGTCCGTGGAAAGTTGACAGTGTTAGTGAACATCCCAAGAAGTGTTTCTCGAACTGTCCCAATCAGAAAAGGGAGGTGAAGGTCACAGTTACATAAAAAAAATATGAATCAGTGCCAAAAGTGAGAGTGGGAGGCCATAGACCTAATGTGGGTGTAGGTGGTATCGCAACAACCCAATAGCAAATCAGAATAAGTGCGACCCACGCCAGGGTGATAAGAGACAAGGATAGATGAGTTAGTGAATACAGTGAAGAAATAACAGAAAAGCGGGAAACCCGGGGAAAGTAGAGCATCCTGAGGCAGTGCTGCCAGACGTAAAGTACATAGCCTTTTTATAGTTGCAAGGAGGGTCAGGCCCTGTATTACTGACAGCTGAAGGTCATTAACCCTGCTCTGGAGAACTGAATATCACACTAGAACACTTAACAGTTATTAATAGAGAAGATCTGGGGAGGGGACTGAGTGTGGCACCACAAGGCACTGTAGTGCACCTGCAGGCGCTAGGTCAGACAAAATACACTAACATTCAGTAAGTAAACCTATTCAGGTATACGCGAGTAAGTACATAGGTTACTGTACAAAGCAGCATATGTGTAGAGAACCTGGGATAACCCAAAAAGTCTGACAGTGTGACTTATTTTATTTAAATTAAGCCAGCAAGGATGCGGCTGGCGACTGCTAGTGCTACAGCCAACACTCACATATATAACAGAAACAGCCAGCAGGCTTGTGAAAACTGACCGCGTATATCCCCTAACCCTGTCCTTCCATCTCTCCCCACCCCCCACCCCAGCTCCCTCTCTACCCTTCTCTACTCTTTTTTCTTTTTTTACACAGGGTTTGACAAGGTTAGGTTAAGGATCCCTAGCTTTATTGACAAGATATTTACAGGTTAAGGATTCCTAACTTTATTGGAAGCTAAGAGCTGTTACGTACATCTGCTCACTTGAAAGCATTTTTTTTTTTATGAAAAAATACAAGTAGGGAACAGGATGAAGTTGGAGACATCTGTGGGCCCGAAGTATCATCTGATCAACTTACCTTTATCTTTTTGACTCATAATGCTGACGATTGGTTCCAGACGCGAGTCATCCGGGGAAAAAATGTTTCCTTTTGGAGCGTTTTTCTGGAGAAGGGACACCCGAGGTTTTTCTGATTTCTACCTATCTTGTGGTATAAAAACTTGCTTCAGCGTCCCGAAGTGGACCAAGGTAGTATTTTGACAATATTGGGCCCCTGTACTAACAGTGAGGCCTCCCACCCCCCTGCGTTAAAGGCCCGCGAAAGAAGATTACCAGGAGGGGTCCGGGCAGAGAAACGCTTGCTCTTTCTCTCTCGTCAATAGTCGCAGATGAAAAGGGGGGGAAGGGAACAAAAAAGGGAACATACTCAAGGCGTGAGCGTACTTGTGCCCACCAAAATTTTTGCAACCCTCGGGTCAAGAGATGCGAAATAGGCAAGTGCGAAAGCCCCGGGGCCCCTGTTGCAAGATTTACAAGGGGTTTTTTTCATGTTATTTGGGAGTCAAATTTCCCCCCAAGGATATCAACTTCTTCCCCCCAGGTCCCAAAACACCCCCCATTATCCTTACTACTGCACCGGCTTACCTTTGGGTTAGAGATTATTTTTTCATTGGTATTTTCCCGGGGCAAATGTTACTGCCATCCTTTTTTCCCCAAAGGGTGAACACCCCTGGTGATTGATGTAGCTTGAGCAGCTAGCATTTCTTCTCTTGGATAGGAATGTCAGGGTACAGTGTCTGCATTGAAACGGATTCTGGGGTAGATGAAGGTCATTGAAGTAGACATTCCTAACAAAGGCCCCCGAAAACTTCCTTGTGGAACACTTGACCCAATGGATGTCTTGCTGATTCTGTTCCCTTGAGAAAACCCTTTGAGTCTACCATAAAAGGTAATCATGAGGAAACATACGTAGAGCCTGCAATTCCCCGTGCTTGCAGTTTTGTTAAGAGGCCCTGGGCCACCCCCAGGTCGAAAGCACCAGTGCTACCACACAGTGACTTGGAAATTCTTTCCAGTGACTGGTTGCCACTTAGCAGAAGAGGTTTAACAACAGACAGCAGCAGAGTAACCTTTCCTAAAGCCATATTGATGGCCACAAAGTAGTGAGTGGAAGTCAAAAATCTCTGTCATTTGTCTTGAGATTATTGTCTCAAGGAGCTTCCCAGTGATTGACAGGAGTGACCTGGTCTGTGTTGCTGATTTCTGCTCTGCTCTTCTTTTTGTGAACAGGGACTACATTTGCCTCTTTACACTGTACTAGACAGTGTTGAAAGATGCGAGTTAGAGGTGTTGTTAGCTGGTCTACACATCTACTCAGCAATCTTGTGCTCAACTTGTCTGGGCCCACAGCCTTTTCTTGGTCAAGCGATTTAAGAAGGAAGTGCACCTCTTCCTGTCTTATTGTCACCACTGGCAGTTTTGACACAGTTTTTACAGCTAGCCAAGGAGGGTCCCTTGCTGGATCAAGAATTTGCATTTTGGTAGCAAAGTGTTCGACAAAGAGGTCTGCTTTCTCTTTACTAGTAGATGGGGTCCCATCCTGTCGAATTAGAGGTGGAATGAGTTCATCAGGCCGATAACCTTGTCTGTCCTTGACCAGGGACTACCAGGTTTTGGAGCCTACCCTACCTGATGATAGCTTTCTTCTTGTGTCCCTCTCCCATTTAGCGATGGCCCACCATTGAACGTCACCAATATGCTTACAGGCTTGCCTGTAAAAGTTCCTGTTATAGGTGGTAGGATGTCTCTTATACCATCGCCATGCCTAGTACTTAGCAGTAGCAGCCCCCTCACAACGAAAGCAAACTAAGGCTGATCTGTGGCTTCGTGCCCCATATTGCCGTGGAGGAAATTTGTTCTGTGTAGTTGGAGGTCCAGGTGGCTTTTCCCGGGTGCAACCCCCTGGGAAGGCATTCCACCTGCTGTCGGGCTGTCTGTTGCTGTCTGTTCTGTCTGTCATCTCTTTCTCTCTCTCCTCCTCTCCTCTCTCCTCCCTCCTCTCTCCTCCTCTCTCTCTCTCCTTCCCCCCCGGCTTCTCCTTTTCCTCTCCTCTTGCTCACTCTGCCCCTCCTCACATCCCTCGCTTCCCTGCCTTCTCCTTCTTTCTCTCTCCCCTTCTCTCCTCTCTCCTCTCTCTCTCTCGCTCCTTTTCTCCCCCTTTCTTCTTCTTCCTCTTCCCTCCTCGTCTCTCTTCTCTCCCCCCTCCCTCTATCTACCTCCAATTCTCCTCCCTCTCTCTTTCTCCCTCTCTCTCTTCCCCTCCTCTCCCCCCCCTCGTTTCCCTCTTCCCTCTATCCCTAGCCTCCCTTTCCCCCCTTTCCCCCCCCCCCACAATGAAATCCATAAGCTTGTTTCTGGGGAAAAATACATAAGCTCCTTTTTGTGGTTAAAAAAATTGGGTAACCCAAGAGGGCAGAGACCCAGGGGTCTGGTGGACGAACCCGGGAGAGAAGAACCTGGGAGGTAGAGCTCAAAAAAATGGAGGAAGAGTGGGGAAGGAAGCTAGCAGAGCTTGGCAAGAAAATGGAGGAGAGGATAGCTGAAGAAAGCAGAAAGTGGGGACTATAAGTCTTAGCAGCAGAAGATAAGATAAAGTGCTCAGATGAGGAACTAAAAAACCTGAAACAGATTAGAGGCAGATGACAGTACAGACATGACATCAGAGACTTCTATACCAGTAACAGATAAGGGGACTGTAGGGATCCAGGAAAAGATGAGCACACTAAGATCAAATGAGAGACCTAAAGACAATGATGGAGCTATGACATATGCATACACTCCAACAGAAAACTACAGTGGCAAGGAACAGCTGAGTAGGAAAGACAGTCCACTGAGCATAGGGGCTGCAGCAAGGGCAGGGATTGAAGGCAGGAACGTTTCGATGGAAGGAACTAAAACACCTCAGAGGATACAAAGGGAAACACAGTGGGAGAGGAGAGGGAGACGTCAGTGTTTGTGTAAGGGTTCTGAGAAGTCGAAGGGAAAACCTACGATGAAAGAAACCAGGGGGAGAAGAAAGCGATAGTAGGTATCATGAAAGCAATAGGCGAGGGAGAAATGACCTGGGTGACAAATTGTCTGAGAATTGGGTGGGTTGTGAGTGGAAGGAAACGGCCAGTCAAAGTAATTTTCAAGGCAGAATCAACTCGAACCAGGATCCTGCAGGAGAAAGCACGATTGAGGGACAATCCAGAGTACCGGAGAGTGTAACTAGATTGCGACAGAACACAAGAAGAAAAGATGATACTGAGAGAGAGAGGGTGCAAAGACGAAAGGAGGAGTGAGATGCATTGATGAAGATGAGCAGAATCCAGACTCAGGTGGAAGGGCAAACACACCTTACAGAAACACCCACAGAGGGTCTCCAACCACGACAACCCCAAAGCAACTGAACAACCTAAACCAAAACCCACACACTGTTCCCTCTGCCCCCACACCCCACATCACAAACCCCACCCCTACAGCAGCCCCCTATGGGCACTCTGCCCCACCCCCATCACAAACCATACCCACACTGCGACAACCTCAATGCAATTGAACAATCTAAGACAAAATCCACACACTGTTCCCTCTGCCCCCACACCCCACATCACAAACCTCACCCTTACAGCAGCTCCCTATGGGCACTCTGTCCTCACCCCCATCACAAACCCCACCCACACCGCAAATCCCCATAGGCCCCCTCCAGTGCTCCCGCTCCCCCAACCCCAATATTCTCCCAGGACCACCGTGATAGATAAGCTGAAGGTGTGGTACACAAACGCAGATGGATTAACAAATAAATACGAGGAGTGGCATGAAAGAATCAATGAGAAGTCCCCAAACATCAGAGCAGCCACATAAACGAATCTCATTGAGACAATAACATATGCAGTCTTCCCACCAGGATATCAGATCCTGAGGAAAGACACAAGGAGCAGAGGGGGAGGAGGGGTTGCACTGCTCATAAAAAAACGATGGGGTTTTGAGGAAATGGAAGGCATGAACGAGATTGGAGAAAGGGACTACATAGTACGTTCAATTCAGTCTGCAGAACATAAGGTAGTCATTACAGCGATGTATAACCCACCACAGAACTGCAGGAGGCCAAGAGAGGAATATGAAGAGAATAACAGAGTGATGGTGGACACACTGGCTGAGGTGGCACGAAGGGCTCAATCGTGCAGAGCAAAGTTACTGGTTATGGATGATTTCAACCAAAGGGAGATCGACTGGGAAAACCTGGAGCCTCACAGGGGTCCCGAAATATGGAGAGCCAAGATGGTGGATGTGGTACTGGAAAACCTCATGCATCAACACGTCAGGGACACTACCAGAGAGAGAGGGGAGGATGAACCAGCAAGGCTGGACCTTGTGTTCACCCTGAGCAGTTCAGACATTGAGGACATCACATATGAGAGGCCCCTTGGAGCTAGCGATCACGTAGTTCTGAGTTTTGATTACATAATAGAGTTACAAGTGGAGAAGGTAACAGGAGTCAATTGGGAAAAGCCAGCCTTAAAAGGGGGATACCAAAGGTATAAAGGTTTTA
>NC_069404.1:27834887-27851615 GCF_026875155.1 Cherax quadricarinatus
ATGAGGCCAACCAAGGATATGTTGATTGAAGAGCAACCTGAGACTTCTATTATTTATAACTTCTAGATATGAAGCCAAGAATTCTGTTAGCTTTATTGCGAACACTAATGCACTGTTGTCTTGGTTTTAGTTACTGCTAACCAGAACTCCTAAATCCTTTCACAATCAGTAGTATAAGATCTACATTATTTAGTTTATATGTGGCATGGTTATTTACCTGTCCAACATTTAGAACTTTGCATTTGTCAATATTAAACTGCATCTGCCACTTCTCCGACAATTGCGTCAGTCTATTCAATCATCCGGAGTGCTTATGTCGCTATTTATTCCCTCATCTATGTCGTTTATGTAGTTGTGAACAACAACGAGCCCAACACTGACCCCTGAGAACACCGCTTGTGACGTGCCCCCATTCTGATTCTCCCCATTTATATAAACTCTCTGCTGTCCATTTGTCAGCCATGCCTCTACCAAGGAAAAAATTTCTCCTTCTATTCCGTGTTGCCCTAAGTTTTCTCAATAGCCTCTGGTGTGGAACTCTATCGAAAGCCTACTGAAGTCCAAATACACAATATCAATTCATTACCATGATCTACCTCCTCAAACACCTTAGTGAAAAAAGTTTAGTAAATTCGTAAGACAGGAACGCCCCTTTGTAAAACAGTGTTGAGATTCATTAATCAATCTGTGCCTGTCAAGATGGCTACGAATGCTTCGGCAATTATTGATTCCATAAATTTTCCCACTATGTAGGTAAGCTTATTGGTCTATAGTTCGAAGCCAAGGACCTGTCACCTGCCTTGTAAATAGGTATTACATTGCCATTTTCCACTTATCAGGCACTTATGCCAGTTTGTAGTGACATGTCAAAAGATTAGCCAAAGGTATGCTAAGTTCCTCTTTACATTCCTTTAACACCTGCAAACAGTTCATCAGGACCTGGGGATTTGTTAGTTTTAGTTTCTCTATTTGTCTGAGGACCATGTCACTAGTTACCGCAATCGTACTTATTTTATTATATCCTGTTCTACATAATCTATTATTTCAGGAAATATGCTAGTATTTTCCTGGTGAAAACTGAGAGGAAGTAGGTATTTAGAATTTTACACATATTCTTATCACTGCCAGTGATCTGACCAGAGTTACTCTTAAGTGGGCCAATCTTGTCCCTAATCTTACTTCTGTATACCTGAAAGAACCCTTTGGGTTAGTCTTTGAATCCCTTGCGACCTTTGCTTCATAATCCCTTTTTGCTTTTCTTATTCCTTTTTTTATTTCTCTCTTTGAATATATTGATTTCTTAACTGCCCATCCCCTCTTTTGATACGCCTATATATGCCTCTCTTTTGACCAATGAGATGTTTTAATCTATTGTTCATCCATTTGGGATCATTTTTGTTATATCTAATTTCCCTACTCCGAACAAAAGTTGTCTGGGCAGCTAGTACTATGCTCTGAAAAACGTCATATTGGCAACCAAGATCACCTACCTGTCCCATAGCCAGGACATCCCAATTTAGCCAACCCAAGTAATTTTTCAGTCCCATGAGGTCGGGCAAGCGAAAATCTGGGAGAGAGATTTGACTGCAGTTATCTGGGTAATTCCATGATATATTGAAACTAAGTGATTTGTGATCACTTTCCCCAAGCTCACCATTAACCTCAAGATTATTAATTAGTGAATCTTTGTTGGCAAGAGCCAAGTCAAGCAGATTGTTTACTCTAGTTGGTTCTGTCACAACCTGTTCTAAAAAGCAATCCTGAACCGTATCAAGAAAGTCACTAGACTCAAGATTTCCTGTCATATTGTTCCAAACAGTTTGTCTAAAGTTAAAATCTCCCATTATCACAACATTTCCATATCTAGATGCCTTATGAATTTCGTCCCATAACAGCTTACTGCCCCCCTACCAAGGTTGGGGGCCTATAAATCACACCCACAATTAATTTGTCACGTCCCTCGGGAAACTGTAGCCAAACAGATTCTGTGTTCGATGTTTCTAATCTTATATCATGTCTAAGACAACAATTTAAATTACCTCTGACATACATCGCTACTCCACCACCCCTTCCTGTTGACCTTATCAGTGTGGAATAATTTATAATCCTGTATGTTGCATTCAGAAGGCATTTCTCTATCTTTCCGGCTGAACCAGGTCTCCGTTATATCAATAATATCTATATTACATGCACTTGCAAGCATTCTTAGCTCATCTATCATATTTATTAGACTCCTACTGTTTGTATAGTAAACCTTAAGGGAGCTAGTCACTCGTTGCTCTCTACTATCTCTCTTTGTTGAGCAATTGCTTTGCCTTTACTATTAACTCTATTTTGAATATTGCCTTTTAAACATATCCCTGGGGTATTCTGGTAATATCTACTATTTTCAACCCATGTTCTGCAGCCTGATTGTTTCCCACAAACACCCATACCTCTAATGAGTCTTGTGGGTGCTTTGGGGTCTCCTACAGGTCAATGGTGAGAAAAACGTGGGAAACATAGGGAATGATGCAGTACTTCTGTGGAAACAAGAGGTATGAGGGAACACGGCTAAAGCTTTTTGCCCGGCAAGCTGTTGTTTGAACAGGTACCCTTGTGCTCGAACACGCTGGCTGACTGCGGCTTGGGCGCACAAATGAACGAAGAAACGACACTTAGTATGTGGTAGGGAGAACTATAAAATAATGTAGGAAGAACGTAACTGAGGAAAATTTCTGGACGAAACGGAACTAGAACACAAAAGCAGGGTACACCGATTACTGTGTGAAGTTAAGTTATAGAACTTAATGAAAACTGATAAAACTTAATGGAATGTGCTCACTACAATTATAAAGTAAATCAAATTTAATACGTAAACAAGATATGTCACTGCACTGATGGAGAATCTTGGAGAATAGTTGATAATAGAACACTCAGGGCACTCGTGATGATGCGGCCTGGTTTAGGGTAAGCCAGACTACGGTCCCAAATAGATAAGCCATCGCTGAGAAACGTCGTGAAGAACACAACTGGGTCAACGAAACGTGCTGAATGCAGGCTGGACACAGCACAGAATGGAGTGGGAATGCGGCTTGCGGCAACTCACTCACGCTGGGTAGTACACACGGAATGGTGGAAATCTCGCCTGGCCCAACACACCAAAACGACCTCACCTCGTCTTCTGGAGCATGAAGAGGCATAGAGACGCTTTATTAGCGCTGAGAGACGCTAGAGAAGAGCTTAGAGGCAATGAAGGACTGCGTTAGAAACGCACACGTGACTAGAGGCGTCAGAGTGCAGCCGCGATGACAATGTCCAAATTTCAAGGGAAAATTAAGGACAAGATGCTGCTTAAGCTGTTGATAAGATGATGCGAGTAGTGTAAAACACTGTAAGAAAGCGGATGTTATGGATGCAGCTGGATGAATGAAGATGCTCCCCTAACCTCGTAGGATAAGGCTCCACTCTCGTCTCTGTCGCTGGAAAATCCGCTGCCACCACTGTTTTAGCTGGGTTTACGGTAGTCTGGTAACTTGCCGGGGAGCTGGGAGATAGGACGAAGTATACTGCAATAGACTAGCTGCTTCTTTATTGGTGAAATGGGGGTTTACAGCGGGCAGTGTGAGGTTAGAAGAAACCAGTCCAGGAGGAAAAATGCTGATAGCAAGGCCGATGGGCAAGGAGTGAGAGAGAGGCATGGCAGCATGGGACTACCTCAGTGCCTGAACCTCGGGAGGGAACTTGAGTAACTACTCCTAAAATAACTCGATCTAGTGGGGAATAAGAGAACTAGACATGTAGGCTTACTGTCTACAAGAACAAAGATCGGGAAAAAAATAGGACCACTGAAAACTAGAACTGGGCAGCGTGGATGGAAAAATAGACACAGTAGACTTACAAGGTTGAGATTTCACCTCTGTTATGGCCTCACATACGACCAGTCCCTCTGAGTGTGGCAGTGAAGTGAAGATTTGGTCAGGTCGCTTGTCCAGTAAAATTTTATTCAGCGACTTGTCAGGCATATCTTAAATTCCTCACAAATTCTATTTATTATAAGTGAATCTAATTTATTAAGCCCTGAACTAATATTCATGTTAAAATCAGTAATATTTTTGATGAAACTTGATTTAATTATATTTCTTTTAACCATAAACCAGCTTGATACAACTTTCTCGGCCTTTGGAAAATAAAATATTTTACTAAAATCTGTCACATGAATAAACAGAGAATTAGATTCATGTCCAGTTCTTACGCTATATTTATGTTGTTGTAAGCTTAGTTCAAGTCTTTTTTGTTTTAATTTATACTACTTATACTCGGTATTAGGCTCTGTCCTATACATTTTTTTAGCTTAATGATAATGATAAGCTTTTTCATTAAATATTGGCAGTGTTGAGGCAGATGGTGCAAGTGTATGAAACAGGTGGTAGGTTGCTAAAAGCAATTAAGAGATTTTACGAGGATATTGAAGATTAGATTAGTGTATGTAAGAAAGAAGGAGATTTCCCAGTAAAAGTAAGCCTTAGACAGGGATCTGTGATGTCACCATGGCCGTTCAATATATTTATAGATGGGGTTATAGAGAAGTGAATGCTCAGGTGTTGGCAAGAGATATGGGATTAAAAGATAAATAGAATCTAATGCAAGTTGGGAGTTGTCAGAGTTAATTTGACACTGTGCATTTGGGAGATTCTGAAGAGAAGTTGCAGAGGTTGGCGGATGAGTTTGGTAGAGTATGTAAAAGAAGGAAATTAAAAGTGAGCATAGGAAAGAGGAAAGTGATGAGGATAACAAAAATTTGTTAGGTAATGAAAGATTGGGATATCAGAGGGAGGCTGGGAATATAAGAAGTTAATGCATTCAGATTTTGAGAGGGGACTTCTCAGAAATTTGGTCAATGAAAATGAAGTGAACCAAAAATTTTTGACAAGGAGAAAAAGGGTTTTTGGGTGCATGAGAATCTGGGGAAAAAAACCCTTTATCCAGAACGCAAAAGGGGAATGTAAGAAGTACAGTTTTTACAAATGGGCTGAAATTTTGGTTTGAAGCTGGAGGGGAATGTTTCAACAAGGGAAAGACTAGCAGTGGAAGGGTCATGTCTGAGGGGAAAATTTTGGGTGAATATAATGGAAGAATCCAAGTTTGGAAATTTTTTGGGAGGCGTGGGGTTACTATAAGCATTATTCAAGGGTGAGAAAGGAATTATGCTTGGGACTTTAGAAAAGAGAAACAAAACAGACTTTAGATCATACCCAATCTCAAGGGAAAAATCGGGGTTAGGAATCGACCTAGAAACAGGGGAGACATTTGGACTCGTGTGAGCGGTTAGACAAAAGAGGGGAGACAAATTTTTTTTTAATATTTCCGTGCTAAAGGGGTTTAGGAAACCGCAACGGCCCCAAAGCCTGGAGCGGGGAAGTTTAACCCCCCCTTCATAGAGATCATGTTTGTGTATATTTCCCTGCCTTGCGAATTCCTTGCTTTGTTAATATCTCTGGGAAAGGGCTGATGCATGCAGGGGATGAGTGAAAAGCTGTAAGCCTTCCCCCTAAAAGCGGGCCCCTTTGGGATCAAACGTTAGCGCTAGCTCACACCAAGGTATTGCCCAGTGGGGTAATTGGAAAGCCTGCTCCCTTTGTCCCAAGGTTCCAGGTTATCCCCTTCAGCCAAGATCATGATTGGTATTTTCCCTGCCTGCAAATTTCCCTTTCTAAAATATATTTTATTATTATAAGGGGGAACCCTCAAAAATCGAACTCTCCCAAACCAAACCCAAATTTTAGTAAGGTTTTTTTTCTAATGTTTTTAAAAGTGTATTTTTGGGGGTCTAAATAATAATCTAATTTACATTTTTTGATGGAATAAATTCTTTTCGGTAGCGAACCTTGAACACCTTCTGGACCGAAGAAAGTTCATTTTTGAGGTTCCCTGTATATGCAAAACAATCGCAGACAGGTATCCTGACAATAAAGACAAGCCAAAAGGGGGGGGGGGTGGCGGAAATATTTAGCCCAATATTTTCAACTCCAGTGCATCATCAGAGCTGTACAAAGTTCAAAGGCAAAAAGGAGAATAAAAAAAATTTTTTCAGATATAGTACTGGAGCCCTCTGAAAACTTCCCTCTTCTCTTGTTGTTATTTGCAACTTTGCATAGCACCTGTGAGCACTCAGAAGTGTGAGAGTATTTGAGTTTAAAATTTCCACCTTCCCCCGACTTGTGTTTGCATTGTTAAATCGCCTTTTCACGATGTTTTGTTTCGGAGGAGCGGAAAGATTCATTTTAATACATTTACCAAAAAATTTCATGTTTGTTTTGCGTCAATGTTTTCATCTTTTAAAATAAATTTAGCATGTAATATAAAATAAAGGGGTGGTGGGAAAAAAGATATTCAAACAGCTTGGGGGAGAACCAGAATTTTTCCCGGGGGTAAGTTTATTATCACGGGGATGACAGTCCCCAGCAAAGTTCTGGAGGGGTACCTTTCCTATATATATAAATATATAATAATATAATATATATTAAAAATAATATATATATATATATAAAATATATATATTTTATAAAAAAAAATTACAAAAAACGCGATTTTCAAAAAAAGCTTAAGTCTCCAGAATACTAAAGGACTGCCCTTCTAGCATCCACCCTTTTTACGGGGGTTTTTCTAAAATATCAGTATCCTTGTCCAATTTACCTAAAATTCAGTTTTATTAAATGCTTCAGGATTCAACGGGTGGGCACAACTAAAAAAAAATTTTTAAAAAATTTTATTAAGTCTAGAGGTATATTAATCAAATTAAAAATTAATCACAACAATGAAAAAAAAAACAATCTCCGATTCCCCAATATTATTGTGCGAAAGCACATATAAATTTTAAAATTCTTAAGTACCGTCTGGTACTTAACATTTAAAAAGATTTACAAATATGAAACAATAAGTTTGTGTAGGTTGTAAGTGCTCTAAGTATTCACTATGCCAAGACCGACTAGACTTAAAAAAGGGGACGACAAAGTCCCAAATAAACAAACTTTTTGGACCGACTGGCAACCAGAACATCCTGCTTGAACAATAAAAAGAATCTAAGCCCAAACCATTAACAGCGACTGCGACACAATCAGGTCAAGGAGATAATTAACGACACAAAGTGGGGACCCACAGATCCCTCCAAAAAAGTTGAAAAACTCCCATACTATGAATCTAATTCAGCTGGGAAAAAACCCACTGTGACAATACACAGAAACCATACAAAATTGGTCAAAGCATAGCTAGGACCTGAGATGTTCAGAGTGTCAAGCGACCACAACCTCAGAAAACAACCGAAAATCCTAAATCTATCAATTTCTGTGAACAGATTTCTACAAACTAACAAAAAAAGACAGACAATCTTCCAACCCCCAAAGCGATCAGAGCAGACTGAATACTTCAAGCGGGGTAGACACCCCCCCTCTCACGTAAGCTCCGGGGGGCAGCAAAGCCCCAAACCGCAGTAAACGACGAAAAAGATAATTTACATATTTGACAATCAAACTTAAAAACTGAACATATTTTTACTCCTAACAACATAATCAAATAACAAAAAACATCAAAAAAAATTTAAAAAGTATACATTTACGATTTACTATTATCGAAAAATAAAGCAATAAAATTATATAAAAGATAATATACATTATAAATAACATAATAATCATTTAACCCATTCGGGGGTTGCAACCCCCCCCCCCCCCCAACAGACGAGGTCCCTAAGTTCATAAGTCTTTCACATTATTACGATTACTCGGGTTTACATTACAACTATAAATAAAAAAAATCATCCTCTTTGCCAAGCACTTCTATAATTTCACACGCCCTCACTAGGATAGCCCCTATACTGGGGGCAGTACACAGTATCTATCTCGCAACCGGGTTATACATCAGTTAAAAACAGGATACTAATGACTGGCCGTTTTGGGCTCATCTAATGGGGAGACGCATTCCACCTTAAGTAGGGGTTTGTGGAAATGCGGGGCAAAACACTAGTATAAAAAGTTTAAAGGGGTGAGTGAAGGGGGGGGGGGTCTGCGCAGGACAGTGTTGCGTCCGCAGTACCACTCCCACACGACACTACCCCCTCAAACACTCAGCTTATGTCTCCTTAACACAATACTGGTTTTATAAATATAATAATTGACAGACATAGTAAATAGTTAATATGGGGGGAGGGATTAAGTACTTTACTGAATTTGACATACAATAACAAAAGGTTTTTTGGGCATAACATTACGTTAATTTAATGAAACTAAATTTTTAAAGGGATGACAACGTCAGAAATTACTTTATAAGACCATTTTATTTTTTATACTAATAGAATAAGGGTTGATTCTGGGGGCCCCCCTCATACCTAGCATTCTTACTCTTCATGGGTTTTTTTAAAGGGAGTGGTTTGTGTCTAAAAAAAAACGTTTTTAAAAAAAGGGGGGGAAGTGCCCAAATACACTCCAAAATTTTCCCAAGGACACCCAAGACAACCCTTTTCTCATAGGGAATTTTTTTTTCGGGTGTCTTTTTAAAAGCTTAGATAAATATAACATATAGGAGGGGAGAATTCAGGGATTTGACTCTGGACACACAGCGCCCTGCAAAACCACTTTCCGCATCTATATGTAAAAAAAAGGGGAAATTGAAAAAAGGACCTTTTCAACACGGGAGAAGGGGATGCCAACCTTCAACCGTTTGCGAGTCTGAACAATCTCTAGCCCCATGAACGAACTTTGCTACTATAAGCTCATAAAGGGAGCTGCAATCTGAGAAAATTTTTGGACAGAACCTGCGATAATATCCGCCAAAAACCCGGGAATCTGTATTTTCCTTTCCTATCCTGGGGCACGGGAAAATTCAAAATTGCACGAACCTTAGCCTCATAAGCAACCTCACCTGGGCCCGATACAAAAGCCTAGATAGAATCTGGCTTACCAAAAACAAAATTTTGGCTAATTAAACAGTGAAGTTTAGTGCCCCAGTCTCTAAAACAATGCTCTGAGACGCTCAAGTGCTGTTCCCACTCGCACTGTACACCACTAAGTCGTAAAGGGTTAGCTTCTTCCCCTTCAAGTTGTGGTCAACTCTTCATTATACGTTGGAATGAAAAGCCCGTTCATACCCGAAGGGGACAGGTATTTAAAACAATCCTCTTGAACATTTAAAAGCAGATTTTTCTTGAGCACGTCATAAGGGGGGGACTTATAATCCTCGTAAGAAACAAAACGCTGACATACTGGCTCCGACACAGGGTCAAAAAGGTCGTCAATACGGGTAGGAAACCACAGGAAAGGGTGACAGATTTTCACTTTCCTGAATCATCAATCCAAACTACCCGGGTTTGGGCACTAAAAATACAGGAGATGCCCATGGGACTTTACTGCGCCAATAGTCCGGGGAGAAACAGAAAATAAACCCTCTTCTCCAATGCTTTGGCTTCGTTTGGACTCATTCATATGGTGTTGCTTAATGGGTGATGCTCCCCGTACATCAACGCATGTCACCCAAGTAAAAACGTTTAGGAACCACCGAAAAATTCGGGGAAATGAAAAACATGTTTTTAAACACCACTTTATCACCCCAAGTTACAAAGAAAATCGTCTAGTGTTTGTGAGTCCTGAATTTTCAAACGAACCTCTAACCTCTAAATGCAGGTAACTACGTTTTCTTCCCCTTGTCCTAGAAAATAAAAGTAGTAGGTAGGGGACTAGCATAGTATGCCTTGACTGGTTAAAAAGGACACATGATTAATTTTTTTCCCAGGCGTACACCAAAAAATTTTACTCGCAAAAAGCTTTTTCACTACTTCCAGGGACCACAACCTGGTTGTAACCCATACCGGGTCAAATTGGGGGACCACACCTTTTTTTCCCTGCTTTAAAAGAACGAGAGACAGCACCTTGCAAAATTTCTTCTTTCTAGCTTGGGCTGAAACTAGGTTTTTCGAAGCACTCCTACGGCTTCAATTGCGGGCATTAAAAAGGGTGAAGACTCAATGATGGATTTGATTTTTTCCTGTCCACAGTCTTCCAACACTGAAAAGAGGACCACGCACTTGGTCCGAATTTTAAATTTTCAAAGGACTAAATCCGAACTTTCTTGCTCACTTTCTCTCATACGAACAAAAGAAAAGGGTAACCTCATCCCGGTCTCAAAATAAAAATTTCACAATGCCTCATCATGGATTTTCATGTCGATGAAATCTCTCTACAGCCCCTTGTAAAACTGTGGATAAAACGGTTGAAAGTACAGATTTTTCCTAGGTGGGATAATGCTTCTCGAAAGTCTTGAAGTGAAAATTTGACCCATCTGATTGTACTCTCGTGGCAATCCCAAACCTGGGAAAAATTTCATCAGCGCCCCAAAGCACGAGCAAATTTAATTTTTCTCATAGGGAAAGCTTCGGGGATAGCGTTTGCAGCGTCCATATAGTAATAAGTATTGGTTTCCTAGTTTGGTTCTGGCAAAGGCCAACACAATCAAAAATAAGACGGAAATGGTTTACCATGCACGGTGATAGGAATGAGAGGCGCAGGGGAGTTTGTTCTGGCTTTTCCTGTCACTTACCACACGTGGGAACGTCGCACATGACACTACTGTTTTTTTTCATCTTTGGCCAATAAAATGTTTTGCCAGTTTACTGATGTTTTCTTTTACAACCCAAATGTCCTCCCTATGGGACTATTGTGATAAAATCAATGGGTTTTCACGAAATTAACTGGTAACACAACAATGCTTGACTGTGGTGGAAACAATCCTGACAACATGCATGTATTTTTTCTCCATCAGTACACCCCTTACAATAATAGTAAAAAATTTCGAATCCTTTGCTTCACTCTCTAACGTATATCTCCAGCTTTTTATACTGATCAACAAACGATCCTTGATTAAACACATGAGTTTAAAAATTTTAAAGTCAGTTGTGTCCTGCTAGGTTGATGACCGGGGGAGTCGTGTTAATATCCGGGGGCAGAGCATCACTAAACAACTATTCAAGCCCAAATCATTTTTATCCACTAACTCAAAAGAACAAAGGGTGGTTTTTGAATCTTTGGGGCATAGCCTATAATTGCCGAGAGGAAATAAAAAGGTTTTCTCTACAAGCTTCAATGGCAAATTATCGTCAGTGTTATTATCAATACAAATGGTTCTTTACTATACCAGCATGAAGGAAAACGTTTCCCCATCAACAATCCACTGCCCCATGGAAAACACCACTGATTACCCACGAAATATAAACCCTAAATGCTTGTTTCAATATAAACTTTGTGCAAAGGGCCTTTTTTAAAAGCCCCTCCAAGGCTTTTAACAATCATCTATCTTTCAATAGGTATCTCAGTTATGGGCATACATCTTTTCAAAAACGTGAGTAACTGCCCGTGCTCTGAAAGTAATTACTCTTAATGTAAACGCCCCAAACCATTCTCCTTGAAAAGAAGGGCCATCGCTGAACAATCTTTTTGTCAGAACACTTTCTACGCTAGTCTCTATCCTGATAACATTATCTTAACATAGGGGAAGAGGAATTGCTGGGTTTCGGGTGCTTTGTTGCTCGGAAGAGGGTACGACTGAGTGGGGGCGCCAGCCGCACGACTGTATCTCGAAACCCTTTCAAAATTTTGCAATACCCTCTGCTGTCCTTTTCTGTTCAATATTACATTTTTTTTTTCTTTTTTTCGATATCAATTTCTGTCCCACCAAAGAGACAATTTAGGATTGTGAGTTTTCCTGGGAAAAGGACGAGAAGTTAAAACAGGTACACAGGGGCCGCATGACACTGATTTAGGTTGCCAACTTCTAGACAATTTTTTACCTTTTTCTCTGTGTTTTAGTACGTACAAGTTTCTGAGAAAAACTCGTAATTTCCTAATGCCTGCGTTTCCAAAATCTGAGGTAGTATGATCGATCAGATATTCTTTATTCAGCAGACATAATTGTTTTAAACTCTTTATTAGTAACAACTGAACAAAGGGGTGTCCAAGTTTTTACACTTGGGCCCCAAAAACCACACCACCTCTGAAAGCAACTTTTTTTCAATCAAACTCTACACAAGTTTGATCTTGTCGTTGTAACGTACAAATGCTCTTTTATAACTTACAGGTAAAAAAGTTTACTCTCTAGAAGTTTTTTTGACAAAGGCGTCATAACTAATGTACTTGGGAAATGGGAAAGGCAGTACAGGTTTGACTCTTCCCGTCAAAGCAGTATGCAACAATTTCCCAGGCTTTCTGGGGCCCTTCATAGCACGTGCCTGGTTTTCAAACAATCAAAATAGTTTCTAAGTCACTTCAAAAAACGGAACCTTGATCAGTTTCCGCACATAAATGGGTCCGTGATACATCATCTTGTTTCCCCCAAAAAACATTTTCTCTTTGGAAATCTTCTTCGTTCAATTTCCCCGGCCCCTTTTTTGTGCTCTCAACATAATGAGGCGTTAAAAAATCTCAAACGTTCCTGAAGATAGGACCGTAGGAATGGGGGATAGGAAATTTAAAATGTCTTTCTGGGCGTCCCTTTTCGGGGCACTTGGTCCAGCCTCTCTAAGAGTCTAATCTGGTCTAGGAAAGAGATACAGGGACATACACTGTCTATATTAGGCTGGTCATACTAAACACTATACTCGTATATAGTTCGTGAAGGAAGGGGGCACGAGAAATGATCTCACAGGGCCCGACCCTAGCCACTTCGCTCATTGCTCTTTCTTCAACTTCAAATAGACATTTCCTAATTGTGACCTAGGCTTTCTAAAACTGAAACATAATCAACATCTCTGTATGAAAGGAAACAACAATCTTTAATTTAAAGCTCTACAGTTTCGCGGGTAAATCCTGTTAAAAAACGACACCCGAGATCTTGGGTACTTTCCCCAAAACGTCCGAATTTTTAATGTACTTTTAAATCAGACAAATCAGAGTACACTTTGGGATACATCACGAAAAAATTGTACTACGAGAGAGTGATTTGGAAACATAATCCTAAATTGGGAATTTTAGTGTTTGGTTTTTCTTAGAGCTAGAACTCATAAAAAAGATTTTCCTCTCCTTGGATCAAGAACTAGTCAGTACTACTCCACCTGGGATGTTTTACAAGACAAATCAAAAACTTCAATTTGGAAGTACTCAAATGTTTTTCATAGATTTTTTAGTAGTCAAACTTTACAATTTCTCCAGCAAACCCGGGTCAAGAGCATCCCGACAGGCCCCCATTTTACAAAAAAAGCGATTTTAAAAGCTTTGAGATCTCCAGTGAATACTAGAAAGACTGCCCTTCTAGCATCCAGCCTGTTTCTGGGTTTTCGAAAAGTAGTCCCTCCTTTCCAATTACCAAATTAAAATTCAGTTTATTTAAAAGTGCTTTTAGATTACAACTGGTAGGGTATTAACTAAGAAATTAAAATTTAAAAAATTATTAAGTCTAGAGGTATAAATTTTAAATTAAAATTTAAACACAAAAATGAAAATAAAATCAAACTCTCGAGTTTCAATATTTTGTGCTGAAAGCACATACACATTTTAATTTTTTAAGTACCATCGGGACATTAACATTTTAAAAAAATTACAAATAGTACAAGAATTTGTGTAGCGTGTAAGGCCTAAGTAGTTCCTATGTCCAAGACTCACTAGACTTAAACAATGACTGACAAAGTCCTCAAAATAAAAAACTTCTTGACCGACTGGCAACCAGAACATTCTTGAAAATAAAAAAATCTAAGCCCAATAGCCCCTAAAAACGACCTGCGACACAAACAATCAAGGAGATAAATAACGACACTAAGTAGGGACCCCCACAATCCTCCCAAAAGTTCAAAACTCCCAACTACTGAATCTAATTTAGCATAGGGAAAAACCCGACTGTGACAATACACAGAAACCTTTTCAAAATTAGGGCAGAAGCTATAGCTAAAGGAAACCCAATGTTCAAGTGTCTAAGCGACACACAAACCCCGTACAACCGAAAAACACTAATCTAACAATTTCTTGAACAAGTTCTAAGAACTAACAAAATAATGAGACAGACCAACCGTCCAACCACCAAGCGAGCTAGAGCAGACGAATACTTCAAGCGAGGTTGGGGCCCCCCCCCTCGATCACGTATAGCTCCGTGGCAGCACAGCTCAAAGCCGGCATATAACAGCACAAGGGGATAATTTCAGATTTTTACATCAAGACTTTAACTGAGCACAATGTTACATCCTAAAAACAAATCAAAAAAACAATATAACAGTCAAATAATAATATAAATCAACATTTACGATTTAGCTATTATCGCAAATATAAGCAATATAAAATTTATATGAAAAGAAAATATACATTATTATTAAAATAATAACATTGAACCCCTTCAGGGGGGCAAAAAAAAATTATATAATAATATAAAATATATATATTATATATATATATATATATAATATATATATAAATTATTTTTTTGACCACGAACTAGTTGTATTGTCAAAAACAACACCCCTACCAAGGGCCGAACCCATGCTGCTTTTGGGCCCTTTTCAAATGGGCACAAACACATGACGCCCAATCCACTGGACCCCTACGATCCTTAAGATACACCTCCGTGCACGATGTTGTAACCACCCCCAGTGGCAATGAGGTGTCCACCTCCCCGGGGGGGGGGTTTGGGGTTGATTTTTCCACCTCCAGTGCACTGAGTGTTTACCCAAACCCCCCCATGCACTTTGTTGTACCCCTCCATGGGACTGAGTGTTGTACACCTCCAGTGGCACTGAGTGTTGACCACTCCGTGGCACTAGTGTTTTTACCACCCTCCATGGGCACTGAGTTTTTTACCACCCCGTGCACTGAGTGTTGTACCACCTCCAGTGCACGAGGTTGTACCACCTCCATGGGACGAGTTTTACCACCCCCATGGGACTGATGTTTTACCACCTCCATCCTGAGTGTTTACTCCGCACCCAAGGACACACATGGTGGGGGTTTTACTCCTAAGGCTAATATCATTCTAGTCCCTGTTGGTGTACTATTCACCAAAAAGGGACTAAATTGCGCTTGTTATAATAACGTTATTTTTTTTTCAAAAGATTAATTTTTACATTAATGAAATAAAAAAATTTAAAACTTTAAACATAAAAGAAATTTAGGAAGGACTTGATTTTAAATGAGTTAAATGATCAATTTTAACCCATTCTGCACAACATTCATACACACACAACACACACACACACACACACACACACACACACACACACACACACACACACACACACACACGTACACACACACACACACACACACACACACACACGACACACACACACACACACACACACGTACACACACACACACACACACACACACACACTACACACACACACACACACACACACACACACACACGTACACACACACACACACACACACACACACAACCAGAGGTACGATAAAGCTCATGGTTCAGGGAGAGTGATCTAGTAGCGACCAGTGAAGAGGCGGGGCCAGGAGCTTGGACTCGACCCTGCAACCTCAACTAGGTGAGTACACACACACACACACACACACACACCTAACAACACCAACACCACACCCTACACACACTACACACACACACACACACACACACACACAACACACCACACACACACACACACACACCAACACACACCTACACACCTACACACCTACACACAAACACACACACACACACACACACACACACACTACACCACACATAACACAACAACCAACACACACACACAACACACACACACACAGGCCTAGTGTCTAATCGACATGTGCCTAGGACAAAATGGTAACTAACACATAACACACACAACACATACACACACACATACACACAACACATACACACACACACACACATACATACCAGGAATAGACGAGGTGGACAAAGACGGGATGTTCCAGAGATGGGACACAGACACAAGAGGTCACATTTGGAAGTTGAAGACTCAGATGAATCAAAGGGATGTTAGGAAGTATTTCTTCAGTCATAGAGTAGTCAGGCCTTGGAATAGCCTAGAAAGTGATGTGGTGGAGGCAGGAACCATACATAGTTTTAAGGCGAGGTATGATAGAGCTCATGAGGCAGGGAGAGAGAGGACCTAGTAGCAATCAGCGAAGAGGCGGGGCCAGGAGCTGCGACTCGACCCCTGCAACCACAAATAGGTGAGTACAAATAGGTGAGTACACCACACACACACACACACACGCACACACACACACATGCGGGAATAACAGATCGTTTGAGCTCGTGAATCTTTAGTAGTTTCTGGCTCAACAAAACCATTGCCAGGTCCGTGGAAAGTTGACAGTGTTAGTGAACATCCCAAGAAGTGTTTCTCGAACTGTCCCAATCAGAAAAGGGAGGTGAAGGTCACAGTTACATAAAAACAATATGAATCAGTGCCATGAGTGAGAGTGGGAGGCCATAGACCTAATGTGGGTGTAGGTGGTATCGCAACAACCCAATAGCAAATCAGAATAAGTGCGACCCACGCCAGGGTGATAAGAGACAAGGATAGATGAGTTAGTGAATACAGTGAAGAAATAACAGAAGAAGCAGGAACCGGAAAGTGAAGCATCCTGAGGCAGTGCTGCCAGACGTAAAGTACATAGCCTTTTTATAGTTGCAAGGAGGGTCAGGCCCTGTATTACTGACAGCTGAAGGTCATTAACCCTGCTCTGGAGAACTGAATATCACACTAGAACACTAACAGTTATTAATAGAGAAGATCTGGGA
>NC_069404.1:27852115-27876656 GCF_026875155.1 Cherax quadricarinatus
GGAGGGAAGGGAAGAAAATGAAGGCAAAGGCCCCCCCCAGGGAATAAGGAGTGAAATCGTAGAGCAGAAACGAATATGCACAGATAAGAAGGGAGGCCCAACGACAATGTGAAAACGACATAGCAGCGAAAGCCAAATCTGCCCCGAAGCTGTTATACAGCCACATCAGGAGGAAAACAACAGTCAAGGACCAGGTTAATCAGGCTAAGGAAGGAAGGAGGAGAGACAACAAGAAATGACTGTGAAGTATGTGAGGAACTCAACAATAGATTCAAAGAAGTGTTCACAGAGGAGACAGAAGGGGCTCCAGAGGGACGGAGAGGTGTGGCACATCACCAGGTGCTGGACATGGTACACACAACTGAGTGAGCTAGATACCTCAAAGGCAATGGGGCCAGATAACATCTCTCCATGGGTCCTGAGAGAGGGAGCAGAGGCGCTATGTGTACCCCTAACAACAATATTCAATACATCTATCGAAACAGGGAGATTGCCTGAGGTATGGAAGACAGCAAATGTAGTCCCAATCTTTAAAAAAGGAGACAGACATGAAGCACTAAACTACAGACCAGTGTCACTGACATGTATAGTATGCAAAGTCATGGAGAAGATTGTCAGGAGAAGAGTGGTGGAACACCTAGAAAGGAATGATCTCATCAACAGCACCCAACATGGTTTCATAGACGGGAAATCCTGTGTCACAAACCTACTGGAATTCTATGACAAGGTGACAGCAGTAAGAAAAGAGAGAGAGGGGTGGGTGGATTGCATTTTCTTGGACTGCAAGAAGGTGTTTGACACAGTACCACACAAGAGATTAGTGCAAAAACTGGAGGACCAAGCAGGGATAACAGGGAAGTCACTGCAATGGATCAGGGAATATTTGTCAGGAAGACAGCAGTGAGTCATGGTACGTAGTGAGGTGTCAGAGTGGGCACCTGTAACCAGCGGGGTCCCACAGGGGTCAGTCCTAGGACCAGTGCTGTTTCTGGTATTTGTGAACTACATGACAGAAGGAATAAACTCTGAGGTGTCCCTGTTTGCAGATGACGTGAAGTTGATGAGAAGAATTCATTCGATCGAAGACCAGGCAGAACTACAAAGGGATCTGGACAGGCTGCAGACCTGGTCCAGCAATTGGCTCCTGGAGTTCAATCCCACCAAGTGCAAAGTCATGAAGATTGGGGAAGGGCAAAGAAGACCGCAGACGGAGTACAGTCTTGGGGGCCAGAGACTACAAACCTCACTCAAGGAAAAAGATCTTGGGGTGAGTATAACACCAGGCACATCTCCTGAAGCGCACATCAACCAAATAACTGCTGCAGCATATGAGCGCCTGGCAAACCTCAGAACCGCATTCCGACATCTTAATAAGGAGCCGTTCAGGACCCTGTACACCGTGTATGTTAGGCCCATATTGGAATATGCGGCACCAGTTTGGAACCCACACCTAGCCAAGCATGTAAAGAAACTAGAGAAAGTGCAAAGGCTTGCCACAAGACTAGTCCCAGAGCTAAGAGGTATGTCCTACGAGGAGAGGTTAAGGGAAATCAACCTGACGACACTGGAGGACAGGAGAGATAGGGGGGGACATGATAACGACTTACAAAATACTGAGAGGAATTGAGAATTGCTGTGTCCAGAGACTGGACACAGCAACAATGGGACACAGCTGGAAGCTGAAGACACAGATGAATCACAGGGATGTTAGGAAGTATTTCTTCAGCCACAGAGTAGTCCTGGAGTATACCTGGAGAGAGTTCCGGGGGTCAACGCCCCCGGGGCCCGGTCTCTGACCAGGCCTCCTTGTGGATCAGAGCCTTATCAACCAGGTTGTTGCTGCTGGCTGCACGCAAACCAACGTACGAGCCACAGCCCGGCTGGTCAGGAACCGACTTTAGGTGCTTGTCCAGTGCCAGCTTGAAGACTGCCAGGGGTCTGTTGGTAATCCCCCTTATGTATGCTGGGAGGCAGTTGAACAGTCTCGGGCCCCTGACACTTATTGTATGGTCTCTTAACGTGCTAGTGACAACCCTGCTTTTCTTTGGGGGGGATGTTGCATCGTCTGCCAAGTCTTTTGCTTTCGTAGTGAGTGATTTTCGTGTGCAAGTTCGGTACTAGTCCCTCTAGGATTTTCCAGGTATATATAATCATGTATCTCTCCCGCCTGCGTTCCAGGGAATACAGTTTTAGGAACCTTAAGCACTCCCCGTAATTGAGGTGTTTTATCTCCGTTATGCGTGCCGTGAAGGTTCTCTGTACATTTTCTAGGTCAGCAATTTAAACCTGCCTTGAAAGGTGCTGTTAGTGTTGCAGCAATTTCCACCCCTAGATAGAACAAGTGACCTGAAGAGTGTCTTTCATGGGCTTGGCCCTTTCCCTAGTTTTGAAGGTTCCCCATTATCCATCCTGTCATTTTTCTAGCAGATGCGATTGATACAATGTTATGGTCCTTGAAGGTGAGATCCTCCGACATGATCACTCCCAGGTCTTTGACGTTGTTTTTCGCTCTATTTTGTGGCCAGAATTTGTTTTGTACTCTGATGAAGTTTTAAATTTTCCCTCGTGTTTACCATATCTGAGTAATTGAAATTTCTAATCGTTGAACCTATATTGTTTTCTGCAGCCCACTGAAAGATTCGGTTGAGTCCGCCTGGAGCCTTGCAGTGTCTGCAATGGAAGACACTGTCATGCAGATTCGGGTGTCATCTGCAAAGGAAGACACGGTGCTGTGGCTGACATCCTTGTCTATGTCGGATATGAGGATGAGGAACAAGATGGGAGCGATTCTGTGCCTTGTGGAAAGAGCTTTTCACCGTAGCTGCCTCGGACTTTACTCTGTTGACGACTCTCTCTGTGTTCTGTTAGTGAGGAAATTATAGATCCATCGACCGACTTTTCCTGTTATTCCTTTAGCATGCATTTTGTGCGCTATTACGCCATGGTCACACTTGTCGAAGGCTTTTGCAAAGTCTGTATATATTACATCTGCATTCTTTTTATCTTCTAGTGCTTCCAGGACCTTGTCGTGTGATCCAATAGTTGAGACAGACCCGGAGCGACCTGTTCTAAACCCATGTTGCCCTGGGTTGTGTAACTGATCGGGTTTTTAGATGGGTGGTGATCTTGCTTCTTAGGACCCTTTCAAAGATTTTTATGATATGGGATGTTAGTGCTATCGGTCTGTCGTTTTTTTGCTGTTGCTTTACTGCCCCCTTTGTGGGTGGGGCTATGTCTGTTGTTTTTAGTAAAATGTGGGACGACCCCCGTGTCCCTGCTCCCTCTCCATAGGTGGAAAAGGCTCGTGATAGGGGCTTCTTGCAGTTCTTGATGAACACGGAGTTCCTGAGTCTGGCCCTGGGCCCGAGTGCATGGGCATGTCATTTATCGCCTGTTCGAAGTCATTTGGCGTCAGGATAACATTGGGGTAGGCTTGTGTTAACCAAATTTTTTGGCTCTCTCATAAAAAATTCTTTTGATCTTCGACTCTCAGTTGGTTAGCGCTTGCTAAAAACTGAGTCATATTGGGACTGAGTAGCTCACTCATTTCCTTTTGTCATCTGTGTAGGACCCATCTTGTTTAAGTAGGGCCCAATACTGGGGCGTTGTTCTCGACTTTGATTTGGCATAGGAGAAGAAATACTTTGGGTTTCTTTCGATTTTATTTATGGCTTTTAGTTCTTCCGCGATTCCTGACTCCTATAAGATTCCTTTTGCTTAAGTTCGATGCTTGCTATTTCTCTGACCAGGTCTCCCTACGCATTTCAGATATATTGACCTCTTTTAGCCGCTCTGTTATTATTTTCCGTCGCCTGTAAAGGGAGCGCCTGTCTCTTTCTATTTTACATCTACTCCTCCTTTTTCTTAGAGGAATAAGCCTTGTGCATACATCGAGTGCCACCAAGTTAATCTGTTCTAGGCATAAGTTGGGGTCTGTGTTGCTTAGTATATCTTCCCAGCTTATATTGGTTAGGAAATTTGGGTTTTACTTGGTCCCACTTTATGTTTGTTATTGAAGTTGAATTTGGTGAATGCTCCCTCGTGACTAGTCTCATTATGTCGGTCTGGGCTCCACGCATACATGTCTGAGCTCAATTATGTTGTGATCTGAGTATATTGTTTTTGAATATGGTGACATTTCTTATCAGATCATCATTGTTAGTGAAGATGAGGTCTAGTGTATTCTCCAGTCTAGTATGCTCTATTATTTGCTGGTTTAAATTGAATTTTGTGCAGAGATTTAAAAGCTCGGGGTGAGTGTGAGTTTTCATCAGAGCTGCCTCCTGGTGTTATTACTCCCAACAATATTATTTGCTATATTCCTCCCATTTAGGAGCCTTAAGTTGAAACCCCCCAGGAGCAAGATGTTGGGTGCAGGAGCTGGAAGATTTTCCAGACAGTGGTCAATTTTTAGAAGCTGTTCCTGGAATTGCTGGGATGTTGCATCCCGGAGGCTTGTAAAACTACCCCAATGACTAGGTTTTGGTTCTCGACCTTTACTGCTTAAAACTTCCACTACATCATTTGAGGCATTTAGCAGTTCTGTGCAACAAGTGACTCTGCAATGTACAGGCCAACCCCCCCACCCTTTTGCCTGTTCACTCTGTCACATCTGTATAGGTTGTAAACCTGGGATCCATATTTCGTTGTCCCAAATGATCCTTTATGTGGGTCTCAGTGAAAGCCACGAACATTGCCTTTGCCTCTGGGAAGCAGTCCACGGATGAAAGGTATTTTGTTGTTTGTTGCTGGCTTTAGACCTGTAATTTGCAAAGAAGAATGTCATCGGACTGGTGGTATTGTTGGTACTGGGGGGGGGATTTTTTTTCGGCATTAGTATCTGTAATCTGTTGGTTTGGAGTGGAGGCCCTCGACTGTGGTTCCACTCCAGGAATGACTGGATTTAGTGTAAAGATTTCTGCCATTTCCTGCCAGTATTTTTCCTTCCTGGCACTAAAAAAACCCCTCCCTCTTGAGTGGCTGTGGCTACCCAGGTTTTCCCCTGGCCTGGATGTTTTGTATCTTTTGTACCCTTTAGATGGTGTGCCTGGAAATTTAAGTTATAGCACAGTCTTTCCTGAACTGAAGAGGTACACATTTCAGGGTGAAAAAGGTTACAGGAAGGGAGTTTTCATTTTCCTGTTGTCATATGGGCATGGCATTTTCTAGGGTGGTCATAGTTGCACGTCCCATCTGTTTTTCCAGATTTCCCATGTCTGCAGATACCGAGTGCATAGTACGTGCACAGTCAGGAAGTGGAATAGTTTGGGAAGAGATGTAGTGGAGGCAGGATCCATACATAGCTTTAAGCAGAGGTACGATAAAGCTCATGGTTCAGGGAGAGTGACCTAGTGGCGACCAGTGAAGAGGCAAGGCCAGGAGCTTGGACTCGACCCCTGCAACCTCAACTAGGTGAGTAACACACACACACACTCACACTCACACACATCCCCACACAACCACACACAAAACACACACACACACACACACACACACACACCACACACACACCACACACACCCCATAACACACACCCCACTCACACACACACACACAACTCACCACACACACACACACACACACACACACACACACACACACACACACACACACACACACACACACACACACACACACACACACACACACACACACACACACACACACACACCCCACACACACCACACACACACACACACACACACAGATGCGCTCGTGAATCTTTAGTAGTTTCTGGCCCAACAAAACCATTGCCAGGTCCGTGGAAAGTTGACAGTGTTAGTGAACATCCCAAGAAGTGTTTCTCGAACTGTCCCAATCAGAAAAGGGAGGTGAAGGTCACAGTTACATAAAAACAATATGAATCAGTGCCACGAGTGAGAGTGGGAGGCCATAGACCTAATGTGGGCGTAGGTGGTATCGCAACATCCCAATAGCAAATCAGAATAAGTGCGACCCACGCCAGGGTGATAAGAGATAAGGATAGATGAGTTAGTGAATACAGTGAAGAAATAACAGAAGAAGCAGGAACCGGAAAGTGAAGCATCGTACAGGAGCAGAGCCAGAAGCAGTGCTGCCAGACGTAAAGTACATAGCCTTTTTATTCTCTATTCTCTATATGGATTACAATGCTGAGTTTACAGAATTTGGTTATTGTGTGGTTTACATGTAGTAAAATAATAATTACAGAGTGTACCACTAGAACACCTAGCATGGCTAGGCATTTCGGGCAGACTTAAATTAAATCTTAAGTTTAAAATATTACAAAATTATGAGGTAAGTTGGTATCATGGCTAAGTGACTAAATACTAGTTTGTGAGTTTAGCAATGTGAATGCTTTTGTTTTGGCACTATACATAGTTTCGGGTATTGGAGTATCACAGGCCAACTTATGACTAGTTAAGATTCATTATTTTGAGATTGAGATTGATATTTCTGTTTATGGTCAAATGGGTGAGTGAGTGTATTCGTATTATTAGTTGACAGGGTGTATCAGGGAGATTAGATTTTTTTCTGAGGGTTTAGTTTTTAGGTGATGAATGTGTCTGCAGTTTTGGAATTTTCAGGTAGGGTTTTCCAGATTTAGGGCCTTTGACTACATTGAATTTTTGTAAAGGTTTAGTCGGACACGGGAATGCCCATAGAGATGTTTGTGGTCTGGTGTTGTGCCTGTGGGTTCTGTCACAACTATAAAGGGAAAGCGTTTTAGGTCAAGGGTTTAAAATATTGGAATTTAAGGTCCTGTAGATGTAGATTGCACAGTAGTAAGTGTGGATTGTACTGAACAAGGAGTAAGTTTAGATCTATGAGAGTGGGGGGGGGGGGTGTTGCCAGGGATGGGATTTAGTGATTATTCTTACCGTAGCTTTTTGTTGGGTTATTATTGGTTTTTAGGTTTTGTTGCTGCAGTTGAACCCCAAGCACAGATAGCATAGGTGAGGTATGGATATAAAAAGTGAATGGTATAGTGTGAGAAGGGCAGTTTGCGGCACGTAGTGTCGTATCTTGGAGAGGTTTCCCAAACCTTTTTTGGATACTTTTTTGGTTTTTGTGTTGGATATGGGAGCTAAAAGTTAGGTTGTTGTCGAGGTATAGGCATAGGAATTTGCCCTCATTATACCGGGTAATTAGAGTGTTGTCGATCTTAATATTAATTTTTTGCATCCCCTGCTCTGTACCAAACATAATGTAGTAGGTTTTGTCAGTGTTAAGTGTAAGTTATTGGCTGTCATCCAAGTCGATATTTTGATCAGCTCCTCATTAACAAGGGTTTGTTGAGGGTTTGCAAGATTGGGGAGAGAGATGACATAAGTCGTGTCGTCAGCAAAGGAAAATGGGGTTCAGGTGTCGAGATACGTTTGGAAAGATCATTAATGTATATGGGGAAGAGCAGGGGACCAAGGACACTTCTCTGCGGAACTCCAGTATCAAGTGGCTGTGTTTGATGCTGTGTCTTTAATGGTGACATACTGATACCTATTAGTAAGGAAAGATTTGAAATATGCAAGCGCATGGCCTCTTATCCCTAATGGTCATTTTGTGGAGTAGGATGCCGTGGTCTACTGTGTTCAAAAGCTTTTCTTAGGTCAATAAAAATTCCTAGTGGATATTCCTTATTTTCTAATGCTGTGTAAAGCAGATCTAGCATTTTTATAATTGCATCATTAGTGCTTTTATTTTTCTGAATCCAAATTGGCAGGGGTTGAGTATGTTTTGTGACGTTATAAATGAATATAGTCTCCTGTGCCGAGTTTCTCAAAGATTTGGGATAGCAATGGTAAGTTTGATATTGGCCTATAGTTGTTTAAATCTGTAGGGTCCGACCTTTTATGTATTGGTGTAACCCTTGCCGTCATGAGTAGTTTCGGGAAGGTGACTTGTTAAAAAGCAATGAGATAGTATGCGAGAGGACATGGACCACTCTCTTGTACAATAATGGTGGGACATGAGACAGATTCCCTGAGTTATTTTAAGTTTACTTTATATTCTCGGTGACTTCCGTGGGCTCAGTTGGAGCAAGATAAAGCAATTGGGAAATTCCATCTAGGTAGTCCCTGGCATGGGCATTTTGGGGCATGGGATTTTATTGGGGAGATTAGAACCTACGGGTTGGGGAGAAGTCGTTTATCTTGTTAGCTGTGTCAGTGGGTTGCAGTGGTGTTTCATTAGGTTTTTAGTTAGGACAATATTCTTGTTTTTTTCAGTTTGGGGTCCCTAGAATCTGAGAGAGGGGTTTTTTCCCGGTCTTTTTTATATCTCTCTTGTGTCAGTGAATTACTGGGTAGTATAGTTGTTTGGCTTTCTTTATTTCTTTGGTGAGGACTGATGAATAGTGTTTAAGAATATCTTTGTGTATTAAGCCCTGTCTATATTGCTTTTCATATTGGTGTTTCTTATCAATGGATTTCAGAATGGTGCTGGTTAGCCATGGGCAACCAAAACCGTTTGTTTGTGATCTGTTTCGTTTTTATAGGACAAAGTTTGTTGTATAGTCTAAGTAGTTTGTAAAGAAAAATGTCTGTCCAGTCGTCAATACCATTGGCCTGGAGAATTCTGTAGGCCAGCAACAGTCTCTAGGTCAGCTGTGAACTTCCTTAATTGAGGCCCCATCATGGAGTCTAAATGAGACTTTGTTGTATTCAAGTGGTGGTTTACTAATGTTTGTCAAGAGGAAGGTAGGGTAGTGGTCTGTAGTGCTATCTGTGATTATCCCTGATTTAAAGGGGGTAGTATATTGGTCCATATGTGGTCTATTATGGTTGCACTTGTTTCAGTTAGCCTGGTTGGTTTAGTTATTGTTGGTATGAGAAGTGTGTTGTTCATATTGTTAATGAAATCAGTTACAGGCTGATCATCTAGTAGGCCAAGGTTGACGTTGAAGTCTCCAGCTAAGAGAAGGTGGTGCTTATTCATTTGTCTGTTTGTTATTAGTGCCTTTAATTTCTCACTGAAGTTTGGGATGTAAGCGTGGGGTATCCGGTAAATGGCATCGATTGTTATAGGCGTCTTAAGGTTTTTTACAGTAAAATTAGCAAAAATGTATTCTCCATATGCATCACTAAAGCAATTGGTGCTGATACAAGATAATTGGTTAGAGTAATAGATTGCAATACCACCCCCAACTTGGTATGGTCTGCAGTTGTGGATTGCTGTTGCAAGGAGGGTCAGGCCCTGGATTACTGGCAGCTGAAGGTCATTAATCCTGCTCTGGAGAACTGAATATCACACTAGAACACTTAACAGTTATTAATAGAGAAGATCTGGGGAGGGGACTGAGTGTGGCACCACAAGGCACTGTAGTGCACCTGCAGGCGCTAGGTCAGACAAAATACACTAACATTCAGTAAGTAAACCTATTCAGGTATACACGAGTAAGTACATAGGTCACTGTACAAAGCAGCATATGTGTAGAGAACCTGGGATAACCCAAAATGTCTGACAATGTGACTTATTTTATTTAATTTAAGCCAGTAAGGATACTGCTGGCGACAGCTAATGCTACAGCCAGCACACACATACATGACATAAACAGCCAGCAGGCTTGTGAAAACTGACCGCGTATATCCCCTAACCCTGTCCTTCCATCACTCCCTACCCCCCACCCCAGCTCCCTCTCCTCCCTTCTCTACTCTTTTTTTTTTTTTACACAGGGTTTGACAAGATTAGTTAAACCTACTGACACCCAGACACTCACTGACACCCAGGCACTCGCTGACATCCAGCAGAGTAGCCGGAGCGCAGAGCAAAAAAAAAAAAATCGAAAAAATATTAAAATTGAGTTATTGCTACCAAAAAATAGCTGAACTTTCTGGCTACACTCTGGTATAATTATTGTCCTTGTATGATGTTTCTAAAAGGAATTACAGTCATTTATAACAGGCATGGTGACAGCGGCTTGCCTAACATTGCGTAACAAGCGCTGACGCGGCATTGTTTATGTTTTTCCCCCGTGTTATTTTTATCCTTTTCTTATATCTTTATGTCTAATATAATACAAATTCACTGTCTGAGATCATGCCCGAGCGGGCGGAGATAATATGGTCAAGGGACCAATCAGGTACCCTGGGTATAGTACCCAAAATGGCCGACACCTCCAGCCAACAAAATATTCCATACCCATACTAGTATCAATTATAAGGCTTATTTACCTATCACAATTGATCTATTATGACATAATGCAATATAATAATAGCATATAAACATAAAAAGTATATATAATATATAGCATAATATGATGCCCAAGAGGAAAAAATTTCTATCGATGCTTTCCCTGAAAAGGTTCGTTTTCTCACATGTAATGAGAGAAAACGTATTTACAATGGTTAACTGTAATAAACATTCGTAGGTCACGGAAAAAGTGTAAAATAAAGCGAATTTT
Source organism: Cherax quadricarinatus (assembly GCF_026875155.1). Classification (NCBI taxonomy): domain Eukaryota; kingdom Metazoa; phylum Arthropoda; class Malacostraca; order Decapoda; family Parastacidae; genus Cherax; species Cherax quadricarinatus. The sequence continues at coordinate 27,862,494 of NC_069404.1, forward strand.
TCGGGGAAAAAAAAAATTTCCCGGGCACTTGGGGTGCTGCGGTCTTCCGCATATAACTCGAAAGTAAGTTATTTACCTATTTAGGGCCAATCCATCTGTATTTATGAATGAATTGACTTGATTTTCACAACAAACATAGGAAAATGAATGCCTTACAATGTAACGTGTTCCTTTCTGAACTATCCCAAATATTTTTAGATTTATGTGCGCAACAAGACCGACATCTTCCAATATGTCAAAAAAGTTATGAAACTTTATTTTTTTTTAGCATGAAGATAAGATTTATTTTAGAATTGGTACACGTACATTGATGGAATTAGAGGTGTTCTATCAGCAGCAAGTGTCAACACCACTTTTCCAAGTACCACTGAGTACAGCTCCGCTGCCAAATACAATTTCTCGTAAATTTTGCATATTTCATTTCCTTTTTGGCCGATATGTTTGAAACTTCAGCACAGGATACTCGATATAAGCTTCTAATAGTACACCAAAAATGAATGTAATCGGTTGAAAAATAAAGAAGTCGATATGTTACAATCCGATCACCCCTAAGGATCCCTAGCTTTATTGACAAGATATTTGCAGGTTAAGGATTCCTAACTTTATTAACAAGCTAAGTGCTGTTACGTACATCTGCTTATTTGAAAGCATTTTTATTGTTATGAAACATACACGTAGGGAACAGGATGAGGTTAGAGCCATCTGTGGGCCAGCATTATCATCTGATTAACTTACTTTATCTCGTTGACATCATAATGGTGTACGAATGTGTTCCAGACGCGAGTCATCCTGGGAATAAATGATCTCAGATGAAGTGATGTTCTGGAGAAGGGTACAGCCAGAGTGAAGTTGCTGATTTCTACCCATCTTGTGGTATAGAAACTTCACGCTGTCCTCGAAGTGGATCCAAGTGTGGTATTTTTACAATATTGGCCTTGTACATAACAGTAAAGTCTCTCCCATCCCCCCTGTATTGAAGGCTCTGGTGAAATGACGGATCTATCCAGGATGGGTCCAGGCGAGAGATGAGACGTCTTGCTCTCTGCGACTCTGTCATGGAGTCGCAGATGAGAAGCGGGACAGGCGAACCAAGAAAGTGGAGCATACTCAAGGTGTGAGCGTACTTATGCCTCACACAAAATCTTGCAACCCCTGCTGTCAGGCAGATGCGAAATACGGCGAAGTGCTGTAAGCTTCCTGGCTGCCTTGTTTGCAATATTTACAACGTGGTTTTTCATGGTCAGTTTGGAGTCAAATTTCACCCCAAGGATATCAACTTCTTCCCCAGGTGCCAACACCCTCCCATTCATCCTTACTACTGCACCAGCATTACCATCTTGGTACCTAGAGATCATCATCATCATTGGTGTTTTCTAAGGTGCAAATGTTACTTACTATCTATTTCCCCAAGGTGATGTAGCACTGACCTGGTGATTGATGCATCTTAGAGCAGCTCGCATTTCTTCTTTTGGATAAGTGAATGTCAGTGTACAGTCGTCTGCATATGCATGGGATTCTGGGATGAGCTGAAGGTCATTGAAGTAGACATTCCATAACAATGGTCCCAGAACACTTCCTTGTGGAACACTTGACCCAATAGGATGTCTTGCTGATTCTGTTCCATTGTGAACTACCCTTAGAGATCTACCATAAAGTTAATCACTGAGGAGATATAACGTAGAACCTGCAATTCCCAGAGCTTGCAGTTTTGCTAAGTGGCCCTCGTGCCACACCCGGTCGAAAGCACCAGCAATGTCCAGTGCTATCACACAGCTGACTTTGGATTCATCCAGTGACTGGTGCCACTTAGTGGAGAGGTTTAACAACAGATCAGCAGCAGAGTAACCTTTCCTAAAGCCATATTGATAGTCACAAAGTAGTGAGTGGTATTCAAAAATCTCTGTCATTTGTCTTGAGATTATTGCCTCAAAGAGCTTGCCAGTGATTGACGGGAGTGACACTGGTCTGTAGTTGCTGATTTCTGCTCTGCTCTTCTTTTTGTGAACAGGGACTTCATTTGCCTCTTTCCACAGAGAAGGCCATTTACACTGTACTAGGTAGTGCTGAAAGATGCGAGTTCGAGGTGCTGCTAGCTGGTCTGCACATCTTCTCAGCAATCTTGGGCTCAACTTGTCTGGGCCCACAGCCTTTTCTTGGTCAAGCGATTTAAGAAGGAAGTGCACCTCTTCCTGCCTTATTGTCACCACTGACAGTTTTGACACAGTTCTTGCAGCTAACCAAGGAGGGTCCCTTGCTGGATCAAGAACTTGCATTTTGGTAGCAAAGTGTTCGACAAAGAGGTCCGCTTTCTCTTGACTACTAGTAGATGGGGTCCCATCCTGTCGATTTAGAGGTGGAATGAGTTCATCAGGCAGATAACCTTGTCTGTCCTTGACCAGGGGCCACCAGGTTTTGGAGCCTACCCTACCTGATGCTAGCTTTCTTCTTATGTCCCTCTTCCATTTAGCGATGGCCCACCTTTGAAAGTCACCCATATGCTTACAGGCTTGCCTGTGCAAGTTCCTCTTATAGGTAGTAGGATGTCTCTTATACCTTCGCCATGCTTAGTACTTAGCAGTAGCAGCCTCTCTACAACGAAAGCCAAAACAAGGCTGATCCGTAGGCTTCGTCACATATTGCCGGTGAGGAATTTGTTCCTGTTGTAGATTAAGGATGTGTCCTGTGAAGGCTTTCACTAGGTTGTCAACATCCCCTTGGAGAAGAGCATTCAACTTTCTCTCTCTCTCTCTCTTTCTCTTCCTGTCTTTCTCCCCATCTCGTTCTCTCTATCTCTCACCCCCTCCATCTATCTATCCACCAATCTACCTTCCTCTCTCTTCCTCTCCACCCTCCATTCACCTTGCATTCTCTCTCCCTCTCCCTCTCCCTTTCCCTCCCTCTCTCTCTCTCATTTTCTCTCCCTCTCTCATTTTCTCTCTCCTCTCTCTCTCTCTCTCTCTCTCTCTCTCTCTCTCTCTCTCTCTCTCTCTCTCTCTCTCTCTCTCCTCCTCTCTCTCTCTCTCTCTCTCTCTCTCTCTCTCTCTCTCTCTCTCTCTCTCTCTCCCTCTCTCTCTCTCTCTCTCTCTCTCTCTCTCTCTCTCTCTCTCTCCTCTCTCTCTCTCTCTCTCTCTCTCTCTCTCTCTCTTTCTCTCTCTCTCTCTCTCTCTCTCTATCTACTCTCTCTCCTATCCTCTCCCTGGCTTCCCCTTCTTCCTGTCACTCTTCTCAGCCTCACTCCTACGCCCCCTCACTTCCATCTCATCCCTAGCCTTCTCCCTATCACTCTCTCTCTCTCTCTCTCTCTCTCTCTCTCTCTCTCTCTCTCTGTGTGTGTGTGTGTGTGTGTGTATGTATGTGTGTGTGTGTGTGTGTGTGTGTGTGTGGTGTGTGTGTGTGTGTGTGTGTGTGTGTGTGTGTGTGTGTGTGTCTGTCTGTCTGTCTGTCTGTCTGTCTGTCTCTCTCTCTCTCTCTCTCTCTCTCTCTCTCTCTCTCTCTCTCTCTCTGTTTCTCTCCCTCTGTTTCTCTCTCTCTGTTTCTCTCTCTCTGTTTCTCTCTCTCTCGCTCTCTCTCTCTCCTTCTTTTTATCTTTCTCTCCTCCCATCTCTCTCATTCTGTCTATCTCTCTCCCCCTCCCACTATCTACCTACCAATCTATCTCCCTCTCTCTTCTTCTCCACCTTCCATCCATCTTCCTCTCCTCGTCTTCCCCCCTGGCTTCTCCCTCTTCCCTCTCATCCCTAGCCTCTTCCCTCAATCCCCTCACACACACATTGAAAATCCATAAGCTTGTTTCTGTGGTAAAATACATAAGCTCCTTTTTGTGGTTAAAAAAAAATTGGGTATCCCTAGAGGGCAGAGACCCAGGGGTCTGGTGGACGAACCCGGGAGAGAAGAACCAGGGAGGTAGAGCTCAAAAAATGGAGGAAGAGTGGGGAAGGAAGCTAGCAGAGCTTGGCAAGAAAATGGAGGAGAGGATAGCTGAAGAGAGCAGGAAGTGGGGACTATAAGTCTTAGATGAGGAAAAAAAAAACTGAAACAGATTAGAGGCAGATGACAGTACAGACATGGTATCATCGACTTCTATACCAGTAACAGATAAGGGGACTGTAGGGATCCAGGAAAAGATGAGCACACTAAGATCAAATGAGAAACCTAAAGACAATGAAGGAGCTATGACATAGGCAGAGACTCCAACAGACAACTGCAGTGGGAAGGAACAGCTGAGCATGAAAGACAGTCCACTGAGCATAGGGGCTGCAGCAAGGGCAGGGATTGAAGGCAGAAACGTTTCGATGGAAGGAACTAAAACACCTCAGAGGATACAAAAGGAAACACAGCGGGAGGAGGAGAGGGAGACATCAGTGTTTGTGTACGGGTTCCGAGAAGTTGAAGGGAAAACCTATGATGAAAGAAACCAGGGGGAGAAGAAAGCGATTGTAGGTATCATGAAAGCAATAGGCGAGGGAGACATGACCCAGGTGACAAATTTTCTGAGAATTGGGTGGTTTGCGAGTGGAAGGAAACGGCCTGTCAAAGTAGTTTTCAAGGCAGAATCAGCTCGAACCAGGATCCTGCAGGAGAAAGCACGACTGAGGGACAATCCAGAGTACCGGAGAGTGTACCTCGATTGTGACAGAACACAAGAAGAAAGGATGATACTGAGAGAGGGTGAAAAGATGAAAGGAGGATTGAGATGCATTGATGAAGATGAGCAGAATCCAGACTCATGTGGAAGGGCAAACACACCTTACAGAAACACCCGCAGAAGGTCTCCAACCACGACAACCCCAAAGCAACTGAACAACCTAAACCAAAACCCACACACTGTTCCCTCTGCCTCAACACCCCACATCATAAACCCCATGCCTACATCAGCCCCCTATGGGCACTCTGCCCCATCCCCATCACAAACCACACCCACACTGCGACAACCTCAATGCAATTGAACAATCTAAGACAAAACCCACACACTGTTCCCTCTGCCCCCACCCCCCACATCACAAACCCCACCCCTACAGCAGCTCCCTATGGGCACTCTGCCCTCACCCCCATCACAAACCCCACCCACACTGCAAACTCCCATAGGCCCCCTCCAGCTCTCCCGCTCCCCCAACCCCAATATTCTCCCAGGACCACCGTGATAGATAAGAAGCTGAAGGTGTGGTACACATACACTGATGGATTAACAAATAAATACGAGGAATGGCATGAAAGAATCAATGAGAAGTCCCCAAACATCACAGCAGCCACAGAAACGAAACTCATTGAGACAATAACATATGCAGTCTTCCCACCGGGATATCAGATCCTGAGGAAAGACACAAGGAGCAGAGGGGGAGGAGGGGTTGCACTGCTCATAAAAAACCGATGGGGTTTTAAGGAAGCAGAAGGCATGAACGAGATTGGAGAAAGGGACTACATAGTAGGTACAGTTCAGTCTGGGGAACATAAGGTAGTCATTGCAGTGATGTATAACCCACCACTAAACTGCAGGAGACCAAGAGAGAAATATGAAGAGAACAACAGAGCGATGGTGGACACACTCCCTGAGGTGGCACGAAGGGCTCAATCGTGCAGAGAAAAGTTACTGGTTATGGGTGATTTCAACCAATGGGAGATCAACTGGAAAAACCTGGAGCCACATGGGGGTCCTGAAACATGGAGAGCCAAGATGATGGATGTGGTACTGAAAAACCTCATGCTTCAACACGTCAGGGACACTACCAGAGAGAGAGGGGAGGATGAACCAGCAAGACTGGACCTTGTGTTCACCCTGAGCAGTTCAGACATTGAGGACATCACATATGAGAGGCCCATTGGAGCTACCGATCACGTGGGTCGGAGTTTTGATTACATAGTAGAGTTACAAGTGGAGAGGGTAACAGGAGTCAACTGGGAAAAGCCAACCAATAAAAGGGGGGACTACACAGGTATAAGGAACTTCTTGCAGGAGGTTCAGTGGGACAGAGAACTCGTAGGAAAATCAATAAACGAAATGATGGAATATTTTGTATTATTATTTTTTTATTATCACACTGGCCGATTCCCACCAAGGCAGGGTGGCCAGAAAAAGAAAAACTTTCACCATCATTCACTCCATCACTGTCTTGCCAGGAGGGTGCTTTACACTACAGTTTTTAAACTGCAACATTAACACCCCTCCTTCAGAGTGCAGGCACTGTACTTCCCATCTCCAGGACTCAAGTCCGGCCTGCCGGTTTCCCTGAACCCCTTCATAAATGTTACTTTGCTCACACTCCAACAGCACGTCAAGTATTAAAAACCATTTGTTTTCATTCACAAAACCTCCTTTACCCTCTCCCTCCAACCTTTCCTAGGCCGACCCCTACCTCGCCTTCCTTCCACTACAGACTGATACACTCTTGAAGTCATTCTGTTTAGCTCCATTCTCTCTACATGTCCGAACCACCTAAACAACCCTTCCTCAGCCCTCTGGACAACAGTTTTGGTAATCCCGCACCTCCTCCTAACTTCCAAACTACGAATTCTCTGCATTATATTCACACCACACATTGCCCTCAGACATGACATCTCCACTGCCTCCAGCCTTCTCCTCGCTGCAACATTCATCACCCATGCTTCACACCCATATAAGAGCGATGGTAAAACTATACTCTCATACATTCCCCTCTTTGCCTCCAAGGACAAAGTGCACCACTCACCCTTTTCCCCTCATCAATTCTATGATTCACCTCATCTTTCATAGACCCATCCACTGACACGTCCACTCCCAAATATCTGAATACATTCACCTCCTCCATACTCTCTCCCTCCAATCTGATATCCAATCTTTCATCGCCTAATCTTTTTGTTATCCTCATAACCTTACTCTTTCCTGTATTCACTTTTAATTTTCTTCTTTTGCATACCCTACCAAATTCATCCCCTACCAAATTCATCCACCAATCTCTGCAACTTCTCTTCAGAATCTCCCAAGAGCACAGTGTCATCAGCAATGAGCAACTGTGACAACTCCCACTTTATGTGTGATTCTTTATATTTTAACTCCACGCCTCTTGCCAAGACCCTCGCATGATGGAATATGTAACAACAAAATGCAAGGAGGCAGAGGAAAGGTTTGTTCCTAAGGGGAAGGGAACTAATGGGAAGACCAGAGCGAGTCCTTGGTTTACCCGAAGGTGTAGGGAGGCAAACTAAGTGCATTAGAGAGTGGAAGAGGTACATAAAGCAAAGGACCCAGGAAAATAAAGATATCAGTCGAAGAGCCAGAAACAATTATGCACAGATAAGAAGGGAGGGCCAGCGACAGTATGAAAATGACAAAGCATCGAAAGTCAAGTTTGACTCGAAACTGCTGTATAGCCACATCAGGAGAAAGACAACAGTCAAAGACCAGGTGATCAGGCTGAGGAAAGAAGGTGGGGAACTCACAAGAAACGATCAAGAGGTATGTGAGGAACTCAAAAAGAGATTTAAGGAAGTATTCACAGTGGAAACAGGAAAGACTCTGGGAAGACAGGACAGAGGGGGAACACCAACAGGGTATTCTCCAAAAAGTGCTGGATGACATACACACAACTGAGGAGGAAGTGAAAAAGCTCCTAAGTGACCTTGATACCTCAAAATCAATGGGAGAAGACATCTCCCTGTGGGTCCTTAGAGAGGGAGCAGAAATGTTGTGTGTGCCATTAACCACAATCTTCAACACATCACTTGAAACTGGGCAACTACCTGAGATATAGAAGACGACAAATGTGGTTCCCATTTTTTAAAAAAGGAGACAGAAAAGAGGCATTAAACTACAGACCAGTGTCACTGACATGTATAGTATGCAAAGTCATGGAGAAGATTATCAGGAGGAGAGTGGTGGAGTACCTGGAATGGAACAGAAGTATAAATGACAACCAGCACAGTTTCATGGAAGGCAAATCCTGTGTCACAAACCTTCTGAAGTTTTATGATAAAGTATCAGAAGTAAGAAACGAGAGAGAAGGCTGGGTTGATTGTATCTTCTTGGACTGCAAGAAGGCCTTTGACACAGTTCCTCACAAGAGATTAGTGCAGAAACTAGAGGATCCGGCACGTATAACGGGAAGGGCAACAACAGGGGTCGGTCCTAGGACCAGAGCTATTTTTGGTATATTTGAATGATATGATGGAAGGGATAGACTCAGACGTGTCCCTGTTCGCAGATGATGTGAAACTAATGAGGAGAATTAAATCAGATGAGGATCAGGCAGGCATTCAAAGAGATCTGGACAGGCTGGACATGTGGTCCAGCAACTGGCTTCTCGAATTCAATCCTGCCAAATGCAAAGTCATGCAGATAGGAGAAGGGCAAAGAAGACTGCAGACAGGGTATGGGCTAGGTGGCCAACGACTGCAAACCTCGCTCGAGTAGAAATATCTTGGCATAAGTATAACACCGAGCACATCAAGCAGATAACTGCTGCAGCATATGGGCGCCTGGCAAACCTGAAATTACCATTCTAATACCTAACAAAGGAATCTTTCAAGACACTGTACACCGTGTATGTCAGGCTCATACTGGAGTATGCAGTACCAGTTTGGAACCCGCACCGGGTCAAACATGTTAAAAAATTAGTGAAAGTGCAAAGGTTTGCAACAAGGTTAGTTCCAGAGCTAAGGGAAATGTCCTACGAAGAAAGCTTAAGGGAAATCGGCCTGACGACACTGGAGGACAGGATGGTTAGGGAAGACATGATTATGACATACAAAATACTGCGTGGAATGGGCAAGGTGGACAGAGACAAGATGTTCCAGAGAGGGGACACAGAAATAAGGGGTCGCTCGTTGAAGTTGAAGACTCAGATGAATCACAGGGATATTAGGAAGTATATCTTCAGTCATAGAGTGGTCAGGAAGTGTAGCAGTCTGGGGAAAGATGTAGCTGAGGCAGGAACCGTACGAGGTATAATAAAGCTCATGGAGCAGAGAGAAAGAGGACCTAGTAGCGTTCGGTGAAGACGCGGGGCCAGGAGCTGAGTATCGACCCCTGCAACTATAATTAGTTGAGTACAGACACGCACACACACACGCACACACACACACACACACACACACATATATATATATATATATATATATATATATATATATTATATATATATATTTTTATATATATATATATATATTTTATAAATATATATATATATATATTTTATATATATGCAAAACAACCACTTGAAAGAATAGAGAAATTCCAAGCGCTTTCGTGACTACTCACATTATCAAGTTCCTTGATAATGTGAGTAGTCACGAAAGCGCTTGGAATTTCTCTATTCTTTCAGAGTGGTTGTTTTGCATATTCTGAAATCACCTGTTTACTGTGATCTTATTGCATATATATATATATATATATAAAATATATATATATATTATATATATATATATATATATATATTATATATATATATATATATATTTTACTTATATATATATATATATATATATATATATATATATATATATATATATATATATATATAAAATATATATATATATACTTAGCTCAGTGGTGACCTGTACTTAGCTCTGTGAAGACCTGTTTGCGCGCTCTCTACGAATTGAAGCAAGATGCCCTCCATCGAGGAACTTTACCAACAGCTTAAGGAAGAATTGAGGATGGCGAAGATGGAAAATTCGCGACTGACCGAGGAAAACAAGAAGATTCGTAGTAGTCCTCCTGTTTTGAGTCCTCAGGTCAAGAAAGGAAACTGGTCAGTGGCTGGACAGCAGGGAACAAAGTTGACGATCAAGAAGACGAATGGAAAGGTAGAAACGATGAAGAAGAAAGAGACTACCGTGGAAACTGTTGTGGAAACATTTAATACATTCTCAGTGCTGCCCGACGAATGTGAGTCGACTACTGGGAACGTCACGACGATCGACACCCAAAGGGAAAGGTAAGAATATTGTTGCTGTTGGGGATAGCCAAGTTAGGTATATGGATAGGGCGTTCTGCTTGAAGGACAGGAGTAGGAGACAGAGAGTTTGCTTTCCTGGGGCTGGGATGGAGGATATTGTTAGCCGTCTGGATGACATCATGAGAGGTAATGGGAGCAATCCTATTATCTGTCTCAGTGCTGGTGGCAACGATGTTGGCAGACTTAGGAGTGAAGACCTGATTAGCAGGTATAGGTCAGCAATAGAAATAATTAGGAGGAAGGGTGGGAACCCTGTCATATGTGGTATTTTGCCAAGGAGAGGAGTTGGAAATGAATGGTTGTCCAGGGCAATTGGTGTCAATTGCTGGCTGGACAAATACTGTAAGGAAAATGCGGTAACATTCATTGACAACTGGGACCTCTTCTATGGCAGAAATGACATGTATGCCAGGGATGGGGTTCACTTATCTAGGTCTGAGGTGGGAGCACTGGCAACTGCAGTGGAGGGAGCTGTTAGGTCTTTAAACTAGGAATAGTTAGTGGTATGGGTTTTGGCAGGAAAACAGTGAAGTCGCAGTGTAGTAATATGAGTACTAGGAGAACTAGTAATAGGTAAAATGAGGTAGATATTGGAAAGCCAGTGGCACAAATTGACAAGGACAGTAATAGGTTTAGTGGAATAACAGAAAGGAGCAGGAAGGGTAAAAGGAGATGAGGGTCTTTAAATATATATTACACAAATAGTCGCAGTGCTAGGAATAAGATGGACGAGTTAAGACTAGTTGCTAGTGCAGGTAACATTGATGTATTTGCCTTAACTGAAACGTGGTTTAATTAAAAAAGTCGGGACATGCCTGCGGAATGTCACATTCAGGGTTTTAAAGTGTTAAAAGTAGATAGAAGTGTCGGGAAGGGGGATGGGGTGGCATTGCCTGTCCGAGATCGCTTGAACTGTTGCATAAAAACAGGTATTAAGTCTGAAGTAACACATACAGAGTCTGTTTGGATAGAATTTTCAGAGGGGCATGAAAGATTAATTTTAGGTGTGATATACCGTCCCCCAAACTTAGATAGGGACCAGGGGAGACTACTATGGGAGGAAATTGTTAGGGCCACAAGGCACGATAATGTAGTAATTCTAGGAGACTTTAACTTTAGTCATATTGATTGGAATTTCTTGACTGGGAATTTAGAATCATACGACTTCTTAGAAGTAGTTCAGGATTGTTTTTTGAAGCAGTTTGTGACAGAACCTACAAGGCGTAATAACCTGCTTGACTTGGTTCTTGCAAACAATGAATCCCTTGTTAATAATTTAGAAGTTTCAGAGGAACTGGGTGCTAGCGACCACAAATCAATTACATTTAGCATTGAATGGAAGTATGATAGTAGGGATAACTCAGTAAAAAGTCCCAGATTTTCGCTTAGCAGATTACGATGGGCTTAGAGAACACTTATCATCTGTTGACTGGGGTAACGAAGAGAGCTATCAATATGACAGTTTTCTGAACACAATACATGCTGCTCAAAGAACGTTTATCCCTTATAAAGAAATTAGATCAAATAGAAATGAACCAAAATGGATGAATAATAGGCTGAAATATCTACTAGGGCATAAGAAAGGAATTTATAGGCGTAACAAAAGAGGTGAGTGTCATCTTATGAATCAGTATATTGACATTAAGAGGGACATTAAAAAGGGGATAAGAAAAGCTAAAAGGGACTATGAAATTAAAGTTGCTAGGGATTCTAAAACTAACCCAAAAAGTTTTTTCCAGGTATATAGAACAAAAGTTAGAGATAAGATAGGTCCCCTTAAAAATAACTATGGGCATCTTACTGACAAAGAGAATGAAATATGCTCGATATTAAATAATTATTTTCTCTCGGTTTTTACGCAGTAAGACACTAATAACATTCCAGTAATTAATTTCTATAGTGGGCCAGAAGATAAATTATGTAACATCACAGTCACTAGTGAAATGGTTGTGAAGCAGATAGATCGACTGAAGCAAAGCAAGTCACCGGGTCCTGATGGGTTTTTTTCAAGAGTTCTTAAGGAATGCAAAATGGAACTCTGTGAACCATTAACTAATATTTTTAATTTATCTCTTCAAACAGGTGTAGTGTCTGATATGTGGAAGATGGCTAATGTAATTCCTATTTTTAAAACAGGGGACAAGTCGTTACCGTCAAATTACCGCCCAATAAGCCTGACCTCAATTGTAGGCAAATTACTAGAGTCAATTATAGCTGAGATTATAAGAAGCCATCTCGATAAACATAGCTTGATTAATGATACTCAGCATGGATTCACAAGAGGCCGGTCTTGTCTAACTAATTTATTAACTTTCTTCAGTAAAGCTTTTGAGGCTGTTGACCACGAAAAAGAATTTGATATTATTTACTTAGATTTTAGTAAGGCTTTTGATAGAGTTCCACACCAAAGACTGCTAAGGAAAGTGGCAGCTCATGGCATTGGGGGAAAAGTGCTCTCGTGGGTTGAGTCATGGCTCACAGACAGGAAGCAGAGAGTGTCCATAAATGGGGTTAAATCCAAGTGGTGATCTGTAACAAGTGGCTTTCGTTGTTGTTTATAATATATATCAATGATCTTGATGAGGGTGTTACTAGTGATATGAGCAAATTCGCCGATGACACAAAGATAGGTAGGATAATTGATTCAAACGTAGATGTTAGAGAACTTCAGGAGGATTTAGACAAAATCTACTCTTGGTCAGAAAAGTGGCAGATGCAGTTCAATGTAGATAAATGCAAGGTTCTGAAGCTCGGGAGTGTCCACAACCCTAGCACTTATAAGTTAAATAATGTAGAACTTAGCCATACAGATTGCGAAAAGGACTTGGGGGTTATGGGGAGCAGCAGCCTTAAACCAAGACAGCAATGCCTAAGCATACGTAATAAGGCAAATAGATTACTGGGATTTATATCAAGAAGTGTAAGCAACAGAAGTCCAGAGGTCATACTGCAGCTTTATACATCATTAGTAAGGCCTCACCTAGATTATGCAGCTCAATTCTGGTCTCCATTTTACAGAATGGACATAAATTCGTTAGAAAACATTCAGCATAGGATGACTAAATTAATACATAGCATTAGAAATCTTCCTTATGAAGAAAGATTGAAGACTCCTAAGTTACATTCACTTGTTAGACGAAGAATGAGGGGAGACCTGATTGAAGTGTATAAGTGGAAGATAGGTATTAATAAAGGGGATATTAACAAGGTCTTGAGGATATCTCTCCAAGAGAGAACCCGCAGTAATGGATTTAAATTAGATAAGTTTAGATTTAGAAAGGACATAGGAAAGTATTGGTTTGGAAATAGGGTAGTTGATGAGTGGAACAGTCTACCTAGTTGGGTTATTGAGGCTAGGACTTTGGGTAGATTCAAATTTAGGTTGGATAAGTACAAGACTACACCTCACAGTCATGTCACTACAAGACTACACCTCACAGTCATGTAACCACAACAAGAGTACACCTCACAGTTATGTCACCACAACAAGACTACACCTCACAGTCATGTCACCACAACAAGACTACAGCTAACAGTATTGGTTCCACAACAAGACTACACCTAACAGTATTGGTTCCACAACAAGACAACACCTCACACTTATGTCACCACAACAAGACTACACCACACAGCATTGTCACCACAACAAGACTACACCTCACAGTCATGTCACCACAAGACTACACCTCACAGTCATGTCACCACAACAAGACTACACCTCACAGTCATGTCACCACAACAAGACTACACCTAACAATCGTGTCACCACAACAAGACTACACCTAACAGTCACGTCACAACAACAAGGCTACACCTCACAGTCATGTCACCATAACAAGACTGTACCTTACAGTCATGTCAACACACAAAGGCTACACCTCACGGCCATGTCACCACAACAAGGCTACACTTCACAGTCATGTCACCACAAGGCTACACCTCACAGTCATGTCACCACAGCAAGTCTACACCTCACAGTCATGTCACAACAAGACTACATCTCACAGTCATGTCACTTCAACAAGACTACACCTCACAGTCATGTAACCACAACAAGACTACACCTCACAGTCATGTCACCACAACAAGACTACACCTCACAGTTATGTCACCACAACAAGACTACACCTCACAGTCATGTCACCACAACAAGACTACACCTCACAGTTATGTCAACACAACAAGACTGCACCTCACAGTCATGTCACCACAAAAAGACTACCCTCCATTTCAC
>NC_069404.1:27877156-27902258 GCF_026875155.1 Cherax quadricarinatus
TAGAAACATGAACAGAGTACTGATAAATAATGTCTGGGAAAGTGCTTTAAAACCTACTATTGCAAAAGCTTCTTGCTCAGTTACTGTATAATTAGTTCACCTTGTAAGGACTCGGCTAGCAAATGCAACTGCGTTGTACTTGCCATCGGTCTTCTGAGCTAGTTAGGGGCACCTATGCCAATTGAACTAGCATCAGTTGTCAGATAGAAAGGCTTAGAAAAATCTGGAAATTTCAAATTGGAGCAGAAGTTAGCTTTTCTTTTAGAGTTTGGAAGCTCCTTTCTTGACGGAAGGTCCAAACAAAAGAGCATCTTTCTTAAGCAACTCAGTTAGAGGAGCAGCTATGGAAGAAAAATTGGCAATGAAAGATCTATAAAAACCTGCTAAGCCCACAAAGGATCTTACGGCATCAGCATTTTGGGAGTTGGAAAATTTAGTACTGCAGTTACTTACTTTGGTCAGTCGTAACCCCTCTAGGAGTGACTACGTGACCAAGAAACTTAATTTCTGATCTGAAAAATTGACATTTTGACAGTTTGATCTTTAAATTGGCTTCTTCAAGCTTACCAAGTACTACATCAAGTCTTTTCAAGTGTGTATCCACGTCTTTAGACATGACGATTACGTCATCTAAGTACAAACCATAAGTGCATTACCTATGAGACCTCTAAAGATATTAGTCATGAGCCTTGAGAACGTGATAGGGGAAGATCGTAATCCAAATGCCATACGGAGGAAGTGATAATGACCTGTAGGAGTGGAGAATGCAGTTAGCTCTTGGCTGTCCTCGTGAAGAGGGACTTGCCAAAACCCTTGTAACAAATCTAGGGTTGAAAAGACTTTGTTATCTCCGATATTACGTAAAAGATCACCCAGTACAGGAGTGGAAAGCGATCTGGAATGGTTTTTGCGTTTAACTTCCTAAAGTCAATTACTGGACGCCAAGTACCATCCTTCTTAGGTACTAGTATCAAGGGTGCATTCCAAGGGAATTGCTAGGTGCAATAACCCCATCATCAAGCATTTGATTGATCAATTCTTCCCTGCGACAGCAACTTGTGAATGAGGCATTCTGTACGCAGGTATGTAGATAGGTCTAGTACCAGGTTCAAGTGGAATACGATGGGACAATAAGTTCGTTATACCCATCTTCTCACCTGGTAAAGCAATGGCTTTACGACGTTGTTCAACAGAGTCAACAAACGCTTGACTTCATCTGGGAAGTCAGGGGGAGCTAAGTCTTTCTCCTCAACTGGTGGAACAGATTGATCCAGTGAGTGGATGAGGTCTCCCCGGCAGAAATAGCACCGACCCACTGGTCAGGTGACAACTCATCCTCTACCTGAACAGGGTAAGGATAGTGAACAAGGTCAACAAGATTGGTATTTGCTCTAAGGCGAACACTGTGACCAGAAGTGTTGGCCAGGTAGAATGGATCTTACTATCTCTTACAACATGTAAGGATGGTTCAACAAATAGACCTTTTACTTTGCAGGAATCACTGTCAACTAGGACGTTATCACCATCTGGAACACTAGGAACAACTACAGACACTCTAGTGAGAGCACTAGCCGCAACAGAAACGTCTTTCTGCAGACGGCATGTGACATCAACAAGAGATGGCATTACTAGTTGCAAGTAATTGTTTTCCGACAAGGCGTCCCCTGTGGAGAAACTACTACTCGAACTAGCAGGCATTGCAGGGATAGGTTGGCACTCAAGGCAATCTGAGCGTCCTCGGACACTTGAGGCATCGGACTATCCTGCAATTCTGAAGGTAAGGTGGAACACTGATGGGAGTGACAGAAAATTACCAGTGCCTGACCGCTTGGGTACGCTACTGGAGAATGCATTAGCTTGTAAGGACTTAATCCGTACATCATACTCTGCAGCAGTATAACAGATTTCTGATCCAAGCTGGTAACCCCAGAAAAGGAACGATCAAGTCGTCAATTTGTGCATGCCATCGATAAGGGTCGAGCACAATGCGTAAGTCTCGCATGGAAGCAAATCCCATAGAAGGTCACCAGGGAAAGTAATCTGGTCGACAACAAGGAAGGAAACAGTGAAGTCTCTACCTTGGATAGAAAAGGTTAGGGCAGTCGACCTCGGACACGCAGGTGAGAACCAATACTCCACTAAGGGAGGACACAGGAGTCGGTTCTACGAGAAGGACATGTCGTAACTTCTTATCCTTAAACAAACTAGACCTAATAATATTGATTTGCGCACCAGAGTCCATGAACAATTGAACGGGCGCATTATAAACAGATGCTTGCACTATAGGGCCTATGGTTGCATTGGAAGTTATGTGCAAACAAAAAAAGGGGGATTTTCATCAGAAAAGACTTGTTCTACTCCATCCCCAAAATCATCTATGTCAGAGACATGTGAAGCAACATCACTCACAGGGTTGTCATCTCGAGACTGCTTAAGGCTTCAAAGGAGTTGTGAACGGGGATGGTGTACTCATTATCACCTACTGTCACCATGGGACGGTTTGACTGGGCGCTCGAATTCCCCCGAAATGGAAGAACGAGCCTGGTTCTGGTTATTTGAGAATTGAATGAATGAGCCTGGTTCTGGTTATTTTGAGAACCACGAGATCTGTTTCCTCTACGGGTTCTGCGGTTGGAACGACCACGGAAAGACCTAGAGTACTGAGGTTCAAGAGAGCATTACACTCAGATTTGTCATGTCATGTATTTCTATGATAAGTACAGTAGGGAAATTCTAGTAACTCATCATCAGAACGGACGTCTCTTAGGGTAACTATCAGACAATTAATTGCAATATGGCCACGAAACACAGTGTTTAACAATTCCGCGACTATGGTTAAACTGAAATGTACTATGAAATACTACGAGTTGAATAACGACTCTGTACCTGGTTCTTGTGATCTCTGAGATGGTTGAAAACGACCACGATTTTGTTTCGGTGGCCGCAAACAAGAGGTTGGTGGCAGACTGAGGCATATTTGTGACATTACTTTTTAATAGCAAGGGAAAGTAACCTGGGGGCACAAGGTACGTACATGATTTAAGGCTGTAAGTGGTTTCCATCGTTAACAGTTGGAGGATGAGCCTCATAGCACACACAGAAGCAGGGGCATTAGTTCTTTGATTGCTTCCAAAAGCTGCTATTTTAGCAAGTGATTCTGTAAATGGGTTAAGCCTCTTCAGGGAGAAAATGATGATTGGACAGCATTGGATAAATGAATGATAAAAGTTTGTTCTAATCTAACAGCAAATTGCACTCAACGATTCATTACTCATGGGTGTAGCATTCACTAGTTCCCTAAGAACGACATATGGATCAGCTGTTTTTACTGGACAAGGAAAGAACGAATCAGTTCCTCATTTGTGAACACCTTAGTAAGATTTCCTGAAGTCACGCATATCAAGAGATCACAAACGTGACAGCAGCAGGAAGATCGATAAAGAGCTTCTTTTAGCAAGTCTGGTAAGACTTTCCTCTGAAGGAAGGACCTTCCAACTAGAGCACTAGCACTAAACGAATGCTGCAAACCATGCTTCAAGACTATGTACATGCCATGAATTAAAGGTAACGCCATCAAGGGAATCACACGAGTATAACTATAATATCTCGGTGTCTGGGCGGACTGTCCAGTCGGTAAGGAACTGTGAGGACTGATGACAGGAGCAGCAGTAGCCCTGAGGGGTCTGAGTGTCGACATCACTAAAGTATCAACTTGACGGTATGTGAACAAATGGCAAAGTTAACACGAGAACCAAATTAAGGCAAAAATAATGAAACAATAAAAATGATATAAAATTTCTAGAATTGAAATAAAGAAATAACAACTAAATTTGCGAGAAATAATATAAAATTAATGTCTAAAATACACTGCAGAGGAAGGATAACTCAATTTAAAGGACTATTGACCCAAGAAAAAAAAAATTTACATTGAAATATACAAGTAAAAATATTCTGGAGACTGATTATATTCAAAATGAGCTGTCTTTACTCTAGCTAATAAAGAAATTGAATTAATTAAATTTTAAATCAATGTAAAAAGTATAAAATAAAATTACTAAATTGTTAACGGGAATTTAAGTATTTCCTAAGAATGCATAGCAAAAATTAAAATATAATTCATAAAAATATAAATAAAAGAAAATAATTCACTGCAAGAAACAAATCAACCCAAATAAGGGTGTAGAAACAATCACTGCAGTAATAAAGTGTCAACTGGAAAACTCAGGTAAAATAATGAATTAAAATAGAAAGATCAAAAAAAAAATTAAACTGATTGAACACATTTAACTCTTAATTGTAAATAGACAAAACAATTTACTCAAACAGAGTAGAAAAACACTTTACGTTAAAAGTAATTGAAATTGACATCAAAGATTGAAAAATTTTGTTCAAGGAGATATAAAAATATGAATAAAATAAAACAAAGGAACAAAACAGGTAGGTTAACACTTACAGTGGCAGGCACACTTCATTAAAATATATTCTTACAACAAAATCCTGCTGTGGATACAACAAAATCTTGCTGTGACTGATACAAACAAAAATTTGTGGCAAAATACTGGTACAAAAAGTCACTGCGAAAAAAATTGAGGAATGAGACACTGCTGGCATACGAAAAAAAAAGACACACATAGAAATAAATGGAAAATTTGGTATACTGGGGTGAATATCACTGCATGAAATACAATGACAATTACTGGAGAATACAACGCTGAAAGAATAACATAAAAAAAAATTGAACACTTCAACACAGAGTGACTTGACTGGTACACTACACAATAATACTTACTAACAGACGAGAGCATAAAGAAAAAACAAGAATAAAAAAAATAAGGATAAGTGAAACACTGAAAAAATATTCTAAAAATAATGAGTTCAAAGGAAATACTGCGTTTACAACAGAAAACACAAGGTATAGAGTACACAGCAATTTACTATAAAATGTCTCAACACACGCAAATGTCTTTAAATGCAAGAAAAATTCTCAAGAAAATTATCACTGAGTCTGGAGTAGTAGACGGATTACGAGTGATGAGGAGAAGGTTTTAATCCTTTTGGGCGGGTGGGTTTCCTCCTCTCACTCACACTGTTGTCGTGAAGAAAAGTTCTTTCTAAGGCGAACTCACAAAACTGGCTTTATCGTTGGTCACCAAGCCTACAATCTCTTGACCAATTATGTGGAGCCAAAAAGAACAGGACCCGGTACAAGGTACAAACAACCCACAGGTAGATGGGTGGATGGCTGGTGGTGGTGGTGTGGTGGAGAGAGTGGTGGTGGGAGGGAGAGAGTGTGGGTGGACGCTTGGGCTCTGCCGGCGCACCCCACCTCACCACGAAGGT
This sequence comes from Cherax quadricarinatus, assembly GCF_026875155.1. Classification (NCBI taxonomy): domain Eukaryota; kingdom Metazoa; phylum Arthropoda; class Malacostraca; order Decapoda; family Parastacidae; genus Cherax; species Cherax quadricarinatus. The sequence continues at coordinate 27,882,497 of NC_069404.1, forward strand.
GGCTTTAACCCACTCTATGCCACAGGAATGGTGAAAAACCAATCTTAGCTCCAACAGGGAGCACAAAGCGAATAGACAATACTTTCAGAGGAACTTGGCTTACTTCTACTGCGTGCATACTTCTCTCTCTCAAGCTGGTTAGAAGCTGGGTTGGGTGAACTGGCTACCCCACGAGCCCAATGGCTGACTGGGAAGACGTGTAACGATGCACAAAAGCACGGAGGAGCAGTTTGGATGACAGGAACAGGCTGGATTATAGGACTGACTGCGTTCACTTCCACAGTCCGGCTTACTGACTGGCTTAATTGCAAAATCCGGGTCAAACCCCTCGGAGATTGAAGGCAATAGCACAACCGAACGAAGCAGAATTGAAACGGCGCAACAGGCTTGCAGGCAGTAGGTTGTGAGGGAGTAGGCTGCTGGCTGGTGTGTGCGTGAGGGTAGTGGCTCGGGGTGACGATTCACCTTTGACCCTGCCGCTACTCACACAGCCTTCTAACGCCTTGAATTACCCCTTAAAACATCCACGCTCCACACCGCAGTATCACCAATTTAATCATGTGGGAGTTCGATACGTGATTAGGTAAGAAATACTCACGTAGGCTGTTATTACGTATAATTACGATATTGGAGAGAGCCCGCAGCCGTAACTTGCCTCCTTGCTCACACTCGGTAACACTGACTAGCGCTGCCCTACCCAGTGAGGGGTCCTTTTGAAAAGTGTCAGTTCAGCGCAAGATAGACCCGTGACCAGGCAAGACGGTTGGGTCGTTGAGTCAACGTACACTGGTTACGGAACTGGTTACTACTACTGGAAGACTTCCACCCTCACAGTCATGTCACCACAACAGGACTACACCTCACAGTATTGTCACAACAAAAGACTACACCTCACAGTTATGTCAACACAACAAGACTTCTGCACAGAGTATTGTCACCACAACAAGACTACACCTCACTGTCATGTCACCACAACAAGACTACACCTCTCAGTCATGTCAACATAACAAGGCTACACCTCTCAGTCATGTCACCACAACAAGGCTACACCTCACAGTCATGTCATCACAACAAGACTGCACCTCACAGTCATGTCACCACAACAAAACTACAACTCACAGTCATGTCACCACAGCAAGACTACACCTCACAGTTATGTCACCACAACAAGGCTAAACCTCACAGTCATGTCACCACAACAAAGCTACACCTCAAAGTCATGTCACCACAACAAGACTACACCTCACTGTATTGTCACCACAACAAGACTACACTTCACTGTCATGTCACCACAACAAGACTACACCTCACAGTTATGTCACCACAACAAGACTACACCTAATAATCGTGTCACCACAACAAGACTACACCTAACAGTCATGTCACAACAACAAGGCTACACCTCACAGTCATGTCACCATAACAAGACTATACACACACAGTCATGTCCACCTCAACAAGGGGCTATCACCTCACAGTCAATGTCACCCAAACAAGACTTCACCTAACAGTTATGTCACCTCAACAAGACTACACCTCACAGTTATGTCACCACAACGAGACTACAGCTCACAGTATTGTCACCACAACAAGACTACACCTCACAGTTATGACACCACAACAATTCTACAGCACACAGTATTGTCACCACAACTAGACTACACCTCACAGTCATGTCACCACAAGACTTCACCTCACAGTCATGTAACCACAACAAGAGCACACCTCACATTCATGTCACCAAAACAAGACTACACCTTACAGTCATGTCACCACAACAAGACTACTCCTGACAGTATTGTCACCTCAACAAGACTACACCTCACAGTATTGTCACCACAACAAGACTACACCTCACAGTCATGTCACCATAACAAGACTACATTTCACAGTCATGTCACTACAACAAGACTTCACCTCACAGTCATGACTCCACAACAAGACAACTCCTCACAATCATGTCACCACAACAAGACTACACCTAACAGTCGTGTCACTACAACAAGGCTACACCTCACAGTCATGTCACCACAACAAGACTACACATCACAGTTATGTCACCACAGCAAGACTATAGCTCACAGTTATTTCGCCACAACAAGACTACACCTGAGTTATATCACCACAACAAGACTACAGATCACAGTATTGTCACCACAACAAGACCACACCTCTCAGTATTGTCACCACAACAAAACTACACTTCACAATCATGTCACCACAAGAGGACTACAGGTCACAGTATTGTCACCACAACAAGACTACACCTCACACGTATGTCACCACAAGACTACACCTCACAGTCATGTCACCACAACAAGACTACACCTCACAGTCATGTCACCACAACAAGACTACACCTCACAGTTATGTCACCACAACAAGACTACACCTCACAGTCATGTCACCACAACAAGACTACACCTCACAGTTATGTCACCACAACAAGACTACACCTCACAGTCATTCCCACAAGACTCCCCTCACAGTCATGTAACCACAACAGATACACCTCACAGTCATGTCACCACAACTCATGTCTTAACACCTCCCCAGCATTCACACAAAAAACTACACCTCACATTTATGCCCACCACAAAAAGGGTAAACCTCACATATGACCAAAAGACTCCCCTACGCATGTCACCAAAAACACACCTCACATAATTATAAAAAAAAGACTACCCCACAGTATGTCACCACAACAAGTTTCCTAAAATATGTCCCCCACAACAAACACCCCAAACTTCAGTCCCCAAACAAACTACACCTCCATCATTCACCATAAAAGGCACACCTCCAGTCATGTCCCACAACAAGCTACACTTCACAGTCAACACCAAAGCTACACTCCCATTTTGCACCACAAAAGCCTACCCCTCACGTAGTACAACAAGCTAAAACCACAGTTTGTCACCCCCAAAAAGCTCACCTACAGTCATGTACCAAAAAGGCTACCCCCCCTCATGCCCCAAAACAAGCTACCCACAGTATGTCACCACAACAAACTACCCTCACATCTGTCACCAAAAAACCCAAAAACTGCACCTCAAAATCCATACCCCCAAAAAGTAACCTACATCAGTCCCCAACAAGGCTACACTAAATCATTCCCCAAAAAAACCTACACCAAAACAGAACCCCCAAAATCCCCCAAAACCCGAACAAAATCCAGTATTCCCCAACAAGTAACTCACGTCATTCACCACAAACTAACCTAAAGTCATGCCCCAAACAAACTACACCCTACAAATTTCACCAAAAAAACTAACCTCACACATGTCCCCACAAAAGACCCCCCAAAAGTCAGCACCACAAAACAAAACCCTACATCAAAAAAGTTCCCTCACAAGCACCAAACATCTCACTCTTGTCCCCCAAAAACAAATTTCCCTCCAGTCATGTCCCCTTAAAAAACAAAAACCTCACACCATTCCCCACAACAGACTACACCTAAATCTTCCCCACAAAAGCACACCCAAAAACTGCCCCCAAAAAGCTACACCTCCAGAAAAAAAGTACCCTTTCCCCTCCCCAACAAAACAAAACGGGGGGGGAAAAAGATTTAAAAAAAAAAAAAAAAAATTGGGGTAAAAAAATTTGAAAATTTTTTTGGGTAAAAAAGAAAAATGGGAATTTTAAAAAGTTTAAGAATGTAAAAAAATAAAAATAGGGTAAAAAATTAATTTGTATTAAAAGATAAAAATTTTTTTAAAAAAGAAAAATAAAATTGATAATAATTAGTAAAATAGGTGATAAAATTTTTTGAAAAAAAATTTAATTTGAAAAAAAAGTAAAAATTTTTAAAAAAGTATATTTTAAAAAAATAATAAATTTAAAAAAAGATAATAATATTTAAAAAAAGAAAAATATTTATGTAAAAAAAATTAAGTAAAAAAAATTAAAAAATAAATTTTTAAAAAAAGAAAATAAAATTAGTAAAAAAAATTAATATTTAACAAAAAATAAAAAAAATTTTTAAAAAAAAAAACCCCCACATTTTCCCAAAAAGTTAAATTGTTCCCCCCAAATTTCACCTCATCAGCCACAAAAAACACCCAAGTCATTACCCACAACAAACTTACCTCACAGTATGTCACCACACAAACTACAATTAAATTGTCACCAACAAGATACACCTACAGTTTGTCACCCCAACAAGCTACCCTCACTTTATTCCCACAACAAAAACTAATAACACAAAAAGAAAATTTTTTTCACCACAAAAGATTTCCCTCAGTCATGAACCCAACAAGAGGAAACACCTCACACATGTCACCACAACAAGACTATACCTAAATTCATGTCCCCCAAAACAAAAAAACCCCACAGTATGTCACCCAACAAGACAAACCCCTCCATTTTGTCACCCAACAAGACTAACCCACGTATGCCCACCACAAGATTACACCTCACGTCATGTTATTTAAACAAACTCACCTCACATATGTCCCACCCCAAAAAGATACAGCTAAAAACTGTCACCACAAAAACTTCCTAACGCATGCACCATAACAAGACTACACTCACAGTCATGGTCACCATACAAGTGCTACACCCTCCCAGTCATTCTCCCCACAATGCTACACTTCACAGGGCATATCACCAAAGGCTACTCACACAGTCTTGTCATCCACAGCAAGTCTACACCTCACTGTCATGTCACAACATGACTACATCTCACAGTCATGTCAGCACAATAAATCTACACCTCACAGTCATGTCACCACAATTAGGCTACACCTTACATTCATGTCACCACAACAAGACTACACCTTACAGTTATGTCACCACAACAATACTACACCTCACAGTCATGTCACCACAACAAGACTGCACCTCACAATCATGTCAACACAACAAGAATACACCTCACAGTCATGTCACCACAACAAGACTACACCTCACAGTTATGTGAAAACAACAAGACTACGCCTTACTGTCATGTCACCACAAGAAGAGACTACACCTCACAGTCATGTCACCACAACAAGACTACACCTCACAGTCATGTCACCACAACAAGGCTACACCTCATAGACATGTCACCACAGCAAGTCTACACCTCACAGTTTTGTCCCAACAACAAGACTACACCTCACAGTCATGTCACCTCAACAAGACTACACCTAACAGTTATGACACCACAAGCAAGACTACACCACAATAATGTCAGCCACAAGACTAAACCTCACAGTTAAGTCACACAGCAAGACTACAGCTCTCAGTATGCCCACTGCACAAAAGATAACACTCAGCAGCGAGTCACCACAACAAGACTACACCTCACAGTTATTCACCACTACGAGTGGAGGGAAACTACACCTCACAGTTTATGTGACCACAATTAACTTCAGCTCACACATGTCACCACAACCAAACTTCTCTCACAGTATTGTCACGACAACCAAGACTACAGCCTCACAGTTTATTTCACCACAGCAAAAATACATCTCACAGTATTGTCACAACTACAAGAGTACACCTCACAGCATTGTCACCACAACAAGACTACACCTCACAGTTATTTCACCACAACAAGACTACACCTCACAGTTATGTCACCACAGCAAGACTACAGCTCACAGTATTGTCACCACTACAACAGCATTGTCACCACAACAAGACTACACCTCACAGTTATTTCACCCCAACAAGACTACACCTCACATTATGTCACCAACAGTAAAAAAAGGGGCAAGACTACAGCCCACAGTATTGTCACTCACTACAACAGCATTGTCCACACAACAAAGACTACAACCTCACAGTTTTTATTTCACCACAACAAGACTACAACACACATTTTTATGTCACCACAAGCAAGACTACGCTCACAGTATTGTCCACCACTAGCAAGAGTAAACCTCACAGCATTGTCACCACAACAAGACTAGCACGCTCACAGTTATTTCAGCACAACAAGACTACACCTCACAGTTATGTCACCACAGCAAGAATACAGCTCACAGTATTGTCAGCACTACAAGAGTACACCTCACAGCATTGTCACCACAACAAGACTACACCTCACAGTTATTTCACCACAAGACTTCACCTCACAGTCATGAAACCACAACAAGAGTACACCTCACAGTCATGTCACCACAACAAGAATATACCTCACTGTCATGTCACCACAACAAGACTACACCTCACAGGTATGTGACCACAACGAGACTACAGCTCACAGCATTTTTACCACAACAAGTCTGCACCTCACAATATTGTCACCACAACAAGACTACACCTCACAGTTATGTCACCACAAGACTTCACCTCACAGTTATGTAACCACAAGAAGAGTATTCCTCACAGTCATATCACTACAACAAGACTATACCTCACTGTCATGTCACCACAACAAGACTACACCTGACAGTATTGTCACCACAACAAGACTACACCTCACAGTTATGTCACCACAACAAGACTACACCTCACAGTCATGTCACCACAAGACTTCACCTCACAGTCATGTAACCACAACATGAGTACACCTCACAGTCATGTCACCACAACAAGACTATACCTCACTGTCATGTCACCACAACAAGACTACACCTGACAGTATTGTCACCACAACAAGACTACACCTCACAGTTATGTCACCACAACAAGACTACACCTCACAGTATTGTCACCGCAACAAGACTACACCTTACAGTCATGTCACCACAAGACTACACCTCACACTCATGTTACTAGAACAAGACTACACCACACAGTCATGTCACCACAACAAGACTACAGCTCACAATCATGTCACTACAACAAGACTACTCCTAACAGTCATGTCACCATAACAAGACTACCCCTCATAAACACTTCATGTCACCATAACAAGCCTACACCCACAGTCATGTACTCCACAACAAGCTAACTTCACAGTCATATCACCAAAAGGCTACATCTCACAGTCATGTCACGACAGCAAGTCTACACCTCACTGTCATGTCACAACAAGGCTACATGTCACAGTCATGTCACCACAACAAGTCTACATCTCACAGTCATGTCACCACAACTAGGCTACACCTCAGTCATGTCACCACAACAAGACTACACCTGACAGTTATGTCACCACAACAATACTACTCCTCACAGTCATGTCACCACAACAAGACCACCTCAAAGTCATGCCACCACTACAAGACTACACCTCACAGTCATGTCACCACAACAAGACTATACCTCACAGCCATGTCACCAGAACAAGACTACACCTCACAGTCATGTCACCACAACAAGACTTCACCTAACAGTCATGTCACCTCAACAAGGCTACACCTCACACTCATGTCACCACAACAAGACTACACCTAAGAGTCATGTCACCACAACAAGGCTACACCACACAGTCATGTCACCACAGCAAGTCTACACCTCACAGTTATGTCCCAACAACAAGACTACACCTCACAGTCATGTCACCACATCAAGACTACACCTCACAGTCATGTCACCACAAGACTACATCTCACAAGCATGTCAGCACAACAAGACTACACCTCACAGTCATGTCACAGCAACAAGGCTACACCTCAGTGTCATGTCACCAAAACAAGACTACACCTCACAGAAATGTCACCACAACAAGACTATACCTCACAGTTATGTCACCACAACAAGACTATAGCTCACAGTCATGTCACCACAAGACTACACCTCACAGTCATGTCACTTCAACAAGACTACACCTCACAGACATGTCACCACAACAAGACTACACCTCACAATCATGTCACCACAACAAGACTACACCTAACATATCAGTCATGTCACCACAACTAGGCTACACCTCACAGTCATGTCACCATAACAAGACTACATCTCACTTTCATGTCACCACAACAAAGCTACACCTCACAGTCATGTCACCATAACAAGACTACACCTCACAGTCATGTCACTACAACAAGACTACACCTCACAGACATGTCACCACAACAAGACTACACCTCACAATCATGTCACCACAACAAGACTACACCTCACAGTATTGTCACCAGAACAAGACTACGCCTCACAGTTATGTCACAACAACAAGACTACAACTCACAGTTACATCACCACAACAAGACTACGCCTCACAGTATTGTCACCACAACAAGACTACGCCTCACAGTATTGTCACCACAACAAAACTACACCTCACAGTATTGTCACCACAACAAGACTGCACCTCACAGTTATGTCACCACAAGAGTACAGCTCTCAGTCATATCACCAGAACAAGACTACACCTCACAATTATGTCACCAAAACAGGACTACACCTAATAGTCATGTCACCACAACAAGACTACACCTCATTGTCATGTCTCAACATCAAGACTGCACGTCACAGTCATGTCACCACAACAAGACTTCACCTCACAGTTATGTCACCACAGCAAGACTACACCTCTCAATATTGTCAGCACTACAAGAGTACACCTCACAGCATTGTCACCACAACAAGACTACACCTCACAGTTATTTCACCACAACAAGACTACACCTCACAGTTATGTGACCACAACGAGAGTACACCTCACAGTTATGTCACCACAAGACTTCACCTAACAGTCATGTAACCACAACAAGAGTACACCTCACAGTCATGACACCACACAAGACTAATACCTCCATAGTCATTCACCACAATCACTTACACCTCACGTCATGTCATTCAACAAGACTACACCTCACAGTAATGTCCCCACAACAATACTACACTCACATCGTGTCACCATAAGGACTACACCTCACTGTCATGCTACTAAAACAAAGACTACACCTCACAGTCATGTCACCCCAACAAGACTACAGCTAACAGTCATGTCACCACCAAAGGAAGGCTTGTAACCTCACAAGTCATGTCCCCAAACATACTACACCTCACATCCCATGTCACCACAACAAGACTATACCTCCTGTCATTACACACAACAAGAATTACACCTGACAGTATCGTCACCACAACAAGACTAACACCTCGACAGTCATGTTAACTTTGAAAAGACTACACTCACAGTCATGTCCACCACAACAAAATACATCTGCACGAAGTGATGTCCACCACCAACAAGGACACCCTAACAGTCGATGTCCACCATACCAAGACCTACACTCACAGTCATCACTATTAAAAAAAAAAACCAGGGCTTACAACCTCACAGTCATGTCTCCACAACAAGGCTACACTTCACAGTCATATCACCACAAGGCTACATCTCCCAGTCTTGTCACCACAGCAAGTCTATACCTCACTGTCATGTCACAACAAGACTACACCTCACAGTCATGTCACCACAACAAGACTATACCTCAAAGCCATATCACCAGAATAAGACTATACCTCACAGTCATGTCACCACAACAAGACTTCACCTAACAGTCATGTCACCACAACAAGGCTACACCTCACATTCATGTCACCACAACAAGACTACACCTCAGAATCATGTCACCACAACAAGGCTATACCTCACAGTCATGTCACCACAGCAAGTCTACACCTCACAGTTATGTCCCATCAACAAGACTACACCTCACAGTCATGTCACCACTACAAGACTGCACCTCACCGTTTTGTCACCACAACAAGACTACACCTCACAGTGATGTCACCTCAACAAGACTACACCTCACAGTTATGTCACTACAACAAGACTACACCTCACAATCATGTCAACACACCAAGAATACACCTCACATCATGTCACCACTAACAAACTCACCTCACCGTAATTGTCACCACAACAAGACTACAACCTCACAGGATGTCACCTCAACAAACAACCCTCACAGTGATGTCACCTCACAAGACTGACACCTCACATTATGTGAAAACAACAATGACAACCTTACTGTCAAGTCACCACAAGAAGAGACACACCTCACAGTCAAGCACGCCCCCCACCACAACAATACAACACCACAGACCATGTCACCACAACAAGGCTACACCTCATAGACATGTCACCACAGCAAGTCTACACCTCACAATTTTGTCCCAACAACAAGACTACACCTCACAGTCATGTCACCTCAACAAGACTACACCTAACAGTTATGTCACCACAACAAGACTACACCTCACAATATTGTCACCACAAGACTAAACCTCACAGTTATGTCACTACAGCTAGACTACAGCTCTCAGTATTGTCACCACAACAAGAGTACACCTCACAGCAGTGTCACCACAACAAGACTACACCTCACAGTTATGTCACCACAACAAGACTACACCTCACAGTTTTTCACCACAAAAAGCCCCCCAAAAATTTTTTCCCACAACAAAAACCCACTTAATTTCCCAAAACAAACCACCCAAAGTTTTGTCACCAAAAAATTTAAACCTACAAGTACCCAAAAACCCCCTTTTTCACCACAACAAGAAAAACCCCCTTATGCCCCAAAGTTTCCCCCCCCCAAAAATAAAAACAAGAAACCACCCAAGAGCCCCCAAACCCTTTCCCCAAAATTAAAAAAAGCCCCACCCCAATCTTCCCAAAGTTTCACCCCCCAAAAACCCAACAATAACCCCCAAACCCAAAAAAAACAAAAATTACCCCACGGGCTTACCCACAAAATTTTCCCCAAAAACCCCCAAAAAAAGTCAACCAAACAAACACCTCACTTTTAAACCAACAAGATTTCCCCACTTATGCCCCCAAAAAACTCCCCCCGTTTTTTTCCCCCAAAAACAATAACCCACATGTACCACAAAAAATACCCCACGGGAAGAACCCAAACAAAAAACCCCAGTCATGTACAAAACAACCCCCCTAACCCCTAAACAGTCCACCACAAAAACAAGTAAAATCACCACAACAAACTCCCAAAAACCCACCTTTAAAAAATACCCCTCCATATGTCCCATAACAAGACTACACCTAAAGAAAAAAACCCCCACAAAACAACATTTTTCAAATTTCCCAAAGGCAAAACCCAACAACCCCCGTCCCACCACGCATACACCCACAAAATCACCCCAGCCCCCGCAACCCATCAAGTCAAAAAAAAAAACCCCCCAATCCAAATCATCCACAAAAAGTCACCAAAAGCCAAAAAAAAAAACCCCTACACTAAAACAGAAAAAGTTCACCCAAACAAAACACCTCGGTTTTTCCCCAAAAACCTCATCAAAAAAACCAAAAAAAACCAACCTAAGTCATGTCCCACAAAAAAACCCCGCACCCCAAAAAAGCAAACCCTCACGTAACCCCAAAAAAAGAAAAGTTTGTACCCAAAAACTAAACCAAAAAAATTTAAACCCAAAAAGCTTCACCCCCAGACCAAAAAACCAAAATTTCACAAAAAAATCCCCCAAAACAAAAAAAAACAAGTTTCCCCCCAAAAAAAAACCCCAAAAAAACCCCCCAATTTCAAAAAAAAAAACTTAAAGCACCCCAAAAGCTAACCTCCCATAATCCCAACCCCCCCAAAAAACAAAAACCCCAAAATCATTCACCAAAAAACAAAATAACCAGTCCCCAAAAACCCAAAACCAGAAAAACTCTTTAAATTTCACACCAAAAAACACCCGGGTATGTCACCAAAAAGACTACACCCACAGTCATGCCCCAAACAAAACACCTAAATTTTTAAAAAAAACCCCATTTTCACAACAAACTATTTTAAACCAAATTTAACCCAGCAAGAAAACCCCAAAAACCATGCCCCCCCAAAAACCAAACCCCCAAACCACAAACAAACTCACCAAAATTTTGTCACCAAACAAGCCACCCCGTAAAACCACCACAACAAATCCAAATACCCACAAAAGGACCCCACTTACCACACAAGCTACACCCCAGTTTGTCCCAAACAAAACCAACCTCACAGTTTGCACCACAAAAGATCACCTCACTTTTAAAAAAAATTTTCAATATCCCAACAAGAAACACCTCACATTATGCAAAAACAGATAACCCCTTTTTGCAAAACAAAAACCCCTTTTTCCCAAAAAAACCCAAACCACAGTAGTCCCCCAAACAAGACCACCACATTTTACCACAAAAAGAACACCTCACACATGTACCAAAACATACCACCTCAGTTGTACCACAAAAAAAACCCCTCACCCTAATTTTTCCCAACAGAACACCTAAAGTTTTCAAAAAAAACAACCTAAAATTACCCACAAAAAATAACCACCCAAAAACCCAACAAATACCCCCAAAATGTCCCACAAAAAAACATACCCCAATTTTTAAAATTGCCCACAACAAACAACCTACTACAAAACAAAAAACCAATAAGTAACCCCCAAAAGCCACCTCACATTTTTCCCCACAAATTTACACCCCAAGTATTTCCCCACAACAAGACTCACCTACAGAAACCCAAAAACTTTACCTCAAGCAGTACCAAAAAGAACCCCTCCTTCATTCACCACAAAAACTACCCAAAACCCCCCCAAAAAAACAGGGAAAAAAAGACTACAAAATTATGTCACCAAACAAGCTAACCTCACGTATTGCCCCCCAACAAACTACACCTCACAGTCTTTTCCCCCAACGACTACACCTCACAGTCATGTTTCACAACAAGAAACCCCCTTTTTAAAACCAAAACCCCAACCACAAAAAAACTACACCTACATATTCCCCAAAACACTCCCCCCTAAAAAATTTAAAAACTACACCCCACCCATTAAACCCACCAAACCCCAAGCCCCAAAAAAAACCACTTTTATGTCAAAAAGACAAATTAAAATTTTCACAAAAAACCTACCCCCTCATTCCCCAAAAGGCCCCTCACTTTTCCCAAAAAGTAATACGATGTCAAAACAAAAAACCCCTAAAAACCCCCCACAAAACTCCCCCCCAAGTTTTTCACCAAAACCAAAAACCTCATCATGTCCCAAACAAGCAACCCCAAAAACCAAAAAAAAACCCCCCTTTTTCACCAAAAAAAACCCCACAGAAATTCACCACAACAAAAAAAAACCCTCACACATGTCCCAAAAAGACTAACCTCAACAGTCCCCAAAAAGGCTAACCCCACTTTTAAAAGAAAACCCCAAAACCCCAAAAAACAATAAAAAATTCCCCAAAAATCCCCACCCCGCCCCCCAACAGATAAACCTCACAAAAGTCCCCCAAAAAAAAAGTTTACCTAACCACCCAAAAACAAGCCACCCCCCCCCAAAGACTCCTCCAAATCCCAAAAAAAAACTCCCAAAGTAACCAAAAAACACACCCCCCCTTTTGTCAACAACAAATACCCTCACTTATTACCCAAAAAGTTTTTCACATTTTCCCAAAAAGCCACCCCAAGTATCACACAAAAAACGGAACATTTTTTTTCCCCCCAAAAAACTCATCATTTTTAACCCCAAAGAACATAAAACCCCCCAAAAAAACAACCTCAAAATTACCACAAAAGACTAACCTAAATTCCCACAACAGCCCCCACATTTTTACACCCAAAACTACACCTCAAGTATTCACCAAAAAGACCACTCCAATTTCCCCACAACAAGACAAACCCCCCAAGTCATGTCACCACAAAACTTCACCTAACAGATTTAAACCCAACAGGCCCCTAAATTTTCACCACAAAAGATAACCAATTATGTCACCACAAAAAACTCACCACAGTTTTGTACCCCAAAAAACCCCCCATTTTCCCCACAACAAAAACCCACAGTTTTCACCCAAAAAAGCTACACCCCATCTTTCCCAAAACAAGATACATTTCACCATGTCCCACAACAAACAAAACCCCCCATGTCACCAAAAAGGACACCTCACATATTCCCCCAAAAGGGACTACACCTACAGTATGTCACCAAAAACCACCTCACAACATGTCCCAAAAATACACCTCACGTTTTGCCCAAACAAACTACCCTCACATATGTCACCCAACAAGATTTCCCTTTTCCATCACCAAAAAAGACTAACCAAAATATTTCCACCAACCTCAACCCCTCATTTTAAAAAAAAAAAATTTTTCCCCCAAACCCAACCCAAAAAGCCCCACAACAAAAAACCCCAGTCCCCCTAAAGACTTCAAAAAGCCCAAAAAAACCCACAAACACCCTCACAAAAAAGGGCCCCCAAAACGTTTCCCCAACTGCACCCCAAAAACCACCTCAACAGCCCCACAACAACCAAAAATATTTCCCCAAAAAAAACCCCAAAAATTTCACCCTAAAATATCCACAAGCCCCCCAAAAAACAAGGAAACCTCATGAAAACCCCCCAAAAAGCTACACCTCACAGTATTCACCAAAACAAGACTACACCTAAAATTTTAAACCAAAGCTAACTGAAAATTTTCCCAACAAGCCACCTCAAAAATTTTCACCACAAAACAACCCCTCTTTTATAAAACAAATTTCACCTAATTTTCCCCCCCAAACCCAAAACCCACCACAAAAATTTACCACAAAAAAATTCCCCCCCCCCCCCCCCCCCCCCCCCCCCCCCCCCCCCCCCCCCCCCAAGCCCCCCTAAAAAATTTCCCCCCATTTTTTTTAAAAAATTTCACCCCCAAAAAACCCCAAGTTACCCACCGCCCAACCAAAAAACCCCACATTTCCCAAAGAACCCCCCTTTCCCACAACAAAAAACCCCAATTACCCCACAAAACCCCCCCCCCAAAAGTTTACCCAACGCTACACCTCCAGTTTTTCCCCAAAAAACAACCTCCATTTTTCCCCAAAACAAGACTCACCTCAAAGTATGTCCCAAAAGACTCCCAAACCAACCAAAAAGAAAACACCTAAAATTTTCCCCAAACGACAAACCTTTCCTTCACCCCCAAACAAGGGCACACTAATTTTGTCCCCCCAAAAAATACCCCCAAGTATTACCCAAAACCACTAAAAAATTTCCCCAAACAAAAAATACACCTTCCCAAAAAACAAAAATTCTCCAAAAAACCCCCAAAAATTTTTAAACCACAAAATTTCCCCCAAAAAAAACATCACATTTTTAAAACCCAAAACTACACTAGGGAATCAAAAAAACAACCCCCCAAAAACCCAACAAGCCCTAATAAAATAACCCAAAAGTCCCCCAAAATTTTCCCAAAACAGCACCAAGATTTTCCCACAAAAGCCCCCAAACAAATATTTACCAAACCCAACCCATTTAAAACAAAAACCAACCCCAAAAATTTCCCCAAAAAACCCCCAACGTATTCCCACAACAAGAAAACCCCAATTTAAAAAAAAAATTTAAAAAAACCCACAAAAATACCCCTCACGTTTTGTCCCCACAAAGACCCCCCAAAATTTTCCCACAAAAAACACACCATTTTACCAAAAAAACCCCCCCAAAAATTTTACCAAAACAAGCTACCTCACTATTTCCCAAAAAAAAATACCCACAGTTTCACAAAAGTCACCTCAAGTCTTACCACCCAAGACCCCCACTCTTCACCACAACAAGGTAAAATTTCACCAAAAAACTCCCCTACTTTTACCACAAAAAGAAACCCTCCCCTTTTTTCCCCCCCAAAAGACTCCCCCCCAAAAATTTTCACCAAAAAAGGGTACACCTAAAATTTTCAAACAAGACTCACCTAAGTTTTCCACAACAAGTAAACACCCAAAAGATGTCCCACAACAAAAAATTTACACCTCCACTTTATTTCACCCAAAAGACTAAAACCCTACATTTATGTACCAAAAAAGAACACCTCACAAATGTCACCAACAAGACTACCCTAAAATTGTCCAAAAAAAAAGTTACACCTAAATTATTCCCCCAAAAAGAAACCCCTCACGATGTCACCAAACAGACTACCTACATATTGTCCACAAAAAACCCCACAGATTACCAAAAGTCCCCTCACAAAATTTCACCCACAACCAAAACATTCAAACTAAAAAGAAACTACACTTTTAAAAAAAATCATTCACCAAACTAAGGCTAAACTAGTCAAAAAAACCAACCAAAAAAACATTAATTCCCCAAACCACCCCCAAACCCAAAAAAAGCCCCTTTTTCCCCCAAACCCCCTCCACAGTCCCCAAAGTCAAAAAAAAAATTTAACAGAAAAAAAACAACCCCCCAAAAACAAATTTCCTAACCCAAACAAGACTACCCCCCTTTCCCCCAAACGGGTTAAAATTGTCCCACCAAGAAAAACTACCAAACCACAATCTTTGGTCCCCCACTTAGCCAAAAACCCACAGTATGCACCAAAAAAACCCCAAGGGAAAAGGGAAAATCACAATGCACCCAAAAAAAAAAACCCCCCAACATTTACACCAAAATACACCCTAAATTTGTCACCAAACCTCCCCCTCACAGATGTAAACCCAAAAAACCCCCATTATGTCACCCAACAAGATTTTAACCAAATTCACCAAACAAAACTTACAAAAATTTTCCCCACAAAAAGACTAACCTAAACACCAAAACAAACAGTTACCCTCCCCCCCAACAAAAACAAAAAAATTTTCACCACAAAAAGACCAATATTAAAACCAAAAACCCCAAACAAACCCCCAAAAAATTTTAACCCCAAAAACCCCAAAAAATTTTTAAAAAAATACAAACAAAAAACCTCACATTGTCCCACAAAAAGACTAACCTCAAAATAGTCACACAAAAAACCCCCCAAAATACAAAAAGCTCCCTTCAAGCCAAAACCCAAAAACCCCCCAAAAAACCCCACAAAAAACAAACCCTATGTCACCCAACAAGATCACTACAGTTTCACCACAACAAAATACATCAGTAAAACAAAAAAACCCCTTTTTTTTAAAAAAGTTTCCCCACACAAATTCCCCAAAGATCCCCCCAACGTTTTTCTACAAGGTCCCCCCACACGTACCCCCAAGAAAATTTTAAACAAAACAAACAACCCCCCCGGGGAGCCCTCCCAAAATTTCCCCCCTAAAAAAACCCCCCCACAAGCCCCCCCAAAAGGGGAAACCCCTTTTAAAAACCCAAAGCAAAACCCCCCAATTTTTAAAACAGCTCCCCACAGTTTTTTCCCCCCCAAAAGCACCCCAAAAATTCACCCAAACAAAAAAACCAATAAAATTTTTAAAACAAAACCCCCAACCCCCACTTTTTAAAAAAAACCACCAGTTTCACCAAAGCCCCCAATTTTCACCACAAGTAACCCACTTCACCCCCAAACCAAACCCGGCATCCCCAAAAAAAACTTTTAAAATTCACCCAGCCCCAAAAAACCCACTAGAAAACCCAAAATTTTACAAAAAAAATTTTCCAAACAGTTATTCCCCCCAAAAACCACCCAATTTTAAAAACAAAAACCCCAAAAAACCCAAAAATCCCCCAAAATTTTTGCAACAAAACCCCAAAATTACCCAAAAAACCCACCAACAAAACCCCCAAAAGTCCCCAAACAAAAAACCCAAACACCCACAAAGTCCACCTAAAAATTTTCAAAAAAAGAAAAACCCTCACATTATCACCAAAACAAAAAACAAAGCATTCCCCCAAATTTGGCACCCCCAGAGTCCCCCAACCCCTTCCATAGTACCTCCAAAAAGCTCCCCCCAATTTCCCCAAAAGCACACCCCAAAAATTTAAACCAACACACCCAAAAAAACAAAATTTTCCCCACAAAAAACACAAAAAATCCCAAAAAACGTTTTTTCAAAAAAAAGCTCCCCCTTTTGTCACCAAACAAGCAACCTAAAATTACCCCCCAAAACAAAAACCTAAAATATCCCCACCAAGACAAACCCCTTTTAAATTTTAAAACCCACAAGACTAACCTCACTTGTCCCCCAAAAACCCCCTCAAAACATGTCCCCACAAACCACCACAGATGTACCACAACAAGATCACCACATATGCACCACAACAAGACTAACCTACAATTCACCAAAAACAAACGCCCTTATCACCCACAAGCTACATTCCATTTGTCCCCAAAAACAAGAAACACCTCACGATTTCCCAACAAGATAACCTAAAAGTTTTTAAAACCAAACAAGCTACACCTCACATATGTACAAAGGGCTACACCACATTTTTCCCACAACAAGCTCACCACTATGTCACCAAAACAAAAAACCTACATTGTCACCAAACAAGTAAACCTCCCATCAGCCCCCCAAAACGGGGCTACACCCCCACAGTCATTCCCAAAAGCTAACCACGCATTCACCAAAAAGCTAACCTCAAGTCATGCCCCAAAAACAAGCCACCTATGTTTTCCCCAAAAAGGGCTAATTCACATCAGCCCCACAAAAGAACACCTCAAAATGTCCCCACAACAAGCAAACCCCAAAAGTTGTCACCAAAAAACTACCCTACAGTTATTCCCCAACAAGACTACACCTCACAGAAAATCCCACAACAAGACTCCCTCACGTTTTGTCACCACAAGACTACCTCTTTCCCAAAAAACCCCAAATTTGTACCACAAAAAACTCACTAAATTTAGCCCAAAACAAGCTCACTCAAGTATTCACCAAACAAGCTAACTCAATTATGTCACCCACAAAAAACACACAAGTATGCACCCAAGATACCCTCAAGCATGTCACCAAAAAAGGACACACCTCAATTATTCACACAACAAGACTCACCCCCAATTTATGTCACCAAAACAAGACACACCTCACAGATGTCCCCACAACAAGGTCCCCTCAAAGCATTTCACCACACAAGCTACACCTCACGTTTTTTCCCCACAACAAGCTCACCTCCATAGGGTCACCCACAAACTACACTACATTTATTCAAAAACAAGATCACCTAAAATTTTGTCACAACAAACTAAACCTCACAGTATTCCCCCAAAAAAGCTCACCTCACAGTATGTCACCAAAACAAGACTACACCTCACAGAAATGTCACCACAACAAGACTATACCTCACAGTTATGTCACCACAACAAGACTATAGCTCACAGTCATGTCACCACAAGACTGCACCTCACAGTCATGTCACTACAACAAGACTAACACTCACACGACATAGTATGTCACCACAACAAGACTACACCTCACAGTCATGTCACCACAACAAGACTACACCTAACAGTCATGTCACCACAACTAGGCTACACCTCACAGTCATGTCACCATAACAAGACTACATCTCACTTTCATGTCACCACAACAAAGCTACACCTCACAGTCATGTCACCATAACAAGACAACACCTCACAGTCATATCACTACAACAAGACTACACCTCACAGTCATGTCACCACAAGAAGACTACACCTCACAATCATGTCACCACAACAAGACTACACCTCACAGTATTGTCACCAGAACAAGACTACGCCTCACAGTTATGTCACAACAACAAGACTACACCTCACAGTTATGTCACCACAACAAGACTACGCCTCACAGTATTGTCACCACAACAAGACTACACCTCACAGTTATTGTCACCACAACAAGAACTACACCTCACAGTATGTCACCACACAAGACTTCACCTCACAGTCATGTAACCACAACAAAAAAGCTTACACCAGCTACTCAGTCATGTCACCAGAACAAGACTACACCTCACAATTATGTCACCACAACAAGACTACACCTCACAGTCATGTCACCACAACAAGACTACACCTCACAGTCATGTCACCACAACAAGACTACACCTCACAGTCATGTCACCACAAAACTTCACCTCACAGTCATGTAACCACAACAAGAGTACACCTCACAGTCATGTCACCACAACAAGACTACCTCACATTCATGTCCACAACAAGAACACACAGCATTGTAAACCACAACAAGACTACCCCTCACAGTTATGTACCAAACAAGAACACCTCACAGATGCACCACAAGAAATTCA
>NC_069404.1:27902758-27950146 GCF_026875155.1 Cherax quadricarinatus
CAAACCCCCGTCAGCCAAAACAAAAAAGGCACACCTCATTTTTTTCACCCAAAAAAGCTACACTCCAAATGTCCCACAAAAAGCTTAAAACCCCCGTAGTCCCCCAACAAACTTCTCACAGTCATGTCACCACAAGTACACCCACAGTCATGTACTAACAAACTACACCCCCAACATTCACACAACAAACACACTTACAATTTCACCACAACAAACTAACCAACAGCATTCACCACAACAGCTAACCTCAACATGCACCCAAAAAAAGACAACTCACTTTTATGTCACCACAACAAATCACCCCACAGTCTGTCCCCAAACAAGCAAAACCTCACAGTCATACACCAAACAGCTACATACAGAATTCAACAAAAGACTACCCTAAATTATGTCACCACAAAGACTCACCTCAATTTGTCACCAAACAAAATACCCTCCCCAATTATGTCTCCCCAACAAACTACCATCACAATGTCACCACAACAAGATACCCTCACATTTTTTTACCACAACAAAACTACATCTCACAGTTATGTGAGCAAAAACTAACTAACGCCTCTACGAGTCATGTCCACGCACACAGAAGAGACTACACCGCACGATCATGTCACGCTCAACAAACTACACATCAACAGTCAGTCACCCAGACAAGGCTATACCTCATAGTCATTGTCAACCTACAGCAAGTCAACACCCTCATCAATAGTTTTGTCCCAACACAATGAGGTTATACCACACCAGTCATGTCCCAACAACAGAGGACAGCACCTCACGAATTATGTGACGAACACAATCGAGACACAGCTCACAGCATTGTCACCACAACCAGACTCCATCCAAGGTATTGTCCACCACAACAAGCACTACACCTCAGAGTTAGTCACCACAACAATTCTACGCACACAGTATTGTTCACTCAACAACAAACTTCAATCTCACATGAGTATTGTCACTACAACAAGACGAACACCTCACATTATGTCACCACAACATTTCTTGATAATACACACTCAGTATTGTCACCACTAACAAGACACACCTCACATTTAGGTCACCATCAAGAAGTCACCTCACAGACATGTACCATAACAATAGTACTCCGATAAGTCTTGTCACCACAATAAGACTACACCCAAAGTCATGTCACAACGACACAAGAGTACATATTCGCGACATATTGTCACGATCAACAAGACGACACCTCACAGTATTGTCACCCGCCACAAGACTACTACCTCCACATTGCATGTTACCACAATACTACAAAGCGTCACAGTCCATGTTACTACATAGCAATACTAAACCTCACATTTCATGTCACCACAAGAAAGACTAACATAATAACAGTCCATGTCACCACAACAAGGCGGTACCTTACATCATTCACCAGAACAAAGACTACATCTCAAATTCATGACAACCCTATAACAAGTCTAGAACCTCACAGTCATGTCTCCAAAACTAGGCGACACTTCACAGTCATTTACTCACTCAGCTGACACCTCACAGTCCATGTCACCCACACAAGTGCTACAACCTACACAGGCAATCATAAACAAGTACGACATCCTCACAGTCATGTCCCACAACAAGTCTACACCTCACATTCATGTCTCATTCCACAACTAGGCTACACCCACCGTAATGTCACCTATCTCAACAAGACTACATCTCTCAGTTATGATCACAGCACAACAAGACTTTACACCTCACAATACTTGTCACCTTACAACAAGTCAAACCCTCACAGTCATGTCACAACGATACAAACAACACCTCACAGTCAAGGTTACCACAACAATACTACACCTAACAGTCATGCATTCACACACAGAAGAAACCTCACAGTTACTTCACCACACACAGCTGACACCTCACAGTCATGCACCACAGCAAGCCTAACACACACACAGTTATTCCCAACAAGAGAGACTACTCCTCACAGCGATACCATGGTCACACAACGAGACTGACACCTCTACCGTTAATTCACCCTACAACAAGTCTAAACCTCACACCATGTCATCTCTACAATAAGACTACATCCTCATATCATAGTCAACACAATAAGACTACACCTAATATTAGTTATGTCACGCACCAACAAGGACTACACCTCACAGTTTATGTCACCGACAACAAGGACTAAACCTATCACAGTCTTGTCACCACAACAAGTCTACTAACCTTCAGTTAAGTCTTCACCACTACAAGACTACAACCTCATAGTTTATGTCACCTACAGACAAGTCTACACCCACATTCATATCACCACAACCAAACCTACAACCTCTCAGTCACGTCACCTCAACAAGACGACTACACCGCACCGTTATGTCCACTCTACAATAAGACTACACCTCTAATATCTTGTCACCAAAACAACTACACCTCACAATCCATTGCACACCACAACAAGACTACACCCTCAAGTCATATCACCACACACAAGACTACAACGTCACTGTCATGTCGACCACATACAAACTTAACACCTCTCACAGTCATGTCACCACAAGACTACAAACTCACAATCATGTCACCGACCACAAACAAAGCCGTACAATCCATGTCAAACAACACCAAGGCTACACACTCAGTGTCATGGTCACCAAAACAAGATTACCAGCTTCGGTCCGATGCGAGTTTATGTCCCCACAAGAAGACTATCACCCTCACAGTTATGTCACCACAACAAGACTATATGCACATCAAACATTGTCAGCACCACAAGGCTACAAAACTCAAATCAAGTCTACAATACAACAAGATACTCCTGCACAGACATGTCGACCAAAACAGACAAAGACAACACCTCACAATCATGTCAACAGCAACAAGACTACAGTCTACATTCATACACCACAACAAACTTCACAACACAATCATGTCACCACGAACAAACTACACCTGCACTGTCACTGTCACTCACAATAGCTAACTTCACGCACATTTATCTGTCAAGCTCCCACATCAATCTATACACCCACAATTTTGTCACACAACAGAGAATACACCTCAACAGTTATTCACCAGCAGCAAGAATACAGCTCACATATTGTCATCACTACAAGAAGCACATCTCACAGCATTGTACACCACATACAAGACTACTCCTCACAGATACGTTGACCACAACGAGAGTACACCTCACATTAGGTCACCACATGACTTCTCCACCTCACAGTCATGTAACCACTAACGTAGATGTACACCTCACAGTCATGTCCACCACAACAAGACTATACCTCACTGTCATGGTCACCACAACAAAACTACCCTGACAGTATTGTCACCAAAACAATTACTACACCTCACAGTTATGTGCACCACAACATAGACTAGCACCTCGCAGCTAGTTGTCACCCGCAACAAGAACTCACCTCACATGTCGAAGTCACCACAAGACTTCACCCACTCTACAATCATTAACCGCAACAAAGTACAAACCTCACAGTCATGTCACCACGAACAATACTAACCTCCACGTCGATGCACCACAACAACGAATACACCTTACAGATATTGTCAACCACACTAGACTACAACCTCACATTCGTTCCAACCACAACATGACTACAGCTCACAACCAATCATGTCACCATAACAAACTACACCTCGACAGTCATGTCAACCATAACAAGCGACACCTCACATCCGGTCTCCACAACAAGGCTAACACTTCACAGTCATGATAACCACCAAAAGGCTACATCTCCCCCAGTCTTTCACCACATACAAGGTCTCACCCACTGTTCATGTCAAACAAGACTACATCTCACAGTCATGGCGTTCGAAGCACAAACAATCTACACGATTCACAATCATGTCACCACAAGGTAGGCTACTTACACCTCACATTCATGTCATTACAAGCAAGACAACACCTTACAGTTAGTGCATCACCACACCAAACTATACCTCACAGTCATTCTTCCACAGAAAGACTACACCTCACAGCCATGCCACCACAACAAGACGACCAATGACGGCGGCCTCACAGTCATGTCACACCACAACAAGAATTCCACCTAACAGTCATGTCACCACAACTAGGCCAACACCGTCAATAGTACATGTCACACAACAGCAAGTCTACACCCCCCTCCCCTTCACAGTTTTTGTCCCAACAAAAAGTCCTCTCTCTCTCTCGCACAGTCATGTCACCACAACAAGACGACACCTAAAAAGTTTATGTTCATCACCCTAACACAATGAGTACCAACCATCACAGCATTGTCAGCCGATCAACAAGACATACACTCAGACATTATAGTCACCACAACAAGACTTCATCTCACATATTGTCATCCACATACAAGACTGCACCTCTCATTATGGCACCACACAACAATTCTACAGCTCACAGTATTGTCACCACTAAACAAGGCTAAAACTCACAGTCAATGTCACCACAAGACTCAACCTCATCGACATGTATGCCATGACAAGTAGTCACCTCACCTCATGTCCCACAATCTAAGACTACACCACAGTCCTTTCACCACAACAAGACTACAATTGACAGTATTGTCACTTCACATACTCACACCTCACATGTAATGTCACAACAACAGACTACACCTCAACATCTCATGTCACCACAAACTACACGTCACAGTCATTGTTACTACATCAAACTAACACCTCACATCATTCACCATCTCCTTCTCTCTAACTATTACAAACTAACAGTCATGTCACCAAAACAAGCCTACCTCACAGTCATGCACCATATCAAACTATAACAACCTCACAACACACAACACACACACACAGTACAAGTCTAAACCTCACAAGTCATGTCTCCACACAAGGCTAACACTTCACAGTCCATAATCACAAGGCTACACATCAACAGCATGTCACCACTGCAAGTCTACACCCTCCACAGTCAGTCAAAACAGATCTACAATCACAGTCATGTCACCTAACACACAAGTCTAGCCCTCACAAGCCATGTCACAACATCAAGACTACACCTCATAGTAACATGTTACCATACAACAATACAGACACCTCACAGTCCATGTCATCACAACAAGGCTAAACCTCACAGTCAAACACTCACCATGCAAGTCTAAATTCTACACCCTCACAGTTATGATCCCTACAAGAAGACTACACCACTCTCAGTCATGTTCACCACAAAAGACAATACACCTCACCGTTAATGTCACCACACAAGACCTACACCTCACAGTCAGTGTCACCACAATAAGACTACATACCTCATATCAAGTCACCCACATCAAGACTACACCTCAGAAGTTTGTTTATGTCCACCACAACAAGCCTACAC
Organism: Cherax quadricarinatus; assembly: GCF_026875155.1. Taxonomy (NCBI): domain Eukaryota; kingdom Metazoa; phylum Arthropoda; class Malacostraca; order Decapoda; family Parastacidae; genus Cherax; species Cherax quadricarinatus. The sequence continues at coordinate 27,908,061 of NC_069404.1, forward strand.
CTCACATTATGTCACCGACAAATCAAGACTATACCTCAGCAAGTCATGTCACCAAACAATCTAACACCCTTCAGTCAGAGTCACCACAACAAGTCTATACACCCTCACAGTCATGTCCCAACCACGAGCTACAATCCTCACCGTTATGTCAGCCACATACAAGACTACACCTCGATAGTTAATCACCTGTAGCAACAAGTCTACACCCCTCACAGGCATACTCACCACAACAAGACTACACCGCCTCAGTCACGTCATGCCTTCAACAAGACTGAATACCTCACCAGTTATGTCACCAACAATAAGACTACACCTCTAATTTGCACCACAACAAGACTACAACACCTCATACATTCATCCACCACAACAAACGACACCTCACAGTCATGATCACCAAAAACAACGACCACACCACTGTCATTCACCACAACATAACTTACACCTCCAACATCATGGTCACACAACAAGACTACAACTCACAATCAATGTCACCACAAAAGACAACGCCTACACAGTCATTTCACAACAACAAGGCTACACCTCAGTGTCATATCACCAAAACAAGATTACACCTCACAGTTATGTCCCCACAAGAAGACTACACCTCACAGTTATGTCACCACAACAAGACTATTGCTCACAGTCATGTCACCACAAGGCTACAGCTCACAATCATGTCAATACAACAAGAATACTCCTCACAGTCATGTCACCACAACAAGACTGCAACCTAACAGTCATATCACCAAAACAAGACTTCACCTCACAATCATGTCACCACAACAAGACTACACCTCACAGTCATGTCACCACAACAAGACTTCACCTCACAGTTATGTCACCACAACAAGACTACACCTCACAATATTGTCAGCACAACAAGAATACACCTCACAGTTATGTCACCACAGCAAGACTACAGCTCACAGTATTGTCAGCACTACAAGAGTACATCTCACAGCATTGCTCCACCACAACAAGACTACACTTCACAGTTATGTGACCACAACGAGAGTACACCTCACAGCTATGTCACCACAAGACTTCACCTCACAGTCATGTAACCACAACAAGAGTACACCTCACAGTCATGTCACCACAACAAAACTATATCTCTCTGTCATGTCTCACACAACAAGACACACCTGACAGTAATTGGTAACCTACACACAAACTCACACGCTCACAGTCAGTCACCTACAATACGACTACACCCACACAGTCCATTCACAACACAAGATAGCAATTGAACAAGTATTGTCACTTCAACAAGACTACACCTCACAGTATTGATCTCCTCACTTCTCTCACAAGACTACACCTCACATTCATGTTCCACACAAGACAACACGTCACAGTCATGTTACTACCCATACAAGACTACACCTCACAATTTCTATGTCACCACAATAAGACTACAAATAACAGTCTGTCACCACAACACGGCTTTACATCACAGTCATGTCACCATAACAAGACATCAGCTCACAGATCCATGTCACATAACAAGTCTAACCACACAGTCCATTTCTCCTCAAACAAGCTACACTCCACCACATATAATCACACAAGGCTACACCATCCACATCATTCACCACAGCATCATCACCCCATCACAGTCATGTCAAAACAAGACTACATCTCACATCATGTCACCACAAACAAGTCATAACACTCACATGACATGTTCACCACCAACTAGCTACTCCTCACATCATGTCACCTTCAACTAAGACTACATCTCACAGTTAAGTCCTAACTAACAAGACTACACCTCACAATCTGTCACCCACAACAAGTCCAAGCCCTCACAGTCATGTCCCAATACTACAAACTACACCTCAACATCATGTTACTACAACAATACTACACCTCACACCAAGTCATCACAACAAGAACTACACCTCACAGTTATGTCACCACAACATCTACACCCTCACAGTCATGTCTCCACACAAGCCGACAACACACATATATCCCAATCAAGGAAAGACTACACCTCAACGTCATGTCAGCCACAACGAGACTACAACCTCACCGTTAATTTCACCACAAAAAGAGCGACAACACCTCCCACTCTCTAGCACAACAAGAAGAACTACACCTCATAGTCATGTCAACACAACAAACACACCATAGTTTCACGACAACATACTACACTCACAGTTATGTGCACCACAACAGACTATACCTCACAGTCATGTCCACCCACAACAAGATCTAACAACCCTACAATTTTTCACCACTAACAAGACTACACTCTAGTTATGTCACGGCACCCTACAACCAAGTCTAAGACACCCTCACAGTCATATCACACAACAAGAGCTACACCTCACATATCACGTCACCCTCTCAACAAGACTACACCTCCCAGTTTATTCATACACAATATCGACTATCCAAGCCTCTAACTTTGCGTCACCACAACAAGACTACGCCACACACATTCATGCCACCAACAACAAGACTACACCTCACAGTCAATATCACCACAACAAACTACACCACTGTCATGTCACCTTACAACAAGACTACCCCTCACAGTCCATGTCACCACAAGACAACAACTCACAATCATGCACCACAACACAAACAAAGCCTCACGAGTCAATGGGCACAACAACAAAGGCTACACCTCAGTGTCCATGAGTTCCACCAAAACAAGATTACACCTCGACAGTTATGTCCCCCACAAGAAAGACAACATCCTCCACAGTTATGTCACCCCAACAATACTATTGCTCACACACATCATGTCACCACAAGGTACAACTCCAATCATAGGGCGTCAATACCAAAAGACACAGAATACTCCGCACAGTCATGTCCACCACAACAGACTACAACTCACAATCATGTCAACACAACAAGACTTAGCAGTCTAACATCATAGCACCACAACAAGACTTCAGACCTCATCAATCATGTCACCACAACAAACAACACCTCACATCATGTCACCACAACAAGTCTTCACCTCACAATTATAGTCACCACAACAAGACTATCACATCACAATATGTCAGCACAATCAAGAATAACGACGTCACAGTTATTCACCACATGCAAGAAATACAGCTCACAAGTATTCTCAGCACTCCAAGAGCACATCTCACAGCATTGTCACCACCAACAAACACACCTCACAGGTTATGTGACCACTACGAGAGATACACCCTCACAGTTATGTCACCACAAGGACTTCACCTTCACATCATGTAACCACAACGAGAGTACACACTCACAGTCATCGTCACCACAAACAAGACTATACCTCACTGTATGACACCACAACAAGACTAACACCTGACTGTATTGTCACCATCATATAACAGACTACACTCACAGTTATGTAACAACAACAAGACTATACACCTCGCAGAGTATTGTCACCGCAACAAGACTTCACCTCACAGTCAAGTACACGCACAAAGACTTACCCTCACAGTCATGTAACCGCAACGAAACAAGAGTAACACCTCACAGTCATGTCACACACAACACAACCACTATACCTTCACTGTCATGTCGACCACAACACAAGATATCACCTTACGATTGTCACCACAACAATGACTACACCTCACAGTCGTGTACCACAACAAGACTACACTCACAATCATGTCACCATTAACAAGTACTACACCGCACAGTCATGTCACCATAAGCAAGGCTAACAACCTCACAGACTTGTCTCCACAATCATGGCTACACTCACAGTCATACCATCACCACAAGGCTACATCTCCCAGTCTTGTCACCACAACTATCTACACCTCACTGTCATGTCACAGACAAGTACTACATCTCACAGTCATGTCCAGCCAACAAGTCTACACCATAACAAATGCACCACAATAGGCTACACCTCAACATTCTTGTCATAACAACAAGACTCACATTACAAGTTATGTCCACCTCACTACAAGACTATTAACCTCTCAGTCATGGCACCCTGCCAACAGAGAAAGGACTACACCTTCACAGTCCATGCCACCACAAACAAGAACTCACACCCCACAGTCATGTCACCAACAACAAGAATTCACCAAACAGTCGATGTCACCACAACTCGGCGAACACCTCATAGTCATAGTCATCCACAGCAAGTCTACACCTCCACAGTTTTGTCCCAACAACAAACTACAACTTTTCCACAGTCATGTCACCACACCAAGACTACACTAACAGTTAGTCATCCCACGAACTAAGAGACACCTCACAACATGTCACCACAACAAGACTCACCTCACAGTTATGTCACAACAACAATACTTCATCTCACAGTATTGTCACCACCTCACACGACTGCCACCCTCACAGTTATGTCACCGACAACAATTCTCACAGCACACAGTTTGTCACCACAACAAGGCGAACACCTCAACAGTCATTCACCCGACAAACTTCACCTCATAGACATGTAGCCATGCAAGAGTACACCTACACAGTCATTCACCACAATGAATACTACACCTCACAGTCATGTCACCACAACAAGACTACAATTGAGCAGTATTGTCCTTCAACAAGACAACAACCTCACTGTATGTCCACAACAACAAGACTCACACCATCACATTCATTAGTCCACCACACGACTACACGTCACAGTCATTGTTACTACAACAAGACTGACACCTCCACAGTCATGTGTCACCACACAAACTGACAACTAACATTCCTTGGGTCACCACAAAAGGCTGTACCTCGACAGTCATTCACCATAACAAGACTGACACCTCACAGTCCATGTCACCATAACAGTCTAAACCTCACAGTCTTGTCTCCGACAGCAAAGGCATACACCTCACAGTCATAATAATCACAAGAGCTGACACCTCACAGTCATGTCAACCACACAGCAAGTCTACTCACCCACAGTCATGTCAAAACAAGATCACATTCTCACAGTCATGTCACCACAACAAGTCTAGCCTCCAGCCATCTCACAACAACAAACTACACACTCATAGTCCATGTTACCTAACATTACAAGACTACACCTCACAGACAATGTACATCACAACACGGCTACACCTCACAGTCATGTCACCACAGCAAGTCTACACCTCACAGTTATGTCCCAACAAGAAGACTACACCTCACAGTCATGTCACCACAAAGAGACTACACCTCACCGGTTATGACACCACAACAAGGACTACACCCTGCACAATCATGGTCACCACAATAAGACTACACCTCATAGTCCATGTCACCACAACAAGACTACACCTCAGAGTTATGTCACCACAACAAGACTACACCTCACAGTTATGTCACCACAACAAGACTATACCTCAGCAGTCAGTCACCACAACAAGTCTACACCTGACAGCATGTCACCACACACAAGTCTACACTCACTGTCATGTCACACAAACGAGACTCTACACGCTCTCACCGAGTTCTATGTCACTCACAAACAAGACTATCACCCATAGTATGTCACCGCAACAAGAGTATACACCTCACAGGCATACACCCAGAGACTCCAAGACTCCACCTCACAGTCACGTCCCCCTCAACAAGAACAACACCACATCCAGTTATGTCACCACAATAAGACTACTACACCTCTAATTTGTCACCTACAAAAAAAAACAAGACTAATCACCTCACATTCATGCCACCACAACAAGACTACACCTCACAGTCATATCACCAAAACATACAACACCTCAAACTGTCATGTCACCACAACAAACTACAACCTCTCTATGCAATGGCACTGCACAGAGACTGGACAAGCCGGGAGCGAATCATGTCACCACGAGGAAATACAACGCCTCACAGTCAGTCACACAACAACAAGGCTACACCTCAGTGTCATATCAACCAAAACAAGATACAACCTCACAGTTTATGTCCCCCACAAGAGGAGACTACATACACACTCAACTGTTAGTGTCACCACCACAAAATATGTCTGGCACAGTCATGTCACGCGACCGGGAAGCTACAGCTCACAATCATGTCATTCAACAATAAGACTCCTCACAAGTCATGTCACCACAACAAGACTGAACCTAACAGTCATACACCAACACAAGACTTCACCTCACAATCATGTCACCACAACAAGACAACACCTCACAGGTCATGTCACCACAACAAGCCTTCACCTCAAATTTATGTCCACCCACATCAAACTACTCCTCACAATATTGTCACACAACAAGAATACACCTCACAATAGGTCACCACAGCACGACTATCAGCGCACATTATTTCAGCACAACAAGATACATCTCACAGCATGTCACCAACCAACAGCAAACTACACTTCACAGTTATGAGACCGAACAACGAGATTACCCCTCAACAGCTATGTCACCAGACAAGACATCACCTCACAGTCATGTAACGAAAACAAGAGTAACATCACCTCACAGTCATGTCCACCACAACAAGAAATATCTCTCCTGTCATTCACCCCACATACAAAGACTACCCCTGACAGTATTGCTGACCACAACAAGACTACACCACACAGTTATGTCACCACATACAAACTACACCTTCGCATCATTGTCTACAGCGCAACAATGACCTCACCTCACAGTCATATCAACCACAAGAATTCACCTCACAGTCATGTCACCACACAAGACTATACCTCATCTGTCACTGTCAACCACAACAAGAATACATCTTACAGTATTGTCACCAACAACAACACTACACTCTACAGTCATGTCACCACATACAAGACTACACTCACACTTCATGTCACCATAACACACTACACCTCACATGTCATGTCACCAATAACAGACTTACACCGCACAGTCATTCTCCACAACAAGGCCTCCACTTCACATCAAATCACCACAAAGGCAACATCTCCAGTCCTTGTCACCACAGAGCAAGATCTACACCTCACTGTATGTCACAACAAACAACATCTCACAGTCATGTCACACCAACAAGTCTACACCTCACAGTCATAGTCACCCACAGCAAGTCTACCACCTCACAGTATATGTCCCAACAAGAAGACATACACCCTCACAGTCACTTGTCACCTGAGCACAACGAACTTACCACTCACTCGTTAGGTCACCACAAACAGACTAAACCTACCTCACATCAGGCTCCCCACAATAAAGACTACACCTCATAGTCATGCACCACAACAAGACACACCTCAGAGTTATGTCACCACAGCAATTCCTACACCTCACATCATGTCAAAACCAAGACTACATCTCACAAACATGTCACCACAACAAGTCTACACCTCTCCTCTCTCTCTGTCACCACAACTAGCTACACATCTCACAATCATGTCACCCCAGAACAAGACAACACCTCATCATTATTCACTACACTACAAACAAGTACTACACACACAATATTGTCTCCACCACAAAAGTACTAGCCTCAACAGTCATGTCACCACCACACATACACCACCTCACAGTCATGTGACCCACAGCAAGTCTACACCTCACGTCATGTCCCAAACAAGGAACAAGACTACACCCTCAGACAAGTACCAGTCCTCCGACAGCACAAAGACTAGTACACTCACCAGTTATGTCACCGTCGACAACAAGTATACAGCCTCACAAGTATTGACAACCACAACAGAACTACAACTCTCACAGTCCATGTCCACCACAACAAACTACACCTCACATCATGTCCACCAACAACAAGCACTACACCTCACAGCTATTCGACACAACAAGACTGCACCTCAGAGCTATGTCACCCACAACAAGAGCTACACCTCACAGTCATGTCCCCCACAACAAGGCTACAACCTCATAGATCATGGTCACCATAGCATGGTCTACACCGCACCAGTTATTGTCACAACGACAAGACTACACCTCACAGCGTCATGTCACCATCAACATGACCTAACAACCTGACAGATTATGTCACCACAACAAGACTACACCTCACAATATTGTCACCACAAGATTAAACCTCACATTTATGTCACCACAGCAAGACTACAGCTCTCAGTATTGTCACCACAACAAGAGTACACCTCACAGCATTTCACCACAACAAGACTTCATCTCACAGTATTGTCACCACAACAAGACTACACCTCACAGTTATGTCACCACAGCAAGACTACAGCTCACAGTATTGTCACCACTACAAGAGTACACCTCACAGCATTGTCACCACAACAAGACTACACCTCACAGTTATTTCACCACAACAAGACTACACCTCACAGTTATGTGACTACAACGAGACTACAGCTCACAGCATTTTAACACAACAAGTCTGCACCTCACAATATTGTAACCACAACAAGACTACACCTCACAGTTATGTCACCACAAGACTTCACCTCACAGTCATGTAAGCCACAGACAAATACACTCACAGTCAAGTCACCACAAACAAGACTATACCTCACTGTCATGTACACCACAACAAGACTACACTCACCCTAGTACTTATGTCCACCACAACAAAATCTACACCTCAAGTATTGTCACTCGCAACAGACTACAACCTCACAGTCATATCATCCACAGAGTACTTCACCTCACAGTCATGTAACCACAACAAGAGTACACCTCACAGTCATGTCACCACAACAAGACTATACTTCACTGTCATGTCACCACAACAATACTACACTACAGTATTGTCACCACAACAAGACTACACCACACAGTTTTATTCCCCACAACAAGACTAACACCTCACAGTATTGTCACCACAACAAGACTACACCTCACATTTATGTCACCCAACAAGAACTTATACACCTCACACTCATGTTACTAGAACAAGACTACACCTCACAGACATGTCACCACAACAAGACTACAGCTCACAATCATGTCTCCACAACAAGACTACTCCTAACATCATGGCACCATAACAAGACTACACCTCTCAATCTGTCACCAATAAAAACAAGGATATAACATCACAGTCATCTCATCACAAAAAGACTACACACTTCACAGTCATATCACCAAAAGGCTACGTCTCACAGTCATGTCACCACAGCAAGTCTACACCTCACTGTCATGTCACAACAAGGCTACATATCACAGTCATGTCACCACAACAAGTCTACATCTCACAGTCATGTCACAACAACTAGCTATCGCTTCTCATGTCACCACAACAAACTACACCTCACACTGCACCACAACAATACTACACCTCCACAGTCATGTCACTACATCAATACCACCCTCAAATCATGCCACCACTACAAACTTACACCTCACAGTCATGTCACCACAACAAGACTATACTCACAGGCCATGTCACCCAGAACAAAATACACCTACACAGTCATGTCACCACAACAAGACATCACCTAACAGTCATGTCACCTCACAAGGCTACAACCACACAGTCCATTCACCACAACAAGACTGCACTAAGAGTCATTCACCACAACAATGCTACACTCACACAGTCATTTACACCACAGCAAGGCTACACCTCACAGTTATGTCTCTTTCCCCGGGCCTCCCTACAAGACCTACCCCTCACAGTCAGTCACCACAACAAGACGTAATCAGCGTCAGAGTCATGTCACCAACAAGATTGCATCTCACCAATCATGTCACGTCACCACAACAAGACTACCCCTCACAGTCATGTCACAGCAACAAGGCTACACTCAGTGTCAGTCTCCAAAACAAGACTACATCCAAACCTCACAGAATGACACCACAACAAACTATACCTCACAGGTTGTCACCACAACAAGAACTATAAGCTCACAGTCATGTCACAACAAGCACACCCTCACTTTCGTGTCCCCAATTAACAAGACTACACCTCACGACATGGCTCCGCAACAAGACTATTCACCTCACAGTCATGTCACCAGTCAGCACAAGACACACCTGACAGTCATGTCACCACAACTAGGCTACACCTCACAGTCATGTCACCATAACAAGACAACACCTCACAGTCATATCACTACAACAAGACTACACCTCACAGTCATGTCACCACAAGAAGACTACACCTCACAATCATGTCACCACAACCAACTACAACGCCGCCACTGTAGTGTCACCAGAAAAGACTACGCCACACAGTTATGTCACAACAAGACTCACCTCATGACAGTTATTCACCACAACAAGACTATGCCTCACAGTATTGTCACCACAACAAAACTACACCTCACAGTATTGTCACCACAACAAGACTCCACCTCACAGTTATGTCACCACAAGACTACAGCTCTCAGTCATATCACCAGAACAAGACTACACCTCACAATTATGTCACCACAACAGGTCTACACCTAACAGTCATGTCACCACAACAAGACTACACCTCATAGTCATGTCACCACTTCAAGACTGCACCTCACAGTCATGTCACCACAACAAGACTTCACCTCACAATCATGTCACCACAACAAGACTACACCTCACAGTCATGTCACCACAACAAGACTTCACCTCACAGTTATGTCACCACCTAACAGACTACAAAACCTCACAATATTGTCAGCACAACAAGAATACACCTCACAGTTATGTCACCACAGCAAGACTACAGCTCACAGTATTGTCAGCACTACAAGAGTACATCTCACAGCATTGTCACCACAACAAGACTACACCTCACAGTTATGTGACCACAACGAGAGTACACCTCACAGTTATGTCACCACAAGACTTCACCTCACAGTCATGTAACCACAACAAGAGTACACCTCACAGTCATGTCACCACAACAAACTATAACCACCTCACTGTATGTCACCACAACAAGACTATACACCTTGACAGTATTGCCACCACAACAAGACTACACCTCACAGTTATGTCAACCACAACAAGACTACACCTCAACAAGTCAGGTCACCACAACAAGGAACCAAGACTACATCTCACAGTTATGTGAAAAAACAAGACTACGCCTTACAGTCATGTCACCAAAAGAAGAGACTACACCTCACAGTCATGTCACCTCAACAAGACTACACCTCACAGTCATGTCACCACAACAAGGCTACACCTCATAGTCATGTCACCACAGCAAGTCTACACCTCACAGTTTTGTCCCAACAACAAGAGTACACCTCACAGTCATGTCACCACAACAAGACTACACCTAACAGTTATGTCACCACAACAAGACTGCACCTCACAGTTATGTGACCACAACGAGACTTCAGCTCACAGCATTGTCACCACAACAAGACTTCATCTCACAGTATTGTCACCACAACAAGACTACACCTCACAGTTATGTCACCACAACAATTCTACAGCACACAGTATTGTCACCACAACAAGACTTCATCTCACAGTATTGTCACCACAACAAGACTACACCTCACAGTTATGTCACCACAACAATTCTACAGCACACAGTATTGTCACCACAACATAACTACACCTCACAGTCATGTCACCACAAGACTTCACCTCACAGACATGTAGCCATAACAAGAGTACACCTCACAGTCATGTCACCACAATAAGTCACCACAACAAACTACACCTCACATGATGTCATCTCAACAAACTACACATTCACAATCATGTCCACCACAACAAGAATATACAACCTCACATCTTCACGACAACAAGACTACATCTCACAGTTATGTGAGCAAAAACTAACTAACGCCTCTACGAGTCATGTCCACGCACACAGAAGAGACTACACCGCACGATCATGTCACGCTCAACAAACTACACATCAACAGTCAGTCACCCAGACAAGGCTATACCTCATAGTCATTGTCAACCTACAGCAAGTCAACACCCTCATCAATAGTTTTGTCCCAACACAATGAGGTTATACCACACCAGTCATGTCCCAACAACAGAGGACAGCACCTCACGAATTATGTGACGAACACAATCGAGACACAGCTCACAGCATTGTCACCACAACCAGACTCCATCCAAGGTATTGTCCACCACAACAAGCACTACACCTCAGAGTTAGTCACCACAACAATTCTACGCACACAGTATTGTTCACTCAACAACAAACTTCAATCTCACATGAGTATTGTCACTACAACAAGACGAACACCTCACATTATGTCACCACAACATTTCTTGATAATACACACTCAGTATTGTCACCACTAACAAGACACACCTCACATTTAGGTCACCATCAAGAAGTCACCTCACAGACATGTACCATAACAATAGTACTCCGATAAGTCTTGTCACCACAATAAGACTACACCCAAAGTCATGTCACAACGACACAAGAGTACATATTCGCGACATATTGTCACGATCAACAAGACGACACCTCACAGTATTGTCACCCGCCACAAGACTACTACCTCCACATTGCATGTTACCACAATACTACAAAGCGTCACAGTCCATGTTACTACATAGCAATACTAAACCTCACATTTCATGTCACCACAAGAAAGACTAACATAATAACAGTCCATGTCACCACAACAAGGCGGTACCTTACATCATTCACCAGAACAAAGACTACATCTCAAATTCATGACAACCCTATAACAAGTCTAGAACCTCACAGTCATGTCTCCAAAACTAGGCGACACTTCACAGTCATTTACTCACTCAGCTGACACCTCACAGTCCATGTCACCCACACAAGTGCTACAACCTACACAGGCAATCATAAACAAGTACGACATCCTCACAGTCATGTCCCACAACAAGTCTACACCTCACATTCATGTCTCATTCCACAACTAGGCTACACCCACCGTAATGTCACCTATCTCAACAAGACTACATCTCTCAGTTATGATCACAGCACAACAAGACTTTACACCTCACAATACTTGTCACCTTACAACAAGTCAAACCCTCACAGTCATGTCACAACGATACAAACAACACCTCACAGTCAAGGTTACCACAACAATACTACACCTAACAGTCATGCATTCACACACAGAAGAAACCTCACAGTTACTTCACCACACACAGCTGACACCTCACAGTCATGCACCACAGCAAGCCTAACACACACACAGTTATTCCCAACAAGAGAGACTACTCCTCACAGCGATACCATGGTCACACAACGAGACTGACACCTCTACCGTTAATTCACCCTACAACAAGTCTAAACCTCACACCATGTCATCTCTACAATAAGACTACATCCTCATATCATAGTCAACACAATAAGACTACACCTAATATTAGTTATGTCACGCACCAACAAGGACTACACCTCACAGTTTATGTCACCGACAACAAGGACTAAACCTATCACAGTCTTGTCACCACAACAAGTCTACTAACCTTCAGTTAAGTCTTCACCACTACAAGACTACAACCTCATAGTTTATGTCACCTACAGACAAGTCTACACCCACATTCATATCACCACAACCAAACCTACAACCTCTCAGTCACGTCACCTCAACAAGACGACTACACCGCACCGTTATGTCCACTCTACAATAAGACTACACCTCTAATATCTTGTCACCAAAACAACTACACCTCACAATCCATTGCACACCACAACAAGACTACACCCTCAAGTCATATCACCACACACAAGACTACAACGTCACTGTCATGTCGACCACATACAAACTTAACACCTCTCACAGTCATGTCACCACAAGACTACAAACTCACAATCATGTCACCGACCACAAACAAAGCCGTACAATCCATGTCAAACAACACCAAGGCTACACACTCAGTGTCATGGTCACCAAAACAAGATTACCAGCTTCGGTCCGATGCGAGTTTATGTCCCCACAAGAAGACTATCACCCTCACAGTTATGTCACCACAACAAGACTATATGCACATCAAACATTGTCAGCACCACAAGGCTACAAAACTCAAATCAAGTCTACAATACAACAAGATACTCCTGCACAGACATGTCGACCAAAACAGACAAAGACAACACCTCACAATCATGTCAACAGCAACAAGACTACAGTCTACATTCATACACCACAACAAACTTCACAACACAATCATGTCACCACGAACAAACTACACCTGCACTGTCACTGTCACTCACAATAGCTAACTTCACGCACATTTATCTGTCAAGCTCCCACATCAATCTATACACCCACAATTTTGTCACACAACAGAGAATACACCTCAACAGTTATTCACCAGCAGCAAGAATACAGCTCACATATTGTCATCACTACAAGAAGCACATCTCACAGCATTGTACACCACATACAAGACTACTCCTCACAGATACGTTGACCACAACGAGAGTACACCTCACATTAGGTCACCACATGACTTCTCCACCTCACAGTCATGTAACCACTAACGTAGATGTACACCTCACAGTCATGTCCACCACAACAAGACTATACCTCACTGTCATGGTCACCACAACAAAACTACCCTGACAGTATTGTCACCAAAACAATTACTACACCTCACAGTTATGTGCACCACAACATAGACTAGCACCTCGCAGCTAGTTGTCACCCGCAACAAGAACTCACCTCACATGTCGAAGTCACCACAAGACTTCACCCACTCTACAATCATTAACCGCAACAAAGTACAAACCTCACAGTCATGTCACCACGAACAATACTAACCTCCACGTCGATGCACCACAACAACGAATACACCTTACAGATATTGTCAACCACACTAGACTACAACCTCACATTCGTTCCAACCACAACATGACTACAGCTCACAACCAATCATGTCACCATAACAAACTACACCTCGACAGTCATGTCAACCATAACAAGCGACACCTCACATCCGGTCTCCACAACAAGGCTAACACTTCACAGTCATGATAACCACCAAAAGGCTACATCTCCCCCAGTCTTTCACCACATACAAGGTCTCACCCACTGTTCATGTCAAACAAGACTACATCTCACAGTCATGGCGTTCGAAGCACAAACAATCTACACGATTCACAATCATGTCACCACAAGGTAGGCTACTTACACCTCACATTCATGTCATTACAAGCAAGACAACACCTTACAGTTAGTGCATCACCACACCAAACTATACCTCACAGTCATTCTTCCACAGAAAGACTACACCTCACAGCCATGCCACCACAACAAGACGACCAATGACGGCGGCCTCACAGTCATGTCACACCACAACAAGAATTCCACCTAACAGTCATGTCACCACAACTAGGCCAACACCGTCAATAGTACATGTCACACAACAGCAAGTCTACACCCCCCTCCCCTTCACAGTTTTTGTCCCAACAAAAAGTCCTCTCTCTCTCTCGCACAGTCATGTCACCACAACAAGACGACACCTAAAAAGTTTATGTTCATCACCCTAACACAATGAGTACCAACCATCACAGCATTGTCAGCCGATCAACAAGACATACACTCAGACATTATAGTCACCACAACAAGACTTCATCTCACATATTGTCATCCACATACAAGACTGCACCTCTCATTATGGCACCACACAACAATTCTACAGCTCACAGTATTGTCACCACTAAACAAGGCTAAAACTCACAGTCAATGTCACCACAAGACTCAACCTCATCGACATGTATGCCATGACAAGTAGTCACCTCACCTCATGTCCCACAATCTAAGACTACACCACAGTCCTTTCACCACAACAAGACTACAATTGACAGTATTGTCACTTCACATACTCACACCTCACATGTAATGTCACAACAACAGACTACACCTCAACATCTCATGTCACCACAAACTACACGTCACAGTCATTGTTACTACATCAAACTAACACCTCACATCATTCACCATCTCCTTCTCTCTAACTATTACAAACTAACAGTCATGTCACCAAAACAAGCCTACCTCACAGTCATGCACCATATCAAACTATAACAACCTCACAACACACAACACACACACACAGTACAAGTCTAAACCTCACAAGTCATGTCTCCACACAAGGCTAACACTTCACAGTCCATAATCACAAGGCTACACATCAACAGCATGTCACCACTGCAAGTCTACACCCTCCACAGTCAGTCAAAACAGATCTACAATCACAGTCATGTCACCTAACACACAAGTCTAGCCCTCACAAGCCATGTCACAACATCAAGACTACACCTCATAGTAACATGTTACCATACAACAATACAGACACCTCACAGTCCATGTCATCACAACAAGGCTAAACCTCACAGTCAAACACTCACCATGCAAGTCTAAATTCTACACCCTCACAGTTATGATCCCTACAAGAAGACTACACCACTCTCAGTCATGTTCACCACAAAAGACAATACACCTCACCGTTAATGTCACCACACAAGACCTACACCTCACAGTCAGTGTCACCACAATAAGACTACATACCTCATATCAAGTCACCCACATCAAGACTACACCTCAGAAGTTTGTTTATGTCCACCACAACAAGCCTACACCTCACATTATGTCACCGACAAATCAAGACTATACCTCAGCAAGTCATGTCACCAAACAATCTAACACCCTTCAGTCAGAGTCACCACAACAAGTCTATACACCCTCACAGTCATGTCCCAACCACGAGCTACAATCCTCACCGTTATGTCAGCCACATACAAGACTACACCTCGATAGTTAATCACCTGTAGCAACAAGTCTACACCCCTCACAGGCATACTCACCACAACAAGACTACACCGCCTCAGTCACGTCATGCCTTCAACAAGACTGAATACCTCACCAGTTATGTCACCAACAATAAGACTACACCTCTAATTTGCACCACAACAAGACTACAACACCTCATACATTCATCCACCACAACAAACGACACCTCACAGTCATGATCACCAAAAACAACGACCACACCACTGTCATTCACCACAACATAACTTACACCTCCAACATCATGGTCACACAACAAGACTACAACTCACAATCAATGTCACCACAAAAGACAACGCCTACACAGTCATTTCACAACAACAAGCCTAACACCTCACTTCATATCACCAAAACAAGATACAACCTCACAGTTTTGTCCCCACAAGAATCCTACACCTCACAGTTATGTCACCACAACAAGACTATTGCTCACAGTCATGTCACCACAAGGCTACAGCTCACAATCATGTCAATACAACAAGAATACTCCTCACAGTCATGTCACCACAACAAGACTACACCGCAAACATCGTTATCACCACAACAAGACTTCACCTCACAATCATGTCACCACAACAAGACTACACCTCACAGTCATGTCACCACAACAAGACTTCACCTCACAGTTATGTCACCACAACAAGACTACACCTCACAATATTGTCAGCACAACAAGAATACACCTCACAGTTATGTCACCACAGCAAGACTACAGCTCACAGTATTGTCAGCACTACAAGAGTACATCTCACAGCATTGCTCCACCACAACAAACTCACACTTCACAGTTATGGACCACAATCGAGAAGTACTCCTCACAGTTATGTCACCACAAGACTTCACCTCACAGTCATGTAACCACAACAAGAGTACACCTCACAGTCATGTCACCACAACAAGACTATACCTCACTGTCATGTCACCACAACAAGACTACACCTGACAGTAATTGGTAACCTACACACAAACTCACACGCTCACAGTCAGTCACCTACAATACGACTACACCCACACAGTCCATTCACAACACAAGATAGCAATTGAACAAGTATTGTCACTTCAACAAGACTACACCTCACAGTATTGATCTCCTCACTTCTCTCACAAGACTACACCTCACATTCATGTTCCACACAAGACAACACGTCACAGTCATGTTACTACCCATACAAGACTACACCTCACAATTTCTATGTCACCACAATAAGACTACAAATAACAGTCTGTCACCACAACACGGCTTTACATCACAGTCATGTCACCATAACAAGACATCAGCTCACAGATCCATGTCACATAACAAGTCTAACCACACAGTCCATTTCTCCTCAAACAAGCTACACTCCACCACATATAATCACACAAGGCTACACCATCCACATCATTCACCACAGCATCATCACCCCATCACAGTCATGTCAAAACAAGACTACATCTCACATCATGTCACCACAAACAAGTCATAACACTCACATGACATGTTCACCACCAACTAGCTACTCCTCACATCATGTCACCTTCAACTAAGACTACATCTCACAGTTAAGTCCTAACTAACAAGACTACACCTCACAATCTGTCACCCACAACAAGTCCAAGCCCTCACAGTCATGTCCCAATACTACAAACTACACCTCAACATCATGTTACTACAACAATACTACACCTCACACCAAGTCATCACAACAAGAACTACACCTCACAGTTATGTCACCACAACATCTACACCCTCACAGTCATGTCTCCACACAAGCCGACAACACACATATATCCCAATCAAGGAAAGACTACACCTCAACGTCATGTCAGCCACAACGAGACTACAACCTCACCGTTAATTTCACCACAAAAAGAGCGACAACACCTCCCACTCTCTAGCACAACAAGAAGAACTACACCTCATAGTCATGTCAACACAACAAACACACCATAGTTTCACGACAACATACTACACTCACAGTTATGTGCACCACAACAGACTATACCTCACAGTCATGTCCACCCACAACAAGATCTAACAACCCTACAATTTTTCACCACTAACAAGACTACACTCTAGTTATGTCACGGCACCCTACAACCAAGTCTAAGACACCCTCACAGTCATATCACACAACAAGAGCTACACCTCACATATCACGTCACCCTCTCAACAAGACTACACCTCCCAGTTTATTCATACACAATATCGACTATCCAAGCCTCTAACTTTGCGTCACCACAACAAGACTACGCCACACACATTCATGCCACCAACAACAAGACTACACCTCACAGTCAATATCACCACAACAAACTACACCACTGTCATGTCACCTTACAACAAGACTACCCCTCACAGTCCATGTCACCACAAGACAACAACTCACAATCATGCACCACAACACAAACAAAGCCTCACGAGTCAATGGGCACAACAACAAAGGCTACACCTCAGTGTCCATGAGTTCCACCAAAACAAGATTACACCTCGACAGTTATGTCCCCCACAAGAAAGACAACATCCTCCACAGTTATGTCACCCCAACAATACTATTGCTCACACACATCATGTCACCACAAGGTACAACTCCAATCATAGGGCGTCAATACCAAAAGACACAGAATACTCCGCACAGTCATGTCCACCACAACAGACTACAACTCACAATCATGTCAACACAACAAGACTTAGCAGTCTAACATCATAGCACCACAACAAGACTTCAGACCTCATCAATCATGTCACCACAACAAACAACACCTCACATCATGTCACCACAACAAGTCTTCACCTCACAATTATAGTCACCACAACAAGACTATCACATCACAATATGTCAGCACAATCAAGAATAACGACGTCACAGTTATTCACCACATGCAAGAAATACAGCTCACAAGTATTCTCAGCACTCCAAGAGCACATCTCACAGCATTGTCACCACCAACAAACACACCTCACAGGTTATGTGACCACTACGAGAGATACACCCTCACAGTTATGTCACCACAAGGACTTCACCTTCACATCATGTAACCACAACGAGAGTACACACTCACAGTCATCGTCACCACAAACAAGACTATACCTCACTGTATGACACCACAACAAGACTAACACCTGACTGTATTGTCACCATCATATAACAGACTACACTCACAGTTATGTAACAACAACAAGACTATACACCTCGCAGAGTATTGTCACCGCAACAAGACTTCACCTCACAGTCAAGTACACGCACAAAGACTTACCCTCACAGTCATGTAACCGCAACGAAACAAGAGTAACACCTCACAGTCATGTCACACACAACACAACCACTATACCTTCACTGTCATGTCGACCACAACACAAGATATCACCTTACGATTGTCACCACAACAATGACTACACCTCACAGTCGTGTACCACAACAAGACTACACTCACAATCATGTCACCATTAACAAGTACTACACCGCACAGTCATGTCACCATAAGCAAGGCTAACAACCTCACAGACTTGTCTCCACAATCATGGCTACACTCACAGTCATACCATCACCACAAGGCTACATCTCCCAGTCTTGTCACCACAACTATCTACACCTCACTGTCATGTCACAGACAAGTACTACATCTCACAGTCATGTCCAGCCAACAAGTCTACACCATAACAAATGCACCACAATAGGCTACACCTCAACATTCTTGTCATAACAACAAGACTCACATTACAAGTTATGTCCACCTCACTACAAGACTATTAACCTCTCAGTCATGGCACCCTGCCAACAGAGAAAGGACTACACCTTCACAGTCCATGCCACCACAAACAAGAACTCACACCCCACAGTCATGTCACCAACAACAAGAATTCACCAAACAGTCGATGTCACCACAACTCGGCGAACACCTCATAGTCATAGTCATCCACAGCAAGTCTACACCTCCACAGTTTTGTCCCAACAACAAACTACAACTTTTCCACAGTCATGTCACCACACCAAGACTACACTAACAGTTAGTCATCCCACGAACTAAGAGACACCTCACAACATGTCACCACAACAAGACTCACCTCACAGTTATGTCACAACAACAATACTTCATCTCACAGTATTGTCACCACCTCACACGACTGCCACCCTCACAGTTATGTCACCGACAACAATTCTCACAGCACACAGTTTGTCACCACAACAAGGCGAACACCTCAACAGTCATTCACCCGACAAACTTCACCTCATAGACATGTAGCCATGCAAGAGTACACCTACACAGTCATTCACCACAATGAATACTACACCTCACAGTCATGTCACCACAACAAGACTACAATTGAGCAGTATTGTCCTTCAACAAGACAACAACCTCACTGTATGTCCACAACAACAAGACTCACACCATCACATTCATTAGTCCACCACACGACTACACGTCACAGTCATTGTTACTACAACAAGACTGACACCTCCACAGTCATGTGTCACCACACAAACTGACAACTAACATTCCTTGGGTCACCACAAAAGGCTGTACCTCGACAGTCATTCACCATAACAAGACTGACACCTCACAGTCCATGTCACCATAACAGTCTAAACCTCACAGTCTTGTCTCCGACAGCAAAGGCATACACCTCACAGTCATAATAATCACAAGAGCTGACACCTCACAGTCATGTCAACCACACAGCAAGTCTACTCACCCACAGTCATGTCAAAACAAGATCACATTCTCACAGTCATGTCACCACAACAAGTCTAGCCTCCAGCCATCTCACAACAACAAACTACACACTCATAGTCCATGTTACCTAACATTACAAGACTACACCTCACAGACAATGTACATCACAACACGGCTACACCTCACAGTCATGTCACCAACAGCAAGTCTACACCTCACAGTTATGTCCCAACAAGAAGACTACACCTCACAGTCATGTCACCACAAAGAGACTACACCTCACCGGTTATGACACCACAACAAGGACTACACCCTGCACAATCATGGTCACCACAATAAGACTACACCTCATAGTCCATGTCACCACAACTAAGACTACACCACAGAGTAATGTCACCACAACCAAGACTACACCTCACAGTATGTCACCACACAAGACTATACCTCAGCAGTCAGTCACCACAACAAGTCTACACCTGACAGCATGTCACCACACACAAGTCTACACTCACTGTCATGTCACACAAACGAGACTCTACACGCTCTCACCGAGTTCTATGTCACTCACAAACAAGACTATCACCCATAGTATGTCACCGCAACAAGAGTATACACCTCACAGGCATACACCCAGAGACTCCAAGACTCCACCTCACAGTCACGTCCCCCTCAACAAGAACAACACCACATCCAGTTATGTCACCACAATAAGACTACTACACCTCTAATTTGTCACCTACAAAAAAAAACAAGACTAATCACCTCACATTCATGCCACCACAACAAGACTACACCTCACAGTCATATCACCAAAACATACAACACCTCAAACTGTCATGTCACCACAACAAACTACAACCTCTCTATGCAATGGCACTGCACAGAGACTGGACAAGCCGGGAGCGAATCATGTCACCACGAGGAAATACAACGCCTCACAGTCAGTCACACAACAACAAGGCTACACCTCAGTGTCATATCAACCAAAACAAGATACAACCTCACAGTTTATGTCCCCCACAAGAGGAGACTACATACACACTCAACTGTTAGTGTCACCACCACAAAATATGTCTGGCACAGTCATGTCACGCGACCGGGAAGCTACAGCTCACAATCATGTCATTCAACAATAAGACTCCTCACAAGTCATGTCACCACAACAAGACTGAACCTAACAGTCATACACCAACACAAGACTTCACCTCACAATCATGTCACCACAACAAGACAACACCTCACAGGTCATGTCACCACAACAAGCCTTCACCTCAAATTTATGTCCACCCACATCAAACTACTCCTCACAATATTGTCACACAACAAGAATACACCTCACAATAGGTCACCACAGCACGACTATCAGCGCACATTATTTCAGCACAACAAGATACATCTCACAGCATGTCACCAACCAACAGCAAACTACACTTCACAGTTATGAGACCGAACAACGAGATTACCCCTCAACAGCTATGTCACCAGACAAGACATCACCTCACAGTCATGTAACGAAAACAAGAGTAACATCACCTCACAGTCATGTCCACCACAACAAGAAATATCTCTCCTGTCATTCACCCCACATACAAAGACTACCCCTGACAGTATTGCTGACCACAACAAGACTACACCACACAGTTATGTCACCACATACAAACTACACCTTCGCATCATTGTCTACAGCGCAACAATGACCTCACCTCACAGTCATATCAACCACAAGAATTCACCTCACAGTCATGTCACCACACAAGACTATACCTCATCTGTCACTGTCAACCACAACAAGAATACATCTTACAGTATTGTCACCAACAACAACACTACACTCTACAGTCATGTCACCACATACAAGACTACACTCACACTTCATGTCACCATAACACACTACACCTCACATGTCATGTCACCAATAACAGACTTACACCGCACAGTCATTCTCCACAACAAGGCCTCCACTTCACATCAAATCACCACAAAGGCAACATCTCCAGTCCTTGTCACCACAGAGCAAGATCTACACCTCACTGTATGTCACAACAAACAACATCTCACAGTCATGTCACACCAACAAGTCTACACCTCACAGTCATAGTCACCCACAGCAAGTCTACCACCTCACAGTATATGTCCCAACAAGAAGACATACACCCTCACAGTCACTTGTCACCTGAGCACAACGAACTTACCACTCACTCGTTAGGTCACCACAAACAGACTAAACCTACCTCACATCAGGCTCCCCACAATAAAGACTACACCTCATAGTCATGCACCACAACAAGACACACCTCAGAGTTATGTCACCACAGCAATTCCTACACCTCACATCATGTCAAAACCAAGACTACATCTCACAAACATGTCACCACAACAAGTCTACACCTCTCCTCTCTCTCTGTCACCACAACTAGCTACACATCTCACAATCATGTCACCCCAGAACAAGACAACACCTCATCATTATTCACTACACTACAAACAAGTACTACACACACAATATTGTCTCCACCACAAAAGTACTAGCCTCAACAGTCATGTCACCACCACACATACACCACCTCACAGTCATGTGACCCACAGCAAGTCTACACCTCACGTCATGTCCCAAACAAGGAACAAGACTACACCCTCAGACAAGTACCAGTCCTCCGACAGCACAAAGACTAGTACACTCACCAGTTATGTCACCGTCGACAACAAGTATACAGCCTCACAAGTATTGACAACCACAACAGAACTACAACTCTCACAGTCCATGTCCACCACAACAAACTACACCTCACATCATGTCCACCAACAACAAGCACTACACCTCACAGCTATTCGACACAACAAGACTGCACCTCAGAGTTATGTCACCACAACAAGACTACACCTCACAGTCATGTCACCACAACAAGGCTACACCTCATAGATCATGGTCACCATAGCATGGTCTACACCGCACCAGTTATTGTCACAACGACAAGACTACACCTCACAGCGTCATGTCACCTCAACAAGACTACACCTGACAGTTATGTCACCACAACAAGACTACACCTCACAATATTGTCACCACAAGATTAAACCTCACATTTATGTCACCACAGCAAGACTACAGCTCTCAGTATTGTCACCACAACAAGAGTACACCTCACAGCATTGTCACCACAACAAGACTTCATCTCACAGTATTGTCACCACAACAAGGCTACACCTCACAGTTATGTCACCACAGCAAGACTACAGCTCACAGTATTGTCACCACTACAAGAGTACACCTCACAGCATTGTCACCACAACAAGACTACACCTCAGAGTTATTTCACCACAACAAGACTACACCTCACAGTTATGTGACTACAACGAGACTACAGCTCACAGCATTTTAACACAACAAGTCTGCACCTCACAATATTGTAACCACAACAAGACTACACCTCACAGTTATGTCACCACAAGACTTCACCTCACAGTCAAGTAAGCCACAGACAAATACACTCACAGTCAAGTCACCACAAACAAGACTATACCTCACTGTCATGTACACCACAACAAGACTACACTCACCCTAGTACTTATGTCCACCACAACAAAATCTACACCTCAAGTATTGTCACTCGCAACAGACTACAACCTCACAGTCATATCATCCACAGAGTACTTCACCTCACAGTCATGTAACCACAACAAGAGTACACCTCACAGTCATGTCACCACAACAAGACTATACTTCACTGTCATGTCACCACAACAATACTACACTACAGTATTGTCACCACAACAAGACTACACCACACAGTTTTATTCCCCACAACAAGACTAACACCTCACAGTA
Source organism: Cherax quadricarinatus (assembly GCF_026875155.1). NCBI lineage: Eukaryota > Metazoa > Arthropoda > Malacostraca > Decapoda > Parastacidae > Cherax > Cherax quadricarinatus. The sequence goes on from NC_069404.1 coordinate 27,933,107, forward strand.
TTGTCACCACAACAAGACTACACCTCACATTTATGTCACCCAACAAGAACTTATACACCTCACACTCATGTTACAAGAACAAGACTACACCTCACAGACATGTCACCACAACAAGACTACAGCTCACAATCATGTCACCACAACAAGACTACTCCTAACAGTCATGTCACCATAACAAGACTACACCTCACAATCATGTCACCAATAAAAACAAGGATATAACATCACAGTCATCTCATCACAAAAAGGCTACACTTCACAGTCATATCACCAAAAGGCTACGTCTCACAGTCATGTCACCACAGCAAGTCTACACCTCACTGTCATGTCACAACAAGGCTACATATCACAGTCATGTCACCACAACAAGTCTACATCTCACAGTCATGTCACAACAACTAGGCTACGCTTCTCATGTCACCACAACAAACTACACCTCACACTGCACCACAACAATACTACACCTCCACAGTCATGTCACTACATCAATACCACCCTCAAATCATGCCACCACTACAAACTTACACCTCACAGTCATGTCACCACAACAAGACTATACTCACAGGCCATGTCACCCAGAACAAAATACACCTACACAGTCATGTCACCACAACAAGACATCACCTAACAGTCATGTCACCTCACAAGGCTACAACCACACAGTCCATTCACCACAACAAGACTGCACTAAGAGTCATTCACCACAACAATGCTACACTCACACAGTCATTTACACCACAGCAAGGCTACACCTCACAGTTATGTCTCTTTCCCCGGGCCTCCCTACAAGACCTACCCCTCACAGTCAGTCACCACAACAAGACGTAATCAGCGTCAGAGTCATGTCACCAACAAGATTGCATCTCACCAATCATGTCACGTCACCACAACAAGACTACCCCTCACAGTCATGTCACAGCAACAAGGCTACACTCAGTGTCAGTCTCCAAAACAAGACTACATCCAAACCTCACAGAATGACACCACAACAAACTATACCTCACAGGTTGTCACCACAACAAGAACTATAAGCTCACAGTCATGTCACAACAAGCACACCCTCACTTTCGTGTCCCCAATTAACAAGACTACACCTCACGACATGGCTCCGCAACAAGACTATTCACCTCACAGTCATGTCACCAGTCAGCACAAGACACACCTGACAGTCATGTCACCACAACTAGCTACACCTCACAGTCATGTCACCATAACTAGACAACACCCTACAGTCATATCACTACAACAAGACTACACCCCTCACATCATGTCACCACAGAAAGACTACACCTCACAATCATGTCACCACAACCAACTACAACGCCGCCACTGTAGTGTCACCAGAAAAGACTACGCCACACAGTTATGTCACAACAAGACTCACCTCATGACAGTTATTCACCACACAAGACTTGCCTCACAGTATGGTTCACCACAATAACAAAACTACACCTCACAGTATTGTCACCACAACAAGACTGCACCTCACAGTTATGTCACCACAAGACTACAGCTCTCAGTCATATCACCAGAACAAGACTACACCTCACAATTATGTCACCACAACAGGACTACACCTAACAGTCATGTCACCACAACAAACTATACCCTCATAAGTCATGTCATACACTTCAAGACTGCACCTCACAGTCATGTCACCACAACAAGACTTCACCTCACAATCATGTCACCACAACAAGACTACACCTCACAGTCATGTCACCACAACAAGACTTCACCTCACAGTTATGTCACCACAACAAGACTACACCTCACAATATTGTCAGCACAACAAGAATACACCTCACAGTTATGTCACCACAGCAAGACTACAGCTCACAGTATTGTCAGCACTACAAGAGTACATCTCACAGCATTGTCACCACAACAAGACTACACCTCACAGTTATGTGACCACAACGAGAGTACACCTCACAGTTATGTCACCACAAGACTTCACCTCACAGTCATGTAATCACAACAAGAGTATCACCTCAACATCATGTCACCACATCAAACTATAACCACCTCACTGTATGTCACCACAACAAGACTATACACCTTGACAGTATTGCCACCACAACAAGACTACACCTCACAGTTATGTCAACCACAACAAGACTACACCTCAACAAGTCAGGTCACCACAACAAGGAACCAAGACTAACTTCTCACATATGTGAAAAAACAAGACTAAATTACGCCTTACAGTCATGTCACCAAAAGAAGAGACTACACCTCACAGTCATGTCACCTCAACAAGACTACACCTCACAGTCATGTCACCACAACAAGGCTTACACCTCATAGTCATGTCACCACAGCAAGTCTCCACCTCACATTTTTGTCCCCACAACAAGAGTACACCTCACAGTCATGTCACCACAACAAGACTACACCTAACAGTTATGTCACCACAACAAGACTGCACCTCACAGTTATGTGACCAGAACAAAACTACAGCTCACTTATTGTCACCACAAAAAAGCTACCCTAATTTTGTCACCACAACAAAACTAACCTCACAGTATTTTTCACCACAACAAGAACACCTCACTCCGTAGCCCCAAACAAACTACACCTCAGATATTGTCACTGCAACAAAACTACACCTCACAGTTTCCCCATGTAAAAAATTACACCTCACAGTATGTTCTAAAACAAGACTCACCTCACCCCCAGTCACCCCCAAAAATACACCCACAGTCTGTTACTAAAACAAGACTACCCTCACAGTCATGTCGCCACAACAAAGTACAGCTCAGTCATGTCACCACAAAAAGATTCTCCTAACAGTTTTCGTAAAGGGTCTTAAATGGAGATATCGCAGGTTGAAAATAGATCACTTTTAGGATGGAGCTAATTTTCGACTGAGATGAGGAAAGGGGCCCCCTGCCTTGCCTGTCTACCCCCCCGGTGGTCTGCCGCCGATGGAAAAGGGACGAGGGAGGCCTCCTTTTGGCATCCCCTGACGCACACAAAGCACAGGCCTCAGGGGTCTCGTATTAAAACATATGGAATGACTGCAAAGCATATAATACTGGAATACGGGATCAAAAACTATGCTGACAGCTCGGGCATGTTCTATGTCGTCCCCGACATACCTACTCCTATAGGCTGAAAAAGGCAGGCGATCGGCTGATTCAACAAAAACAAATCATAATAACTTAGAACAATGGATGGTATCATAATGGAATTACATAATGGGTTTAAAGTAATATTTTAACGTAATGAGTTTTTTTGTAATGATTACAAAAAAAAACAAATCTTATCAAAATGGGTGGGAATTGATCGTCGTCTGTATTCAAAGCATCTACGGATTCTGAGGAAGAATAATTATATACAAAAAAAGGTTTTTAACAAAAAGGGAGATTCGGTGCCTCAAATTAGACGTTAATTCTCAGAAAACGGGGGAACGTGAACCGAAAATTTCTGACAACTGATCAGCTAATAACAAAACACACAGTTGACAATTTCATTATCTCGGAATTAATTATAAGCAAAGTACATTTAAACCCAATTCTGCGAGGGGTTTGGTTTACATATGCAGAAGGTTATCATCTCGGGGGGATCGAATTCCTCTGCAATGCTATACACATGCCTGACCTGAAGAGACTGAAGAATAATTACAAAAGAGACTTGCGTTTCGCATGACTTGTCGAGTACGCAAGGAGTAACGACTTTCAGGTGAGTATCTGAATGAGTATCTGAGGTAGAGAGTAGCAGAAGGAGATAGTCAGAGTCCGGTCACATTATCTGATACCATATCTCAACATCGCTTACTAATTTCATATGACTAAATGCGATTCTTCTTTTGTTTGCCGTACTATTTCTCTAACCTTATACTTATTTCCAGAGATATGTATACAACTCGATTAGGTCCGACAAAACTTTTGATCAAGCTTTGGCGTATGCAGACGTTTTGTTAAAGTTAATCAGCATATCTCTCGAACCTACTTTGATTTTGGATGGCTTAGCACGCTATCTATTTACGCCTAGGAAATTCGCTGTTGATTTATGAAGATGTTTCACGGATTCTTCTAAAAACACTTTGACTAGACTGGTACGAGTTGCTACATATCATCATGGGTTGTAATTATGGGCTTCCAGTTTCGGAGTAGAATATAACAACTCATAGGGTAAACGCTTTGTCGACACCATAACAATCATAATGGTGGAGTATCACCTAGGAAGCATTGTAACAGAATTATGGCACACTGGCATCTGGTATAACTCATCCCAAGTTTCATCTCTATTGGGGTTGTTAGTGGCGTCGCAGGACATCAAGTACTTTCTTATTTTTCTTTCGCTAACCCATTGCCGCAGGAGATGAGGAACTATGGGGGATTTAGAGATCAGTGTATAAAGGACACAAATTTTCAAGAATCTCATTACAGAATCACCTCCAATTATCTGTTACTAAGGACTTTGGGGTGGTATGCCTGCAGATGATGCGTTTCTTTTAAACGCTGTAGCTACTGTCTCTGCAGTCTTTATCTGCAATGAGGAACTACTCACAAGTACTGGGAAAGGCGCTACCAAATACTCAGATGTTTATGCCTTGGAGGGAACATTTAAAATTAGTTAACAAATTCAAGGCAACTCTTTCCCACGGTTCGCTAGTGTTGGGTACACTTGGATTGGGTAGGACCATTGACATTTCCCTTTATGCTGCTTACAGACACTACATTTGTCTTAACATACTCGATATGTCAGTTCCCATACGTGGCCAAAAGTATTTCATTCTGGCATGTTTCACAGAACGATCCATACGCAGGGTGTGCAGACACAATGGTGCATCATAACTAGCGTAGAGAGCTATCTTCACTAGTGACTCGTGGAATTACTAACGGGTAAACTCTTCTGCTGGAGTAACCCAACTCGCTGTTTCGATACAGTAATTTCCTACTCATTACGAAGTCACTAAGGGTGCTGGTGCTTTACAGTAAGAATGAGATCTTCCTGGAGAAAGAATCTCGATCACCTAGAACAACCAGGATCTATTCTTTGTGGCATTTTGACTTCCTCGACAGTAAATGGAGGACTCTCCAGTAACTACACTAACGTGTCCGCGATAAAGGCATCAGCGACTACATTTCACATGTTTTTTGTTTTTTTTTTTTCTTTTTTTTGGGTTTTGGTTTTTTTTTATTTTTTTTTTTTTTTTTTGTTTTTTTTTTTTTTGCTGTATTTTTTTTTTTTTTTGTTTTTTTTTTTTTTTTTGCCAGTAAAAATTTCAAAGAGTGGGATTGAACTACTTGGATAGTCAAGGTCCATCTGGCTAACCGTCCAGTAGGCTGTTTGGTTCTGGATAAAGTATCAGTGGCGCAATGGTCTGTCAAGACATGAACAGGGGTACCTGGTAAATAATGTCTCAGAAGTGGCGTGAAAGACCATACTATTTGCTATAGCTTCGTGCTCCATTACTGTAGAATTACGTTCAGCCTTTGTAAGGACTCGGCTAGCAAATGCAACTGCGTTGGGGTACTTGCATCAGTCTTCGGAGCTAGTACGGCACCTATGCCATGTGAACTAGCATCAGTTGTCAGAATAGAAGGGCTTAGAAATACAATCCGGGAATTTCAAAATTGGAGCAGATGTTAGCTTTTCTTTTAGCAGTTGGTAGCTGTTTCTTGACGGAATGTGGGGGGGTCCAACATTAGGGCATCTTTCTTAAGCACTCAGTTAAGGAGCAGCTATGGAAGAAAAATTAGCAATGAAAAGAACTATAAAACCTGCTAAGCCACAAAGGAGCGTACGGCATCAGCAGTTTTTGGAGGTTGGAAAATTTAGGACGCAGTTTACTTACTTGCGTGGTCAGCTCGTAACCCCTCTAAGTGACTACGTGACCAAGAAACTTAATTTCTGATCTGAAAAAATTGAAACATTTAGAAGTTTTTGATCTTTAAATTTTACTTTTTCAAGCCTTTCCAAGTACTGTATCAAGTCCTTTTCAGATGTTGTTCCACGTCTTCGACATGACGATTACGTCGTCTAGGTACACCATATGTGCTTTTCCGTGCAGAACCTCTAAAGATATTGGTCATGAGTCAGAGAACGTGATAGGAGACGATCGTAATCCAAACGCCATACGGAGGAAATGATAATGACCTGTGGGATGTGGAGAAAGCTGTTAACTCTTGGCTTCCTCGTGAAAGAGGGACTTGCCAAAACCTTGTAACAAGTCTAGGGTCGTGAAAGACTTTGTTTATCTCCGATATTGCGTATTAAGGCATCACCTAGTACAGGAATGGAAACGATCTGGAAAGGTTTTTCGCGTTTAACTTCCGAAAGTCAATCCCGGGTCCCAAGTGCATCCTTCTTAGGCACTAGGATATTCAAGGGCGCATCCAAGGGGGAATTGCGATGTGGCAATAACTCCATCATTGAGCATTTGATTGATCAGTTCCTCTGCGACAGCATCTTGGGAATGAGGCATTCGTACGCAGGTAATAGAATTGGTTCTAGTACCAGGTTCAAGTGGATACGATGGGACAATAAGTTCGTTATACCCATCTTCTCACCTGGTAAAGCAATGGCCTTGACGACGTAGTTCAACAAGTCATCAAAACGCTTCACTTCGTCTGGGATGTCCGTGGGGCAAGTCTTTCTCCTCAACTGGTGAAACAGATTGATCCCGTGAAGTGATGAGGTCCCTCCCCGGTAGAAATAGCACCGACCCACTGGTTCAGGTGACACGTCATCCGTACTGAACAGGGTAAGATAGTGAACGTAGATCAATGGGGTTGTATTTGCTCTGAGACGAACCACTGTGACCCAAAGTGTTAGCAGGAGTAAATGGATCTTACTGTCTCTTACAATGTGTAAGGAAGGTTCAACAAATAAACCTTTGACCTTGCAGGAATCACTGTCAACTAGGAAGTTATCACCATCTGGAACATTAGGAACAACAACAGACACTCCTAGTGAGAGCACTAGCCGCAACAGACACGTCCTGTCTGCTAACGCATGTACATCAACATGAGATGCATTACTAGTTTCAAGTAAATCGTTTTTTCCGACATGGCGTCCCCTTTGGAGAAACTACTACTGGACTAGCAACATTGCAGGGATAGGCAGAGCGCTCAAAGTGGGCTTGAGCGTCCTCGACACTTGAGGCAATACTTCATCTTGCATATCTGAAGGTGTGCAGGTAGGTACACAGATGGAGTGACAGAGTTACCAGTGCCTGACCGCTTGGGTACGCTACTGGAGAACGTTGGCTTGTAAGGACTTAATGCGTACATCATACTCTGAAAGCAGTATGACTGATTTCTGAGCCAAGCTGGTAACCCAGATGGACGATCAAGTCCGTCCAATTTGGGCATGCATCGATAAGAGTCGAGCAACAATGCGTAAGTCTCGCATGAAGCAAAGCCAGTAGAAGGTCACCAGGGAAAGTAATCTGGTCGTCAACAAGAAAGGAAGCAGTGAAGTCTCTACCTTGATAGTTAAGGTGAGGCGAAGTCTGGCAGGGACTCGCAGAAGAGAACCAGCTACTCCCCTAAGGGAGGTTGCAGTAGTTGGTTCAACGAGGAGGATCTAGAGTACCGCATATTGTAGAGCGCATTGCACTCAGATGTGTCATGTCCATGAATTCTATGATGAGTACAGTAGGAAGAGCTGACTGGTACTCATCATCAGTACACGCTTCTTAGGGTGACTGTCTTAACATTTACTAGCGATATGGCCACGAAACGCACAATTGTAGCAAATACTTTGACTGTGGTTACTGTACGTACTATGGGTATTACGGGAATGATGCTCTTAACACTTGCTTTGATGAGAGCGCGATGAGTGCGGTTGGGAGGTTTGGTAGTAGCACAAACAAAAGGAGGTACAGGATGGACAAGGTGTTTGGTCATAGAACCCTACGATAAGGAAGGTCCCTCGGGACACAAAGTTTTCGTACATGGATTAGAGTCTTTAAGCGTCCCCATATTAGCATCTAGCGGACTTGAATTGTACACATACTTCGATAGTCGGTGGCATGAGTTGTTTAATGACTCCAACTGCAGCTAATTTGGCAAAACCAACAAGGGCTGTTTTATCACTATCGTTTAAGATATCTTGAATTTTGGCCTGCTTTAACAAATAGGACTTAGTAATTAAACGGAGAGCAAACTCCCTCTTATTGACTCTTCTGGTCCGGAGCCGTGCCAACTAATTCGTTGAGAACGACGAACGGATCGTTCTCGCACTGGTTTTCAAGATAATTTCGAATTAACGTTTCATAACTGCCACCGCTGAGATCTTGGAAGTCCTTCAATACGAATTATTTAAATACATTTGAGGGCAGCTGAAGAACGGGCTAGACTCTCCTTTCCGATACTTATTAAAAGACTCTCCAGAAGGGGGTCCATCACTGAAGCGTCTGCTCCTGGCTCTAACTGCAGTAAACCAACCTTCAAGGGTGTCTGGGGTCACCATTGAACAATGGCATAGCAGCATATGGATCACGACTGAAGTTACGCAGGCAGAAGGCTAGTATGTCTATCGTTTGATAAGGAGTTACTCAATTTTGGGCGGACCCATTTAATGGGTTGTACTAGCAGCATGTGGCTGAGCCATCGCTAGAGAAAACTCTGAGACATGTGTTCAAAAATGTAGAAACAAGAATTTAGTGAACAAAGAAAATGATAAACTGTGGAACAACACAGCACAGTGACTTAAATGAAGAAAATGCTTAACGATTCTGCATAAGTAATTAAAAATTGACAAGTTACACAGTAAGCAAAGAACTCACACAAGAAAAATATCAACTTAACAAACACTGAAAATCAAGAGAACTTGTACTGGGCTTAAAAAAAAAAAAAAATAAAGCAAATCTAATATGCTCAACTTTACTTTAAATTGAATGAATGGCGCAGGATTGTCTTTACTTTCAATGGCATCAAGGAAATACACAATAAAATGATAAAATGGGACTCATTAAACTTGTGCAAAAATTAAAACAAACACACAATTCACTGAAAATAAAAATAAAATGACACAGACAGAATAAATACGATGCTCAAACTGAGCATAAGAAACTGCACTGTAATAAACTGTACTATATATCAAATAATTGCTAATCAAAAAAGTATTGCCACAACACTGCAATAAAATTTTTCTGCAGAAAAACTTTAATAGCAACTATTATTTGCACAAGAATTATTGCAACAAGAGTCAATGAGTGCAATAATTAAAATTATAACACACAAGAAAACGAATATATCAAGGGATGAAACACTTTAACTCTAACTGCACCTTAAACAACAAGCACAAGAACAATTTACTTTAAAAGGAGAACTTAAAATTGCGCACTAAGAGTGAAGTTGTTCAATAAATCATGAAAAATAAATAGGTTTCAATAATTCATACAAAACCGAGGGTTGAACACTTACAGTGATGCAGAACACAACACTTCAATATAACACAGTACTAGAATTGTCTTGCAAATGAACTTGTGTGAAAAATTTTTGTAAAAATATATTCTTGCTTGAACTTTAAAAATGGGCACTATTGTCTGTGGAAAAGAAGACAAATTAAACACTGGCTAATAAAAGAATATGAAACACAGAAATGTTCAACACATCTGGGAACAAAAAATAAAAAGACACAAATGCTAGGAAGAAAAAAAAAATAACAGACAAACTGAGTTGTGAAGCAGAATATGAGGTGAAAAAATTACTGAAATACTTCACTGGAAATACTGAGAACTCGAGGTGATTCTGAAGTTTAAACACAAGTTCTATATTGCGCATATGTTGCACACACACAACAAAGGAAACACTAAAGTACTTACTACAAGTGTATAAAAAGATACACAACACAACAGATATAAATAATGCACGGAAAATTAAACTGAATTAAGAAGAATTAAAAGAAATTTATGCTATCAGTACATGATAAACCACTGAGTCTGATCAACGATCACTAATGTCCACTAAGAAAAATAAATTCACTGGAACACAAAACGAAATGTCTCAACACTCGCAAATGTCTCAAAAAAAAATATTATCGCTGTAACACTTGAAGAATGAGGAATTGATGGATTGTTTATATCGCTTGCTGCTGTCCTCTGCACAGATAATCGTAGAACTTGCGCTTAAATCGGCGAAGACAACACACAGGAGACTTTTAAAAGATGGCGCGACCACTCTAGCTCTGACCCCCTATATGGTGCTATAACAAAAAAAAAATACTGGGGGGGGGGGGGGGGGGGGGGGGATAAAAAAACAAAACCTTTGGCAGTGCACCAAAACACTGATGAGGTAGGGTGATTGTAAGGCCGACTGTAGTTGTTGGGTGGTTTATGGCTGAGCGAGGCGTGCTGAACCCGCAATGATGCAACACACTGATCGTGAGTGGCTGGGCTTAGGGTTGAACTCGTAAGCCTCACTTGAGACACCCACACTGCCGTCGAAGAATAATTCTAAGGCCGGCTGGCTTAGAATACAAACCCACGAAATACTACAAACCACAAGGATGAAAAAAGAGCACTCAGAATGTTTTGAGCTGAATCACAAGCGATGAAAGACTACATCACGTGGCTTGCTTGAGGTACTGGGGTAGAGACACCTGGGTGAGTTGTTGCTAGCTGGGCTTTATCTTACCCTTCACACAGAATGGCTTGATAAATTCACTCCGCTGAGCAAGCTGGGGTGGAAGCTGCTTTGGCAGTACAAAATAATTGATGGAGTAGACTAGGCTGGACTGCGAACTCGGTGTTTCTGACTCCCCCCCCACATACTGAAACTGGCTTATTTTGCAAACTCGGGTCAACCCCTCCGTGAGTGGATGCAAAATAGCAGGAAACCCTCTAATAAAAGAGATGACCAGTGAATAATGTAGAAGCTGGTAGAGTAGCGGCTTGAGGGGTAGCTGGCTGGGTGAATCTCGTAGTCGGTAGGCCGTAATGGTGACACTAATGGCCGTCTGCTGGTCAAATTTTATCCCCCCCCCTTCCAGAAATCGCTGTAATCGTCAGAAATACAGCCCTCCCGCTGGCACCATTATCGTAAGGGTTCTTAAATGGAGATACGCACGGTGAAAGTAAACACACGTGTAGGATTGGTAGCTATATTGTCAGACTGAGATGAGGAATGGAGCCCAGTGCCTTGCCTGTCTACGCCTGGATGGTCTGCCGCCGAGTGAGAGAGGGACAGAGGGATGGAGCCTCCCTCGTGTGCACCCGGACGTCACCCAAAAGCACAGGCCACAATGGGGGTCTCGTAATCTAAAGCATATGGATGATGCTACTGCTATGCTATATAATACTGGGAATACAGGGATCAGCAACTATGCTGACACAGTCATGTCACCACAACAAGGCTACACCTCACAGTCATGTCACCATAACAAGACTACACCTCACAGTCATGTCACCATAACAAGGCTACACCTCACAGTCATGTCTCCACAACAAGGCTACACTTCACAGTCATATCACCACAAGGCTACATCTCACAGTCATGTCACCACAGCAAGTCTACAAATCACTCTGTCATGTCACAACAAGACTACATCTCACAGTCATGTCACCACAACAAGTCTACACCTCACAGTCATGTCACCACAACTAGGCTACACCTCACAGTCATGTCACCACAACAAGACTACACCTCACAGTTATGTCAACACAACAATACTGCACCTCACAGTCATGTCACCACAACAAGACTACACCTCACAGTCATGCCACCACAACAAGACTACACCTCACAGTCATGTCACCACAACAAGACTATTCCCCAAAGCCATGTCACCAAACAAGACTACACATCAGAGTCCCATGTCACCACAATAGGACTTCACCTAACAGTCATTTTCACCACAACAAGGCACACCGCTCGTCCACCCCCATGTCACCACATCAAGACTACACCTCTGAGTCAATGTCACCACAACACAGCTACACCTCACAGTCATGTCGGCACAGCAAGTCTACACCTCACAGTTATGTCCCAACAACAAGACTATCACCTAACAGTCCATGTCACCACATCAAACTACACCTCACAGTATATGCACCACAAACAAGACTACGACCTCAAAAGTGATGTCACCACAACAGACTACACCTGCACAGTTTATGTCACTACAACAAGGGACTACACCGCCACAATAATGTCACCACAACAAGAATACACCTCACAGTCATAGCACCACAAACAAGACTACACTCAGAGGATTGTCAACTCAACAGACTACGCCCCCTTACAGTCATGCCACCACAACATGAACTACACCTCACAGTCATGTCACCAACAACAAGACCTACACACAGTCAAGTTCACCACATCAAGACTAACCTAACAGTTATTGCACCACAACAAGACTTCACCCACAATATTGTCACCACAAGCTACACCTCACAGTATGTTCAACTACAGCAAGATACAGCTCTCAGTATTGTCACCACAACAAGAGTACACCTCACAGCATTGTCACCTCAACAAGACTACACCTCACAGTTATGTCACCACAACAAGACTTCACCTCACAGTTATGTCACCACAACAATTCTATAGCACACAGTATTGTCACCACAACAAGACTACACCTCACAGTCATGTCACCACAAGACTTCACCTCACAGTCATGTAACCACAACAAGAGTACACCTCACATTCATGTCACCACAACAAGACTACACCTCACAGTCATGTCACCACAACAAGACTACTCCTGACAGTATTGTCACCTCAACAAGACTACACCTCACAGTATTGTCACCACAACAAGACTGCACCTCACAGTCATGTCACCACAAGACTACACCTCACAGTCATGTTACTACAACAAGACTACACCTCACAGTCATGTCACCACAACAAGACTACACCTCACAATCATGTCACCACAACAAGACTACACCTAACAGTCATGTCACCACAACAATGCTACACCTCACAGTCATGTCACCATAACAAAACTACACCTCACAGTCATGTCACCATAACAAGTCTACACCTCACATCCATGCTCCCACAACCAAGGCTACACTTCTCAGTCATATCACCACAAGGCTACATCTCACAGTCATGTCACCACAGCAAGTCTACAAATCTCTGTCATGTCACAACAAGACTACATCTCACAGTCATGTCACCACAACAAGTCTACACCTCACAGTCATGTCACCACAACTAGGCTACACCTCACAGTCATGTCACCACAACAAGACTACACCTCACAGTTATCTCAACACAACAATTCTGCCACCTTACGTCATGTCCCTACAACAAGACTACAACTCACTAGTCATGCCCACCACAACAAGATAACACCTCCACATCATTCACCACACAAGACTATTCCTCAAAGCCATGTCACCGCTTGTGGGCCCAGAACAAGACTACACCTCAGAGTCCATGTCACCACAGACTTGACTTCACCTAACAGTCATTTCACCACAACAAGGCTACACCTCTCAGTCATGTCACCACAATACAAGACTACACATGCAGAGTCAAGTCACCACAACAAAGCGACACCTTCACGTCATGTCTGCACAAGCAAGTCCTACACCTCACAGCTTATGTCCCTAGACACACACAAGACTACACCTAAACACATGTCACCACACAAGACAACACCTCACATTATGTCACCACAACAAGACTACACCTCCAAGTGATGTCACCACAACATACGTACACTCACAGATATGTCACTAAATCAAACTACACCCACAATCATGTCACCACAACAAGAATACACCTCACCGTCATGTCACCACAACTAGACTACACTCAGAGTATTGTGTCAACACAACAAACTACGCCTACAGTCATGCCTCCACAAGAGGAGACTACCCGCAACAGTCATGTCACCACAACAAGACTACACTCACCAGTCATGCACCACAAACAAGACTTCAACATAACTGTTATGTCACGACAACAAGACTTCACTCTCACAATCTTGTCACCACAGGACTACACCACACAGTTATGTCACCGTACAGTCAAGACTACAGCCTCTCAGTATTGTCACCACAACATACTAAGCACTCTCAGCATTGTACACCTCAACAAGACTACACCCACAGTTATATCACCACAACAAGACTTCACCTCCAGTTTATTCACCACAACAATACTATAGCACACAGTATTGTCACCACCACAAGACTACACCTCACAGTTATGTCACCACAGCAAGACTACAGCTCTCAGTAGTGTCACCACAACAAGACTACACCTCACAGCATTGTCACCTCAACAAGACTACACCTCACAGTTATGTCACCACAACAAGACTACACCTCACAGTCATGTCACCACAAGACTTCACCTCACAGTCATGTAACCACAACAAGAGTACACCTCACATTCATGTCACCACAACAAGACAACACCTCACAGTCACGTCACCACAACAAGACTACTCCTGACAGTATTGTCACCTCAACAAGACTACACCTCACAGTATTGTCACCACAACAAGACTGCACCTCACAGTCATGTCACCACAAGACTACACCTCACAGTCATGTTTCTACAACAAGACTACACCTCACAGTCATGTCACCACAACAAGACTACACCTCACAATCATGTCACCACAAAAAGACTACACCTAACAGTCATGTCACCACAACAATGCTACACCTCACAGTCATGTCACCATAACAAAACTACACCTCACAGTCATGTCACCATAACAAGTCTACACCTCACAGTCATGTCTCCACAACAAGGCTACACTTCACAGACATATCATCACAAACCTACACCTCACACTCATGTCACCACAACAAGTCTACACCTCACAGTCATGTCAAAACATGACTATATCTCACAGTCATGCCACCACAACAAGTCTACACCTCACAGTCATGTCACCACAACTAGGCTACACCTCACAGTCATGTCACCACAACAAGACTACACCTCACAGTTATGTCACCACAACAAGACTACACCTCACAGTCATGTCACCACAACAAGACTACACCTCACTGTCATGCCAATACAACAAGACTACACCTCACAGTCATGTCACCACAACAAGACTATGCCTCTCAGCCATGTCGCCGGAACAAGACTACACCTCACAGTCATGTCACCAAAACAAGACTACACCTAACAGTCATGTCACCACAACAAGGAAACACCTCACAGTCATGTCACCACTACAAGACTACACCTAACAGTCATGTCACCACAAGAAGAGACTACACCTCACAGTCATGTCACCACAACAAGACTTCACCTCAGAGTCATGTCACCACAACAAGGCTACACCTCACAGTCATGTCACCACAGCAAGTCTACACCTAACAGTTATGTCACCACAACAAGACAACACCTCACAGTTATGTCACCACAGCAAAACTACAGCTCACAGTATTGTCACCACAACAAGAGTACACCTCACAGCATTGTCACCACAACAAGACAACACCTCACAGTTATGTCACCACAACAATTCTACAGCACACAGTATTGTCTCCACAACAAGACTACACCTCACAATCATGTCACCCAAGAACTTCCCACTCACAGTCATGTAACCCACTACAAGAGTAACAACTCACAGTCATGTCACCACAACAAGACTACACCTCGCAGTCATGTCACCACAAGACTTCTCCTCACAGTCATGTAACCACAACAAGAGTACACCTCACAGTCATGTCACCACAACAAGACTACACCTCACAGTCATGTCACCACAACAAGACTACACCTGACAGCATTGTCACCTCAACAAGACTACACCTCACAGTTATGTCACCACGACAAGGCTACACCTCACAGTATTGCCACCACAACAAGACTACACGCCACAGTCAGTCACCACATCAAGACGACACTGACTGCATTGTCACCTCAACTAGTACTACAACTCTCAGTTATGTCACAACGACTAGGCTACAACCTCACTGTTATTCCTCCACAAGATTATTAATCTACCACCTCACATCATGTGCACCACATTACTAACACCGCACAGGCTGTTTCTACACAAGACTTAATACCTTCACAGTCATGTCACCACAACAAGACTACACCTCAAAATCATGTCACCACAACAAGACTACACCTAACAGTCATGCCACCACAACAAGTCTACACCTCACAGTCATGTCACCACAACAAGGCTACTATTCACAGTCATATCACCACAAGGCTACACCTCACAGTCATGTCACTTCAGCAAGTTTATACCTCACAGTCATGTCACAACAAGACTACATCTCAGAGTCATGTCACTACAACAAGATTACACCTCACATTCCTGTCACCACTACAAGGCTACACCTCACAGTCATGTCACCACAGTAAGACTACACCTCACAGTTATGTCACCACAACAAGACTACACCTCACAGTCATGTCACCAGAACAAGATTACACATCACAGTCATGCCACCACAAAAAGACTACACCTCACAATATTGCCACCACAACAAGACTACACCTCACAGTCTTGTCACCACAACAAGACTACACCTCATAGTCATGTCACCAGAACAAGACTACACCTCACAGTTATGTCAACACAACAAGACTACACCTCAGAGTCATGTCACCTCAACAAGACTACACCTCACAGTTAAGTCACCAAAACAAGACTGTACCTAACAGTCATGTCACCACAACAAGACTTCACCTCACAGTTATGTCATCACAACAAGAATACACATCACAGTTATGTCACCACAACAAGACTACACCTCACAGTCATGTCACCAGAACAAGACTACACCTCACAGTAATGCCACCACAACAAGACTACACCTCACAATATTGTCACCACAACAAGACTACACCTCACAGTCTTGTCATCACAACAAGACTACACCTCACAGTCATGTCACCAGAACTAGACTACACCTCACAGTTATGTCAACACAACAAGACTACACCTCAGAGTCATGTCAACTCAACAAGACTACACCTCACAGTTATGTCACCACAACAAGACTACACCTCACAGTCATGTCACCACAAGACTTCACCTCACAGTCATGTAACCACAACAAGAGTACACCTCACAGTCATGTCACCACAACAAGACTACACCTCAATTTCCCCCCCCAAA
>NC_069404.1:27950646-27967693 GCF_026875155.1 Cherax quadricarinatus
CCCCTTTCATCTTTCTCCCTCTCATCTCTCTCTTCTCTCTATCCCTCCCCCCCTCTATCCCTCCAATCATCTCCCTCTTCTTCCCCCATTCCCTCCATCTTCCTCTCCTCCTCCTCCCCCCCCTTTCCCCTTTTCCCCTCTCATCCCTACCCTTTTCCCCCAAATCCCCCCTCCCCCACACAATGAAAATCAAAAGCTTGTTTCTGGGAGAAAATAAAAAGCTCCTTTTTGTGGTTTTTAAAAAAAAATTGGGAAACCCCAAGGGGGCAGGGGCCCGGGGGTCTGGTGGACGAACCCTGGAGAGAAGAACCTGGGAGGTGGTCAAAAAAATGGGGGAAAAGGGGGGGGGAAAAGCTGCAGAGTTGGCAAGAAAATGGAGGAGAGGATAGCTAAAAAAAAGCAGAAAAGTGGGGACTATAAGTTTAGCAGCGGGAAAGATAAGAAAAGTGCCAGAGAGGAACAAAAAACTGAAACAGATTAGGGGCAGATGAAGTACAGACATGACATCAGAAAATTCTATCCCAGTAAAACAGAAAAAGGGGATGTAGGGACCCAGGAAAAAATCCCACTAAGGTCAAATGAAACCAAAAAAGCAATGATGGAGCTATGACATATGCTACACCCCAACAGAAAAAACGGCAGGGAAGGAACGTGAGTAGGAAAGAAGGTTCCATGAGCATAGGGTGCAGCAAGGGCGGGATTAAAGGCAGGAACGTTTCGATGGGGGAAACTAAAACACCTCAGAGGATAAAAAGGGAAACACAGTGGGAGGGGAAAGAGGGAGACGTCAGTGTTTGTGAAAGGGTTCTGAGAAGTCAAAGGGAAAAAACCTACGATGAAGAACAGGGGGGGAAGAAAGCGATAGAGGTATCATGAAAGCAATGGCGAGGGAGAAATGACCTGGGTGACAAATTGTTGAGAATTGGGTGGGTTGGGAGTGGAAGGAAAAAGGCCAGTCAAAGTAATTTTTTAGGCAGAAACAACTCGAACCCAGGATCCGCAGGAGAAAGCCGATTGAGGACAACCAAGAGTACGGAGAGTGTAATAGATTTTCGACAGAACACAAGAAGAAAAGATGTACTGAGAGGAGAGGGTGCAAAGACGAAAGGAGGAGTGGGCATTGATGAAGAGAGCAGATCCGATCAGGGGGAAAGGGCAAAAACACCTTACAGAAAACCCCGAGGGTCTAAAACCCGAAAACCCAAAAAGCAATGAACAACTAACCAAAACCCACACACTGTTCCCTCGCCCCACACCCACACAAAAACCCCACCCCTACAACCCCCTATGGGCCCGGGCCCCCCCCCCACAAAACCATCCCCACACTGCGCCCCAAGCAATTGAAATCTAAGAAAAAATTCCACACCTGTTTCCCTCTCCCCCCAAACCCCCCATCAAAAAAACCTCCCCCCTACAGAGCTCCCTTGGCACCCCCCTCCCCCCATCAAACCCCCACCCCCACCGAAAATCCCGATGGGCCCCCCAGTGTTCGCCCCCCCAACCCCAATTTCCCCCAGGCCCCACCTGAAAAAGTTAACTGGGTGTGGTACAAAAACCGCAGATGGATTACAAATAAATACGGGGAGGGCATGAAAATCAAGGGGACCCAAAAACATAGAGCAGCCACTAAACGAAACTCTTTAGACAATAACTTGATTTTTCCCCCAATATCAGATCTGAGGAAAGGGGACACAAGAAGCAGGGGGGGGGAAAAAGGGGTTGCATGCTCATAAAAAAACGATGGGGTTTTGGGAAATGGGGCTAAACGAGATTGGGGAAAGGGACTAATAGTACGTTCAATTCAGTCTGCAGAACATAAGGTGTCATTACAACGATGTATAACCCCCCACAGAACTGCAGGAGGCCAAGGGGAGGAAATGAAGAGAAAAAACGAGTGATGGTGGACAATGGCTGAGGGGGCACGAAGGGTCAATCGTGCAGGCAAAGTTACTGGGTTTTGGATGACTTCAACCCAAAAGGGAGTGACTGGGGGAAAAATTGGAGGGCCCCCGGGGGCCCCAAAAAATGGAGAGCCAAGATGGTGGATGTGGTACTGGAAAACCCCTGCATCAACATCAGGGACATACCAGAGGAGAGGGGGGATGAACGCAAGGTGGACCTTGTGTTCACCCTGAGCTGTTCAGCTTTGGGGGAATCACTATGAGACCCCCCTTGGAGTTAGCGTCACGTGTTCGGGTTTTTTGTTTTAATAATGAGTTACAAGGGGGGAAGGATAAGGAGTAAATTGGGAAAAAGCCAGCCTATAAAAGGGGGGATAATAGGTAAAAGGGGAACTTTTGGGGAGGTTCAGTGGGACAGAGAAGGGTGGGAAAAATCAGTAAACAAAATGATGAAATATGTAACAAAAAATGCAAGGAGGGAAGGGGGAAAGGTTTGTTACCAAGGGCAACGGAAATAAGGGGAAGACTAGAGTGAGTCCTTTTTTTTACCCGAATTTTGTGGGGAGGCAAAAAAGTGCTTTAGAGAATGGAAAAAAGGGTACTGAAGGAAAGGAAAAAGGGGAAAATAGGAATCAGTCAAAAGAGCCAGAAACAAGTATGCACAGTAAAAAGGGGGGGAGCCCCGCGACAGTATAAAAAAGAATAGCTCGAAAGTCAAGTCTGACCCGAAACTGCTGTTGCCACATTAGGAGAAAGACAACAGTCAAAGGGCCCGGTGATCAGGCTAAGGAAAGAAAGGGGGGGAACTCAAAGAAAGATGAAGAGGTATGTGAGGAGCTCAAATAGATTTAAAAGGGGCATTCACAGGGGGAGACAGGAAAGGGCTCTGGGGGGAAAACAGGACAGAGGGGAAACACCAAAAGGGAATACACTAAAAGTGTGGTGACATACACACAACTGAGGAGGAAGTGAAGAAGCCCAAATTACCTTGTACCCAAAAACAAAGGGAGAGACATCTCCCCGTGGGTCCTTAGAGAGGGAGAGAAAAAACTGTGTGTGCCATTAACCACAAACTTCAACCATCCCCTTTAAATGGGCAACTCCCGAGGTATGGAGCCCCCCAAAATGGGTTATTTTTTGAAAAAAAAAAGGACAGAAAAAAAGGGACTAAAATCAGACCAGTGTCACTGACGTGTATAGTATGCAAAGCCATGGAAAAGATTATCAGGAGGGAGTGGTGGAGTACCCGGAATGGAACAAAAGTATAAATGACAACGAGCACATTTTTGGGGGAAAGGGGCAAATCCTGTTTTCACAAACCTTTAAAGTTTTATGTTTAAAGTACAGAAGAAAGGGAACGAAGAGGGAAGGTGGGTTGATTGTATCTTCTTGGACGGCAAAAAGGCCTTTGAAAACAGTTCCCCCACAAGAGATTAGTGCAAAATTAGAGGACCCGGCCCTTTTAAGGGGAAAAGGGAAACAACAGGGTCGGCCCTAGGCCCGGGCCCCCCTGATGATATAAAATTTAAAACTCAAAAAGTTTTCCCTGTTCGAAGTGATTTGAAATAATGAGGAAAAATTAAATCAGATGAGGATCGGGGCAGGTTTTTCAAAAAAAGATCTGGACGGGGCGGGTTTCCACGTGGTCCAGAAAACTGGTTCTTGAATTCAACCCCTCCCAAAATGCAAAGTCGGGAAGATAGGAAAAAGGGCAAAGAAGACTCCAGACGGTTTTAAGGGGGGCCTAGGTGGCCAACGACTGCCCCCCCCGGGGCTCGAGTAGAAAATTTGGGCGTGAGTATAAAAACCGGCACATCAACCAGATAACTGCTGCAGCACTGGGCAAAGGGCCCAAACCTGAGTTTTGCATTCAAAATACCTAAGTAAGGAATTTTTCCCAAGGGAATGTCCTTTCTTTGTCCGTCAGGCTCATAATGGAGTAGCTGAACATTTTGGGAAACCCGGGCCACCGGGTCAAACAGGGAAAAAAATTAGTGAAAGTGCAAAGGTTTGGGAAAACACGGTTAGTTCCAGAGCAAAGGGGGAAATGCCCTACGAAAAAAAGGGGTTAAAGGGGAAAAATGGCCCCAGGGAGGGACCTTGGAGGACAAGAGGGTTTTTGGGGGAGACTGAAGTGCCCCCCCCCCCCTATGCGGGGAATGGGGAAAGGGTTTGGACAGAGACGGATGTTCCGGGAAAAGGGGAAAATTTAGGAAAAAGGGGGGCGCTTTTGGGAAGTTGAATCATGGGTTTATTAGGAAGAAATATCTTCAGAAATTAGAGTGGTCGGGGAAGGGTGGAGCAGTCTGGGGAATGATGTAGCGGAGGTTGGAACCGTACATGTATGATATAGTTCAAGGAGCAGAGAGAGGACCTAGTAGCGTTCAGTGAAGAGGCGGGGCCAGGAGCCGAGTATCGACCCCTGCAACTACAATTAGGTGAGTACACACACACACAAACTCATATATATTATACATATATTATATATATATATATATATATATATATTATATCTATATATATATATATAATAATATTTATATATAATATATATATATAATAATATATATATATATATATATATATATATATATATATATATATGGAATAAGATCAGAGGAAACAGGTAATATCACAATATGCAAAACAACCACAGAGAAAAAGTAGCCAAATTCCAAGTGTTATTGTGGCTTCATGAAGGAACTATAAAAACAAAACATCAACAGGAAGGCACGTAAAGGGGCAAGACTACACCTCACAGTCATGTCACCACAACAAGACTACACCTCACAGTCATGTCACCACAACAAGGCTACATCTCACAGTCATGTCACCACAACAAGACTACACCTCACAGTCATGTCACCACACAAGACTACACCTCACAGTCATGTCACCACAACAAGACTACACCTCACAGTCATGTCACCACAACAAGACTACACCTCACAGTCATGTCACCACAACAAGACTACACCTCAGAGTCATGTCACCACAACAAGACTACACCTCACAGTCATGTCACCACAACAAGGCTACACCTCACAGTCATGTCACCACAACAAGACTACACCTCAGAGTCATGTCACCACAAAAAAGACTACACCTCACAGTCATGTCACCACAACAAGGCTACACCTCACAGTCATGTCACCACAACAAGACTACACCTCACAGTCATGTCACCACAAAAGACTACACCTCACAGTCATGTCACCACAACAAGGCTACACCTCACAGTCATGTCACCACAGCAAGACTACACCTCACAGTCATGTCACCACAACAAGACTACACCTCACAGTCATGTCACCATAACAAGACTACACCTCACAGTCATGTCACCACAACAAGACTACACCTCACAGTCATGTCACCACAACAAGGCTACACCTCACAATCATGTCACCACAACAAGACTACACCTCACAGTCATGTCACCAAAATAAAACTACACCTCACAGTCATGTCACCACAACAAGACTACACCTCACAGTCATGTCACCACAACAAGACTACACCTCACAGTCATGTCACCACAACAAGACTACACCTCACAGTCATGTGACCACAACAAGACTACACCTCACAGTCATGTGACCACAACAAGACTACACCTCACAGTCATGTCACCACAACAAGACTACACCTCACAGTCATGTCACCACAACAAGACTACACCTCACAGTCATGTCACCACAACAAGACTACACGTCACAGTCATGTCACCACAACAAGACTACACCTCACAGTCATGTCACCACAATAAGACTACACCTCACAGTCATGTCACCACAACAAGACTACACCTCACAGTCATGTCACCACAACAAGACTACACCTCACAGTCATGTCATCACAACAAGACTACACCTCACAGTCATGTCTCCACAACAAGACTACACCTCACAGTCATGTCACCACAACAAGACTACACCTCACAGTCATGTCACCACAACAAGGCTACACCTCACAGTCATGTCACCAAAATAAGACTACACCTCACAGTCATGTCACCACAACAAGCCTACACCTCACAGTCATGTCACCACAACAAGACTACACCTCACAGTCATGTCATCACAACAAGACTACACCTCACAGTCATGTCTCCACAACAAGACTACACCTCACAGTCATGTCACCACAACAAGACTACACCTCACAGTCATGTCACCACAACAAGACTACACCTCACAGTCATGTCACCACAACAAGACTACACCTCACAGTCATGTCAACACAACAAGACTACACCTCACAGTCATGTCACCACAACAAGACTACACCTCACAGTCATGTCACCACAACAAGACTACACCTCACAGTCATGTCACCACAACAAGGCTACACCTCACAGTCATGTCACCAAAATAAGACTACACCTCACAGTCATGTCACCACAACAAGACTACACCTCACAGTCATGTCACCACAACAAGTCTACACCTCACAGTCATGTCACCACAACAAGACTACACCTCACAGTCATGTCTCCACAACAAGACTACACCTCACAGTCATGTCACCACAACAAGACTACACCTCACAGTCATGTCTCCACAACAAGACTACACCTCACAGCCATGTCACCACAACAAGACTACACCTCACAGTCATGTCACCACAACAAGACTACACCTCACAGTCATGTCTCCACAACAAGACTACACCTCACAGTCATGTCACCACAACAAGACTACACCTCACAGTCATGTCTCCACAACAAGACTACACCTCACAGTCATGTCACCACAACAAGACTACACCTCACAGCCATGTCACCACAACAAGACTACACCTCACAGTCATGTCACCACAACAAGGCTACACCTCACAGTCATGTCACCACAACAAGACTACACCTCACAGTCATGTCACCACAACAAGACTACACCTCACAGTCATGTCACAACAACAAGGCTACACCTCTCAGTCATGTCACCACAACAAGACTACACCTCACAGTCATGTCACCACAACAAGACTACACCTCACAGTCATGTCACCACAACGAGAATACACCTCACAGTCATGTCACCACAACAAGGCTACACCTCACAGTCATGTCACCACAACAAGGCTACACCTCACAGTCATGTCACCACAACAAGTCTACACCCCACAGTCATGTCACCACAACAAGACTACACCTTAAAGTCATGTCACCACAACAAGGCTACACCTCAAAGTCATGTCACCACAACAAGAATACACCTCACAGTCATGTCACCACAACAAGACTACACCTTAAAGTCATGTCATCACAACAAGGCTACACCTCACAGTCATGTCACCACAACAAGGCTACACCTCACAGTCATGTCACCACAACAAGACTACACCTCACAGTCATGTCACCACAACAAGACTACACCTCACAGTCATGTCACCACAGTAAGACTACACCTCTCAGATATGTCACCACAACAAGGCTACACCTCACAGTCATGTCACAACAACAAGGCTACACCTCACAGTCATGTCACAACAACAAGGCTACACCTCACAGTCATGTCACCACAACAAGGCTACACCTCACAGTCATGTCACCACAACAAGATTTCACCTTACAGTCATGTCATCACAACAAGGCTACACCTCACAGTCATGTCACCACAACAAGGCAACACCTCACAGTCATGTCACCACAACAAGAATACACCTTACAGTCATGTCACCACAACAAGGCTACACCTCACAGTCATGTCACCACAACAAGACTACACCTCACAGTCATGTCACCACAACAAGACTACACCTCACAGTCATGTCACCACAATAAGACTACACCTCACTGTCATGTCACCACAACAAAACTACACCTCACAGTCATGTCACCACAACAAGACTACATCTAACAGTCATGTCACCACAAAAAGACTACATCTCACAGTCATGTCACCACAACAAGCCTACACCTCACAGTCATTTCATTACAACAAGGCTACACCTCGCAGTCATGTCACCACATCAAGCCTACACCTCACAGTCATGTCATCACAACAAGGCTACACCTCACAGTCATGTCACCACAACAAGACTACACCTCACAGCAATGTCACCACAACATGGCTACACCTCACAGTCATGTCACCACAATAAGACTACACCTCACTGTCATGTCACCACAACAAAACTACACCTCACAGTCATGTCACCACAACAAGACTACATCTAACAGTCATGTCACCACAAAAAGACTACATCTCACAGTCATGTCACCACAACAAGCCTACACCTCTCAGTCATGTCACCACAACAAGACTACACCTCACAGTCATGTCACCACAACAAGGCTACGCCTCACAGTCATGTCACCACTACAAGCCTACACCTCTCAGTCATGTCACCACAACAAGACTACACCTCACAGTCATGTCACCACAACAAGCTTACACCTCTCAGTCATGTCACCACAACAAGCCTACACCTCTCAGTCATGTCACCACAACAAGACTACACCTTACAGTCATGTCACCACAACAAGGCTACACTTTACAGTCATGTCACCACAACAAGCCTACACCTCACAGTCATGTCACCACAACAGGTCTACACCTCACAGTCATGCCACCACAACAAAACTACACCTCACAGTCATGTCACCACAACAAGACTACACCTCACAGTCATGTCACCACAACAACACTACACCTCACAGTCATGTCACCACAACAAGACTACACCTCACAGTCATGTCATATCACCACAACAAGACTACACCTCACAGTCATGTCACCACAACAAGACTACACCTCAGTCATGTCACCACGACAAGACTACACCTCACAGTCATGTCACCACAACAAGACTACACCTCACAGTCATGTCACCACAACAAGACTACACCTCACAGTCATGTCACCACAACAAGACTACACCTCACAGTAATGTCACCACAACAAGACTACACCTCACAGTCATGTCACCTCAACAAGACTACACCTCACAGTCATGTCACCACAACAAGACTACACCTCACAGTCATGTCACCACAACAAGACTACACCTCACAGTCATGTCACCACAACAAGACTACACCTCACAGTCATGTCACCACAACAAGACTACACCTTACAGTCATGTCACCACAACAAGACTACACCTCACAGTTATGTCACCACAACAAGACTACACCTCACAGTTATGTCACCACAAGGCTACACCTCACAGTCATGTCACAACAACAAGATTACACCTCACAGTTGTGTGACAACACCCGACTCTTTGAAACCGACCTGATACTCTTCTCAAGTGTTAATACTGATTATTATTAATTACAAGTGAATCCAATTTATATAACCCAAAAGAAATATTCATATTATTTTCAAAACTGCTTTTTATGAAACATTATTCAATTATATTCCTGTCGACCATGGACTTGCTTGATACAACTTTCTCAGTTTTTTTGAAAATCAATTGGATGTTTAAAATCTCTCACATGAATAAACAGAGCATTAGAATCTTGTCCAATTCTAAAGGTATATTTATGTTGTTTTAATCTTAGTTCGAGACTTTTACCAGTTTGGCCGTAATAAACCCTGTTGAGCCCATGGTGAGTGTCTCAATGGGCTTTTTTGTGAACGCAGGCTAGAGCCGCACTGTTGTTAGAGGTATATATATATATATATATATATATATACATATTATTGTGACCACGAACGAGTGGTATTGATCAATAACAACACTGCACTAGCCAAGGACTCGAACCCATGCTGCTTTGGCCTGCCTCACGTGGGCGAAAACACATGACGCCCTAATCCACTGGACCATACGATCCTCATGAGTAGTGGATCCAGTGGCACTGAGTGTTGTACTCGCTACCCAAGGACACACGATGGTTTACTGTAGAGAGTTCCGGGGGTCAACGCCCCCGCGGCCCGGTCTGTGACCAGGCCTCATGGTGGATCAGAGCCTGATCAACCAGGCTGTTACTGCTGGCTGCACGCAATCCAACGTACGAACCACAGCCCGGCTGGTCAGGTAGCGACTTTAGGTACTTGTCCAGTGCCACCTTGAAGACTACCAGGGGTCTGTTGGTAATCCCCCTTATGTATGCTGGGAGGCAGTTGAACAGTCTCGGGCCCCTGACACTTATTGTATGGTCTCTTAACGTGCTAGTGACACCCCTGCTTTTCATTGGGGTGATGTTGCATCGTCTGCCGAGTCTTTTGCTTTCGTTGTGAATGATTTTCGTGTGCAAGTTCGGTACTAGTCCCTCTAGGATTTTCCAGGTGTGTATAATCATGTATCTCTCCCTCCTGCGTTCCAGGGAGTACAGGTTCAGGAATTTCAAGTGCTCCCAGTAATTGATGTGTTTTATCTCCGTTATGTGCGCCGTGAAGGTTCTCTGTACATTTTCTAGGTCAGCAATA
Organism: Cherax quadricarinatus; assembly: GCF_026875155.1. NCBI lineage: Eukaryota > Metazoa > Arthropoda > Malacostraca > Decapoda > Parastacidae > Cherax > Cherax quadricarinatus. The sequence continues at coordinate 27,960,926 of NC_069404.1, forward strand.
TCACCTGCCTTCAAAGGTGCTGTTAGTGTGCAGCAATATTCCAGCCTAGATAGAACAAGCGACCTGAAGAGTGTCATCATGGGCTTGGGATCCCTAGTTTTGAATTTTCTCTTTATCCATCCTGTCATTTTTATAGCTGATGCGATTGATACAATGTTATGGTCCTTGAAGGTGAGATCCTCCGACATGATCACTCCCAGGTCTTTTACGTTGGTTTTTCGCTCTATTTTGTGGCCGGAATTTGTTTTGTACTCTGATGAAGATTTAATTTCCTCGTGTTTACCATATCGGAGTAATTGAAATTTCTCATCGTTGAACTTCATATTGTTTTCTGCAGCCCACTGAAAGATTTGGTTGATGTCCGCCTGGAGTCTTGCAGTGTCTGCAATGGAAGACACTGTCATGCAGATTCGGGTGTCATCTGCAATGGAAGACAAGGTGCTGTGGCTGACATCCTTGTCTATATCAGATACGAGGATGAGAAGCAAGTTGGGAGCGAGTGCTGTGCTTTGTGGAACAGAGCTTTTCACCGTAGCCGTCTTAGACTTTACTCTGTGACTACTGTTCTTTGTGTTCTGTTTGTGAGGAAATTAAAGGTCCATCTACCAACCTTTCCTGTTATTCCTTTAGCACACATTTTGAGCGCTATTACACCATGGTCACACTTGTCGAAGGCTTTTGCAATGTCTGTATATATATCATCTGCATTCTTTTTGTCTTCTAGTGCATCTAGGACTTTGTCGTAGTGATCCAGTAGTTGGGACAGACAGGAGCGACCTTCTCTAAACCCATGTTGCCCTGGGTTGTGTAACTGATGGGTATCTAGATGGGTGGCAATATTGCTTCTAAGGACCCTTTCAAATTTTTTTATGATACGGTATGTTAGTGCTATCGGTCTGTAGTTCTTTGCTGTTGCTTTACTGCCCCCTTTGTGGAGTGGGGCTATGTCTGTTGTTTTTAGTAACTGTGGGACGACCCCCGTGTCCATGTTCCCTCTCCATAGGATGGTAAAGGCTCGTGATAGGGGCTTCTTGCAGTTCTTGATGAACACGGAGTTCCATGAGTCTGGCCCTGGGGGAGAGTGCATGGGCATGTCAATTATCGCCTGTTCGAAGTCATTTGGCGTCAGGATAACATCAGATAGGCTTGTGTTTACCAAATTCTGTGGCTCTCTCATAAAAAAACTAATTTTGATCTTCGACTCTAAGTCTGCTTAGCGGCTTGCTAAAAACTGAGTCATATTGGGACTTGAGTAGCTCACTCATTTCCTTGCTGTCGTCTATGTAGGACACATCTTGTTTAAGTAGGGGCCCAATACTGAATATTGTTCTCGACTTTGATTTGGCATAAGAAAACAAATACTTTGGGTTTCTTTCGATTTCATTTAAGGCATTTAGCTCTTCCCGCGATTCCTGACTCCTATAAGATTTCTTTAACTTAAGTTCGATGTTTGCTATTTCTCTGACCAGTGTCGCCCTACGCATTTCAGATATATTGGCCTCTTTTAGCCGCTCTGTTATTCTTTTCCGTCGCCTGTAAAGGGAGCGCCTGTCTCTTTCTATTTTACATCTACTCCTCCTTTTTCTTAAAGGAATAAGCCTTGAGCATACATCGAGTGCCACCGAGTTAATCTGTTCAAGGCATAAGTTGGGGTCTGTGTTGCTTAGTCTATCTTCCCAGCTTATATCGTTTAGAACTTGGTTTACTTGGTCCCACTTTATGTTCTTGTTATTGTAGTTGAATTTGGTGAAAGCTCCCTCGTGACTGATCTCATTTTGTCGGACTGGGGCTCCGCGCATACATGTTGTGATCTGAGTATATTGTTTTTGATATGGTGACATTTCGCATCAGATCATCATTGTTAGTGAAGACGAGGTCCAGTGTATTCTCCAGTCTAGTAGGCTCTATTATTTGCTAGTTTAAGTTGAATTTTGTGCAGAGATTTAAAAGCTCGTGTGTGTGTGAGTTCTCGTCTGAGCTGCCTCCTGGTGTTATCACTGCAACAACATTATTTGCTATATTCCTCCATTTTAGGTGCCTCAAGTTGAAATCCCCCAGGAGCAAGATGTTGGGGGCAGGAGCTGGAAGATTTTCCAGACAGTGGTCAATTTTTAACAGTTGTTACTGGAATTGCTGGGACGTTGCATCCGGAGGCTTGTAGACTACCACAATGACTAGGTTTTGGTTCTCGATCTTTACTGCTTAAACTTCCAGTGTATCATTTGAGGCATTAAGCAGTTGTGAGCAAATAAATGACTTTGCGATATACAGGCCGACTCCCCCTTTTGCCTGTTCACTCTGTCGCATCTGTATATGTTGTAACCTGGGATTCATATTTCGTTGTGCAAGTGATCCTTTATGTGGGAATCTGTGAAAGCTGCGAACATTGCATTTGCCTCTGCAAGCAGTCCACGGATGAAAGGTATTTTGTTGTTCGTTGCTGGCTTTAGACCGTGTATATTTGCAAAGAGGAATGTCATCGGACTGGTGGTACTGGTGGTACTGGGGAGGGGGGGAATTTTTTTCTAGCACTAGTATCTGTATCTGTTGGTTTGGAGTGGAGGCCATCAACTGTGGTTCTACCCCAGAAATGACTGGATTTGGCGTACGATTTCTGCCATTTCCTGCCAGTTTTTTTTTTCCTTCCTTGCACTAAAAAACCTCTCCCTCTTGAGTGACTGTGGCCACCCAGGTTTTTCCATGGCCTGGATGTTTTGTATCTTTTTTGTCCCCTTTAGATGGTGTGCCTGTCAATTTAAATTATAGCACAGTCTTTCCTGTACTGAAGAGAGAGACATTTCTGGGTGAAAAAGCTTACATGAAGGGAGTTTGCATTTTCCTGTTGTCATATGGGCACGGCATTTTCTAGGGTGGTCAAAGTTGCACGTCCCATCTGTTTTTCCAGATTTCCCATGCCTGTAGATACCAAGTGCATAGTATGTGCACAGGCTTGTTTTCCGTTTGCTTTGGGTTTGTGTGACTGTATTCCCTGTTCGTGGTCACAATAATATAAAATACTGCTCATTGAACTAGTACACCAAACATGGATTAGAATAAAATTAGCCTAGAGTCATCCACACCATCGTCTGTCCTTGGGTAGTGAGTACAACATTCAGTGCCACTGGATGCACTACTCTTAAGGATCGAATGGTCCTGTGGATTAGGGCGTCATGTGTTTTCGCCCACCATGAGGCAGGCCAAAGCAGTATGGGTTCGAGTCCTTGGCTGGTGCATTGTTGCTATTGATCAATACCACTCGTTTGTGGCCACAATAATATAAAATACTGTTCGTTGAACTAGTACACCAGACATGGACTAGAATGAAGTTAGCCTAGTTATCCACACCATCGTGTGTCCTTGGATAGCGAGTACAACATTCAAAGCCGCTGGATGCGCTACTCGAAAGGATCGTATGGTCCAGTGGATTAGGGCATCATGTGTTTTCGCCCACGTGAGGCAGGCCAAAGCAGCATGGGTTCGAGTCCTGGGCTAGTGCAATGTTGTTATTGATCTATACCACTCGTTCGTGGTCACAATAATTAATACAAATATATTTATATATATAGCTTTTTTAAACTCGTCGGCCGTTTCCCAACGAGGCAGAGTGACCCAAAAAAGAAAGAAAAATCCAATAAGAAAGGAAAAACTTTCATCATTCAACACTTTCACCATCACTCATGCATGATCACTGTCTTGGCAGCGGCGCTCAGATTCAACAGTTTAGATGTCCCTCCAAACTGCCAATATCCCATTGTACTTCCCATTTTCAGAACTCAAGTCCGGCTAACCACTTTCCCTGAATCACTTCACAAAATATTACCCTGCTCTCACTCCAACAGCTAATCAGGTCCCAAAAACCATTCGTCTCATTTCACTCCTATTTAACACGCTTCTGCACGTTTGCTGGAAGTCCAAGCCCCTCTCTCGCAAAACCTCCTTTACCCCTCCCTCCATCCTTTTCAGCGATGACATCTACCCCACCTTCTTTCCCCAACAGATTTACACGCTTTCCAAGTCATTCTAGTTTATTCCATTCTTTCTAAATGACCAAACCACCTCAACAGCCCCTCTTCAGTAACTCCACTCCTCCTAATTTCCACACTACGGATTCTCTGCAAAATATTTACACCATGCATTGCTCTTAGACAGGACATCTCCACTGCCTCCAGCAGCCTCTTCACTGCAGCATTTGCAACTCAAGCTTCATACCCATATATGAGTGTTGGTACCACTATACTCTCGTACATTCCCTTCTCTGCCTCCATGGATAACGTTCTTTCTCCACAGATACCTCAATGTACCACTCACCTTTTTCTTCTTCATTATTTCTATAGTTTACCTCATCCTTCATAAACCCTTCCGCTGTCAAGTCAACTCCCAAAAATCTGAAAACATTCACTTCTTCCATACTCCCTCCTTCCAATGTGAAACCTAATTTTTCTTTATCTAAATCGTTTCATACCCTAGTCACCTTACCCTCATCTATATTCAAGAAAATATACGTGCTATTTATGCTGAGAAGAGGAGGGATGGGGTATACAGGTTTGATGCAAGGAAGGCTTAGATTCCTTAGACACGACTTGGAGTCTTGATGGGTACACAAACAGTGCTAAGCTTATGGTGTCCTGTGTTTTCTGTTTTATTTCATTATTTTTGTTAGTTTCCAGAGTGTTACACTCATTGGGTATTACTTTCTCTTGTAACCCATATTATTTTATTCATTATTTTATTAACAAATCTGCCGTTTCCCACCAAGGCAGGGTGCCTCAAAAAAGAAAAACTTTCATCATCATTCACTCCATCACTGTCTTGCTAGAGGAGTGCTTACACTACAGTTATGAAACTGAACAGTGCAGACACTGTACTTCTCATCTCCAGAACTCAAGTACGGCCTGCCAGTTTCTCGCAATCCCTTCATAAATGTTACCTTGCTCACACTCCAACAACACGTCAAGTCATAAAAACTATTTATCTCCATTCACTCCTCTCAAATACTCTCATGCATGCTTGCTGGAAGTCCAAGCCCCTCGCACATTAAACCTTCTTTACCCTTTCCTTCTAACAATTCCTAGGCCGACCCCTACCCCACCTTCCCTCCACTACAGATTTATACACTCTCGAAGTCATTCTATTTTGTTCTGGCCTCTCTACATGTCCGAACCACCTCAACCACCCCTCCTCAGCCCTCTGGATAATAGTTTTAATAATCCCACACCGCCTCCTAATTTCCAAACTACGAATTCTCTACATTATACTCACACCACACACTGCCCTCGGATATGACATCTCCACTGCCTCCAGCCGTCTCTTTGTTGCAACATTCACCACCCATGCTTCACACCGATATAAGAGTGTTGGTGTAACTATACTATCATACATTCTCCTTTTTGCTTCCACGGACAAAGTTTTTTGTCTCCACAGACTCGTAAGTGTACCACTCACCTTTTCCCCTCATCAATTCTATGAATCACATCATCTTTTATACACCCATCTGCTGGCACGTCCTCTCCTAAATGTCTGAATACATTCACCTCCTCCATACTATCTCCCTACAATCTGATATCCAATCTTTCCTCACCTAATTTTATTTACCCTCATCACCTTACTCTTTCCTACATTCACTTTGAATTTTCTTCTTTTACATATGCTACCAAACTCATCCACCAACCTCAGCAACCTCTCCTCAGAATTTCGCAAAAGCACAGTATTTTCAGCAAAGAGCAACTGTGACAACTCCCACTTTGTGTTAGATTCTTATCTATTAACTCCACACCTCTTGCAAACACCCGCACACTTACGTCTCTTATAACCCCATCTATAAATATATTGAACAACCACGGTGACATCACACATCCTTGTCTAAGGCCTACTTTTACTGGGAAATAATCTCCCTTTCTCCTACATACTCTAACATGAGCCTCACTACCTCGTGAAAAACTCTTCACTGATTTCAGTAACCTACCTCCTATTCCATACACCTGCAACATCTGCTACATTTCCCCTCTATCCACCCTGTCATATGCCATTTCCAAATCCATAAATGTCACAAAAAACGTCTTTACCCTTATGTAAATACTTAACACCTATATGTTAAGATTAAGAAGTCTCCGGGCCCTAGGCTATTCAGATTGGCGGGGCCACTTTGAGTTACGGGTAAGCGAAGCGACCCCTTCCAGCTTGGGGGTGGTGGGGGGGTCGGTGTGAGCCTGTTTAAGTCTAATTAAATACATTCTGGCTATTTAGATTAAATTTAATAGGGAAAGTACATCAAGACAACCAAAACCATTTACCAACAGCCATTATAACTATCTTGTTAAATATGACTTAAAAATCGTAATGACACGATTGCAAATAAACCATACCCCCGGCCGGGATTGAACCCGCGGTCATAGAGTCTCAAAACTCCAGCCCGTCGCGCTAGCATAGTATTACTAGATTAGGGTATTAAAGTATGAAAATCATGTACCCCAATTTTATCAGCATAACCAACTACAGCCTATTTTTCCCTTATAAATCACTGACCATTATTGTTATCAATGCATCAAGCATAATGACTATCAAATCATATAAACCCAAGGGAAATAAAGAAAATTTTTTATATTCACAGGGACTTATTAAATAATTTTTTTTCGGATTTCATATTGGCAAAATCATCAATTATATTCTGAAAATCCAATATTTCTTATTTGATCAGACTCAAAGGTCAACAAGGCTAGGTTACACAATTTGTCTTGGCCATTGTTGAACGGACTGGGTTTTTTTTTCCCC
>NC_069404.1:27968193-28033193 GCF_026875155.1 Cherax quadricarinatus
CTGATACACTTTGAAGTCATTCTGTTCGCTCCATTCTCTCTCGTGCCCTGAACCACCTCAACAACCCTTCCTCACCCTCCTGGACAACAGTTTTGGCAATCCCGCACCTCCTCCTAACTTCCAAACTACGAATTCTCTGCATTATATTCACACCACACATTGCCCTCAGACATGAGATCTCCACTGCCTCCAGCCTTCTCCTCGCTGCAACATTTATCACCCATGCTTCACACCCATATAAGAGCGTTGGTAAAACTATACTCTCAAACATTCCCCTCTTTGCCTCCAAGGACAAAGTTCTTTGTCTCCACAGACTCCTAAGTGCACCGCTCACCCTTTTCCCCTCATAAATTCTATGATTCACCTCATCTTTCATAGACCCATCCGCTGACACGTCCACTCCCAAATATCTGAATACATTCACCTCCTCCATACTCTCTCCCTCCAATCTGATATCCAAACTTTCATCACCTAATCGTTTTGTTATCCTCATAACCTTACTCTTTCCTATATTCACTTTTAATTTTCTTCTTTTACATACCCTACCAAATTCATCCACAAACCTCTGCAACTTCTCTTCAGAATCTCCCAAGAGCACAGTGTCATCAGCAAAGAGCAACTGTGACAACTCCCACTTTATGTGTGATTCTTTATCTTTTAACTCCACGCCTCTTGCCAAGACCCTCGTATTTACTTCTCTTACAACCCTATCTATAAATATATTAAACAACCACGGTGTCATCACACATCCTTGTCTAAGGCCTACTTTTACTGGGAAATAATCTCCCTCTTTCTTACATACTCTAACTTGAGCCTCACTATCCTCGTAAAAACTCTTCACTGCTTTCAGTAACCTACCTCCTATGCCATACACCTGCAACATCTGCCACATTGCCCCCCTATCCACCCTGTCAAACGCCTTTTCCAAATCCATAAATGCCACAAAAACCTCTTTAGCCTTATCTAAATACTGTTCACTTATGTGTTTCACTGTAAACACCTGGTCCACACACCCCCTACCTTTCCTAAAGCCTCCTTTTTTCATCTGTATATATATATATATATATATATATATATTATATATATAATAATATATATATATATTATATATATATATATATATATATATAATATTATATATATATATATATGGAAAACAGCCACTCTGAAAGAATAGAGAAATTCCAAGCGCTTTCGTGACTACTCACATTATTAAGGAACTATGAAAGTAAAGCATCCAAGGAAGGTATATAAGGGGTCGGGGCCAAACACCTCACTATCAGATCCCACAACGGTTAAACACCTGACGCGCGCCGACCCAACTGGACAGGTCCTTTGCACAACCCACCAACAAACTATTCTACCCAAGAAAATTTTTGAAATTATTATTTGTCCAGTGTATTATTAAATTCTTCCCAAATTCTATTAATTATAAATGGATCTAATTTATATAAACCAAAGGAATTATTCATATTATTGTCAAAACTGCTTTTTATGAAACAAGATTCAATTATATTCCTGTCGACCATGCACTTGCTTGATACTACTTTCTCAACTGTTTGAAAATCAATTGGATGGATAAAATCTCTTACATGAATAAATAGAGCATTGGAATCCTGTCCAGTTCTAATGCTATATTTATGTTGTTTAATCTTAGTTCGAGATTTTTATCAGTTTGACCGTAATAAACTTTATCGCAAATTTTACAAGGAATCTTATAGACACATCCATCAGCATTTTGGGGGAAATTCTTTATCAAAAGTTTTTTTACTGTATCAAGATTTTTGAATACAACTTTAATATTAAAAGTCTTAAGAAGAGAAGGCATATCAACCAAGTTTCCATGGTAAGGGAGAACCAACATATTTTTAGTTGAATAAGGCTGGTTGTCCCTTTTTGGATTGTAAAAAGTATTTCTAGCAACTTTAAAAGATTTATCAATTACAATTTCTTGGGTATTTTAAATCATTACCTATTTCATAAATTTTGGATATTTCCTCATCTATGAACTCAGGACTACAAATTCGTAAAGCTCTCAAAACATTGATGAGAAAACAGACAGTTTGACTCTATCTTGATGCGAAGAATAATATGGACATAGGAACAGTTAAATTCGTAGGTTTTCTGTAAATTTAAATTTGAATTCAATATTACCCTTAATAATTAAAACATCTAGAAAAGGCAATGATTTTATTTTCTTCAAACTCAACAGTAAAGTTTATAGAATCTGCTAAGCTATTTAATTTTCCAAGGAAATGGTGTATACACACACACACACACACACACACACACACACACACATATATATATATATATATATAAATATATATATATATATATATATATATATATATTATATATATATATAAAATGTTGTACTTCCCGCCATTGTGAGCGAGAACCACATGACACCTCAACCCACAGGACTACCCAATCCTACAAGAACCAAGCACCCAGCCAAGCTAGGTGTGTTACTCTTGGTCCGAGTACCAAGAATATTTTCTCCTACCACCCCGTGTATTCTATGTTGACTTTATTTAAAGACAGAATGCAGTGACAAAATCACAATAGGGAGTAGAAGAACAGAGCTACAACTCGAATGCTTCCTCAATCTCCCAGGCGGTGGGCCGTGTGGCCAGAATGCTGCAGGCATTTCCCCTCTGGATCGCAACACTGAGTCTTTGAAAGATGAAGCTGGCTGCCCTGTCATCCTTGGTTTCTGTGATGAGTTTTTCACCCAACTCTTAGAGGAACTTTAGAACACACTTGCCCCATGCTCCCAGGGTCTCCGACCCTATTGTGATGAAGTTAAGCAAGGGGCAAGTCTTCATATTTGTGGGTCTTTTGAGTCTCCCTGTGACTGGCAGCACCACCCCCTTGAGCTATGGAGTATGACAAGTAGGTGTCTGCCAGTGTGGCAGCACAGGTGTAGTCCCAGGCAATCTGCTTACCATCCTTCCAGGGTAGCACAGTGGCTCCATCAGGACGCTTTAGACTTCCAGCAGACCTATCTACTTGGGGTTCACGTTGAGGTGGACAACGACATCATAAAAGCTTCTCTTTATGATATCGTTGACCTCATGTCTAGCATGATGTGTGACACACGAGACCATGTAGTCCGAATTGATCAGCCGTTGCAAATACACTTGGGTAAGTGTATTTGCAATGGCCTGTTGGTCGAGTCGAGTGCCCAGGGAGAAATTGGGAACAGCTAGAAGACATCTCCTGAATGTGTTGCCTCACCGCTAAAGACAGCTTTGTCCTTTCCTGAATTTTAAAGAGCATTATGTTCGCGATTTTTTCAAGATCGGTTTGTCCCAGTGGATTTTTGTGCTCTTTGGGAGGAGCTGGTCTACTGGAGGATTCGGCAAAGGTGTCCCACCCCACGGCTGCTTCAATGAACCTCGGGTCTTGACTCCTACATAAACAAATATATATATATATATATATAATAGATTAATATATATAGGGAGGTACCACCTCTAGAACTTTACTGGGACCCTCATCCTCGAGAAGACAATAAACGTACCTCAGGGAAAACTTACGGTTCTCCCCGGAGCTGTTTGAAAATTTATTCTCCTACCACCCCTATATTTTGTATTACATGTGAACTTTATTTATAGACAAAATACATTGACAGAAAACACTAATATGAATTCATTGGTACAATTAATCAAAGATTATGAATCTCCTCCAGCTCCTCCGAAACTGCAGGTGAGCCCAGCATGCAGCATGTATTTTCCCTCTGGATGGCCACACTGAAGAGCTGAGGTCCCTGGTGGAGTCGATGAGTCTGGAACTCAGTACTTTAAGAAAATGTGTGACATTTTTCTCCATGATCCCAAGGTCTCTGATCCCACTGAGACAAATTGATACTTTTGGGCCCTTATGTCCCTGTACATGCTGATCTTGTACTCCTCCCTGTGGTCAGCAGCTCCTCCCTGTCGCCCAACACTGTGATGGATATAGTGTCAGCCAGTGTGGACACACAGGTATAGTCCATGCTAAGAGCTTGCCATTCTTCCAAGGATGGTGATCCAGTGGAGGCGGTTTGCTGGGTTGTGGGTATTGTTGGCTGCTAGTGATCGGGGCTCCCTCTCAGCTGGGCATCCAGTGTAGCAAGGGTTCTCTTTATGATGTCGTTGGCTTCATTGTGTCTTGCGTGCCACCCTTGGTTTTCGAACAGTTAAGACCATGTAGACTATATTGGTCGGCTTGAGCATCGTCGCAAGTGTAAGTGTGTGTGTATATATATATATTTTATATATATATATATATATAAATATATATTATATATATATATATATATTTATATATATATATATATATATATATATATATATATATATATATATATATATATATATATATATATATATAATATATAAAGGGGTGTTAATGTTGCAGTTTAAAAACTGTAGTGTAAAGCACCCTTCTGGCAAGACGTGATGGAGTGAATGATGGTGAAAGTTTTTCTTTTTCGGGCCACCCTGCCTTGGTGGGAATCGGCCAGTGTGATAATAAATATATAATATATATAATATAGGGTACGTAAGGAGTAAATTGTGAATACAAACTACTGCAGATCGTATTTCGGAATGAGTCAATTTAGCACAAGTCATTTGTCTCCAAATTTCACTGTGTACGGACACGCCTCTTACTTGAGAAAGCCAAAAACCCTCGCGTGAAAGAGACTTAAGGTGATGACGACGACCAATGGTATGCCAGGATGAGACTCTTGCACTTACGTAAAAGGAGCGATTGAGTCGAGCGTTTGTCATTCTTCAGTTTCCCGCTTAGTGAACATTGATAATTCTGTAATGTTCCTGTGTCTGTGACAAGCACGGCCAGGCTCACCCAGTGTTCTCAGTTTCTCTCTCAGTCCAGCATTAAGGTAACATTCTGTTACAGAGCAAACTGTTCGGTATCATAGTTTCAGCTATCCTTGAGGGTAAATCTTTAAAATGCGTGGGTGGGATGGGGATTGGTATTGTTGGGGTTGGGGAGGGGGAGAGTATCTCCAAATTAAGGGGATGCATTTTATTTATCTTTTCTTTGGGTATCTTTAAACGAGGACCTTTAAATTGTTCAGATCAAACCCTCTGTTACTTTGGTTTAAAACATTTCCTCTTTGCCTACAAAGAGAGAAACTCAAGTGTGTTGGAGCATTTTCAGTTTTCTGTTTAAAACTTACAAAATGTACACTAGTTAAACATCGTTTAATATGTTTGTGTCTACTTCTTGTCATAAGTTTTTGATGTTTTTATGTGAACAGGATAGTAGCCATTAAGTTTAGTTTGAGTGTATGTAAATTTATCGCAATAAAAAAATTAGTAAAAAAACTTGACTGAGCTTACAGACAACCGAGTATCACACAATGACTGATATGTGTTATTATTAGTTAAAGATTTAACTTTATACATGCTGTTGCGGCCCCTGCCAAACTAGGGGTTTTAAATAGTTAACCTGCCGGCCGGCAGAAACCACTGGGTACGTCATCAAACCCAATGTGGGGACTGCTGAGCCGGCCTTAGAGCAGTAAGTTCCTGAGTGCCTCACGGTGCGCATCTAAGCAGTAGGTACCTGACCACCTAAGGGTACACGTCTACTGGCTTTAGAAACAGTATGTACCTGAGCGCCTCACTGTACGCACCTAAGCAGTAGGTACCTGACCACCTAAGGGTACAGTCTACTGGCTTCAGCTACATGAAGTACCTGAGCGCCTCTCGATACGCACCTAAGCAGTAGGTGCCTGACCACCTAAGGGTACAGTCTACTGGTTTTAGAAACATTGTGTACCTTAGCACCTCACGGTATGCTGTAAGCAGTAAGTTCCTGAGTGCCTCCCCTCAAGGAAGGTTCCTTGATGTTGGTGAGGGGCTCTTGATTTAGGGAATTGGATCTGTGCTCCAGTTCCCCAAATTAAGCCTGAATGCCTTCCACATCCCCCCCAGGCGCTGTATAATCCTCCGGGTTTAGCGCTTCCCCCTTGATTGTAATAATAATCCTGAGTGCCTCACGGTGCGCATCTAAGCAGTAGGTACCTGACCACCTAAGGGTACAGTCTACTGGCTTTAGCAACAGAATGTACCTGAGCGCCTCACTGTACGCACCTAAGCAGTAGGTACCTGAACACCTAAGGGTACACGTTCTACTGGCTTCAGCAACATTATGTACCTGAGCGCCTCACTGTACGCACTTAAGCAGTAGGTACCTGACCACCTAATCGTACACGTCTACTGGCTTTAGAAACAGTAAGTTCCTGAGTGCCTCACTGTACGCACCTAAGCAGTAGGTACCTGACCACCTAAGGGTACAAAGTCTACTGGCGTTAGAAGAACCGCTCACCGCAGCTCACTGAGTCTGTTGGCCTCAGTTACTTGACGGCCGCATTCAGTGAGCTTGCAGCATGGTGTTCGGCTAGCGGGGTGTCAACCGGCTTTGGAGAGGATTTACTGGACTACCGGTGATGTCTGTGGACCCACCGTCTACACTGATCAACTGTGGGCCGGAATCATCAGATGCTGTTTAGTGGGACATTACATGAAGAAAAGGTTGGAGTGTTACACTGAACTGGGCCAGGACCGTAGTGTGAAACTTAGGGACGTATGATGGAGTGGAACACTGAGATATGCACAGGACCGTAGTGGAAAACTGAGATGAAAAGGGTGTCGTGTGACACTGAAGATGGCCTGGTTTTTAGTGTACACTGAATAGTGTCATGTGACTTGCCTCGACCGGATAAGTGTCGTGAGAAGCAGTTGATTGTAATTTATTATTATACAAATGTTATTTATAATTTATTATTTTAGCATAGATATATATATATATATATATATATATATATATATATATATATATATAAATATATATATATATATATATATATAATATATATATATAATATATAGTGAGACAGTAGTGTCAAGAAAGTTGTACCCTGTGTAGGGTTATGAATTATTTATTATTTTAGTAAAATGCTAATTATAATTTATTATAGTAACATGTACATATTATCATATGTTAGTTCAAATACCTCTAGACCAAAGATAGTTGATTTTTATATATTAAAGATTAATTTATTTAATGTGTGTATTTATGTATCCCGAACTCTTTATTACAAAAGGAGTAAATCTTACCCTTTATATTTAAAAATTACTTTCTTTGTAATACATGCTTACATGGTGGAGGTGGGAGTAATTTATGTAGGTGGTGATGGCTGTGGTTGTGGTATTGCGGTGGTGTTGGTGGTGGTGTTAGTGGTGCTGGTGTTAGTGACAGTGGTGGTGTTAGTGGTGCTGGTGTTAGTGACAGTGGTGGTGTTAGTGGTGCTGGTGTTAGTGACAGTGGTGGTGTTGTTAGTGGGACTGGTGGTGGTGTTAGTGTTAGTGGTGTAGGTCATAGTTGTACTGGTGCTGGTGGTAATGGACGTTGTGCTGGTGATAGTGGTTAGTGGAACTGGTGATAGTGGTAATGGAACTGGTGATAGTGGTAGTGGTACTGGTGATAGTGGTAGTGGTACTGGTGATAGTGGTAGTGGCACTGGTGGTAGTGGTGCTGGTGATACTGATAGTGGCACTGGTGATAGCGGTAGTGGTGCTGGTGATAGTGGTAGTGGGGGCTGGTGATAGTGGTAGTGTTACTGGTGATAGTGGTAGTGGTGATAGTGGTAGTGGCACTGGTGATAGTGGTAGTGGTGCTGGTGATAATGGTAGTGGGGCTGGTGAGAGTGGCAATGGTGCTGGTGATAGTGGTAATGGTGCTGGTGATAGTGGTAGTAGTGCTGGTGATAGTGGTAGTGGTGATGGTGATAGTGGTAGTGGTACTGGAGATAGTGGTAGTGGTGATGGTGATAGTGGTAGTGGTACTGGAGATAGTGGTAGTAGTGCTGGTGATAGTGGTAGTGGTGATGGTGATAGTGGTAGTGGTGATGGTGATAGTGGTAGTGGTACTGGAGATAGTGGTAGTGGCGCTGGTGATAGTGGTAGTGGTGCTGGTGATAGTGGTAGTGGTCTGGTGATAGAGGTAGTGGTACTGGTGATAGTGGTAGTGGCGCTGGTGATAGTGGTAGTGGCGCTGGTGATAGTGGTAGTGGTGCTGGTGATAGTGGTAGTGGTACTGGTGATAGTGGTAGTGGTACTGGTGATAGTGGTAGTGGTACTGCTGATAGAGGTAGTGGTACTGCTGATAGAGGTAGTGGTACTGGTGATAGTGGTAGTGGTGCTGGTGATAGTGATAGTGGTAGTGGTGCTGGTGACAGGCTGTCTACAATAGTGGTAGCAGTGCTGGTGATATTGGTAGTGGCATTGGTGATAGTGGTAGTGGTACTGATGATAGTGGTAGTGGTACTGGTGATACAGGTAGTGGTACTGGTGATAGTGGTATTGGTAGTGATGATAGTGGTAGTGGTACTGGTGATACAGGTAGTGGTACTGGTGATAGTGGTATTGGTACTGATAGTGGTAGTGGTACTGGTGATAGAGGTAGTGGTACTGGGGATAGTGGTAATGGTACTGGTGATAGAGGTAGTGGTGCTGGTGATAGTGGTAGTGGTACTGGTGATAGTGGTTGTGGTGCTGGTGATAGTGGTAGTGGTGCTGGTGATAGTGGTAGTGGTGCGGTGATAGTGGTAGCAGTGCTGGTGATATTGGTAGTGGCATTGGTGATAGTGGTAGTTGTACTGGTGATAGTGGTTGTGGTGTTGTTGATAGTGGTAATGGTGCTGGTGATAGTGGTAGTGGTACTGGTTATAGTGGTAGCAGTGCTGGTGATATTGGTAGTGGCATTGGTGATAGTGGTAGTGGTACTGGTGATAGTGGTAGTAGTAATGATAGAGGTAGTGGTACTGGTGATAGAGGTAGTGGTACTGGTGATAGAGGTAGTGGTACTGGTGATAGTGACAGTGGTACTGGTGATAGAGGTAGTTGTACTGGTGATAGTGGTATTGGTACTGGTGATAGTTGTAGTGGTACTGGTGATAGTGGTAGTGATGCTGGTGATAGTGGTAGTGGTGCTGGGGATAGAGGTAGTGGTACTGGTGATAGTGGTATTGATACTGGTGATAGTTGTAGTGGTATTGGTGATAGTGGTAGTGATGCTGGTGATAGTGGTAGTGGTGCTGGGGATAGAGGTAGTGGTACTGGTGATAGAGGTAGTGGTACTGGTGATAGTGGTAGTGATGCTGGTGATAGTGGTAGTGGTGCTGGGGATAGAGGTAATGGTACTGGTGATAGTGGTATTGATACTGGTGATAGTGGTAGTGGTGCTGGTGATAGTGGTAGTGGTGCTGGTGATAGTGGTAGTGGTACTGGTGATAGAGGTAGTGGTACTGGTGATAGAGGTAGTGGTACTGGTGATAGTGGTATTGGTACTGGTGATAGTGGTAGTGGTACTGGTGATAGAGGTAGTGGTATTGGTGATAGAAGTAGTGTTACTGGTGACAGAGGTAGTGGTACTGGTGATAGTGGTACTGGTGGCAGAGGTAGTGGTACTGGTGATAGTGGGAGTGGTACTGGTGATAGTGGTAGTGGTACTGGTGATAGTGGTAGTGGTGCTGGTGATAGAGGTAGTGGTACTGTTGATAGTTGTAGTGGTACTGGTGATAGTGATAGTGGTACTGGTGATAGTGGTAGTGGTACTGGTGATAGTGGTAGTGGTACTGGTGATAGTGGTAGTGGTGCTGGTGATAGAGGTATGGTGCTGGTGATAGAGGTAGTGGTACTGTGATAGTTTGTAGTGGTACTGGTGATAGTGATAGTGGTACTGGTGACAGAGGTAGTGGTACTGGTGATAGTGGTAGTGGTACTGGTGATAGTGGTAGTGGTACTGGTGATAGTGGTAGTGGTACTGGTGATAGTGGTAGTGTTGCTGGTAATAGTGGTAGTGGTACTGGTGATAGTGGTAGTGGTACTGGTGATAGTGGTAGTGGTACTGGTGATAGTGTTAGTGGTACTGGTGATAGTGGTAGTAGTACTGGTGATAGTGGTAGTGGTACTGGTGATAGTGGTAGTGGTGCTGGTGATAGTGGTAGTGGTACTGGTGATAGAGGTAGTGGTGCTGGTGATAGTGGTAGTGGTACTGGTGATAGTGGTAGTGGTACTGGTGATAGTGGTAGTGATGCTGGTGATAGAGGTAGTGGTACTGGTGATAGTGGTAGTGGTGCTGGTGATAGTGGTAGTGGTGCTGGTGATAGTGGTAGTGGTACTGTGATAGTGTTAGTGGTACTGGTGATAGTGGTAGTGACTGGTGATAGTGGTAGTGGTGCTGGTGATAGTGGTAGTGGTACTGGTGAAAGAGGTAGTGGTGCTGGTGATAGAGGTAGTGGTGCTGGTGATAGTGGTAGTGGTACTGGTGATAGTGGTAGTGGTACTGGTGATAGTGGTAGTGATGCTGGTGATAGAGGTAGTGGTACTGGTGATAGTGGTAGTGGTACTGGTGATAGTGGTAGTGGTACTGGTGATAGTGGTAGTGGTGCTGGTGATAGTGGTAGTGATACTGGTGATAGTGGTAGTGGTACTGGTGATAGTGGTAGTGGTACTGGTGATAGTGGTAGTAGTACTAGTGATAGTGGTAGTGGTACTGGTGATAGTGGTAGTGGTGCTGGTGATAGAGGTGTTTTTTTCTTTTAATTAGCTATGAAGGAGACAGCAGTGTGGTACCACCGAATTCTATATCATAGTTAAAAATGGGACCAGAAGGTAGCTAGGCTTCGCTGTCATACATCACGCAGGACCGGCTTCATTAAGGAGCTACACTGTGTCACCTTGAGTTGAAAGACCTCAATAAAACAACATCATCAGGCATTTTAACAAGGGTTCTTTTCGAGAGCTTCAAAAAACTATAGCAACAGAAATTAAGTTACTAATGGACAGGAATTATCATTTATCTGGAGAATCTATCCCATATTTATGAAAAAAAATATATATTGATATTACCATCGCCCAAGAGCAACGGAAAGACAGAGACATACATTCATTCATACATACTGTACATGCAAATAAACTAATAATAATATGAATGCTCTCATATACATTCTGCATGCAAAAGTGTATATACCTTTAAGTAATCATATGTAGCTACGTACATTCATGCGTAAACATGTCTACACACATCTGCTTAGGCATTTATTTGTCGTGTCAAATAGATAAAACTGGCCAATTAGCAAGAACTCATTTAAAATTAAGTCCTTTCTAAAATTTTCTCTTATACGTTAAAAGAACCTTAGAAAACTTACCTAACCTTATTATAACAAGCACAATTTAATTTAGCCTTATCCATCTAAATATATTTAAGATAAGTTTACAGTAATTTAATAAACAAACGCAATGAAATATATTTTTTGGAAAGGTTCAGAATAATTTTTGCGAAATTACTGCATACACAAATTTTCGCTTTCCTTATTAGACAAGAAGAGCCTTGCTATTTAAGCCAAAATCGCAAGTTTTACCTATTCGGCATGGCATATATATATATATATATATATAATAATATATATATATATATAATATATATATATATATATATATTTTAATATTATTGTAACCACAAACTAAATGGTATTTACTCAATAACAACATTACGACTAGCCGAGGATTCGAACCCATGTCGTTGTGGCCCTGCCTCATGGTGAGCGAAAAATCACATGACTCTCTAACCCACGGAACCACGCATGGCCCCGTGGATTATATATATATATATATATATATAATATATAATTATATATATATAATATATTATATATATATGTGTGTGTGTGTTGTGTGTGTGTGTGTGTGTGTGTGTGTGTGTGTGTGCGCACATTATCAAGGAACTATGAAAGTAAAGCATCCAAGGAAGCTATATAAGGGGTCTGGCCAGTACCTCACTATCAGATCTCACAACAGTTAAACACCTGACGCGCGCCGACCCAACTTGGATAGGTCCTTTGCACAACTCACCCACGAACTATTCTACCCAAGAAAATTTAAAAATTATTTGTCCAGTGTATTATTAAATTCTTCCCAAATTCTATTAATTATAAATGGATCAAAATTTATAAAACCAAAGGAAATATTCCATAATATTGTCAAAACTGCTTTTTATGAAACAAGATTCAATTATATTCCTGTCGACCATGGACTTGCTTGATACTACTTTCTCAACTTTTTGAAAATCAATTGGATGGTTAAAATCTCTTACATGAATAAATAGAGCATTGGAATCTTGTCCAGTTCTAATGCTATATTTATGTTGTTTTAATCTTAGTTTTGAGATTTTTACCAGTTTGACCGTAATAAACTTTATCGCAAATTTTACAAGGAATCTTATAGACACATCCATCAGCATTTTGGGGGAAATTCCTTATCAAAAGTTTTTTTACTGTATCAAGATTTTTGGATACAACTTTAATATTAAAAGTCTTAAGAAGAGAAGGTATATCAACCAAGTTTTCATGGTAAGGGAGAACCAACATATTTTTAGTTGAATAAGGCTGGTTGTCCCTTTTTGGATTGTAAAAAGTATTTCTAGCAACTTTAAAAGATTTATCAATTACATTTCTTGGGTATTTTAAATCATTACCTATTTCATAAATTTTGGATATTTCCTCATCTATGAACTCAGGACTACAAATTCGTAAAGCTCTCAAAAACATTGATGAGAAAACAGACAGTTTGACTCTATCTTGATGCGAGGAATAATAGTGGACATAGGAACAGTTATTTGTACGTTTTCTGTAAATTTTAAATTTGAATTCCTTATTACCCTTAATAATTAAAACATCTATAAAAGGCAATGAGTTATTTTCTTCAAACTCAACAGTAAAGTTTATAGAATGGTCTAAGCTATTTAATTTTCCAAGGAAATAGTGTATATCTACATTTCTGGGCATAAGACGCAAAATATCATCAACATATCTGAACCATTTAGCTCTATTAGGGAGGATTGTGTTAAGCAACCTTGTTTCAAAAAATTCCATGTATAGGTTACTAAGAACAGGTGAAAGAGGATTTCCCATTGCCATACCAAACTTCTGAGTGTAAAACTTATCATTAAATACAAATTTTGCATCAACAATGCAAAGTTTAATAAGTTTAATGATAGTAGGAACTGGCAATGGTAAATCATAGTTAACGAGCTCTTCAGATAAGAAACTTAATAAATCATCAACATGAACCTTCGTAAACAAGGAAGTAACATCAAAACTAACCATGTTAAAATCATTTAAGTAAGTCAAGGAGCTTAATTTATCAACCAAGTCTATGTTGTTTTTAACATTAAAGTTAGAAATTTTGCCAACAATAGGGCCCAAAATGCTGATGGATGTGTCTATAAGATTCCTTGTAAAATTTGCGATAAAGTTTATTACGGTCAAACTGGTAAAAATCTCGAACCAAGATTAAAACAACATAAATATAGCATTAGAACTGGACAAGATTCCAATGTTCTATTTATTCATGTAAGAGATTTTAACCATCCAATTGATTTTCAAAAAGTTGAGAAAGTAGTATCAAGCAAGTCCATGGTCGACAGGAATATAATTGAATCTTGTTTCATAAAAAGCAGTTTTGACAATAATATGAATATTTCCTTTGGTTTATATAAATTAGATCCATTTATAATTAATAGAATTTGGGAAGAATTTAATAATACACTGGACAAATAATTTTTAAATTTTCTTGGGTAGAATAGTTTGTGGGTGAGTTGTGCAAAGGACATATCCAAGTTGGGTCGGCGCGCGCCAGGTGTTTAACCGTTGTGGGATCTGATAGTGAGGTGCTGGCCAGACCCCTTATATAGCTTCCTTGGATGCTTTACTTTGTGATGAATGGTTTGAAAAACCGACAAGTTGAAGATTGAGACACTTATGCAGCATATGGGAATCTTTATTCAGGAAACGTTTCGCCACACAGTGGCTTCATCAGTCCAATACAAAGAGGAAGGCGTAAGGAGAGGAGGAGAATGAGGTAATCAGTCCCTCAACCTGGAGTCGATGTGTTCAGTCCATCTACAAGATTGATGGACTGAACACTTCGACTCCAGGTTGGGACTGATTACCTCATTCTCCTCCTCCCTTTACCCTTCCTCTTTTTATTGGACTGATAAGCCCTGGGGCGAAACTTTCCTGAATAAAATTCCCATATCTGCATAAGTGTCTCAAATTTTACTTAAATTTCATAGTTCCTTTATAATTGAGTAGTCACGAAACGCTTGGAAATTTTTCTATTTTTTCGAGTGGTTGTTTTCCAAAATTCTGAAATCACCTGTTTACTGTATTTTATACATATATATACATATACATATACATATTTATATATATATATAAAATAAATATATATATTATATATTATAATAATATTTAAAAATATATATAAAATATATATATTTGAATCAAAAGATCAAGTAACAGGTGATTTTAAAAATGCAAAACAACCACTGTGAAAGACTAAAAATTCCAAGCGCTTTTTTGACTCTACATTATCAAGGTACTAGAAAGCATCCAAGGATCTTTATAATTAATAAATTTGGGAAGAATTTAATAATACCGGGACAAATTTTTTTTTTTTAAAATTTCTTGGGTAGAATAGTTTGTTGGGGTTTGTCGAAGGACCTGTCCAGGGGGGTCGACGCGCGCGGGTTTTTTAACTGTTGTAGGACTGAAGTGAGGTGTTGGCCGCCCCCTTTATATCCCTTTCCGTGGTGTTTTACTTTAAAGTTCCTTGAAAATGTGAGTAGTCCAAAAAGGGCGCTTGGAATTTCTCTAGTCTTTCACTCGGTTGTTTTGAAACACACAAAATTTTAAAATATAATATATAAATTATAATATATAAAAATATATATATATATATATATTATAATATTTTAAATATATAATATATATATGTCGTGCCGAATAGGCAGAACTGCGATCTTGGTTTAAATAGCAACGCTCATCCTGCCATAAAAGACAAGCGAAAATTTGTGTATGAAATAATTTCCCCCAAAATCATTCTGATCCTAAAAAAAAAAATATAATTTCCTGTGTTTGTTTATTTTAAAAATTACGAAAAAATTAAAATATTTTAGTTGGGTTGGATAAAATAAATTTTTTGCTATAAAAGTTGGAAATTTTTTAAGATTCTTTTGGAGCAAATTAAAATTTTTTTAACATTAATAAAAAAATTTTAAAAAAAGGAAAAAAAAAAAAAAGGGGGTTTTTTTTGGGGTTTAATTTTTCAAATTAAAAAAAATAATATATATATAAATTTTATAATAATATAATATATATATATATAAATATTAAAATATATAATATTAAATTTTTTTTATTTATTATCACACGGGCCGTTCCCCCAAAGGCAGGGTGGCCCGATAAAGAAAAACTTTCACCATCGTTCACTCCATAAACTGTCTTCCCAGAAGGTGCTTTACACACAGTTTTTAAACTGCAACATTAACACCCCCCCCTTTCAGAGTGCAGGCACTGTCTTCCATCTCCAGGACCAAGTCCGGCCTGCGTTTCCCTGAATCCCTATAAGTTACTTTGCTCACACTCCAACAGCACGTAAAGGGTATTAAAAACCATTTGTTTTCCATTCACTCCTATCAAACACGCTCAAGCATGCCTGCTGGAAGTCCAACCCTCGCACACAAAACCTCCTTTACCACCCCTCCCCCAACCCTTCCTAGGCCACCCCTACCCCGCCTCCTTCCACTACAGACTGATACACTCTGAAGTCATTCTTTTTCGCTCCATTCTTCCCCTACATGTCCGACCACCTCAAAAACCCCTTCCTCAGCCCCTGGAACAACATTTTGGTAATCCCGCACCTCCTCCTAACTTCCAAACTACGAATTCTCTGCATTATATTCACACCACACATTGCCCTCAGACATGAGAAACTCCACTGCCTCCAGCCTTCTCCCCCGCTGCAACATTCATCACCCATGCTTCACACCCATATAAGAGCGTTGGTAAAACTATACTTTCATACATTCCCCTCTTTGCCTCCAAGGACAAAGTTCTTTGTCTCCACAGACTCCTAAGTGCACCACTCACTCTTTTTCCCTCATAAAATTCAATGATTCAACCACATCTTTCATAGACCCCTCCGCTGACACGACCACACACAAATTATCTGAATACTCCCCTCCTCCCATACTCACTCCCTCCAATCTGATATTCAATCTTTCATAACCTAATCTTTTGTTATCCCCATAACCTTACTCTTTCCCGTATTCACCTTAATTTTTCTTCTTTTGCCCACCCTACAAAATTCATCCACCAATTCTCTGCATCTTCTCTCAGAATCTCCCAAGAGCACAGTGTCATCAGCAAAGAGCAGCCTGTGACAACTCCCACTTTGTGTGTGATTTCTTTATATTTTTACTCCACGCCTCTTGCCAAGACCCTCGCCAATTACTTCTCTTACAACCCCCTCTATAAATATAAATTACACACCCCGGTGACATCACACACCTTGTCTAAGGCCACTTTTAACTTGGGAAAAAATTTCCCTCTTTCCAACATACACTAACATGAGCCTCACTATCCTCGTAAAAACTCTTCACTGCTTTCAGTAACCTACCTCCTACACCATACACATGCAACATCTGCACATTGCCCCCTATCCACCCTGTCATTACGCCTTTTCCAAATCCATAAATGCCACAAAGACCTCTTAAGGCCTTATCAAATACTGTTCACTTATATGTATCACACTGTAACCCTGTCCACAACACCCCCTACCTTTTTCCTAAAGCCTCCTTGTCATCTGCTATCCTATTCTGCCGTCTTCCTCTTAATTCTTTCAATATAACTCTAACCATACACTTACACATGTACACTCAACAAGACTTATCCCCTAAAATTTTTGCACTCACTATTATCCCCTTTGCCTTTAAACAAAGGAACTAAGCCAGCTCTCTTGCCAACCCTAGGTACCTTACTGTTGCAACACTGAAAGGGTAACAATGGATGATTAATATATAGAATGTATATTACCTTTTCATAAAAAATTTTAAATTGCATATATATGCGATAATAGCTAAATCGTAAATGATGACTTATATTATTATTACTGTATATTGTTATTTGCTAATATTTTAGGATGAATATAATGTCCAGGGGGGGGGGGGGCAGGCAGCAGGGGGCAGAGGAGGGGGGGGGGAGGGAAGGGGCAGGGTGGGGGGGGAGGGGGGAGTCAGGGGGGGGGTGGGGAGCAGTCAGGGGGGAGGGGGGGGGGGGGGGCAGGGAGGGGGGGGGGAGGGGTGGGGGGCAGAGCAGGGGGGGGGGGGGGGGGGGGGGCAAGGCAGGGGGGGGGGAGGGGGGGGGCAGGGGTGGGGGGGGGGTGAGCTCAGGGGGGGGTGCAGGGGGGGGGGCAGGTGCGGGGGGGGGGGGGGGGGTGGGGTGGGGGGGTTAGTCTAGAATGTCAAACCTACTGTAATTAATCGCTTGTCGCTCGTTATACTGCCGCTTCTGAGCTGCAAGTTGTCCACGAATCAATCACGTGAATCGAGGGGGTGTCCACACCTCTTTGTGAAGTAGTCATACTGCTGAACTCCGCCTTGTGGTTGGACAGATTGTCTGTCACAATTAATCTTGTTAGTTTCTGTAGAACTACTGTTCACAAACTAGTATAGACTTAGTTCTTTTCCGACTTGTACTGAGGTTGTGTCACATAGACACTCGATATCACAGGTTCTTAGCTATAGCTTTCCTGACCTAATTTTTGTACTGGTTCTGTTAATTGTCACAGTCACAGAATTACCTATGCTGAACAAAGATTCAGTAATTATGTGGAGGTTTGTAACTTTTGTGGAGGATCTAGCTATGAGTCCCTACCTAATGTGTCTTTATACTTATATTCCGTTCCCAGTATCCTGATTCTGTGTCGCAGTTCGCTTGAATATTGCATTGCTATTGGCCTTAGCATTCTTTGTTGATCAAGCAGACTGTTTTCGTGTTGCCAGTCGTTCAAGAAGTTTCTTTTAATGGAGGACTATGTCAGTCACTTGTTTAAGTCTATTCGAGTCTTGTAGTACATAGCTAACACTTAAGAGCACTTACACGCATACCACACTTACTTGTACATATATGGTAATCTCTCTGTTAAATGTTAACTGTACCTGAACGGTACTAAGAATTAAACATGTGAGATGTGCTTTCAGCACAGTATAATATTGAACTCGAGAGATTGATTTATTTGATGCTGGTGATTAATATACTTGAAACTATACCTCTAGAAGACAACTAATAGGACTTAATAAATTTATTAAATTTTAAATTTCTCTAGTTTTAGTAGCCAACCAGTTGTAATCCAAAATCAAATTGAACCATCTGAATTTTAATGGATAATTGGACAAGGATACTGACTACATGTTACAAACCCAGTAACAGGCTGTGATGCTAAGAAGGAAGTCCTTCTATATTCACTGGATATCTCTAAGCTTATAGAATCGGCGTTTTTTTTATGTAACAAAAGGGCCAGTCCGGGAAGCTCTTGAACCAAGGTGTTGGAGAAATTGTCCCAGTTTTGACATACAAAGTAACTTCAATGGTCAAACACTTTGAGTACTTTCCTAATCTGAAGACCCTATGAGTTTAGTCTTGTCCAACAAACCAGGAGGATGTCTGTACCTGAGTCACTTGATCCAAGAGATGGAAATACTGTTTATGAAGTTCACTCAAATGACATGCACACTAACAAATTCCTATTAGAATATAGTTTCCAATAATCACTCTCACGTAGTACAATTCTTTTCGTGATGTATGCTAAATTGAAACAGTTTATTGAATAATCTGACTTGTCTGAGTTAAGTACATAAAACTTCAGACGAGTTGGTGCAAGTAGCCAAATATCTCTGTGTGACGTTATAACAGGAATAACTAACCGCAGAAACTGTCAGATACATAATTTAAAGAATATTTTTGTTTCCTGCTCATACAAGATTTCTGATTAGATACAGATTCAGAAAGCCTAGTGTCACATTATGACGTATGACCCTATTTGGATGAAGAAAGAACAACTAAGCAGAAGAGAGCCTAGTGTCCTGAGCCAAGTGTAGATCAGTTCACGCTCGCTCTACCTTCACTGACACATAGTACAGAGTATAGCTGTAGAATGACACAGCCTAAAACTAGAACAGTGAAGATACACCTGTATCTACTTATCCTATAACAATCTAGACTCTCTAGAGAAGGCTTGACCAATTGTCCGACCTAAGACCGCAGACCAAGTTAATTTCCTTACTCCTCCATACCTACAGGTCCAATCTCTCAGGAACAGTTAGAGAGGTATGAACGCCTCAATATGTTGCAGACTGCACAAATAGAGGCACAGAGGAGATTGAACGAAGAAGATTCCAAAGAGAAAATGTTCGTCTTGGAAGACAACATACTGATAGATCACAGGACCCATATAAAGATAGCAGAAAATCTGGCATCCATGGTTCCTAAGTTTTTTGAAAGTGACATAGACACATATTTTGATGTGTTAGAGAACCAGGCCGTGCTATGAACTGGCCACGTAAGCACTGGGCAACATTGCTTCATACTGCTTGGACGGGAAGAGCTAAAACGTGTTCTGCCCCCTTCCATTTGCTAAGTACATTAGTTATGACGCTGTCAAACAAACTATTCTAGAGACATATAACTTGTCCCTGTAAGTTATCAAAGAGCATTTCGTACGTTACAACGACGAAAGATCAAACTTGTGTAGAGTTTGCTCGTGAAAAAAAAGTTGCATTTGAGAGATGGACTAGAGCTGCTAATGTAACAACTACGAAGCCTTGTTCAGTTGTTACTACACGAAGAGTTTAACAACTGTATGCCTGTGCCCTAAAAGAATATCTGATCGATCTTACTACCTCAGATATTCTGGAAACTGCAGCATTAGCAGACAATTACGAATTTCTCAAAACCTTGTACGTACTAAAAACCAGAAAACAAGGTAACTAAAAATTGTCCTGGGAAGTTGGCAACCTAAATCAGCTGCTCATTGCCGGCCCTGATGTACCTGTTACGTAACTTTGTACCTTTACCAGGAAAACTCACAACCCTGAATCTGTCCTGTGGCTAGACAGAAATCTGGTATCGAAAAAGAAGAAAGTTAAATGTACCTTTTGTAACAGAAAAGGACATACTAGAGAGTATTGCTATAATTTAGAAAGAGATCGAGATACAGTCGTGCGGCGGGCGCCCCCCCCATTTTGTATCCTCTTCCGAGCAACAAAGGCACCAAATCTAGCAATTCCTTTTATCCTACTGTTAGATAATGTTACTCAGGAAGATGACTAGCGTCAGGAAAGTGTATCTGACGAAAAGATTCGTTCAGCTGAGTCCTTATTTTTCGAGAGATAAGTAGGATTTGACGAATCAATCTAATGGATATATTTCTTTCAGAGACACTGGCAGTTATCTCACTTGTTTAAGAGAAGATGTATGCCCATAACTGACGATACCTATTGCAAGATAGATGTATTGTTAGAAGCCTATGGAGGGGCTGTTATAAAAGTGCCTCTGCACAAAGTTAATTGAAAACAAGTTATACTGGTTATATTTCAGTGGGGATATCCAGTGGTGTATTTCCCATCAGGTCAGTGGACTTGTTGATAGGGGAACGATATCCTTCATGCTGGTATATGTAAGGAACCACTTGTGATTGATAATAACACTGATGATAATATGCCATTGAAGCTTGTAGAGAGAAACCTATTTTATTTCCCTCAGCCAATTACTAGAGCTATGTCAAAGATTCAACAACCATCCTTGTTCCTGTTGAGTTAGTGGGTGACAATGATTTGGGTTGAATATGTTGTTTAGTGACGCTCTGCGCCCAGGATCATTAACACTGACTCCCCCGATCATCAACCTAGTCAGGACACAACTGACGTTAAATTTTTACTCATTTATGATTTAATCAAGGATCAGTTTGTTGATCAGTCATGGAAAGACTGAGAGAATAGCAGTTACTGAGAGTGAAGCAAAGGATCTCGATAATTGTTACTATTATAGTAAACGGTGTATGATGGAGAAAAAATACATGTAAGTTGTAGTGATAGTGTTTCTACACAGTCAAGCATCTCGTGTGTTAAACCCGTTACATTTCGTGAACAAGCCATTGATTTTGCTCACAATAGTCCCATAGGAGGACATTTGGGTGTCAAGAAGACACTCGGTAAACTGGCAAAACATTTTACTTGGCCAAAGATGAAGGAAACAGTAGTGATCATGTGCGACGTTGCCACGTGTGCAAGTGACAGGCAAGCCAGCGCACACACCTCCACCCGCGCCTCTCATTCCTATCACCGTGCATGGTGAAAACCATTCTCACGTCTTATTATTGATTGTGTTGGTCCTTTGCCTAGAACCAAACTAGGAAACCAATACTTATTTACTATTATGGACGCTGCAACACGCTATCCCGAAGCTATTCCTATGAGAAAAATTAATGCTCGTGCTATTGTGAGAGCGTGATGAAATTTTTCTCCAGGTTGGATTGCCACGAGAGATACAATCAGATCAGGGATCTAACTTCACTTCTAAGATCTTTCGAGAAGCATTATCCCACCTAGGAATAAGTCTGTACTTTCAACCAGTTATCATCCACAGTCACAAGGGCTCTAGAGAGATTTCATCAGACACTGAAGTCCATGATGAGAGCTTATTGTGAACATTTTTTCTAGAGACTGGGATGAGGTATACCTTTTCTTCTGTTGCTATGAGAGAAAGTGAACAAGAAAGTCTCGGATTTAGTCCGTTTGAATTAATATTCGGACACCAAGTGCGTGGTCCTTTGCATGTTGAAAGACGTTGGAAAAAATCAAATCCATCATTGGTACTTCACCTTCATTAGCAGCAACATTTGACAGCCGCTGAGAGCTAGCTTGAAAAACCTAGTTTCACCCCAAGCTAGAAGAAGCAACATTATGACAAGCGTGCTGCTCTCGCTTTTAAAGCGGAATAAGGTGATGGCTCAAATTAGTACAGGTCATGCTTCAAGCCGGGTATGTGGCCCCTGGAAGTAGTGAAAAAGCTTAGCGACGTAAATTATTTGGAGTCGCCGGGAAAAAAAAATCAAAATCATGTGTCCCCTGTTAACCGTTAAGGCATACTACTAGTCCTTACCCTCTTTATTTTTTCCTAGGAAGAGGAAAAAAAACGTCAGTTCCCTGACATCTCAGAGGAAGAGGTTTCTTGAAAATTCGTGACCACATCACTAGACGATTTTTTTAGAAACCCTTGGGATGATAAAGGGGGATATTAAAAACTGATTTTGTTTTCCCCTAAATTTTGTTCGGTGATTTTTCCTAAAGTTTACCGGGGTGTACATGACGTTGTGTACGGGGCATCCCCCATTAAGCAATCACCTAAGATGAGTCCCAAAAAAGCATAAAGCTTGGAGAAGAGGTTGATTTTTTTGTTTCTCACGGACTTATTAGCGCAGTTAAAAAATCCATGGGCATCTCCCTGTATTTTAGGCCCAACCCGCGGTTGTTTCAGGATGTGCACTGTTTCAGGAAAAAGGGAAATCTGTCACCTTCCCGATGGTTATCCCTATCCATTTACGACCTTTTTGACGTGTGTCAGGGCCCGTTTGCAGGTTTTGATCTCTTTCGACTATTATCAAGTCCCCCCTTTCTGAACGTGCTCAAGAAAAAAATTTTGCTTTTAGTTCAAGATGGATTGTTTAACTACCTCGGTCACCCCCTTCGGCCTTTGTACGCGCTTCTTTCATTCAAACGTATAATGGAACGAGTTACCCCACACTTAGAAGGAATAGAAGCCTACCTGAGACTTAGTGGTGTACAGTGAAGATGGGAACAGCACTTGACGAGTCTCAGAGCATTGTTTGAGAAGACTGGCGCACTTACAACTTCACTGTTACTTAGCAATTGTGTTTTGGTCAAGCCAAGATTACCTATCTTGGTCTTTTGTATCGGCCAGGTGAGGTTGACTCCTATGAGGCTAGGTTCGTGCAATTTCTGAATTTCCAGTGCCACAGGATAGGGAAAGGAGTACCAGAGATTCCTGGGTATGGCAGGATTTTATCGCAGGATCTGTCAATCTTTTCTCAGATTGCAGCTTCTCACTGAGCTTATAGTAGCAAAGTTCAGTTCACTGGACTAGAGATTGTTCAGACTCGTTCAAACGGTTGAAGCGCTTGCCTATCCTTGCTCCTGTGTTGAGAGTCTTAATTTCAATCTTCCCCCCTTCTTTTTACATATAGTGCGAGTGGTTATGCAGTGGGCGCTGTGTGCTCCAGCAGTCAACTCCACTTGACATTCTCCATTTTCTATATGTTACTATTCATCTAAGCTTTAAAACGACACCAGAAAATATAAATATTAATGCACTATTGAGAAAGAGGCTCTAGCTCTATTGTGGTGTCCTTGGAAAAAAAAAAAAAAAAAAAAAAATAAAAAAAAAATAAAAAAAAAAAAAAATAAAAAAAAAAAAAAAAAAAAAGGGTCACCACAAGAGCTAGAGGGCCTCTTTCCAATAGTGGCATAATTTTTATTGGTGTCGTTTTAAGCTAGATGAATAGTAACTTATGGATGGAGAATGTCAGTGGATGTTGACTGCTGGAGCAGCACAGCGCCCACTGCATAACCACTCGCATCTATATGTAAAAAGAAGGGGAAGATTGAAAATTTAGGTCTCTTCAACACAGGAGCGGGGATAGCGAAGCAGGCTTCAACCGTTTGATCGAGTCGGAACAATCTCTGTCCAAGTGTGTACTGATCTTGTAATAGTAAGTCAGTGAGAGGGGGGAAACAGCTTTTTATTTTTTTTTTTGGGCAATCTGAGAAATAGTTTGAACAGAACCTGCGATAATATACTGCCATACCCAAGGTACTCTGTACTCCTTTCATATCCTGTGGCACTGAAATTCTGATATTGCACGAACCTTTGCCTCAATAGGAGCACTCTCCTTGGGCACGATAACAAAAGCCTAGGATAGGTATCTTGGCTTGACAAAACTTACATCTTGGCTAAGTTAAACAGTGATAGTTGTAGTGCGCCAGTCTCTCAAAACAATGTTGAGACGCGTCAAGTGCTGTTCCCACTCGTCACTGTACACCACTAAGTCGTCAAGTAGGGCTTCTATTCTTCTAATGTTGTGGGTTCAAACTCGTTCATTATACGTTGGAATGAAGAAGCCGCGTTACTTAGGCGAAGGGGGTTGCGAGGTAGTTAAACAATCCCATCATTGAACAGTACTAAATAGACAGATATTTCTTGAGCACGTTCAGTAACGGGGACTTGAAATATAGCCTCGTAAGAGATTCTAAACGGATGACATACTGGCTCCTGACACAGGTAAATAAAAAGGTCTTCAATACGAGGTAGAGGATAACCATCAGGCAGGTGACAGAGTTCACTTTCTGTAATCAGTGCACATCCTGAAACTACCGTCAGGTTTAGGCACTTAAAATTCAGGGAGATGCCTGGACTTTACTGCGCTCAATAAGTCCGTGAGATAACAGAACTAGAAAATCAAACTCTTATCTCAATGCTTTATGCATCGTTGGATCATTCTATATGGGGATTGCTTAAATGGGTGATGCTCCCTGTACATCAAACGTCATGTACTACCCAGAGTACAACGTTTAGGAACTATCACCGAATCTATTCAGGGAAATGCAAAATCATGTTTTTAATATCACCAGCTTTATCACTCCAAGGGTTACTAAGAAAAATCGTTCTAGTGATTGTTAGAGTCACTGAATTTTCTATACGAACCTACTAATACCTCTAGAGATGTCAGGTAGACTGACGTTTTCTTCCTCTGTCTAGGAAGAATTAAAAGTAGTAGGTAGAGGACTAGCATAGTTTGACCTTGAGCTGGTTAACATGGTACACATTGATTAGATTTCTTTTTCCCAGGCGTACGTACCTATAATTTACGTCGCTAAGCTTTTTCACTTACTTCCAGGGGACCAATCATACCTGGCTTGTAGAGCAATTGACCTGGTTACTTTATGTGGGAGCCATCACTTATTTCCTGCTTTAAGATCGAGAGACACGCACGCTTGTCATAATGTTGCCTTCATTCTGTTGGGCTGAAACTAGGTTTTTCGAAGGCTAGCTCCTCTTGCGGCTGTCAAAATGTTGCTGCATTAAATGAAGGTGAAGTACTCAATGATGCGATTTGATTTTCCTGTCCACACGTTTTCAACACTGCAAGAGGGACCACGCACTTGGTGACGAATATTAATTCAATGGACTAAATCGAGATTTCTTGCTCACTTTCTCTCATAGCGAACAAAAGAAAAAGGTATACCTTCATCCCTGTCTCTGAAAAATGTTCACAATAAGCTCTCATCATGGACTTCAGTGTCTGATGAAATCTCTCTACAGCCCCTTGTGACTGTGGATGAGAATGGATGAAAGTACAGACTTTATTCCTAGGGTGGAATAATGCTTCTCGAAAGATCTTAGGGAAAGTGAAATTAGATCACTGATTGATTGTATCTCTGTGGCAATCCAACCTGGGAGAAAAATTTCATCAGCGCTCTCACAATAGCACGAGCATTAATTTTTTCTCATTTAGGAATAGCTTCGGGATAGCGTGTTGCAGCGTCCAAATAGTATAATAAAGTATTGGTTTCCTAGTTTGGTTCTAGGCAAAGGACCTAACAATCAATAATAGACGTGAGAATGGTTCACCATGCACGGTGATAGGATTGAGAGGCGCAGGTGGAGGTGTGTTTTTTTTTTTTTTGGGTGGCACACCCCTTTTATTTCCGCTGGCTTGCCTGTCACATGACACACGTGGGCAACGTCGCACAGATCAGTAATGATTCGTTCATCTTTGGCCAGGTAAAATGTTTTGCCAGTTTACTGAGTGTCTTCTTGACACCCAAATGTCCTCCTATGGGGGATATTGTGGAGCAAAATCAATGGCTTGTTCACGAAATGTAACTGGTAACACACGAGATGCTTGACTGTGGTGGAACCATATTTGCTGACAACATGCATGTATTTTGCTCCATCAGTACATCGTTAACTTTGATAGTAAAATTATCGAGATCATTTGCTTCACGCCAGTAACTGCTATATCTCTCAGTCTTTCCAGTTGACTGATCAACAAATGATCCTTGATTAAATCATCATGAGTTAGAAAGTTATCAGGTCAGTTGTTGTCCTGTACTAGGGTTGATGACCGGGAGGGAGTCAGTGTAATGATCCTGGGCGCAGAGCATCACTAAACAACCATATTCAAGCCCAAATCATTGTCATCCACTAACTCAAAGGAGACAAGGATGGTTGTTGAATCTTGTCATAGCCTCTAGTAATTGCGCTGAGAGTGATATAAAATAGGTTTCTCTTACAAGCTCTATAGGGGGCATAATTATCGTTCAGTGTTACTTATCAATCACAAGTGGTTCTTTACTTTACCAGCTGAAGGATATCGATTCCACTATCAAACAGTCACTGACCTGATGGGAAATGCAACACGGATATACCCACTGACATATAACCAGGTATAATAGCTTGCCCCTTTTTTGTTTTTTTTTTCAAAAATATTTTTTTTTTTTTAATAAATAACCTTTGTGCAGAGGCATTTTTATACAGCCCTCCATAGGCTTCTAACAATACCATCTATCTTTCAATAGGTACATCAGTTATGGGCAGTACATTTCTCTTAATAACGTCGAGATAAAGCCAGTGTTCTGAAGTAATTATTCAGTTAGATGTAATTCGCCAAATCTATTCCTTCCTCTTGAAAAGTAAGGACTCATCGCTGAACGATCTTTTCGTCAGAGACACTTTCTGTCGCTAGTCATTATCTGAGTAACATTATCTATAACAGTAGGAGAAGAGGAAATTGCATAGGGATCTTACGGTGCCTTTGTTGCTCGGAAGAGGATACGGACTGAGTGGGGGGCGCCAGCCGACGGACAGTATCTGAATCTTTTCTAAATTTAGCAATACTCCTAGCATGTCAGTTTCTGTTACAATATGTACATTTTAATTTCTTTGTCTCGATTCAGATTTCTGTCTCGCCACAGAGACAGATTCAGGATTTGTGACGTTTTCCCTGGAGTAAAGGAACGAGAAGATTACTGTAGCAGGTACATCAGGCCGGCAAATGAGCAGCTGATTTAGGTTGCAATACTTCTAGGACAATTGTTGTTACCTTGTTTCTCTGTGTTTTAGTACGTTACAAGATTCTGTGAAATGTCGAATTGTCGCTAATGCTGCAGTTTCTCAGAATATCTGAGTGTAGTATGATCGATCAGATTATTCTTGTATGTCTGCAGACATAACAGTTGTAAACTCTTCATGTAGTAACAAATGAACAAGGCTGTCATAGTTGTTACACTGGGCAGACCTACACCACTCTGAAATGCAACTTTTCTTCTCACGAGCAAAACTCTACACAAAGTTTGATCTTGTCGTTGTAACGTACGAAATGCTCTTTGTTAACTTACAGGTAACAAGTTTATACGTACTCTAGAATAGTTTGTTTGACAGCGTATAACTAATGTACTTGGCAAATGGCAATGCTGCAGTATAGGTTCGATGCTCTTCCGTCTAGCAGGTATGCAACAATGTTGCCAGTGCTTACGTGGCCAGTTAATAGCACGTGCTGGTTATCTAACACATCAATATATGTGTCTAAGTCACTTTCAAAAAACTTAGGAACCATTGTATGCAGCTTTCTGCACATTAAATGGGTCTGTGATACATCAGTCTGTTGTCTTCCCAGACGAAATTTTCTCTTTGGAAATCTTCTTGTCTCAATTTCCCTGTGCCTCTATTGTGCTGTCTGCACATAATGAGGCGTTCAAACATCTCATACTGTTCCTGAGAGATAGGGACCAGTAGGTAATGAGGATAGGGAAATTTAACATGTCTTTCTGGACTATCCTTAGGTCGGACACTTGAGGTCCAGCCGTCTTAGAGAGTCTAGATCTGGTCTAGGTAAGTAGATACAGGTGTATCATACCACTGTACTAGTATTAGGCCTGTGTCATACTAAACAGATATACTCTGTACTTATCGTGTCAGTGAAGGTAGGAGCGAGCGAGAACGGATCCTACACTAGGCTCAGACACTAGGCTCACTTTCTGCTTAGTTGCTCTTTCTTCAACTTCAAATAAATAGAGTCATACTTTCCTAATTGTTGACATAGGGCTTTTAAAATTGAATCATAAGCAGCCATCTCTGTATGAGAGGAAACAACATATCTTTAATTATGCTACTGACAGTTTCTGCGGTTGTAATTCCTGTTAATACAGTTCACTCCGAGATATTGGGATACTTTGCCAACAGTCCTGAAGTTTTTAGTGTACTTAACTCAGACAAAGTCAGAGTATCACTTTGGCAACATCACGAAAATAATTGGTATAGAGAGAGTGATTATGGGAAAACTATAATCCTAATTGAATTTTTAGTGTTGGCTTGTCTTGAGCTAGAAATCATAAACAGTATTTCCTTCTCTTGGATCAGAGACTCCAGTCAGGTCATACTTCCACCTGGTATGTTGTACAAGGACTAAACTCAAAGTTTCAGATTAGGAAAGTACTCAAAGTGTTTGATCATAGGATTTAATAGAATGTCACATCTTGACAATTTCTTCCAGCACCTTGGAATCAAGAGCATCCCGGGACAGACCCCCCATATGTTACAATAATGCGATTTCTAAAAGCTTTAGAGATCTCCAGTGAATACTAGAGAGGATGCCTCTTCTTAGAATCATCCTTGTAACTGGGTTTTTCGTAACAAGTAGTCAGTATCTTGTCCAAATATCCTATTAAAATTCAGTATTATTCAATCGTGGCTTCAGGATTACAAACTGGGAGGCTATTAACTAGAGAAATTAAAATTTTATAAATTTAATAGTTAGAGGTATTATTATAAAATGAATTAATTCACAACAATGAAAATAAAAACATCTCCTCGAGTTCAATATTATTGCGCACCTCATGCTGAAAGCACATATCACATTTATTTATTCTTAAGTACCATCTGGTACATTAAACATTTAATAAGATATTCAAATATGTACATGTAAAGTTTGTGTATGCGTGTAAGTGCTCTAAGTAGTCACTATGTCTCAAGACTCGACTAGCTTAAAAAAGTGACTGACAAGTCCTCAAATAAACTCACTTATCTTGACGCTGGCAACCAGAACAGTCTGCAGTGAACAATGAAAAAGAATGGCTTAAGCCCAATAGCTTATAAACAAGCGACTGCGGACACATCAGGATCAAGGAGATAATATAACGACTCTAAGTAGGGACCATCAGCAGATCCTCCACAAAGTTACAAAAACTCCCAATACTGAATCTAAGTTCTCAGCATAGGAAAAACCCGGACTGTGGACAATACACAGAAAACCGTACAAATTTAGGTCAGAAGCTATAGTAAGGACCCGAGATGTCAGAGTGTCTAAGCGACACACAACCTCAGATACAACGTCGAAAATCACTAAGTCTATACTATGTTCTGTGAACAGAGTTCTACAGAAACTAACAAGATTTATTGAGACAGACAATCCGTCAAACCACCAAGCGAGTCTAGAGGCAGCTGAATACTTCCGCGAGGTGTGGACACCCCTCCATCGATCACGTGATAGCTCCGTGAGCAGCACAGCTCAAGAAGCCGGCAGGTTTATAACGAGCGTACAACAGCGATAATTAAAGTAGTTTGGGACAATCATGACTTGAACCAGAGCACATATGTTAACATCCTAACAACATAAGTCAGATAACAATATAACGTCAATTAATAATATAAAGTCATACATTTCGATTTTTGCTATTACGCAAATATAAGCATATAAATTATATGAATAGATAATATACCATTATATATATATACATAATAATCATTGTAACCATTCAGGGTTGCGCAACTAAATATATATATATATAATTATTTTATATATATTATATTATATATATATATATATATATATATATATATCTATATTATTGTGACCACGAAATAGTGTATTGATCAATAACAACACGCATAGCAAGGACACGAACCATGCTTGCTTTGGCCTGTCCTCAAGATGGGCACAAACACAATGACGCCCTAATCCACTGGACCATTACGATCCTTAAGGTAGCACCTACAGTTGGCACTGAGTGTTGTACCACCTCCAGTGGCAATGTGTGTTTACCACCTCCGTGGCAATGAGTGCTGTACACTCCAGTGGCAATGAGTGTTGTACACCTCCAGTGGCACTGTGGGTTGTACCACCTCCAGTGGCACTGAGTGTTGTACCACCTACAGTGGCAATGAGTGTTTGTACCACCTCCATTGACCACTCGAGAGTGTGTACACCTCCAGCGTGGCATGAAGTGTAGTACTCCTCAGTGGCTTGAAGTGTTGGTACCACCTCCAGATGGCACTGAGTGTTTGTACCACCTCCAGTGGCACTGAGTGTTGTACCACCTCCAGTGGCACTGAGTGTTGTACCACCTCCAGTAGCACTGAGTGTTGTACTCACTACCCAAGGACACACGATGGTGCGGATGACTCTAGGCTAATTTCATTCTAGTCCCTGTGTGGTGTACTAGTTCACCAAACAGGGACTAGAATTGCGCTTGTTATAATAACGTTATTTTTTTACAAAAGTATTAATTTTTACATTAATGTAAATGAAAAATTAAATCTTTAAACGTATAATAGAAAATTTAGGAAAGGACTTGATTTTAAATGAGTTAAATGATCAATTTTACCCATTCTGCACACATTCATACACACCACACACCACCACCCCACCACACACACACACAACACACAACACACACACACACACACACACACACGTAACACACACACACACACACACACACACACACACGTACACACACACTCACACACACACACGTACACACCACACACACACACACACACACGTACACACACACACAACACACACACACACACACCCGTACACACACACAACACACACACACACCACACAACCAGAGGACGAAAAGCTCTGGTTCAGGAGAGTGATCTAGTAGCGACCAGTGAGAGGCGGGTCAGGAGCTTGGATCGACCCTTGCAACCTCAACTAGGTGAGTACACACCAAACACCACACACACCCCACCTACCACAACCTACACACCTACACACCTACACACACACCACACACCACACACACACACACACACACACACACACACACACACACCCTACAACCTACACACCTACACACACAACACACACACACAGACAACACACACACACACACACACACACACACACACTCACACACAACAGGCCTAGGTCTAATCGACATGTGCCTAGGACTAAAATGGTAACTAACACATAACACACACAAACACCACACTCACATACACACAACACAACTCACATACATACGCGGAATGACGAGTGGACAAAGACGGGATGTTCCAGAGATGGGACAACAGACACAAGAGGTCACATTTGGTAGGTTGAAGATCAGATGATCAATAGGGATGTTAGGAAGTATTTTATTCAGTCATAGAGTAGTCAGCCTTGGAATAGCCTTAGAAAGAGATGTGGTGGAGGCAGGAATCCATACATCATTGTTTTAAGGCGAGGTATGATAGAGCTCATAGGCAGGCGAGAGGAGAGGCACTAAAGTAGCAATCAGCGAAGAGCGGGACAGGAGCTGCGATCGACCCCTGAAACACAAATAGGTGAGTACAAATAGTGAAGTACACCACACACACACCACACACACGCACACACACCACATGGGGAATAACAGATCGTTTGAGTCTCGTGAATCTTTAGTAGTTTCTGGCTCAACAAAAAACCATTGCCAGGTCCGTGGAAAGTTGACAGTGTTAGTGTACATCCCAAGAAGTGTTTTCTCGAACTGTCCCAATCCGAAAAGGGGGTGACGGTCACAGTTACATAAAAACAATATGAATCAGTGCCATGAGTGCGAGTGGGAGGCCATAGACCTAATGTGGGGTGTAGGTGGTATCGCAAAAACCCATAGCAAATCAGAATAAGTGCGACCCACGCCAGGGTGATAAGAGACAAAGGATAGATGTGATAAGTAATTACAGTGAAGAAATAACAGAAGAAGCAGGAACCGTAAAGGAGCATCCTGAGGCAGTGCTGCCAGACGTAAAGTACATTGCCTTTTTTTAGTTGCAAGGAGGGTCAGGCCTGTATTTACTGACAGCTGAAGGGGCCCCCCCCGGCCCCGGGCCGGCTCATTAACCCTGCTCTGGAGAATGAATATCACACTAGAACTACTTAACAGTTATTAATAGAGAAGATCTGCGGGACGGGGACTGAAGTTTTGCACCACCAGCCTGTAGTGCACCTGCAGGCGCTAGGTCAGACAAAAATACACTAACATTCAGTTAGTAAACCTATTAAGGTATACACGAGGTAAGTACATAGGTTACTGACAAAGCAGCTTCTGTTAGAGAACCTGGGATAACCCAAAAGTCTGACAGTTGTGCTTATTTATTTTTAAATAAGCCGCAAGGTTGCGGCTGGCGGACTGATAGTGCTACAGCCAACCACTCCCATATATAACAGTAACAGCAGCAGGCTTGTGAAAACTGACCCGCGTTATATCCCTTTACCCTGTCCTTCCATCTCTCCCCACCCCCACCACAGCTCCCTCTCTACCCTTCTCTACTCTTTTTTCTTTTTTTACACAGGGTTTGACAAGGTTAGGTTAAGGATCCCTAGCTTTATTGACAAGATATTTACAGGTTAAGGATTCCTAACTTTATTGGCAAGCTAAGAGCTGTTACGTACATCTGCTCACTTGAAAGCATTTTTATTATGAAACATACAAGTAGGGAACAGGATGAAGTTGGAGACATCTGTGGGCCAGAAGTATCATCTGATCAACTTACTTTATCTTGTTGACATCATAATGCTGTACGATTGTGTTCCAGACGCGAGTCATCCTGGGAATAAATGATCTCATATGGAGCGATGTTCTGGAGAAGGGTACAGCCAGAGTGAATTTGCTGATTTCTACCTATCTTGTGGTATAGAAACTTGCTTCATGCTGTCCTCGAAGTGGATCCAAGTGTAGTATTTTGACAATATTGGCCTTGTACATAACAGTGAGGCCTCCCACATCCCTCTGAGTGAAGGCTCTGCTGAAATGACAGATTATCCAGGATGGGTCCCGGGCAAAGATGAGGAGTCTTGCTCTGTTCTCTACTTGTCAATGGAGTCGCCGATGGAAGGGGGACAGGTGAACCAAGAAAAGTGGACATACTCAAGGCGTAGAGACTTGCTTGTGCCTCACACAAAATCTTGACAACCCCTGCTGTCAAGCAGATGCGAAATACGGCGAAGTGCTGTAAGCTCCTGGGTGCCTTGTTTGACAAGATTTACAAAGTGGTTTTTCATGATAAGTATGGAGTCAAATGTCACCCCAAGTTATAACTTCTTCCCAGGTGCCAACACCCTCCATTCATCCTTACTACTGCACCGGCATTACCATCTTGGTGCTTAGAGATTATCATCATTGGTATTTTATCAGGTGCAAATGTTACTTGCTCCATCTTCCCCAAGGTGATATAGCATGACCTGGTTGATTGATGTAGTAGACCACTAGGCATTTCTTCTCTTGGATTAGTGAATGTCAGTGTACAGTCGTCTGCATATGCATCGGATTCTGGGATGAGATGAAGGTCATTGAAGTAGACATTCCATAACAATGGACCCAGAACACTTCCTTGTGGAACACTTGACCCAATAGGATGTCTTGCTGATTCTGTTCCATTGAGAACTACCCTTAGAGATTCTACCATAAAGGTAATCACTGAGGAAACATAACGTAGAGCCTGCAATTCCCAGTGCTTGCAGTTTTGTTAAGAGGCCCTGGTGCCACACCAGGTCGAAAGCACCAGTGCTACCACACAGCTGACTTTGGATTCATCCAGTGACTGGTGCCACTTAGCAGAGAGGTTTAACAACAGATCAGCAGCAGAGTAAATCCTTCCTAAAGGCCATATGATGAACAAAGTAGTGAGTGGAGTCAAAAATCTCTGTCATTTGTCTTGAGATTATTGTCTCAAGGAGCTTGCCAGTGATTGACAGGAGTGACACTGGTCTGTAGTTGCTGATTTCTGCTCTGCTCTTCTTTTTGTGAACAGGGACTACATTTGCCTCTTTACCTGTACTAGACGTGTTAAAAGATGGATTTTGAGGTTTGTTGTTACGGGTCCCTCTACTCAGCAATCTTGTGCTCAACTTTTCGGGGCCCGCCTTTTCTTGGCAAGCGTTTTAAGAAGGAAGTGCCCCTCTTCCTGCTTATTGTCCAGGCAGTTTTGGACACAGTTTTTTACAGCTAGCAAGGAGGGCCCCTTGCGGGATCAAAAATTTTGCATTTTGGTACAAAATGTTCGACA
This sequence comes from Cherax quadricarinatus, assembly GCF_026875155.1. Classification (NCBI taxonomy): domain Eukaryota; kingdom Metazoa; phylum Arthropoda; class Malacostraca; order Decapoda; family Parastacidae; genus Cherax; species Cherax quadricarinatus. Next base: position 28,002,512 of record NC_069404.1, read on the forward strand.
AAGAGGTCGCTTTCTTTTACTAGTGATGGGGTCCCATCCTGTCGAATTTGAGGTGGAAAGAGTTTTTCAGGCCCATAACCTTGTCTGTCCTTTTCCCGGGACTACCAGGTTTTTGGGCCCACCCTACCTGATGATAGCTTTCTTCTTGTGTCCTCTCCCATTTAGCGATGGGCCCCCCATTTTAACGTCACCAATATGCTTCAGGTTGCTTAAAAAATTCCCGTTTTTTGGTGGGAGGGTGTCTCTTAACCATCGCCCTGCCCATACTTAGCAGTAGCAGCCTCTCAAACGAAAACAAACTAAAGGGTGATCTTGGCTTCGTCACATATTGCCATGAGGAAATTTTTTCCTGTTGTAGATTAAGGGTGTGTCCATGAAGGGTTTACTAGGTTGTCAACCCCCCTTTGGAGAAGGCATTCCACTCTCTGTCTGTCTGTTTTGTCTGTCTGCTGTCTGTCTGTCTGTCTATTTCTTTCTCTCTCTCTCTCTCTTCCTCTCTCTCTCTCTTCTCTCCTCTCTCTCTCTCTCTCCTATCCCCCCCCCCTGGCTTCCCTTTTTTCCTCTCACTTTACATCACCCTAGCCCCCTCCTCAATCCCCCGCCCCCCTACCCTTCTCCCTAATTTCCTCTCTCTCTCTCTCTCCTTCCCCCTCTTCCCTTTCTCTTTTTTTTCCCTCCTCCCTCTCCTCGTTCTCTTTTCCCCCCCCCTCCCCTACTACCTCCAAATCTCCTCCCTCTCTCTTCTTCTCCACCTTTCCATCCTCTTCCTCCCTCCTCCCCCCCCCCCGGGCTTCTCCTCTTCCCTCTCTCCCACCTCTCCCTCACCCCCCCCCCACACAATGAAAATCCTAAGTTGTTTTGGGGAAAAATACATAAGCTCCTTTTTGGGGTTAAAAAAATTGGGTAACCCAAGAGGCAGAGACCCGGGGGTTGGGGGGGAGAACCCGGGAGGAAGAACCTGGGAGGTGAGCTCAAAAAATGGAGGAAGAGGGGGGAAGGAATAGCAGAGTTTGGGCAAGAAAATGGAGGAGAGGATAGCTGAAAAAGCAGAAAGTGGGGACATAAGTCTTAGCAGCGAAGAAAATAAAGTGCTCAGATGAGGAACTAAAAAACCTAACAGTTTTAGAGGCAGATGACATACAGACATGACTCAAATTTCTATACCAGAAACAGAAAGGGGCTGTAGGGATCAGGAAAAGATGAGCACACTAAGATCAAATGAGAGACCAAAAGAAATGAAGGAGCATACATATGAAAAACCACCAACAAAAAACTACATGCAAGGAACGCTGAGTGGGAAAAGAAAAAATCCACGAGCATAGGGGCTGCAAAAGGGCAGGGATTGAAGGGGGAACGTTTCGAGGGAAGAACAAAAACCCCTAAAGGGGATACAAAGGGAAACACATGGGGAGGAGGGGGAGATCAGTGTTTGGAAAAGGGTTCTGGAAGTCAAAGGGGAAAACACGAAAAGAAACCAGGGGGGAAGAAAGCGATAGTAGTATCTGAAAGCATGGGCGAGGGAGAAATGACCTGGGTGACAATTGTCTAGAATTGGGTGGGTTGTGAGGGGAAGGGAAACGGCCAACAAAGAAATTTTTTCAAGGCAGAATCAACTCGAACCAGGATCCTGCAGAGAAAGCACGATTGAGGACAACCGAGTACCCGGAGAGTGTAACTGATTGCGACAGAACCAAAAGAAAAGCAACTGAAGAGAGAGGGTGCAAAGACGAAAGGGGGGGTGGATTTGATAAGATACGAACCCCGACTCAGGTGGGAAGGGCAAACACACTTCAGAAACACCCACAAGGGTTCCAACCAAGAAACCCCCAAAAAACTGAAAACCCAAACCAAAACCACACCTGTTCCCCCCTTTCCCCCACACCCCCCATCACAACCCCACCCCTCGCAGCCCCCATGGGGACTCTGCCCCCCCCCCATCACAAAACCCTACCACATGCGACAACCTCAAAGCAATGAACAATCAAGACAAAATCCACACATGTTTTCCCCCTGCCCCCCCACCCCCCCATCACAAACCTCACCCTTTCAGCAGCTCCCTATGGGGCACTCTGCCCTCACCCCCATCACAAACCCACCCACACCCGCAAATCCCCACAGGCCCACCCTCCAGTGCTCCCGCTACCCCCAACCCCAATATTCTCTCCCAGGACCACCGTGATAGATAAACTGAAGGAGTGGTACAACTAAACGCAGATGGAATTAACTAATAAATATACGAGGAGTGCATGAAAGAATCAAATGAAATTCACCCAAACATCAGAGCAGCCACTTAAACAATCTCAATGTGAGACAATACATATGCAGTCTTACCACCAGGATATCAGATCCTGAGGAAAAGACACAAGAGCAGAGGGGGAGGAGGGGTTTGCACTGCACATAAAAAAACGATGGGTTTTTTGAGGATTGGTAGGCATGAACGAGGATTGGAGAAAGGGAGCTACATAGTACGTCATTCAGTCTGCAGAACAAAAGGTATTCTTACCGCGATGTATAACCCACCCACAGAAAGGCAGGAAGCCAAGAGATGAATATAAGAGAATAACAAGAGATGGTGGATCACACTGGCTGAGGTGGCACGAAGGGCTCAATCGTGCAGAGCAAAGTACTGGTTAATGGATAATTTCAACCAAGGAGATCGACTGGAAAACCGGAGCCTCACAGGGGTTCCCAAAATGGAGAAGCCAAGATGGAGGATGTGGTTACTGGAAAACCTTCATGCATCAACACGCAGGGAACACTTACCAGAGAGAGAGGGAGGATGAACCCCAGCAAGGCTGGACCTTGTGTTCACCCCTGAGCAAGTTACAGACCAATGAGGACATCACATATGAGAGGACCCCCCGCCCTTGGAGCTAGCGATCACGTAGTTCTGAAGTTTGATTACATAATAGAGTTACAAGGTGGAAGAAGGAAACAGGATTCATATGGGAAAGACCATCCTATAAAAGGGGGGACTAACAGGTATAAGGAACTTCTTGAGGGAGGTTCAGTGGGACAGAGAACTGGTAGGAAAATCAGTAAACGAAATGATGCAATATGTAACAACAAAATGCAAGGAGGAAGAGGAAAGGTTTGTTACCAAGGGCAACGGAAATAATGGGAAGACTAGAGCGAGTTCTTGTATTAACCCGAAGGTGTAATGGAGCACACAAAGTGCATTAGAGACTGGAAGAGGTACTGAAGGCAAAGGACCAAGGAAAATAAGGATATCAGTCGAAGAGCCAGAAACAAGTATGCACAGATAAGAAGGGAGCGCCAGCGACAGTATGAAAAGACATAGCATCGAAAGTCAAGTCTGACCCGAAACTGCTGTATAGCCACATTAGGAGAAAGACAACAGTCAAAGACCAGGTGATCAGGCTAAGGAAAGAAGGTGGGGAACTCACAAGAAACGATTAAGAGGTATGTGAGGAGCTCAACAGAGATTTAAGAAGCATTCTCACAGTGGAGACAGGAAGGACTCTGGGAAAACAGGACAGAGGGGAAACTCCAACAGGGAATACACCAAAAAGTGCTGGATGACATACACACAACTGAGGAGGAAGTGAAGAAGCTCCTAAATTACCTTGATACCTCAAAAGCAATGGGAACAGACATCTCCCTGTGGGTCCTTAGAGAGGGAGCAGAAATGCTGTGTGTGCCATTAAGCACAAACTTCAACACATCCCTTGAAATTGTGGGTAACTAACCAGAGTATGGAAGACACAAATGTGGTTCCCATTTTTTGAAAAAAAAAGAAACAGAAAAAAGGCACTAAACTACAGACCAGTGTCACTGACGTGTATAGTATGCAAAGCCATGGAAAAGATTATCAGGAGGAGAGTGGTGGAGTACCTGGAATGGAACAAAAGTATAAATGACAACGAGCACAGTTTCATGGAAGGCAAATCCTGTGTCACAAACCTTCTGAAGTTTTATGATAAAGTAACAGAAGTAAGACACGAGAGAGAAGGCTGGGTTGATTGTATCTTCTTGGACTGCAAGAAGGCCTTTGACACAGTTCCTCACAAGAGATTAGTGCAGAAATCAGAGGATCCGGCCCTTTTAACGGGAAGGGCAACAACAGGGGTCGGTCCTAGGACCGACCCCTGAGGAATGAATAGACTCAGACGTGTCCCTGTTCGCAGATGATTTGAAGCTAATGAGGAGAATTAAATCAGATGAGGATCAGGCAGGCCTTAAAAGAGATCTGGACAGGCTGGACACGTGGTCCAGCAACTGGCTTCTCGAATTCAATCCTGCCAAATGCAAAGTCATGAAGATAGGAGAAGGGCAAAGAAGACTGCAGACAGGGCATGGGCTAGGTGGCCAACGACTGCAAACCTCGCTCGAGTAGAAAGATCTTGGCGTGAGTATAACACCGAGCACATCAACCAGATAACTGCTGCAGCACATGGGCGACTGGCAAACCTAAGATTAGCATTCTAATACCTAAGTAAGGAATCTTTCACGACACTACATCGTGTACGTCAGGCTCATAATGGAGTATGCAGCAACAGTTTGGACCCCGCACCGGGTCAAACACGTTAAAAAATTAGTGAAAGTGCAAAGGTTTGCGACAAGGTTAGTTCCAGAGCTAAGGGGAATGTCCTACGAAGAAAGGTTAAGGGAAATCGGCCTGACGACACTTGAGGACAAGATGGTTAGGGAAGACATGATAGTGACATACAAAATACTGCGTGGAATAGGCAAGGTGGACAGAGACAGAATGTTCCAGAGAGGGGACACAGGAACAAGGGGTCGCTCTTGGAAGTTGAATCATAGGGATATTAGGAAGTATATCTTCAGTAATAGAGTGGTCAGGAAGTGGAGCAGTCTAGGGAATGATGTAGCGGAGGCAGGAACCGTACATGTATGATAAAGCTCATGGAGCAGAGAGAGGACCTAGTAGCGTTCAGTGAAGAGGCGGGGCCAGGAGCCGAGTATCGACCCCTGCAACTACAATTATCACACTGGCCGATTCCCACCAAGGCAGGGTGGCCCGAAAAAGAAAAACTTTCACCATCATTCACTCCATCACTGTCTTGCCAGAAGGATGCTTTACACTACAGTTTTTAAACTGCAACATTAACACCCCTCCTTCAGAGTGCAGGCACTGTACTTCCCATCTCCAGGACTCAAGTCCAGCCTGCCGGTTTCCCTGAACCCTTTCATAAATGTTACTTTGCTCACACTCCAAAAGCACGTCAAGTATTAAAAACCATTTGTCTCCATTCACTCCTATCAAACACGCTCACGCATACCTGCTGGAAGTCCAAGCCCCTCGCACACAAAACCTCCTTTCCCCCTCTCTCCAACCTTTCCTAGCCGACCCCCACCCCGCCTTCCTTCCGCTACTGACTGATACACTCTTGAAGTCATTCTGTTTCGCTCCATTCTCTCTACATTCCGAACCACCTCAACAACCCTTCCTCAGCCCTCTGGACAACAGTTTTGGTAATCCCGCACCTCCTCCTAACTTCCAAACTGCGAATTCTCTGCATTATATTCACACCACACATTGCCCTCAGACATGACATCTCCACTGCCCCCAGCCTTCTCCCGCTGCAACATTCATCACCCATGCTTCACACCCATATAAGAGCGTTGGTAAACTATACTCTAAATACATTCCCCTCTTTGCCCCAAGACAAAGTTCTTTGTCTCCACAGAATCCAAAAGGGGACCACTCACTCTTTTTCCTCATCAATTCCATGATTCACCTCATCTTTCATAGACCCATCCGCTGACACGTCCACTCCCAAATATCTGAATACATTTACCTCCTCCATACACTCTCCCTCCAATCTGATATTCAATCTTTCATCACCTAATCTTTTTGTTATCCTCATACCTTTCTCTTTCCTGTATTCACCTTTAATTTTCTTCTTTTGCACACCCTACCAAATTCATCCACCAATCTCTGTAACTTTCTTCAGAATCTCCAAGAGCACAGTGTCATCAGCAAAGAGCAACTGTGACAACTCCCACTTTTGTGTGTATTCTTTATCTTTTAACTCCACGCCTCTTGTCAAGACCCTCGCATTTACTTCTCTTACAACCCCATCTATAAATATATTTAAACAACCCCCGGGGACATCACACATCCTTGTCTAAGGGCCCACTTTACTGGGAAATAATATATAATAATTATAATATATATAAAAAATATATATATATATATATATATACATACATAATATATAATATAAAATAATATATATTAAAATAAATAATAATATATTATATATATAAAATATTTTATATAAATATATATATAAATTATATATAAAAAATTATATAATATATACATTTAATATATATAATATATAAAATATATAATATATATATATATATATATATATAAAATATATATATATATATATATATATATAACAACATATATATAAATAATATATATATATATATAAAATATAAAAATAATATATATATATATATATATATATATATATATATATATATAAATATATTATATATATATATATTATATATATATATATATATATATATATATATAATAAGATCACAGGAAACAGGTAATATCACAATATGCAATACAACCACAGAGAAAAAGTAGCAAAATTCCAAGCGTTATTGTGGCTTCATGAAGGAACTATAAAAAGAAAACATCAACAGGAAGGCATGCAAGACTACACCTCACAGTCATGTCACCACAAAAAGACTACACCTCACAGTCATGTCACCACAACAAGACTACACCTCACAGTCATGTCACCACAACGAGACTACACCTCACAGTCATGTCACCACAACAAGGCTACACCTCACAGTCATGTCACCACAACAAGACTACACCTCACAGTCATGTCACCACAACAAGACTACACCTCTCAGTCATGTGACCTCAACAAGACTACACCTCACAGTCATGTCACCACAACAAGACTACACCTCTCAGTCATGTGACCACAACAAGACTACACCTCACAGTCAGTCACCAAAAACAAGACTACACCTCACAGTTGTCACCACAACAAGACTACACCTCACAGTCATGTCACCACAACAAGACTACACCTCACAGTCATGTCACCACAACAAGACTACACCTCACAGTCATGTCACCACAACAAGGCTACACCTCACAGTCATGTCCCCACAACAAGACTACACCTCTGTCATGTGACCACAACAAGACTACACCTCACAGTCATGTCACCACAACAAGACTACACCTCAGTCATGTGACCACAACAAGACTACACCTCACAGTCATGTCACCACAACAAGACTACACATCACAGTCATGTCACCACAACAAGACTACACCTCACAGTCATGTCACCACAACAAGACTACACCTCACAGTCATGTCACCACAACAAGACTACACCTCACAGTCATGTCACCACAACAAGGCTACACCTCACAGTCATGTCACCACAATAAGACTACACCTCACAGTCATGTCACCACAACAAGACTTCACCTCACAGTCATGTCACCACAAAAAAGACTAAAACCCCACAGTCATGTCACCACAACAAGACACACCTCACAGTCATGTCACCACAACAAGACTACACCTCACAGTCCGTCACCACAACAAGACTAAAACCTCACAGTCCATATCACCACAACAAGACTACACCTCACAGTCATGTCAGCACAACAAGACTACACCTCACAGTCATGTCACCACAACAAGACTACACCTCACAGTCATGTCACCACAACAAGACTACACCTCACAGTCATGTCACCACAACAAGGCTACACCTCACAGTCATGTCCCCACAACAAGACTACACCTCTGTCATGTGACCACAACAAGACTACACCTCACAGTCATGTCACCACAACAAGACTACACATCAGTCATGTGACCACAACAAGACTACACCTCACAGTCATGTCACCACAACAAGACTACACCTCACAGTCCATGTCACCACAACAAACTACAACCTCAAAAGTCATGTCACCACAACAAGACTACACCTCACAGTCATGTCACCACAACAAGACTAAACCTCACAGTCATGTCACCACAACAAGACTACACCTCACAGTCATGTCTCCACAACAAGACTACACCTCACAGTCATGTCACCACAACAAGACTACACCTCACAGTCATGTCACCACAACAAGACTACACCTCACAGTCATGTCACCACAACAAGACTACACCTCACAGTCATGTCACCACAACAAGACTACACCTCACAGTCATGTCACCACAAAAAACTACACCTCACAGTCATGTCACAACAACAAGGCTACACCTCACAGTCATGTCACCACAACAAGAGTACACCTCACAGTCATGTCACCACAACAAGACTACACCTCACAGTCATGTCACCACAACAAGAATACACCTCACAGTCATGTCACTACAACAAGGCTACACCTCACAGTCATGTCACCACAACAAGGCTACACCTCACAGTCATGTCACCACAACAAGACTACACCTTAAAGTCATGTCATCACAACAAGACTACACCTAAAAGTCATGTCACCACAACAAGGCTACACCTCAGTCATGTCACCACAACAAGAATACACCTTACAGTCATGTCACCACAACAAGGCTACAACTCACAGTCATGGCACCACAACAAGACTACACCTCACAGTCATGTCACCACAACAAGACTACATCTAACAGTCATGTCACCACAATAAGAATACACCTCACAGTCATGTCACCACAACAAGACTACACCTCACAGTCATGTCACCACAACAAGACTACACCTCACATTCATGTCACCACAACAAGACTACATCTAACAGTCATGTCACCACAATAAGACTACACCTCACAGTCATGTCACAACAACAAGGCTACACCTCACAGTCATGTCACCACAACAAGGCTACACCTCACAGTCATGTCACCACAACAAGACTACACCTCACAGTCATGTCACCACAACAAGAATACACCTCACAGTCATGTCACTACAACAAGGCTACACCTCACAGTCATGTCACCACAACAAGGCTACACCTCACAGTCATGTCACCACAACAAGACTACACCTTAAAGTCATGTCATCACAACAAGACTACACCTTAAAGTCATGTCACCACAACAAGGCTACACCTCAGTCATGTCACCACAACAAGAATACACCTTACAGTCATGTCACCACAACAAGGCTACAACTCACAGTCATGGCACCACAACAAGACTACACCTCACAGTCATGTCACCACAACAAGACTACACCTCACAGATATGTCACCACAACAAGGCTACACCTCACAGTCATGTCACCACAACAAGAATACACCTTACAGTCATGTCACCACAACAAGCTACAACCTCACAGTCATGTCACCACAACAAGACCCACACCTCACAGATATTCACCACAACAAGGCTACACCTCACAGTCATGTCACCACAACAAGAATACACCTTACAGTCATGTCACCACAACAAGACTACACCTCTCAGTCATATCACCACAATAAGACTACAAACCCCCAAAATATGTCACCACAACAAGGCTACACCTCACAGTCATGTCCACAACAACAAGGTACAAACCCCACAGTCATGTCACCACAACAAGGCTACACCTCACAGTCATGTCACCTCAACAAGAATACACCTCACAGTCATGTCACCACAACAAGGCTACACCTCACAGTCATGTCACCACAACAAGGCTACACCTCACAGTCATGTCACCACAACAAAGGCACACCTCACAGTCATGTCACCACAACAAAGACTACACCTTACAGTCATGTCATCACACAAGGCTACACCTCACATTCATGTCACCACAACAAGGCTACATCTCACAGTCATGTCACCACAACAAGAATACACCTTACAGTCATGTCACCACAACAAGGCTACACCTCACAGTCATGTCACCACAACAAGACTACACCTCACATTCATGTCACCACAACAAGACTACATCTAACAGTCATGTCACCACAATAAGACTACACCTCACAGCAATGTCACCACAACAAGGCTACACCTCACAGTCATGTCACCCCAACAAGACCACACCTCTCAGTCATGTCACCACAACAAGACTACACCTCACAGTCATGACACCACAACAAGGCTACGCCTCACAGTCATGTCACCACAACAAGACTACACCTCACAGTCATGTCATCACAACAAGGCTACACCTCACAGTCATGTCACCACAACAAGGCTACACTTCACATTCATGTCACCACAACAAGAATACACCTTACAGTCATGTCACCACAACAAGGCTACACCTCACAGTCATGTCACCACAACAAGACTACACCTCACAGTCATGTCACCACAACAAGACTACACCTTACAGTCATGTCATCACAACAAGACTACACCTCACAGTCATGTCACCACAACAAGACTACACCTTACAGTCATGTCACCCCAACAAGACTACACCTCACAATCATGTCCCCACAAAAAAGACTAAAACCTCACACCATGTCACAACAACAAGACTACACCTCACAGTCATGTCACCACAATAAGACTACACCTCACAGATATGTCACCACAACAAGGGTACACCTCAGTCATGTCACCACAACAAGACTACACCTTACAGTCATGTCACCACAACAAGGCTACACTTTACAGTCCTGTCACCACAACAAGGCTACACCTCAAAGTCATGTCACCACAACAAGACTACACCTCACAGTCATGTCACCACAAAAAGACTACACCTCACAGTCATGTCACCACAACAAGGCTACACCTCACAGTCATGTCACCACAACAAGACTACACCTTACAGTCATATCACCACAACAAGGCTACACCTCACAGTCATGTCACCACAACAAGACTACACCTCACAGTCATGTCACCACAACAAGACTACACCTTTCAGACATGTCATATCACCACAACAAGACTACACCTCACAGTCATGTCACCACAACAAGACTACACCTCACAGTCATGTCACCACAACAAGACTACACCTCACAGTCATGTCACCACAACAAGACTACACCTCACAGTCATGTCACCACAACAAGACTACACATTTTCAGTCATGTCATATCACCACAACAAACTACACCTCACAGTCATGTCACCACACAAGAAAACACCTCCACAGTCATGTCACCACAACAAGACTACACCTCACAGTCTGTCACCACAACAAGACTACACCTCACAGTCATGTCACCACAACAAGACTACACCTTACAGTCATGTCACCACAACAAGACTACACCTCACAGTCATGTCACCACAACAAGACTACACCTTACAATTATGTCACCACAACAAGACTACACCTCACAGTCATGTCACCACAACAAGACTACACCTCACAGTCATGTCACCACAACAAGACTACACCTCACAGTTATGTCACCACAACAAGACTTCACCTTACAGTTATGTGACCACAACAAGACTACACCTTACAGTCATGTCACCACAACAAGACTACACCTTACAGTCATGTCACCACAACAAGACTACACCTCACAGTCATGTCACCACAACAAGATTTCACCTCACAGTTATGTCACCACAACAAGGCTACACCTCACAGTCATGTCACAACAACAAGATTACACCTCACAGTTGTGTGACAACACCCGACTCTTTGAAACCCACCTGATACTCTTCTCAAGTGTTAATACTGATTACTATTAATTACAAGTGAATCCAATTTATATAACCCAAAAGAAATATTCATATTATTTTCAAAACTGCTTTTTATGAATCATTATTCAATTATATTCCTATCGACCATGGACTTGCTTGATGCAACTTTCTCAGCTTTTTTGAAAATCAATTGGATGTTTAAAATCTCTCACATGAATAAATAGAGCTTTAGAATCTTGTCCAATTCTAAAGGTATATTTATGTTGTTTTAATCTTAGTTCGAGACTTTACCAGTTTTTGGGCCCTAAAAACCCCGTTGAGCCCAGGTGAGTGTCTCAATGGGCTTTTTTTGTGAACGCAGGCTGGAGCCGCACTGTTGTTAGATAAAATATATAATATAAATATAATATATATATATACATATATAATATATATATATATATATATATATATAAAATATAATATATATAATGAAATATTAACATATACATATTATTGTGACCACGAACGAGTGGTATTGATCAATAACAACACTGCACTAGCCAAGGACTTGAACCCATGCTGCTTTGGCTTGCCTCATGGTGGGCGAAAACACATGATGCGCTAATCCACTGGACCATACGAGCCTCAAGAGTTGTGCATCCAGTGGCAATGAATGTTGTACTCGCTACCCAAGGACACACGATGGTGTGGATGACTCTAGCTAATTTCGTTCTAGTCCCTGTTTGTTCATGGTAACAATAATATAAAATACTGCTCGTTGAACTAGTAGAGTGGATTAGGGCTTCATGTGTTTTAGCCCACCATGAGGCAGGCCAAAGCAGCGTGGGTTCGAGTCCTTGGCTAGTGCAGTGTTGTTATTGATCTATACCTCTCTTTCATTTACCTTCAGTTTACCTGGAGAGAGTTCCGGGGGTCAACGCCCCCGCGGCCCGGTCTGTGACCAGGCCTCATGGTGGATCAGAGCCTGATCATCCAGGCTGTTACTGCTGGCTGCACGCAATCCAACGTACGAACCACAACCCGGCTGGTCAGGTAGCGAGTTTATGCGCTTCTCCAGTGCCTGCTTGAAGACAGCAAGGGGTCTATTGGTAATCCCCCTTATGTATGCTGGGAGGCAGTTGAGCAGTCTCGGGCCCCTGACACTTATTGTATTGTCTCTTAACGTGCTAGTGACACCCCTGCTTTTCATTGGGGGGATGTTGCATCGTCTGCCGAGTCTTTTGCTTTCGTTGTGAGTAATTTTCGTGTGCAAGTTCGTTACTAGTCCCTCTAGGATTTTCCAGGTGTATATAATCATGTATCTCTCCCGCCTGCGTTCCAGGGAGTACAGGTTCAGGAATTTCAAGCGCTCCCAGTAACTGAGATGTTTTATCTCCGTTATGCGCGCCGTTAAGGTTCTCTGTACATTTTGTAGGTCAGCAATTTCACCTGCCTTGAAAGGTGTTGTTAGTGTGCAGCAATATTCCAGCCTAGATAAAACAAGCGACCTGAAGATTGTCATCATGGGCTTGGGATCCCTAGTTTTGAAGGCTCTCTTTATCCATCCTGTCATTTTTATAGCTGATGCGATTGATACAATGTTATGGTCCTTGAAGGTGAGATCCTCCGAAATGATCACTCTCAGGTCTTTGACGTTGGTTTTTCGCTCTATTTTGTGGCCGGAATTTGTTTTGTACTCTGGTGAAGTTTTTATTTCCTCATGTTTTCCATATCGGAGTAATTGAAATTTCTCATCGTTGAACTTCATATTGTTTTCTGCAGCCCACTGAAAGATTTGGTTGATGTCCGCCTGGAGTCTTGCAGTGTCTGCAATGGAAGACACTGTCATGCAGATTCGGGTGTCATCTGCAAAGAAAGACAAGGTGCTGTGGCTGACATCCTTGTCTATGTCAGATATGAGGATGAGAAACAAGTTGGGAGCGAGTACTGTGCCTTGTGGAACAGAGCTTTTCACCGTAGCTGCCTCAGACTTTACTCTGTGACTACTATTCTTTGTGTTCTGTTTGTGAGGAAATTATAGGTCCATCTACCAACTTTTCCTGTTATTCCTTTAGCACTCATTTCGAGCGCTATTACGCCATGGTCACACTTGTCGAAGGCTTTTGCAAAGTTTGTATATATTACATCTGCATTCTTTTTGTCTTCTAGTGCATCTAGGACCTTGTCGTAGTGATCCAGTAGTTGGGACAGACAGGAGCGACTTGTTCTAAACCCATGTTGCCCTGGGTTGTGTAATTGATGGGTGGCGATCTTGCTTCTTAGAACCCTTTCAAATTTTTTTATAATACGGGATGTTAGTGCTATCGGTCTGTAGTTCTTTGCTATTGTTTAACTGCCCCCTTTGTGGAGTGGGGCTATGTCTGTTGTTTTTAGTAACTGTGGGACGACCCCCGTGTCCATGCTCCCTCTCCATAGGATGGTAAATGCTCGTGATAGGGGCTTCTTGCAGTTCTTGATGAACACGGAGTTTCATGAGCCTGGCCCTGGGGCAGAGTGCATGGGCATGTCAATTATCGCCTGTTCGAAGTCATTTGTCGTCAGGATAACATCAGATAGGCTTGTGTTTACCAAATTATGTGGCTCTCTCATAAAAAACTCATTTTGATCTTCGACTCTAAGTCTGGTTAGCGGCTTGCTAAAAACTGAGTCATATTGGGACTTGAGTAGCTCACTCATTTCCTTGCTGTCATCTGTGTAGGACCCATCCTGTTTAAGTAGGGGCCCAATACTGGATGTTGTTCTCGACTTTGATTTGGCATAAGAAAATAAATACTTTGGGTTTCTTTCGATTTCATTTAAGGCATTTAGTTCTTCCCGCGATTCCTGACTCCTATAAGATTTCTTTAGCTTAAGTTCGATGTTTGATATTTCTCCGACCAGTGTCGCCCTTCGCATTTCAGATATATTGGCCTCTTTTAGCCGCTCTGTTATTCTTTTCCGTCGCCTGTAAAGGGAGCGCCTATCTCTTTCTATTTTACATCTACTCCTCCTTTTTCTTAAAGGAATAAGCCTTGAGCATACATCGAGTGCCACCGAGTTAATCTGTTCTAGGCATAAGTTGGGGTCTGTGTTGCTTAGTCTATCTTCCCAGCTCATATCGTTTAGAACTTGGTTTACTTGGTCCTACTTTATATTCTTGTTATTGAAGTTGAATTTGGTGAAGGCTCCCTCGTGACTGATCTCATTTTGTCGGTCTGGGGCTCCGCGCATACATGTTGTGATCTGAGTATATTGTTTTTGATATGGTGACATTTCGCATCAGATCATCATTGTTAGTGAAGACGAGGTCCAGTGTATTCTCCAGTCTAGTAGGCGCTATTATTTGCTGGTTTAAGTTGAATTTTGTGCAGAGATTTAAAAGCTCGTGTGTGTGCGAGTTCTCGTCTGAGCTGCCTCCTGGTGTTATCACTGCAACAACATTATTTGCAATATTCCTCCATTTTAGGTGCCTCAAGTTGAAATCCCCCAGGAGCAAGATGTTGGGGGCAGGAGCTGGATGATTTTCCAGACAGTGGTCAATTTTTAACAGCTGTTCCTGGAATTGTTGGGACGTTGCATATGGAGGCTTGTAGACTACCACAATGACTAGGTTTTGGTTATCGATCTTTACTGCTAAACTTCCAGTACATCATTTGAGGCATTAAGCAGTTGTGAGCAAATAAGTGACTTTGAGAAATACAGGCCGACTCCCCCTTTTGCCTGTTCACTCTGTCGCATCTGTATATGTTGTAACCTGGGATCCATATTTTGTTGTCCAAGTGATCCTTTATGTGGGTATCTGTGAAAACTGCGAACATTGCATTTGCCTCTGCAAGCAGTCCACGGATGAAAGGTATTTTGTTGTTCATTGCTGGCTTTAGAGCCTGTATATTTGCAAAGAAGAATGTCATCGGACTGGGGGGGCTTTTTTTCTGGCACTAGTATCTGTATCTGATGGTTTGGAGTGGAGGCCATCGACTGTGGTTCCACTCCAGAAATGACTGGATTTGGCGTACGATTTCTGCCATTTCCTGCCAGTTTTTTTTTTCCTTCCTGGCACTAAAAAACCTCTCCCTCTTGAGTGGCTGTGGTTACCCAGGTTTTCCCATGGCCTGGATGTTTTGTATCTTTTTTGTCCCCTTTAGATGGTGTGCCTGTCAATTTAAATTATAGCACAGTCTTTCCTGTACTGAAGAGAGAGACATTTCTGGGTGAAAAAGCTTACAGGAAGGGAGTTTGCATTTTCCTGTTGTCATATGGGCACGGCATTTTCTAGGGTGGTCAAAGTTGCACGTCCCATCTGCTTTTCAAGATTTCCCATGCCTGCAGATACCAAGTGCATAGTATGTGCACAGGCTTGGTTTCCGTTTGCTTTGGGTTTTTGTGACTATTCCCTTTTCGTGGTCACAATAATATGAAATACTGCTTATTGAACTAGTACACCAAACATGGATTAGAATGAAATTAGCCTAGAGTCATCCACACCATCGTCTGTCCTTGGGTAGTGAGTACAACATTCAATGCCACTGGATGCACTACTCTTAAGGATCGTATGGTCCAGTGAATTAGGGCGTCATGTGTTTTCGCCCACCATGAGGTAGGCCAAAGCAGTATGGGTTCGAGTCCGTGGCTAGTGAAGTGTTGTTATTGATCAATACCACACGTTTGTGGTCACATTAATATAAAATACTGTTCATTGAACTAGTACACCAAACAGGGACTAGAATGAAATTAGCCTAGAGTCATCCACACCATCGTGAGTCCTTGGATAGAGAGTACAACATTCAATGCCGCTGGATGCGCTACTCTAAAGGATCGCATGGTCCAGTGGGTTAGGGCATCATTTGTTTTCGCCCACCATGAGGCAGGCCAAAGCAGCATGGGTTCGAGTCCTTGGCTAGTGCAGTGTTGTTATTGATCTATACCACTCGTTCGTGGTCACAATAAAATATATACATACATACATACATAGTTTTTTTAAACACGTCGGCCGTTTCCCAACGAGGCAGGGTGACCCAAAAAAGAAAGAAAAATCCAATAAGAAAGGAAAAACTTTCATCATTCAACACTTTCACCATCACTCATGCATGATCACTGTCTTGGCAGCGGCGCTCAGATACAACAGTTTAGATGTCCCTCCAAACTGCCAATATCCCATTGTACTCCCCATTTTCAGAACTCAAGTCCAGCTAACCACTTTCCCTGAATCCCTTCACAAAATATTACCCTGCTCTCACTCCAACAGCTTATCAGGTCCCAAAAACCATTCGTCTCATTTCTCTCCTATTAAACACGCTTCTGCACGCTTGCTGGAAGTCCAAGCCCCTCTCTCGCAAAACCTCCTTTACCCCTCCCTCCATCCTTTTCAGCGATGACCCCTACCCCACCTTCTTTCCCCAACAGATTTACACGCTTTCCAAGTCATTCTATTTTATTCCATTCTTTCTAAATGACCAAACCACCTCAACAGCCTCTCTTCAGTAACTCCACACCTCCTCCTAATTTCCACACTACGGATATTTACACCATGCATTGCTCTTAGACAGGACATCTCCACTGCCTCCAGCAGCCTCCTCGCTGCAGCATTTGCAACTCAAGCTTCATACCCATATATGAGTGTTGGTACCACTATACTCTCGTACATTCCCTTCTCTGCCTCCATGGATAAAGTTCTTTATCCACAGATACCTCAATGTACCACTGACCTTTTTTCTTCATTATTTCTATGGTTTACCTCATCCTTCATAAACCCTTCCGCTGTCAAGTCAACTCCAAAAAATCTGAAAACATTCACTTCTTCCATACTCCCTCCCTCCAATGTGAATCCTAATTTTTCTTTATCTAAATCGTTCCATACCCTAGTCACCTTACCCTTATCTGTATTCAAGAAAATATACGTGCTATTTATGCTGAGAAGAGGAGGGATGGGGTATACAGGTTTGATGCAAGGAAGGCTTAGATTCCTTAGACACGACTTGGAATCTTGATGGGTACTCAAACAGTGCTAAGCTTATGGTGTCCTGTGTTTTCTGTTTTATTTCATTATTTTCGTCAGTTTCCAGAGTGTTACACTCACTTGTATTACTTTCTCTTGTAACCCATATTATTTTATTCATTATTTTATTAACAAATCTGCCGTTTCCCACCATGGCAGGGTGCATCAAAAAAGAAAAACTTTCATCATCATTCACTCCATCACTGTTTTGCCAGAGGAGTGCTTACACTACAGTTATGAAACTGTACAGTGCAGACACTGTACTTCTCATCTCCAGGACTTAAGTCCTGCCTGCCAGTTTCTCGGAATCCCTTCATAAATGTTACCTTGCTCACACTCCAACAACACGTCAAGTCATAAAAACTATTTATGTCCATTCACTCCTCTCAAATCCGCTCATGCATGCTTGCTGGAAGTCCAAGCCCCTCGCACATTAAACCTTCTTTACCCTTTCCTTCTAATCTTTCCTAGGCCGACCCCTACCCCACCTTCCCTCCACTACAGATTTATACACTATCGAAGTCATTCTATTTTGTTCTGGCCTCTCTACATGTCCGAACCATCTCAACAGCCCCTCCTCAGCCCTCTGGATAATAGTTTTTGTAATCCCGCACCGCCTCCTAATTTCCAAACTATGAATTCTCTACACTATATTCACACCACACACTTCCCTCGGATATGACATCTCCATTGCCTCCAGCCGTCTCTTTGTTGCAACATTCACCACCCATGCTTCACACCCATAACTATACTATCATACATTCTCTTTTTTGCTTCCACGGACAAAGTTCTTTGTCTCCACAGACTCGTAAGTGTACCACTCACCTTTTCCCCTCATCAATTCTATGATTCACCTCATCCTTTATACACCCATCTGCTAGCACGTCCTCTCCTAAATATCTGAATACATTCACCTCCTCCATACTATCTCCCTACAGTCTGATATCCAGTCTTTCCTCACCTAATTTTTTTTATCCTCATCACCTTACTCTTTCCTATATTCACTTTTAATTTTCTTCTTTTACATACCCTACCAAACTCATCCACCAACCTCGGCAACCTCTCTTCAGAATTTCCCAAAAGCACAGTATTATCAGCAAAGAGCAACTGTGACAACTCCCACTTTGTGTTAGATTCTTATCTATTAGTCCCACATCTCTTGCCAACACCCACACATTTACCTCTCTTACAACCCCATCTATAAATATATTGAACAACCATGGTGACATCACACATCCTTGTCTAGGCCTACTTTTACTGGAAAATAATCTCCCTCTCTCCTACATACTCTAACATGAGCCTCAATAACCTCGTGAAAAACTCTTCACTGACTTCAGTAACCTCCCTCCTATTCCATACACCTGCAAAATCTGCTACATTTCCCCCCTATCCACCCTGTCATATGCCATTTCCAAATCAATAAATGTCACAAAAAACGTCTTTACCCTTATGTAAATACTTAACACCTATATGTTTCATTGTAAAACTTGGTCTACACCCCCCCCCCCACCTTTCCTAAAGCCTCTTTGTTCCTCTTCTGTCCTATTTTCCGTCTTACTCTTACTTCTTTCAATAACAACTAGACCCTACACTTTACCAGGTATACTCAGCAGACTTATTCCCCTATGATTTTTGCACTCTCTTTTATCCCCCTTTCCTCTATAGAAAGGAACTATGCATGCTCTCTGCCAATCCCTTGGTACCTGGAGCTTACCTGGAGAGAGTTTCGGGGGTCAACGCCCCCGCGGCCCGGTCTGTGACCAGGCCTCCTCACCTCTTCCAAACATTTATTACATAATTGCACCAACCACTCCAAAACTATATCCCCACCATTTCTATCTTTATTTCATCAATCCCAGCTGCCTTACCCCCTTTTATTCTCCCCACTGCCTCACGAACTTCCCTCACACTCATAACTGGCCTTCTGCTCATTCCACCAAGATGTTATTTCTCCTTGCCCTATACTCGAAATCACAGCTTCCCTCTCTTCATCAACATTTAATAATGCATCAAAATATTCCTTCCATCTTCCCGATGCCTGTAACTCTTCATTTAATAACTCTCCTCTCCAATTTTTAACTATCAAATTCATTCATTCCCTAGGCTTCCTGAACTTATTAATCTCACTCCAAAACTTTTTCTTATTTTCATCAAAATTTCTTGATAACTTCTCATCCACTCTCTCATTTGCTCTCTTTTTACATTACTTCACCACTCTCTTAACCTCTCTTTTTCTCTCCATATACTACTCCCTCCTTGCATCACTTCTACTTAGAGAAAACCTTTCATATGCTAACTTTTTCTCCCTTACGACTCTCTTTACATCAATCCAACAGTCACTCTTCTTCCCTCCCGCACCCACTTTCCTATAACCACAAACTTCTGTTGAACACTCTAAAACTACATTCTTAACCCTACCACATACGTCTTCGACCCCATTGCCTATACTCTCACTTGCCCATCCTTCCTCCAATATTTGCTTATATCTTACCCTAACTGCCTCCTCTTTAAGTTAAAAACCTTCACCTCTCCCTTACTTGCTGCCTCTGTTTTCCTTGTATCCCATCAATCTTTTACTCTCACTGTAGCTACAACTAAAATGTGATCTGATATACTTGTGGCCCTACTGTAAACATGTACATCCTGAAGTCTGCTCAACAGTCTTTTATCTACCAATACATAGTCCAACAAACTACTGTCATTACGCCCTACATCATATCTTATATAGTTATTTATCCTCTTTTTCTTAAAATATGTTTTACCTGTAACTAAACTCCTTTCTATACAAAGTTCAATCAAAGGGCCGCCATTATCATTCACACGTGGCACCCCAAACTTAACTAAATGTTTCTCCTACTTCAGCATTTAGGTCCTCTACCACAACTGTTCTCTCACTTGGTTCGAAAGTTCCTACACATTCGCTTAACATCTCCCAAAATCTCTTTCTCCTCTACAATCCTCTCTTTTCCAGGTGCATACACGCTTATTATGACCCACTTTTCGAATCAGACGAATATTTTAATCAACATACTCCTTCAATTTATATATTTATATTGCCTCTTTTCCTTCTGTAACTGATCGTTCAACATTATTCCTACCCCTTCCTTACCTCTAACTCTCTCAGATATTCCTGACTTAATCCCATTTATTTCTCCCCACTGAAATTTGCCTACCCTCTTCATCTTTCTTTCGCTTAGGGCCAGGATATCCTACCTTTTTTCATTCTTAACCTCAGCAATCATCTCTTTCTTAACATCTGCACTACATCCACGCACACTCAAGCATCCCAGTTTTATAAGTTTCTTCTTCTTTTCTTTTTTAGTAATGTATACAGAAGGGGTCACCAGCCCATTGCTCCCGGCACTTCAGTCCTCTCATACGTCTTACATGGCTTACGGAGGAAAGATTCTTTTCCACTTCTCCATTGAGAACAGAGGAAATAAAGAAGTAACCAGAGGTATTAAGAAGTAGCAAGATATACCTGTGTTTATATATAATATATATATATATATATATATATATATATATATATATATATTTATATATATATATATATATATATATATATATATATATATATATATATATATATATATATATATATTATATACTGTGGCACCTGTGCCAAAGACTGTGGGCATCCCGCTCTGTGACTTTGGCACAATATCGCCCAATTAAGAATACCTACCGGGATTATCATCAACAGGCTGGTGTGTGAATATCTGCAACTCGTTTTTGAAAGGGCTATAAGACTGCATTTCCTCTCTACCTTCAGAATCATGAAGCGCTGTGTATGTGAAGTCAGTGAGGAATCATAACGGTCACGTATGGGTAGGAGAGGTCGGTGAGGGTAGGCCACATGGAGGAGGAGGAGGCAGAGGTTGAGGGGTAAAACTGTGTTCCCCCATTCCCCTTCCCCTTCCCCAACAGGCATGCATACAGTGTGCACTTGTTACGATAATGGAGTGTTTGTTCACCATTTGTGTGTAGTGTATATAGTGTATAGTGCACAGTATGTGCTTAGTATGCGCATGGTATGCGCATAGCATGTGTAGAGTATACTGGTGTGTCGTTTGTAGCGGAGGCTGTACACAGCGTATAGTGGTGTACTATGACGTGTCGTGGGAGGGAGTGAGTGCCCTACCCCGACGGGCCTGCCTCACTCATTACACTTCCTCCACACCTCCCTCTCCACCATAAGGACGGGAGACCCCTTTTCTCCCCTCCACCACCACCATGAACTACAATGTACCATATACCCTTCAGCCTGGGCTTACCACACATTTTGAGGTATGGCAGATGATGCAGCCAGCCAGCCACGAAGCCAGGGAAACAGTGTACCCAACAATGAAATAAGAGGCACATGTCAGGTGTGTGGATAGCTTCGAGCGTGTACAGGGATGACCGTATTCGTTCACACAACGGTGTGCGGGATCACATAGGCCCCCAGCAGAGAGTAGCTCACAGCCTCCACAGGCAGATGACAATTCCAATGGCAACCTACTCATTTCCAAAAACCTTCTGCTGGCATTCAAGTTCACTGCTAGTGTACCCTATCCTACATTCCTAAATCGGCTCGCCCTTATACAGCAGGGAAATTCAAATACCTTCTTAAGCAGGTGAATGGAGGTTCCCCTAACTTAGAAACCCGAGGCACCATTAAAGCAAGGCACAACCTACTCCTGTTCGGCAATGTCTGTCTTGCAGTTCCTGAAAGATGAGGCAATCTGCTAACCACATCAGTCATCAAGCAAATGTGCAACTGCCCATAAACGGATAATTGTGTCCCTCTGCCCAATCATCGCAGGAATCACAGAGGTAGACCCAAGAAAAATTCCACTGAAAACGAGAAAATTTGAGCACAGGTTAACAAAACATCGAAGAAGGTAACAGTGGGAGCAATCAGAATAATTACCAGTGACGACACTGTAGATCCCAAAGATGAGACCACAGCCCAAGCACTAAGAGACAAGAATCCAGCAAGGGACACCATAGTCGTCAACAACAACACTGAGAAAGACCTCCATCAATGAACAATTAGTTTTGCCAGAATCAGAAGTCTACAAGGCGATAGTGTCATTTCCAGCAGGATCTGCAGGAGGTTACAGTGGAATTCGACCACATCTCAAAGAGATGGTAAATCCAGTACTCGGCTCATCTGCATCAATTCTTCTCACCGAGTTAACAACTTTCGTCAACAACTGTCTGGCTGGGCGGATCCCAGAAGAAATTAAACCATTCTTTTTTGGAGCCTCATTATGCACTTCGATGAAGAAGGATTGGGTAATCTGGCACATTGCTGTTGGTAACACTCTTCTCCGTCTCGTTGCCAAAGGAGCAGTAAGAAACATTCACCTAGAAGTTGCCAGTTCACTCCAGCCACATCTACTGGGTTTTGGGGGTCTCTCAGGCAGTGAAGCCGCAGCTCATGCGACAAGGGCCTTATTACAATCCAGGGACAATAAAACCTGTTATCCTGGGTGTAAAGGGCAGCAAGGAGCAGAACAAACACAGCTGAATGACTTTGAAATATATTTTCCTTCACCGAGAGCAATGTGGATATTTACTCATATGTACCCTATATACAGTTGAAAATGTATGTGTACAACACGAGTTAGACTAGGCCAAGACACAGCCTGGAGACAGAATGGACAACCGTGCTCAACCAGCTCTAGTAAGGAAATGAACAGGGTAGGCAGGTGGCTGGTTACCACAACACATCTATGGTTGCTAGACCCACCTTCTCATTGACTGAACCTGGGTACTGATTGAACGATGGGGCCCCATCATTTGACCCTAGTACTGGTTCACTGGTTGGAGAGATAGCCTTTCAATGAGGGTGTGTACATGCGCCTAATAAAGGTTATATGCTCTTTGTATGCCACAGGCCTACATCAGGGACCTACCAGAAGACAAGGCCATAGTCAAACTTGATTTTAAAAAAAAATGCCTTTAATATGGCGAAGAGAGCTGTGGTCTTGCGGCCATTCGGGATTGGTTCCTCAGTCTTTTCACCTTCGTTTATAATGGGTTACAGCAAACACTCAATTATTTTGTTTGGCGAACATGAAATTCCCTCATTAGAGGGTGTTCAGCAGGGTGATCCACTCGCTTCACTTCTCTTCTGCTTAGCAGTTAGAGAACTAACTTCCAGCCTATGCAGCGAGCTCAACATCTGGTACCTGGATGATGGTACTCTGGCAGGTACTGAAGAGTCCCTGTTAGAGGACGTACAACTGGCGAAGAAATAGGGAGAAGCCTTGGGACTCATCCTCAATCCCTCAAAGTGTGAAATCATCACAATGAATCAGGAAATAATCAATGCTGTGTGAGCAATCCTCCCAGAAATCTCTACTACCACTTTATCCAACAGTACCCTCTTGGGAGCACCGCTGGGACACCAGGCCATCAAACCAGTGCTCAAGGGCAAATGAATGACCAGAAGAGAATAGAGGAGAGAGAATAAACGATCTTGATGCCCATGATGCTCTGTAGCTCCTCAAAAGATGTCTTACTATGCCAAGACTCACTTCCTGAGGTGCACACCCTCTTTTGACAACCCAACACTCGATGAATATGACGCACTCCTGAGATAAACCTTTAAGAAGGCACTGAATCTGTCACTAAAAGATTAGGAGTGGGATCAGGCAACCCTCCCAGTGCGACTGGGAGGCATAGGGGTGTGCAAAGCAATTCACCCCTGCATTTCTGTCTTTGTGTTTAGCTTCCAGTAAATTAGTCAAGAAGATTGTCCCCTAACGCTTGAGAGATGCTGTAGGAGCTCAAGACCCCAGGTTCACTGAAGCAGCCAGGCGGTGGGACACCCTTGCAGGCTCATCCAGTAGACCAGCTCCTCCCAAAGAACACAAACAGTCCCACTGTGACTAACCGATCATGGAAAAAATCTCCAACACAAGGCTCACCAACGCTTCAGGAAAGGACAAAATTTTTCTCTTATCGGTGAAGGCACCACACTCAGGAGATTTCCTTCTAGTTGTTCCCAATTCCTCCCTGGGCACTCGACTCGACCAACAGGCCATTCGGATTGGTGTTCCACTTCGCCTAGCCTCCCCTTTCCTCAACGGACAATGGAATATTTGAGGAAAGGCAGGGGTGATCAATTCAAAATTATGGTTTTTGTGTGTCACACATCAAAGGAAGTATGCCAACATGAGGGGGTTAAAGACTTCATAGATAGAAGCCTCCCACACCCTTTCCCCACCCCAAAGGGGAACCCCCAACAGAGGTCGAGGGAATCAAAGCATCCTGAGGAGCCACTAAGTACCCTGGGGGGAGGAAAGGATTGCCGGGGACAAACAATGCTGCCACACTGGCAACACCTGTTGACATACACCACGATGGAGGCAGGGGGCTCCCCCAAAAGGGAGTGTGGAAAATTTAAATTTTACCGGGATGTAACCAAAAGGGTCATACCATAAAGGGTAACAAAGAAATTTTCTTTATCAAGGTTACAGAGACAAGTAAAAAATTTGGGACATTTGGGTAGCAAAAAAATGTCCCCCTTCGATACCTACACAATCTATCTCCCAAAAACCCGGACCTAATTAATTTCAAATGAAATATACATCACCAGGAATTTTGGAAAAAACTTTAATATAAATTTTGTGGACTATATTAAATTTTAAAATGTGAAACAATACATTGAAGGAAATTTAAATAATAAGACTCACCGTTTGTCTGGAGATTACTTGTATGTCATACACAAACCCCGCCGAAATATGAAAAAATACGGCCAAATTTCAACATAAAATAGACATGACTTAGCGGGGTTCCAGTTGTTCGTCCATTCGACTTCTCAATTAGCAGGACTGCAATTCCAAAAATTTTCTGTTCCTTTTTGGGGAAGTTTCAACCACAATTTAACTTCCGACGAAGAAATTTTCACTTTCACTAACGTCCTTTTACCCCATTCAAAAAAGGGCGTCTCCCCCCCGGGGACGCTCACCCATCGCTGTTCTTTTTTTCAAATTTTTTTTTATTACCTAAAAAAATTTTTCCATCAATTTCATACAAAATACACTGTATTTTTGGAAAAAAACGTATTTTCTACACTGCGGCCGGGCGGATTCGTTGCTAAACACTCAAATACCCCTTTCCCTTTTAGGAGACATTCCACGGTTCTGGCTTGAGTGGCTGTCTCCTATGGGTCTTACTAAGATTTCATTGTCCGCACCCTTGGTCAGCGTTCCCTTCAATACCCACTCTGTCATTTTCCCTTTTAATTTTCTTTTACTTTTGATTGAATACCTTTTAATTCCCAAAAGGAATAAAATTTATTAATCTGTGTAAATTTTTCCCCCACGAAAAACATTTTACTTTCCCGACAACACCTTTGCACGGGGTAAATGTCAATAACCATACCACGGGGGGGATAAAACCCGCATCACAGAGCTCAAACTCCAACCGTCGCATTACCACGGGCCACTACCACAATAAATTCATTTTAACACTTTGAGGGGGCTTGAGCTAGAGTTCGTCACGGCCCCCGCTAGCTGGAGATTCGTTTGTAAAAACTTGCATTTTTTGTCACAGTGGTGCCTACTAGCCTTCCATGGTGTAGAAATATACCTATTGGACGAAACTTATGTGGCTAGCGATCCATGGGTAACGCAGGTCGGAGTTTTAGACTCTCTGATCGCGGGGCTGTCCTCACTATGTATGGTTTGTTTGCAATTGTTCATTACAATGTCAAAAACTTTGCCCCAAAGGGCCCAATGTTTTGATTTGTTCATATCAATTAAACAATGCACCTGGTTAATTTCTGTCTATTTTCTGCCTCGTCCCCAACAAAAAGTGTTCATGTAGGGAAGAAGAATTCCCTTACGCCACACATTAGACAATGATCAATTTCTTTTTTAACATTTAAAATTTATCACTAACACGCCAAACATTTAATCTTCATCACTTTCTTCAGATTACTCTATAGACAGGGGAGCTTCCAATTTCCTTCCACATATTTAATGAAAAATTTTAAAACACTGCATCAGGTGTATCACTCATTACGAAGGGCCTTTTTTTATCCAAAACTCCGCCTCCACCAACACCCCACCCCCAAATTCCTCCAAATGAATCTCTTTTGGATAGTACTGTACAGGCACCTCTTTACGTGCCTATCATCTTTTGTACGCTCCCCCCTGCCAAGGGGCCTGAAGTAAAAAATTCCAGGGACACCCCCGTTGGGTTAACAGAGATTGAACATCGTTACTCATATTTTAAATTTTATCAAAATTTAGCACCCCTTCAAAATTTTGGGGATTACCGAAATCATCATCTTGACAGGTCCCTGCTGCAAATTTTCGAAAAAAACGTAAAACTGTTCTGCAGACAAGCCCGAGCCACTTCTAAATGAACTCCCCCACGTGAACAAGCATACATCACTTTCAGAAACACCAAACTAAGTACCTTTTAAAAAATTTTGGGCCCACAAAATTCTCAACCTGTTACACAAAGGGTTTCACTAATTGTACACCTTTTTTGGCTTGTGGAGGACCTGGTAATATGGAAAGGGCACCCACAGGGTACATTTTTACACAAGTTTTTAACACCCTTTTTGTATTTTGCCTCCTTGTAGAATCCAAAATTTTTCCCTAATACAATTTAAGGTATTTGTACCCAACCTTGCATTACTTTTTATGGGCATTTAAAAAAATTTAAAATTTTTTAGATGATGAATTTTGGCCATAAATAGGGTGTTTACATAACACCCAATTCAGCTTTTTGTAACCTACCTCGCAGCTAATCTTTGTTTTCAAAATAACCCCCAAATTTCCTATTAAGGAACCTTTCACAATTTTTCTTTCCATCATAAATTTTTAAACTCTTTTCCATAGATTTTTCTTGTCCCCTCTTATCCAATATTCAAGGATTAAAAACTTATAGAGACATTCATCTTTTTTAAAATTTAAAAAAACCCAATTTAGTTAATTGATTAGTTTGGGTAAAGAAAAACCCTATTTATATCAATGGCAAAGGAAGGACAAACATTGGAGGGGTTGTTTCATAATTTTCAACAGGAGTAATATACACCTTTGGGTACGGGCCCAATTAGCCTTATTTACCAACCACTTGGCCTTTTAAACCCCTATAAGCTTTTACGAATTTACAAAAGGGTAAACCTCGAGACTAGAAATCACGGATTCTCCTCACCGGGTATATGATTAAATGTTAACTATGCGACCCAAACATTAACTTCTCTTGCATCTGATTAATTTCAGCGACTCTTTTTTGTACGTAACAATTTTATTTTTTTCCCATTCAAATCCTTTGAAGGGATACCTCCTTATCAACCAAAATTACAGTGTCGCTAAATTTATTTCCTGCAACTTATTTCTTATATAATTAGCAATTTTGACACCACATAAAGGGCTTTAAATTCAACGAGCGGGGAAACTGTTTTTAATTGGAGACATTTTAGCCTTAGAATATCAAGTGAAATAACACTTTTACATTAAAGGGAAGCAACTGCTCCAAACGCCAATTCGAAGCATCCAAAAAAAAGGGAAATTTTTTTTTCTCATCTGGTTTGGGGCCCCGGCGTGGAACCCAACATTGGAATTTTTTCATAATCCCCAAATTAACCCCCACCTGTTAAAAATTCCTCAGGCAATTTTTCATCCAAGCACATTTAAGCTTTCCATGCTTCTTTTTATTAATATTTTTCCCCTCTTAAGTAAAGAGTGACCAACCTGTAAAAACAAAACATTTGGAAACTTCAGCAACAAACTCTCTTAGAAATTTTAAGGGAAACGTAATTATTGGGTTTTAACATTAAAAAATCTCTCTCTTATCCCAATTAACCCTCTTTTATAAATTTTTGGGTACTTCTCTCCGGGGTAACTTTACTTATTTTTCCTTTAATTTGGCGAATTACTTTTCCATCCCTCGGGCATATTTGTACTTTGCATTATTTTATTACCCTCTCCATAATCTTACATTTCCTTTTCTTTTACGTCACCCCAAAATTGTCCACATAAAATTGTTTTTCATTACTTTACTCATGGTTTTTCCCGTCGTTTATCGTTGCTTGAATTGGAACGACTGGAGAAGCACCAAATAATACACCCCCAAAGAAAAGGGGGTTTTTCAGGGGGCTAATGGGTCACTAGAATTCTCAGGCAAAAAAAGCGGGTACAACCATGTCACCCTCTTGTAAACCCACCTTAGGAAAGCTTACTTATGTCAGCGCCGTAAAAGGCAAATTCTTCACCCGAAATTTAATAAGATATCTCTAATTTTTTCCGTCAACACAGATCTGTCATAAAACAGTCATTTAAACTGGGTACTTTTTTGTTACTCCTGGCACTAAAATTTAAACCAGTCTCAAGGGGGTTTAAGAATCCTTCTTCACCCGTGATGTGAAAAAGTGACCAAAATTTTTTGGCTTTGCTCAGGAGGTACCTCTTCTATAAATTTTTTAAATTTAATGTTCAGAAATTAATCACTAGGGGCAACAAAAAATTCTGGTGTCTTACTCGTTTCGGAGCTGACCTTTTAATGTCCATTTTCATTCTGTAATTAGGGGAAATTCGGGATGGTTCAGTCCCCCACGGAAGCTACCCATATTGTCCGATTTAAAAATTTACTCTCTCGGTACTGTTCCTGATAAATGAATCGTCTGGATTAATTCATTTACATTTTTTCCCCAATGCTGTCTAACCCCAAAATTTTTACCGGGCTCAACACCATCCCTATGGAAGAATTATATTGGGGCACGATTTCATAGTAAGACACAATTATAGTATTTTAGTTTTCCCCTAGCATGCATTATTATTTTGAGGAATCCCCCCCATACATTACAGGCCCCGCAGCTTTAAAAGGTAAACCCCCCATTTTTTTTTTACCCAAACCCTTTACAAAGGAGGTATAAAAGTCCTACCCATCAAAATATTAAATTTGGGGCTACGAACATTTACACAGAAGGTGGGAAATTTTCTAATGTGAAATCTTTTTGACTTTACTAACCCTACTGTAACATTTTCCTGGATCACTACAATTACGCTTAACACG
Organism: Cherax quadricarinatus; assembly: GCF_026875155.1. NCBI lineage: Eukaryota > Metazoa > Arthropoda > Malacostraca > Decapoda > Parastacidae > Cherax > Cherax quadricarinatus. Next base: position 28,032,121 of record NC_069404.1, read on the forward strand.
TTTTTTCCATTGCCCAACCGAAAGTTTTCATAAACAGGCATACAACGACCCTTTTTTTTTCTGAGAGAAAACCAGATAAATTTTTTTTCTGTTGGTTTTTTTCCCCATCTGTACTTTCACCAATTAAACATTTACCTTAATGAAAGTACGTTGTGATCTCTGGATAATAATGCAGTTAAATTTTTGACTTGTGCCATTTTTAAAACAATTTTACCCGTAACACAGGATTGTTTTGTCGGATGTCTACATTTTCATTATTATCAACATTATCATATAGATCCTACCATGACTATTGGGGTTTTTCCTTTGTATATTGATAAAAGTTGTTTTAATTTTGGGATGACAATCCTTTACAAAGTGTTTCCAAACTCCTGATACATCTGCAAATTCCTCCAATCTTTTTAATTTTTTTTATTCCTGAAGTATCATTGCAATTCTTAGAAAAATAGTACCCTTGCAGAAAAAAAATCTCTCTTTTCTTTTACTGGTTTCTTAAACTGGGCTGCCTTAGGAGGGTCAATCTTCTTACCTTTGAAGAACATTGTTTTGATTTTTGCTACTGATAGTACCTTCACTCTTTTAGGAAAGAATTTTGATTAAAACATTGGGGTAATTTTCCCCCTTAGAAACTTTACAATACCCAGAGTTTTTTATGTTCGTATCAAAAATGATTGGTTTTGGGGGTCTGCACTAACAATTATTTTTGTAGACCTGTCTCATTTCCTCCATACCAAATAACCTTTGTATCTTGGGGTTTTAGAGCCATTCAAGTGTTTTACGTTTAATTTATTCTGTCAATGAAAACTCGTAACCAGTCTGATTCCTTCAGATTTTATTTTTTTCTTAAAGTTTTTAGAGTGCTTTTCCATTTTTAAACCCAAACTGCAGTAAACCTTTGTAAGAGTGATCGAATTTTTAATTAACAAGCTATTTACAGATCCAACCTATTTTGTTCATATTTCCATAAGTGACCTTCAACAAGTCAACTGATTCTTTTTAAAAACATTACATTGGGGGAAAAGGGTTGTATAATATTGAGCACCTCTTCTTATCTGTCCCTTTTAGTAAAATAA
>NC_069404.1:28038193-28072454 GCF_026875155.1 Cherax quadricarinatus
CTTTCCTACATACTCTAACTTGAGCCTCACTATCCTCGTAAAAACTCTTCACTGCTTTCAGTAACCTACCTCCTACTCATACACCTGCAACATCTGCCACATTGCCCCCTATCCACCCTGTCATACGCCTTTTCCAAATCCATAAATGCCACAAAGACCTCTTTAGCCTTATCTAAATACTGTTCACTTATATGTTTCACTGTAAACACCTGGTCCACACATCCCCTACCTTTCCTAAAGCCTCCTTGTTCATCTGCTATCCTATTCTCCGTGTTACTCTTAATTCTTTCAATAATAACTCTACCATACACTTTACCAGGTATACTCAACAGACTTTTCCCCTTATAATTTTTTCACTCTCTTTTGTCCCATTATGTAAATTGTGAACAACGATGGCCCAACACTGACCCCTGAGGAACAACGCTTGTGATGTGTCCCCATTCTGATTTCTCCCCATTTATGCAAACTCTCTGCTCCCTATTTGTCAGCCATGCCTCTATCCAGGAAAAAATTTCTCCTCCTATTCCGTGTGCCCTAAGTTTCCTCAATAGCCTCTGGTGTGGAACTCTATCGAAAGCCTTACTGAAGTCCATATACACAGTATCATATTCATTACCATGATCTACCTCCTCAAACATCTTAGTGAAAAAAGTCAGTAAATTCGTAAGACAGGAACGCCCCTTTGTAAAATCGTGTTGAGATCCATTAATCAATCTGTGCCTATCAAGATGGCTGCGAATTACTTCGGGAATTACTGATTCCATAAATTTTCCCACTATTGAGGTAAGGCTTATTGGTCAATAGTTTGAAGCCAAGGACCTGTCACCTGCCTTGTAAATAGGTATTACATTTGCCATTTTCCACTTATCAGGCGCTATGCCAGTTTGTAGTGATGTGTTAAAAAGATTAGCCAAAGATATGCTAAGTTCCTCTTTACATTCCTTAACACCCTTGCAAACAGTTCATCAGGGCCTTGAGATTTGTTAGGTTTTAGTTTCTCTATATGTCTGAGGACTATATCACTAGTTACAGCAATCGTACATAGTTTATTATCCTGTTCTACATAATCTATTATTTCAAGAATATCGCTAGTATTTTCCTGGGTGAAAACTGAGAGGAAGTAGGTATTGAGAATTTCACACACATCCTTATCACTGTCAGTGATCTGGCCAGAGTATACTCTTAAGTGGGCCAATCTTGTCCCTGATCTTACTTCTGTATACCTGAAAAAACCCTTTTTGGGTTAGTCTTTGAATCCCTTGCGACCTTAGCCTCACAATCCCTTTTTGCTTTTCTTATTCCTTTCTTTATTTCTCTCTTTAATTGATATATTGATTTCTTAACTGCCCATCCCCTCTTCTGATACGCCTATATATGCCTCTCTTTTGACCAATGAGATGTTTTAATCTATTGTTCATCAATTTGGGATAATTTTTGTTAGATCTAATTTTCCTACTCGGAACAAAAGTTTTTCTGGGCAGCTAGAACTATTCTCTGAAAAACGTCATATTGACAACCAAGATCACCTACCTGACCCATAGTCAGGATATCCCAATTTAGCCCACCCAGGTAATTTTTCAGTCCCATGAAGTCGGCCAAGCGAATATCTGGGACAGAGATTTGATTGAAGTTATCTGGGTAATTCCATGATATATTGAAACTAAGTGATTTATGATCACTTTCCACAAGCTAATCGTTAACCTCAAGATTATTAATTAGTGAATCTTAGTTGGCAAGAACCAAGTCAAGCAGATTGTTTCCTCTAGTTGGTTCTGTCACAACCTGTTCTAAAAAGCAATCCTGAACCGTATCAAGAAAGTCACTAGACTCAAGATTTCCTGTCATATTGTTCCAATCAATTTGTCTAAAGTTAAAATCTCCCATTATCACAACATTTTCATATATAGACTCCTTATGAATTTCGTCCCATAACAGCTTACTGACTCCCTATCAAGGTTTGGAGGCCTATAAATCACACTCAAAATTAATCTGTCACATCCCTTGAGAAACTGTAACCAAACAGATTCTGTGTTCGACGTTTATAATCTTATATCATGCCTAAGACATCAATTTAAATTTTATCTGACATACATTGCCACTCCACCACCCTTCCTGTTGATCCTATCAGTGTGGAATAGTTTATAACTCTGTATGTTGCATTCAGAAAGCTTTTCTCTATCTTTCACTTTGAACCAGGTCTCTGTTATACCAATAATATCTATATTACCTACACTTGCAAGTAACATTAGCTAATGTATCTTATTTCTTAGACTCCTACTATTTGTATAGTAAACCTTAAGGGAGCTAGTCACTCGTTGCCCTCTACTATCTCTCTTTGTTAATCAATTGTTCTGGCATTACTGGCAGCTTTATTTTGAATATTGTCTTTTAAACATATCCCTGAGGTATACCAGTAATAACTGCTGCTTTTAACCCTAATACTGCAGCCTGATTGTTTCCCACAAATACCCATACCTCTGTAATCTATGAGTTTAAATTCCTAGACAAGTCTTCAATTACCCTCTCAATTGAATTGGCTAATGCAACCACTCCATCCCCAGAGAGATGAACCCCATCCCTTGCATACATATCACAATTGCCAAAGAATAGGTCCCAGTTATCAATGAATGGGATTGCAAGTTCCTTGCAGTACCTGTCTAGCCAGCAATTTATACCAATTGCTCTGGACATCCATTCATTTCCCACTCCCTTTCTAGGCAAGATGCTACATATGACTGGGATCCCTCCAATAGACCTAACTACTTCTATGTCTGACCTGTACTTATCCAGCAGCTCCTCTCTCCTGCCCTTCCCAATGTCATTACCCCCAGCACTAGGACAGAAAATGGGCTTGTTCCCATTACCTGCCAAAATATTATCCAACCTGCTATGTCACCAACACCAGCTCCAGGAAGACACACTCTCTGTCTGACTTTTCTGTCTCTGTTACAAAGTGCACAGACCATATACCTTACCTGAGAATCGCCTACTCTTAAAATATTCTTACCTTGATTAGCAGGGAAATCAGTGGTACCTTCTACCTCACTACCCACTGAAGTACACTCGTCTTGGAGATCAGATAATCAATTTCCTTCCTTTACATCTTCTCTATTTACTCTCATCTTACTTCTTCTTGAACTGTGAACCACTTGCCACTTAAAGTGGCTTCTACCATAACTGCTGGTGACTATTTCCTCCTTACCAGCTAAATCCTTCTCACACTCGCTCCCAAACTCATCTATGCGAAGCTTCAGTCTCCTATTTTCCACCAGAAGTAGAATCTCCTTCTTCAATACTGGAACCTGAGATTCTAAAACACTACAACAAGCCAGGTGCTTGGTAACAGCCCACGCTAACTCCCTAGAGCTTAGGCAGGTATATATATATATATATATATATATATATATATATATATATATATATATATATATATATATATTATATATATATATATATATATATATTATAGGCAATGGAACCTCGGTAGTCGAACTTAATTCCTTCCAGAAGGCTGTTCGAGTGCCGATCTGTTCGAGTATGGAACGAAATTTTCCCATGAGAATAATGTAAATTAGATAAATTCATTTCATACTCCCAAAAATACAGTTACAGCGACTTTGCTTTGTATTTTCCTATGGTATTTATGAATGTATTCTCGTTTTCTTGGTCTCATTTGATTGTATGGGAATGGGAAATATATTATAGAAATAGAGATGATTTTGAATGTTTTACTTACTAAAATTACCTTGAAACTGAGCTCAAATTAGCGGAAATGTTCGATTTTTGCTGATGTTCAAGAGTAAACAGATCACGCCACGCGTCCAGTACACGTCAACTGGTATGTCTAATATGCTTTCACAAATGCGCTGATGTTATTTATACCATTTTTCAATAACGCAGTAGTCTGCATAACAGTAAATTTATTTTTGTGTGAATAAAAATTCAAAATGGAAAGCAAGCGTAATATAAGAGGGGTCCGATGTTGGAGGTGCCACTGGGGAGAGAGGGGGGATGGCCAGCAGTATCTGATGAGTCGTCTTGACAGCCGGATACTAGCGGCGGCACAAATACAATGTTGTGTAATTATGCTAATATTAGTAATAAAGGTTATCTATCACATTTTTTTAGCTTGATACCTGAAACTCGATACATAAACTAAAAGCTCAATAAAGTCGCCGAAATTAGTAATAAAAGGAATATTATATGGAGTGGCAGAGGTGTTTACATCAGGACAAATACACACTAACCAATTTTCTTTTTCTTTGGCTGTTATCGCTAATCTTCTAAGGCCTCATAGTGACTTATTTATACAAATAATACAAGAAAAAAAACTAAAAATACGAAAAACCACGAAATAGTTTACAGTGAAATTCAGCGGAGTTTTGGACTAAGCGACAGCTGCGGGGAGACTGACGCACATGTTCTGGCAATTGTGTTTGTCTGGTCGAGTGCCGAGCAAATGATCGACTACCGAGGTATTATTTACCGAACAAAACGTTCCAGTACCGAATTGTTCGAGTATGAAGCTGAGTACCGAGGTTCCACATATTCGAAATGCTTAGATTGATTTCTACTGATTTATGGCAAAAGCAAATTTTCAATCTACTTATTCAGCAAATTGCATCCTTGTCAAATAGGCCAAACTGGTTGATGATTGTAGGATTTGGAGAGAGAAAGAATATTTTTTTTATCGTTGCTGATATCACTCAATTTTATTTTTTGACAGCACACTCAGTATTTCAAGTTTGATTTTGAACAAAAAACTGAAGGTCACGCTGAGCTTGTTATTGCTGCTGGAGAAGGTGACGCTAAAACCATGCAGCGACTGTTGAAGACTGGCGTGCCTCTGTTACCTATGGCTGCTCGTGCTGATCCACTGCTTCATGCAATACGACACAACCAAAGAGATGCTGTGTTCTTGCTGTTAAGTGCTGGTGCTCCTCTCTGCAATCAATCAATAGAGGATGTGACACCCTTAGAGGGAGCGCACAACACTCTTGGACTCCCAGCTGTTTTTCCTGCTCTTATCCGCATGGTACTCTACATTTTGTCTATCTAAACTATTTTGTTTTGTCTATATTTGTGTGCATATAAAACTCTTGATTGTTACAGTTTAAATCAGCAATTGTCTAAAAGTATATTTTAAATTTATGCCTCTTAAAACATTTGAATTATTTATATATATATTTGTCAATATCTCATAAAAAGCATAACCACAGGATAAATTGAAAAAAATGTTATCTAATTTATTTGTAGAATTAAAACTTACAGAATTAAGATTCCAGAATACTTATAAAATGATTTGTAATAGAAGGCTGAACTTTTTTTTGTTTTAAATTACTATAATAATGAAGGAATTATATTTTCTGAGGAAAACGTCACCTAGATGGGCTTTATCTGGTCAGTAGAGAATGCTTGAGAAAAATTAAATTAAATATACAAGTGACGATGAAGCACTTTTTGAACTGCGCCTTACAATTATGTTGTTATTCTACCAGTTGTTCCCACTTGTAGTTTTTCCACACACTTCAACAGTACGTTGTGCAGAAGTAACACCAATATCTCAGTTGTTACTTTCACTTCCATCATGACTTTAACTAGAGGCAAACATTACCATCATAATGCAGGTCATTATTAGTGGGAGCAAAGAACGTTAATGTGTATTAATGATAGTTTGTGTTGTAAATCGAGACACAAATAATCTCTCACAAAATGGACAAATAGTAAGTTATCAAAGAATGAGAGAAAAATAACGATGACTGCACTCTGCCCTTATTAGCAATTTTAACATTTTTATTCCAAATGTGGATTACTTCATGTTAGCTAAGTCAAGCTTTAGGAATATTTACAACTTTAGCCAGGCATCAGGGACACAATATAATATAATAACAATATCTTTATTTCTACAAGTACATATACAAGGTATACAGACATAGCTGACATAGATAATATACTACTATATAGAAAGCCGCTTGTTATGCAGAGCATATCTGGCAAATTAGGTCAGTTTTGTCCCAGGATGCGACCCACACCAGTCGACTAACACCCAGGTGCCCATTTTTACTGATGGATGAACCGGTAAAGGAAATACGCCCAATGTTTCCACCCTTTGCCGGGAATCGAACCCAGATCCTCACTCTGTGCAGCGAGAGCTTTTGCCACCAGGCCACGGTGTATACCATACAGTGTACTCTAGCAGCAAAATTATCCCACTAGCCTCGCCCTTCTTTTTCTATATCATTATTCTTTACTGAGTGGATAAAACCCATCATGTGAGCGAAATGTTTTCGTTAATTAAGGAAACCACTACGTCATAGTATCATTTACTTCATTTTATCTGTATTTATATAAAATTACAGCTCCAATTATCAATTGTATTAATATAAATTAGAAGCTGTTAATATTCATGATTTTTCTTTGTCACCAGGCATACAGTGAGAAGATACAGAGGGGAGGAAAAAAAATTTTTTTAAAGGGCCCTCTAAAATCAAAGGAAAAAGAGGAGGAGGAACTTTTTCCCAGGTTAGGGAAATTTTTATAAAAAATTTTTTGAATCTTTGGAAGTTTTTAAATTTTTAATACTGGAAAGTAATAACTAGACGAACGGTAAAAAAAGCGAGAGATTTACTGTGTACTCAGCAATTTCATGGCCTCTCCCTCCCTTGTTTTCTAGGGGCTTAAAAGTTTTTTGATTCACCCTTTAAAAAAATTGAAAAAATCCTTTAAATTTTGGCTTTCCTTTGGGAAAATCACTTTGATACAAAAAGCCCAACTCTGTTTTAGGGGACATGAATATGACTCCTTTTCCCTTTTCCCTTTGCCACTTTCTTAAAATTTTTGCCTTCAGATTTTACTGCAAGAATTTTGGGGTGAATAAAAAAAAAAGTACTTGGGATATTTGTTCGGGAAACATGACCGAAACGAAACTAAAACGAAGATGAAAAAAATTTTCTTGAAAATTATTAAAAAAATCAGTAAGGTGAACCCAAACAAGACTTAAAAATTTTCAAAAACATTACCCGGAGCGCCCAGTTACTTTTTTTATATCTTTTAGCTAAACATGCCCTTTGTTTACATATTTTTCTACCCCTGCGAAAAAATTTTTTTAAAGAAAAGATAAAATAGTTAGTAAGTCATTTTTGACTGTACGATGTTGCACGTCGCCTCTATTAGGGACGTTTTAAATATGATCGAGTATCTTTTGTATCGAAACCCTAAACTAAATAAAGTTACTCTTGGGGAAAAACTCTGCTGCTCATCTTTCTGCCATTGGAGGACACAAAGAATGTTACCAAATATTTTAGCAAGAATGAATGATATCCAAAAGGGAAAAAAAGTGTAAAATTAACTAACAGTGCAGAAATTTAATGAGAAAAAATTTTAAGAATCGCTCTAATTGTCAGATGCCCCCCGATGACTCGTGAAGAGGCACTATATGTCAAAAAAGAAACCCGAAAAAATGGAAAACGAGCACATGAACCCTTTTGTACATTAAAGGAAATTATCTAAAAATAACCAAACCCCGATGACTTGATTTATGTTGCAGTTAATTTAACGGTGTGAAGAAGAAAAATTTAAAGGGGATAAAGGATAAAAAAAACAGAAACAACAAACCCCCTTGAAAGTATTGAAGGCAGAATTCAAATAAAACCCTTCTTTAAATGGACCTCTTTTTGGAAGAAAAAGAGATTTTTCACGGCAACTTTTTTTGACTTCATGTATGAAGTATCTCCGGGGTTTTGAAAATCATGTGCAAAAGTTTTGGACAGCATGGGGGAATTTACTATAATCTCAAAGGGGTCTTCCACTGAAAGGGGGTCACCCTTCAGAAAAAGAATTTGCTAAAAAAAATAAAGAAAGCAATTAAGAAATTTTTGTAACAAATCATCAGATTAAAACCCGATATATCAATTGCAACCCCCTTTTCTGCTTCACCACGCATAAAGGTGGTTACATACCCTGGGTTTGGAACCCTAAATATTTCTGCTTGGGTGGTTTCTTACAAACGTTTCCCAAAACTGAAAGGGTAAACATTCCGTTTAAAGACAGAGAAAAAGGTCTGATTCATTACCAATGTTCCTGTGGGTGGAATATACGTAAAAATCGAAAAAAGAAACCAAATACTTCAAAGGGTCTTACGAAGATGGGCAGAAAAGTTTGGTTTTGCTTTCCGCCTTCTTTTGAAAAAATTTCCTTTTCAACTTTGGTTTTCTCCAAAATTCAAAACAAAGAGATACACACATCATGGGGAAAACTTGGTCGGTTGGTATTGGGGGGTCGGGGAAAAAGAATCCTTAAAACAACTATTCAAAGACGAGAAAAAACACCCACGAGTTTCAAAAAAATTTTTTGTTTGATTTGAGTTTTGTCAGTTTTATAGTCGGCAACAATCAAAGGTCAGGAAAATGGGTTCCCAGACCAGATGTGGGTTTCTTGGGAAAAACTTTATCAGTGTGCGGGGTCCTAGAATATCTTGAGTCACTTAAGAAAAAACGATAACTTCTGATCATGCTGTTTACGATTATTTTAAAATTTTGTGAACGAGTGTAAGGCTCAGCAGTCACAGTTAATGACTGGTGATGAAAGATTGATTTATTGATGAATAAAAGTAACAATGTAGTGGTTTGAACAAATTATCAGAAGTTCACAAATCTGAAAATAAAATAGAAAGAACACTTGACTTAATAATTTTCTGAAAGGATTAAAACATTTCAGGTTTTATTTCTAATATGTGAAGTTGTTGTATATGTTGTAAAAGTCAACTACCATCTATATTTGCCTCTTCAGGAAAATAATAAACCGATGGCTTGTTAAAGATAGATCCATTTTGTCTGATAAGCTTTTTCTTTCACGTTTCGGGAAGGTTGGTAGGTAGTACTCCATTGTATAGTAACTCTTTCCTAACTTCACCATTCCTTGTGGTGAATGATCCATCCTGGCATAGACTTTAACAAAAATTATATGAAAACTGTGTAAGCGTAAAATTACTACGTTGTTTACGACTGGGTTAAGTGTTGCAAAATGCTCAAGACACTCAACACAAACTTCCCCTGTTTGAGGGAGTTGAGATCTAGTTCTTGGTTCACATTAAGAGGACAGTAACCTTCTTAAGATTCAAATTTTTCAAATTGGCAATGCTGTACCACTTATTTTATTCTTACTGGCAACGGTGCTGTATAGCCCTTGTGGCTTAGCGCTTCTTTTTGATTATAATAATAATAATATTGGCAACAGTGTCAACAACATACCCAGAAATACTTACGCATATTGAGTGATAAATAAAGGTAAGAAAAAGTTGAAAAATAACAATTCTAATGAAATAAATAAGTAGTATAGAATAGTTTAATTGGTAACATTGTATTAAGCAAATACTATGTTAATTAATTATCTTACAGTCTTAGTTTAGTTATCAAAACAAGTCATAAAATAATTCCAAAAAGAGAGAAAGAAATCGCTCAAGAATTTCACACTTTAAAAAAATTGTAAAAAAATGATAAATAATAACAAAAATATGTAAATGTCTACATTGCTCCACATCATATCAATAACTCATATTCATAACTCCATAAAAAAAGAGGCAAAATTGTTCGAAACTTCCGAAAGCTGCGTGAAGAAAACTTTAAGTGAGAAAGTGGCAGCTACACAAGAGTTACTACAGTGTAAAATTCAAGAATTTTAATTTTATAATAATAAATAAAGGAGTTACAGGTAAGGACCCTTAATGGGCGAGGTGCAAGGGGGGACAGGAAAAGAAAGATGGGGGAGAGGACCTCTCGGGGGGCCCTTGGCGGGTGAAGGCCTGGTCAGAGGAATTAGCACTGTGGGTCTTCTTCCTCAGACCGAACCTAATTCCCCCCCATTCCCCTCCCCTACCCATCCTCCCCTTTTTTTCCATTCCCCTCTCCCCTCCCCCCCCTTTTGCCCTTCCCTTTTTGGCCTTGGGGTTTTCTCCCACAGGCGCGCTAGTTCCTTGGGGGGGAAAAAGGACACCGGGGCCATCCCATTCCTTTGAGGTTCTTGGGGGTGGCGTTTTTTTGCCGTGGAATCGGAATTCCGGGGGATGTCCTGATCCCCTCCGGTATCCGGGAGTAGTTTGGGGGTTCTTTTGGGGACGGGGGTATCTCGGGAACCCCCTTTCGATTCCGGGGTAGTGGCCAAAGGGAGGTATGCTTTGGGGCGGATACCGGGCCGCCCTTTTTTTGTCCACCGAGGTAGTGGGGCAGATTGAGGTTGCTATCCCAATTGCTGGTTTACTGGCATAAAGGGGTGGTTTTGGCAGGGTTCCATGCTGCTCTGCGTACTAGGGTGTTAGGCCCTCTTGGGCCGGAGGGAGTTCCCCGGCCCTTCATTCCCCCTGGGAATTTCCCCCCGCTCCCCCCTTTTTTTTTTCTTTTTTTTATTTTTATTTTTTTTTTTTCTTTCTTTTTTTTTTTTTAAAAAACAAAAAGAAAAAGGAGTAACCTCCCCAAAGGCCCCCTAGTCCCATAAACCACTCCCCCCGGGGGGCCCCTTCTTGATACCGAAACCCCATTCTGACCCTGCCTTGTGTTTAGACCACTCTTGGGGGAAACACCTGTGCCCCGTCCCATTCGGTGCGGTTTCCCACCGTTTCGGTACCGGGGGGCTTCGACTGACTCCTTCGATTTGTCTAAACTCCGTTCCTTTGACTATGCTTCCGGCTCTCCCTCTACGGTACGGAAATTTTTTCGAATGCCCCCCCATTTCATCCGGCCCAAACCCCGTCCTACTCCTAACCCCAACGTCAATCTCCTGGATCCCGTCGTTCCCTTCCCATTCACTCGGAAAAGACCACACGTCAAGCACCCCTCTCCACGCTCAGTTTGGGGCCCACAATGGACTAAATTCTTTACTTAAACCCAACTTTTCTTCTGCCACCTTTCTACCATATATTCCCAAAGCCTCTGCGTCATTTGGCAGAGATATTTCATTTCACGCTCAAAGTGGTACGCCATGTCACTGCCAGAAGCTACCCAACTCATACTTCTCTCCTTTCAAATTTTCGATACTACTCCTATCACTTTTAAAAAAACACTGTCCCCAATTCTTGTAGTGGACTGTCTTTCTGCCCCATCCATGTCCAAAACAAAAATTTCCAGTCATGGGGCAAGACATTTTTGACAGCTGAACTCCGGATCTCCCAATCCTAAAAGTAAAACACTTATGTCCTTCCTCCCCGGGGGGAGACGTTACCCTTGCAATGGGGGCTCGTTTAAAAATTTTGACAGCCGAAACTCCCGTCCCGTATATGGCGGACATGGGTTTTTACAATTCGAAAGGTGAACCTAAAACCGAACAATGTAGAAATTGCGGCTTTTTGGGGTCCCCCGCGAAATTTTGCGATCTATGCCAAAACCCCAGTCTTTGGGCCGACGACCTTCTAATACATCTTGCAGCAACCCTCCACTTGCCTAATTGTAAGAAGCTCCCCCGTACTCCCGTTCCCCGGTCTACTTTAAATAAACGTGAAATCCTTCCCTCAAAGAGGCAGAAGGTCTCCTTATGTATGGCAGTTACTCATTCCGCCCCCAAAGGGGAGACACCCCGTGTTTCTTTTTTCTCGTTTTTCCCCCAAACGCCCCCCCCACTCTGGGTCCCATCTTCGCACCTCCTCTGTTGTTACCCCCCCCTACCACTAGCATCTAATTTTTTGCTGTCCTGGCCTGACTTCCAACTACAACTAAAGTCTGTTTTCACTTTTGGCGTCCTTCCTCACAAGCCCCAGTAGACAAAACCTCGAAAGAACCTAATACCAATCGCCCCTTACTCGAAGCCCAAAAAAACCCACATTGCTAAAATCTTTTTTCCCCCTTCCCCCCTTTTTCCACCCCCAAACCCTTTATTTTTCCGTCTCTGTCCCTATTTTTCCCTCTCTCTGGCTCTATTACAAGTGGGAGTTTTTCACCCTCCCCTCGACTATGCCTTCCCCCCCCGCCCCCCTCCCAATTTTTTCTCCCTTTCTGTCACCTCCCAGGTTTCTCCCTCTTCTGTCCCCCCCCCACATTTCCCCCATCCCTTCACTTTTCCCCCCCCCTCTACTTTGGTACGTCCTTTACTGCCCCCAATTTTTACTCACCCTCCTCCTCCTATCTCCAATAGGTCCCCATCATCTTTAAAACAAAACACTTAAAGCCATTTCAAAATTTAATTTTGCAGAGAAAAAAACCTTCAATGGACACTGTTTCACTTCCTGTTCCTTTCTTTCCCTTCCTCCATCTTCAAACCCCATTCTTGAAACGCTGTTCCTTCGTATTTAAAACATTTTCCAGTGCCACCACACGTTGATTTTCAACCCCTCTAGTCGTAGGTCCTTACCACAGTTCCCTGATATTTCTTAAATCCCCAAATCATGGCCTATTTACAGTGGAATACCGCGGCTTCAGGGTAATCGGGGTGACTTCAGATGTTGTTTCCGGGTTTTCCCCGTTGGTGCTGCTTACAAGAACCAAAATTACACTCGGCTGTTTTCCCAACCTATCCGGCTATAATTTATTGTATCTCGGCCTTTCTAAATTTGGGGCCCTTTTAATGAAAGTCCCTTCTTCTACGAAATGATATTCCGATTTTTCAACTATTTGCCCATACCTCGTGCATTACACGCCCATATCCACTTGAATAATGGTTTACAATATGTTCTTTAATCCTCCCTTTTCGAGCATTTCTATCCCCGTTTGCCTTTCTTGTTTATCCCTTTCCCCCACCACTTCTGTTACTTTGGGGATTTTAATGCCCACCATTTCCCCTGGGGGGGGGTCTCATTTTGACCACGTGGCATTTTAGTTTTGGAGGGTTTTCTTGCCTCCACCCCCTCCATTTTTAAATACGGGACTCCCCCCCATTTTTTATCCTCGTACTCTACTCTTCTTGCATCATCTATCAGTCGCTCTTCCTCCCCTGCACAACTTCACCTGGTCTGTTTTTCCGATTTTCATGACGCATCATTTTTTCCCACATTTTACTTTTCCTTCCTATTCACCCCTTTCCGTAGCCCTCGGGCAAATTTTATCGGGGAAATTTGGGGTCTTTACTCAAACCCCCCTCACGCTTTTTAGTGAGGTTCCTTCTTATCCTCCTTTATGAGCTCCTACACCTTCTCGACATCATTTATCGCAGCTTCTCATTCTATACCCCCAAAACCCCAGGCAGGCATTCTCGAAGTGCGTGCTTTTGGGGGGTCTCCTGCTTTTGCTCGGGAGACGTTTGAAACGTCTGCATGGGGGAGGTCCGGAAAAAATAGAACCGCGAGGACTTGTTGTTTTTTAAACAGAAGCGTGCGATCGCTCGCCGTGTCATCCGTGAGCTAAAGCACTTGTTTTGGGCGAGATTGTTCCCCATCACCTCTGCTTCTTCGTGAGTGCGTCTGGAAAAAAAGGGGGAAATTAGTGGTAAATACTCTCCTGACCCGGCCCTGTTTCGGGGCACGGGGTTGATATAGCAAACCCCCCGACGTTGCCATTGAACTTGGCACCATCTGGTCCCTATTTCCAAGGGCTCCATCTATGCCCCCGTTTTTTTCCCCAAAGTCTGCCCGAGAGTTATCCCTTTGGGCTTTTCTTCTCTCGGGGAAGAAAAATAATGTGCCTTTTTACACTTCAAGAACTGGGGGGCAACGCTTCAGCTTGCCCATCATCGAGCTGGGCCCGTGACATTTATATTTTTATGTTACAACATTTACATCGGTCAGCCCTTTATCCTCTTTTACCTCTTTAAACTTTTTTGGGACAAAAGGGGTTCTTCCCCGCTGTGGAAATCTGCCATTGTTCTCCCTTCCCCCCAAACCGGGGACTACAGGGCATGTGCCCCCACTATCGCCCCCCCCTTACTAGTGCAGTTGCAAAATGATGGAACGCCTCGAAACGACTTTAAATGGGTATTTAGAGACTCACAACATCTCTCCCCTAGTCAAAATGGCTTTGTAAGGGGGTTTTCCATAGACCCCTTTACGCTTGGGGACGTTTTTCGTAATGCCTTTTTCGAATAATCACTCAGTTTTGCCAATTTTTTGACCTTTAGAAAGGGATATGACACAACTTGGGGGTATAATAATTTTTCCCGGGCCCCTTCCCTTTGGCCTCCGAGCAATCTACCATCCTTTCCTTTGAAATTTTTTAAATGACGACATTTCGTGTTCGAGTCAATAATGTTCTTTCCCCCACTTCGTCCCAAACTGAAGGTGTCCCCCAGGATGTTTGCTATAAATGATTTGGCCCCTTTTTCTTCCACCCAAAATTTTTTCACCTCTTTTTGATGACTTTTGCTATTGCTTGTGCGGCGCTGACTGTCCCTTATTGCAGTTTCCCTCCCCATGCGGGCGAAAGTGTTTATTGGGGCCCCCACATGGGTTTTTAAATTTTCAAGTACCAAAAAACCCAAAATTTCTTTCACTGACCTCTGTTTCTCCGATCACCTTTTTTTCTCTATGGCTCCCGTACCCCGAACGTGATCAGTCAGGTTTCTAAAGGCCTTCTCTTTGACCGCGGTTAAACCCGGGAAAACCCACATTACCCCTCTGAAGGCAACTTGTCACAAAACGGCTAAACCTTTTTAAAACCCCCTTCTCATCTTTCCGGGGAGCTATCCGAACTCTGCTTCGCCTACATTCCCGCCCTCGTTTTATCGAAAATCGATTTTTGGTGACCAGATTTATTTTCCCGGGCCTCCCTGCTCCTCTCTAGCCTTTAAACCCAAACCTCCCAAAGGGTTCTTTGTGCCTTTGGGGCTTTTCGCTCTTTCCCCCGTTTAGAGCCCTATACAGAAGCAAATGTTCCATCCTTGTCTGATCGCCGGTGCCCATTGCCTTGGTTACTATGTAAACCCCCTCACGATTTTCACAATCCTTTTCCCTTTAAAGAATGGTCACCGAAATTTTTTAGACATTCTTTATTCGTTCCCGCCCCTTTTGCTCCCTCCCTTTTTTTCCCTTGCCCACTTTCCTTGTCTTTCCCCTTTATTTCCCCCCCTTTATATGTTCATGTGCTCTCACTTTTTTCCCACCCCCCTGGGAATTTCCCCGCTGTTCGGGTCTGTTCTTTCTCACTCCCCTTTCTAAAGCCAACTGCCACGGTGGCTTCCCGCTCTCTTTTTTTTGATCACTTCCCTCCATTCATGCCACCGCGGTAACAGATGGCTCAAGTCTTCAGACGGCGTCGGATTCGCGCAGTGTTTCCGGCAGCGTCTACGGGGCTTTACTATCTTCAGCAGCATTTTACTGCGAAATGTATGCCATTCTTTCAGCACTTATTTTGTATCGCATCTATGCCTGGTCATCATTTTTTGAGCTCGACTCCCTTTTGCTCTACGGCTTACGAAAATTTTATACCTATCCCCTGTTCTCCCTTCCCCAAATTTGGTACCCGTATCTCTACCAAACAAAAGAACTTTTTGTTGGGTCCCTGGTCATGTCGCGTACGGCAATGAACAGGGAGACCTGCTGCGCGGTCAGCAGTACATGACCTACCAATTTCCTATCGAGGTGTTCCCCTTTTTGGGCTATTTTGCTGCAAAAGCTACCCCCCTTCCAAAACCCTTTTGGGAACAACGTTGGTCAACTTGCCGGAAACAAAAATCTTCTAAAAACCAGCATAGGTTATGGCCGTCTTCTTGTCATCAGTGGCCCAGGTTGGGAACCACCCTCCCGCTTTCGCATTGGCCACACTCGCTTTCTCATGGGTATCCATGGAGAGGCACCCGTTCCTCTCTGTGACAGTGTAAGTTCCAGTAACGATTAGCACATTCGTTAGCTGCCCTCCTATCAACGAGCACGCAAATTTACCTCCAACGTCGTCTCGTTCTAATACTCTCCCCTTTTCCTTTTCCTTTTTGCTGAGGACCCTCCTTTAATCCCGCTCTCTCTTGACTTCTTGCAAAGACTGATTTAAATCCACAAAATCTGATGATACTTTTCGACTCCCCCAGCCCCTTTTAGTTCATTCTTTTGCCCCTTTTAAACCCCTTTCACCATCCACTACCCCGCTGTTATCCGTAACCTATTACTCATCCATCTCCCTTTTGCCACCTGATGCCCTCGCTTCCTTCCTGCCCTGCAGCGCTGTATAGTCCTTGTGGCTTAGCGCTTCTTTTTGATTATAATAATAATAATGGGGGAGAGGAAAGTTAAGTAAGAGAAAAATGTCGGACTAACCCAACTGCTAATCAAGGGAAACATAAATGCAACAGTTTTACTCTCAAGGGTATGTCATCGCAAGACTGGGCACGTAACAAAAAAGTTACGACTACTGAAAGATGGGGCAATCACCATCGCAAGTTATTCCACATAAACGCACAGGGACGCGCTCAATGACAATGACAGTTAAAGTAAAATAGTGTCAAGTTATGACAAATAGCTTAGATGCAATTGGGGAGAGGAGTGGGTTATAAAGAGAGAAACATTTACGTTATTTTAGCACGCCTGACAGTGTCTCCTAAATATGAAGTGCAGTAGTCCATGTATTCTCAAGTCTGTCAATTTAATCACTTAGTGGTCTTCCAGTAATCGTTTCAGAATAACTGGTGTGTCCATCGTGAGGTGAAGAGATTCTGCTGGTGGCGAAATGCGTCCCACCTCCCTCCCACACACCCAACGTAATCTCGGTTCTGGATACGTTGGGGGTTTTAAAGCGTTAGTTTTGGCAGTTAATGATCAAAGGCAATTGGGACGTAAGTAAGAAGAGGTCTGAAGGAGAGCTTCATAGGGGTGTAAATTTAGTCTTATATGCAATCCTTTTTAGCTTATAAAGCCTCACGAGTGCAGTCTTAAGCCATTGCAAGTTTTGCAGTGATAGTTGTTTGAGAGTCAAGCTATTGTCAAGTAACCCCAAGGATAAAATGTGAAGTGGTGCATTGGGATAGGTGTGCTGGATGCTTGTTTTGAGTTCCACAAATACTTGGACTTCACGCCTTCAGTTTAAAGTAGGTGATCTGGAATTTGTTCGGGTTGTATTAATTCTCCATTGTATTCCCTTGCAGTAATCCTGTCGAACCTCACGCTGTGTTCTGCGTGTTAATAATCTTATGTTTTTCCATGTGTTTTGTAGTTGTGTAATGTCATCTGTATGGGATAGTGTGAGTGTAATTTGATAGATTAGTTCAGGTAAAATCATTCGTGTAAAGAATATACTAATGAAAGGAGATAGGGATGATCCTTGAGAACACCTCATGTAAGATGAAATAGTCAGAACATTGATTCCTAAATCGTATATGCTTTTATTTTTGCAAACATTTGTGTAGCTTATACGAAGCGAAACTGTCGAAAGTTTGCAGGATAAAGAAAAACTAATGTAAGTTATTTATCTTACTTATTAACTTGTAGTTTTATAACATTTATTCAAATTCTAATTTTCATTGATATGACAAAAAAAAAATAATGAGAACCACAGTTTTATGCCACACTTTTCCTGTCTCAATGTCACTGACAAAGTCATCATTACAAATCAATTTAGCTGAAGTTAACTTAGAATTGTCCAATATTATTGATTGATTGATGGGTTGAACTGTAGTTTGAGAAGTATCAGTGTTTGAGAAGTATCCAGTGATTGAGAATATCAGTGTTGAGAAGTACATGTTGAGAAGTATCAGTGTTTTGAGAAGTATCAGTGTTTGTGAAGTATCATTTTTTGAAAAGTACATGTTTAGGAAGTACAGTGGTTTGGGAAGTATCATTGTTTGAGAAGTATCAGTGTTTGAAGAAGTATCAGTGTTTGAGAAGTATTAGTGTTTGGGGAAGTATTAGTGTTTGAGAAGTAATCATGTTTTGAGGAAGTACCAGTGTTTGAGAAGTAAATCAGTATTTGAGAAGTATCAGTGTTTGAGAAATATTAGTGTTTGGGAGAAGTATCAGTGTTTAGAAGTATCAGTGTTTGAGAAGTATCAGTGTTTGAGAAATAAATAGTGTTTGAGAAGTATTAGTGTTTGAGAAGTATCAGTGTTTGAGAAGTATCATGTTTTGAGAATTATCTGTTGTTTGAGAATTATCAGTGTTTTGAGAAGTATCAGCGTTTTTGAGAAGTATTAGTGTTTGGAAGTATTAGTGAGTTTGAGAATATCAGTGTTTGAGAATATCAGTGTTTGGGAAGTCTCAGTGTTTGAGAAGTATCAGTGTTTTGAGAAGTATCAGTGTTTGGGAAGTATTAGTGTTTGGGAAGTATTAGTGGTTTGAGAGTATCAGTTTGATCGAATACACAACTTATCAGTGTTTGTAGAATATCCATTAATTTGAGAAGTATCAGTGCTTGAGAAATATTAGTGTTTGAGAAGTATCAGTGTTTGACAGTATCAGTGTTTAGAAGTATCAGTGTTTAGAAATATTAGTGTTGAGAAGTTATTAGTGTTTGAGAAGTATCAGGTTTGAGAAGTATCAGTGTTTGAGAAGTAACTGTGTTTGAAAGTATCAGTGTTTGAGAATATCAGCGTTGAGAATGGGTTAGTGTTTTGAGGAAGTATCAGTAATTTGAGAAGTATCAGTGTTTGAGAAATATTAGTGTTTGAGAGTATCAGTGTTTGAGAAGACAGTGTTTGAGAAGTATCCAGTGTTTTGAGAAATATTAGTGTTGAGAATATTAGTGTTTGAGAAGTATCAGTGTTTGAGAAGTAATCAGTGTTGAGAAGTACCTGTGTTGAGAATTGGTCAGTGTTGAGAAGTATCAGCGTTTGAGAAGTATTAGTGTTTGGGGAAAGTATTAGTGGGTTTGAGAAGTAACAGTGTTTAGAAGTATCAGTGTTGAGAAAAATTAGTGTTTGAGAATAATCATGGTTTGAGAAGTATCAGTGTTTGAGAAGTAATCAGTGTTTGAGAAATAATTATGTTTTGGAGAATATAGTGATTTGAGAAGTATTCAGTGTTTGAGAAGATCAGTGTTTGAGAAGTATCTGTGTTTTGGAAGTATCAAGTGTTTTGAGAAGTCTCAGTGTTTGAGAAGTATCAGTGTTTGAGAAGTATCAGTTTTTGAGAAGTTCCAGTGTTTGGGATGTATCAGTTTTTTTTGTTTTGAGAAGTAATCAGTGGTTTGAGAAGTCTATATCATTGTTTGAGAAGTTCAGTGTTTGAGAAGTATCATGTTGAGAAGTATCAGTGTTTTTGAGAAAGTATCAGTGTTTGAGAAGTATCAGTGTTTGGAGAAGTATTAGTGTTTGAGAAGTATCAGTGTTTGGGAGTATCAGTGTTTGAGAATATCAGTGTTTTTAGGATGATCAGTTTTGGGAAGTTATCAGTGTTTTGGGAAGGTAGTCAATGTTTGGAAGTATCAGTGTTTTTGAAAATTATCAGTTGGTTTGAAAAGTATCAGTGTTTTGGGAAGTAATCATGTTTGAGAAAGTATCAGGCGTTTGAGAAGTATCAGTGTTTGGAAGTATCAGTGTTTGGAAATATCAGTGTTTGGAAGTATCATGTTTAGGAAGTATCATGTTTGGGAGTATCAGTGTTTGGGAAGTATCAGTGTTTGGGAAGTATCAGTGTTTGGGAAGTAGCATGTTTGGGAAAGTATCATGTTTGTAAGTATCAGTGTTTTTTGGGAAGTATCAGTGTTTTGAAAAGTATCAGTGTTTGAAAAATGTATCAGTGTTTGGGAAGTATCAGTGTTTGAAGAAGTATCATGTTTGAGAAGTTATCAGTGTTTGGGAAGTAGCATTGTTTGGAAATATCAGTGTTTTGAATATCATTGTTTAGGAAGTATCAGTGTTTGGGAAGTATCAGTGTTTGGGAAGTATCAGTGTTTGGTACGTATCATAGTGTTTTGGGAAGTATCAGTGTTTGGGAGTATCAGTGTTTGAGAAGTATCATGTTTTGGGAAGTCTCAGTGTTTGGGAAGTATCGCAGTGTTGGGAAGTATCATTGAGGGTTGTGCGTGAATATCAGTTGGGTTTGAGAGTATCAGTAATTTGGGAAGTATCAGAGTTTGAAGAAGTATCAGTGTTTTGGGAAGTATCAGTGTTTGAGAAGTAATCAGTGGTTTGGGAATATCAGTGTTTGGGATGTATCGTGTTTTGAGAAGTATCAGTGTTTGGGATTATCATGTTTGGGAAGTATAGTGTTTGAGAAGTAACAGTGTTTGGGAAGTATCAGTGTTTTGAGAAGTATCAGTGTTGAGAAGTATCATTGTTTGGAAGTGTCCAAATTTTTGAGAATATCATGATGTTGTTGCTTATTGTTATTAATATATATGTTTATCAAATAAAGAAAACGTGAAGTGTTTTCAAACAAATGCAAGTTTTCATTCCTGTCTGATGTAAATCAACCACACGGATCCATGATGTAAATCACTAACGAACTCATGATGTAAATCACACGGATCTCATCAAAGTATCCGCACAATGCCTCTCACAGGTCGCACAAAGTTTATCATATTTGACTGCAATTTTCGGGCCATTTCAGGCATAAGTTACTGTTGAACTGCCACTTGAATTATCTCTTTATTACATTTTATATGATTTATCGTGAAGATGAGTAAAGCTCCTGAACACAAGTGAAAGCCTCGGTCAAATGACCAAAAGCTCCAGCTGCTTTGGTTATTATTTCCCGAATTAAAATACAAAGTTGGAAGAACTGCCCAATTACTTCTCCACTCCAAGAGTCCAATGAAATTATCTGTATGAAATAAACTATTGGACGTCAAATCGATTTTAAAACTGTCCCCAGATATTATTACGAGTAGTTTCCGAAGCCCTTAATAGAAATATAAACATCGCATCACTCTGATCTGCAGCTCACGTTTATGTTTAAATATAATTTTATGAAAGTGCTATAATGCATCTCCGGTTTTATATGCCAAACCAAATATACTTGAGGCAATGAATTGCAAAATACATGAGTCATTCATTTAACCAGATCAGTTACTATCAAAACAGTTATTCTCAGTATTAGAGACCACAGTTACACTTAATGTCCATCCAATGAAGATTGGAAGGGACTTCTAGTTTATCAGTTTCTCAGATAATGTGCACTTTGGATGAAGTATGAGTCACTGCTCAAGGTGAGGTTCACCACCATAGTTTTTGTAACCCTGAGCAGCCTACTCAACTATTGGTGCTCCTTGTATGGGGCCCATGTTATATTATGTATAATTTGAATGTGTATATACCTTTTCATATAATTTTTATATGCAGATATTTCATCATTATCTGAAATGAAAATATCTTGCTTTATATTATTATATTGACTTTAGCTTAGGTCATTAAGTAGGATGTAACATTACACTTCACTGTTCTTCACTCTTCGAGAGTTGTGAAGTGACTGTCCGTCATTGGTAAACTCCCTTGTTTAACTACCACTCGCTTGTTAGTGTCAGGATGCAACCTCAGCACCGTCCTGGTGTTGCGGAGCATCACGTGATTGCACCTGAGTTTAGACAGTCCTCGATGACGCACTGACTTTGATGGGTTATCTGGGTTTGCTAACCCTCCGGGGTTAAAAATCCGAACGAAATCTTATGTGATCCACCGCTTGACCAACACCTCCATCTCCATCGACCTCTCTCGCTCTGGATGTTTGTTCATTCTCTAAATTTGTTTTGGTAAGTATAATTTCGCTGGTGGGTCGAGACATACTTCTTGTAACTCTATGTAACTCTGTTCACAGATATTGCTCAACTAGTGATTTTGACGTTTTATTGAGGCTTGTGTCCGTTCTGACAGTCTAAGTAATCCAGGTACCAAGCTACAGCTTCTGACCTATGTTGTTTGGTCTCCGAGCACTGTCGTAGTCGGGATCTGGTTATGCGAACTTAGATCGTATTAAAGAATTTATGCCTTTTAGAGGATCTGCCGATGGTCCCCAATTAAGGTCGCTATTTTGTCTCTGTGTTCCTGACGCTGTGCTGCTGCTTGTTTATATTATTGTTGTTCAGGGAGAATTTTTTCGTCTTACTGTCAAGCAAGCTATTTTGATTTCCTGGTTTGTTTAAGAAGATAAATTATTTTTGAGAACGTTCATCAGTCAGTTTGAGTCGAGTTTACTGAGACGTGGGGTACGGAGACTTCACTGTTTGAGGCCACATGACACAAAATATCACGCGCCCCATTTCGAATACAAAGCAACGGCAGGGCCGACTACAACGCAGAAAAGGTTCACCATCAGGGTCCGGATCCAGGTTACTGCCGGCTCATTACCAGAAGCCCGAGCTGGGTGAACTCTAGCTTCATCACCTCCCATCCCGGGAGTCTATATCTCCCACCTACCACCACGCACAACCAATAACACCAAACCTTTCCAAGCCCCGAGTCGTCCCAACACTCCAACCAAAACAACCCAAAACTTTTACTTTAATTTTTTGTCCACCTAGACAACTTTGTTAATAAACACCTCAATATTTACTCGTTAGTTATATCCTAGCAGCTGTAATGCTAAAGCCATTATTAAAAATTATCATAATTTTTAAAGGATAACTGTACCAGAAACTGACTACTTACTGGTTACAAAACCAGGAACAGACTGAATGTTAGAAGAGCAGATCTACTAGTATTCTCTTTGAGATGTTACATTTTATAGAACAAATCGTCTCTTGTTAACAACAAACAACCAGCTTTTAATTTTAAGTATTAGATTTCTTATATATAATTCAACTGTTAGGATTAAGTAAAGTTTGTCAGCAAACAGGACAAGTGTTTCATAGACAGGGATATTAATCATAATGATGACCAGCAGCTGTGCTTTTGGTCATCTGATCGAGGAGGCCATCCACTGCCTACCGGTCCCCACTTCTTTAAAAATTAGGTCACGATTATAACAATTTGTACGTATATATTGCGTTGGAATGTAAGCATTAAATTTCATGTTTTTGTATAATTTAATTTATTATACTCTCTGTCCTTTCAAAAATTAAAAAAAATAAATTATGGTGTAAATTCCTAAAATAATATTTCTCCTGTTATTAAAGTTTAATTTTTAGGATTTGTGATGAACTACATTGTATTTCTAATAAGATTGAAGTTGTTTAAACCAAAATAAAAATTGCTGCTACAAATGTGTTGTAAATGATCCTGCAATGTCATATGCCATCCCCAAGACGAAAATCCTCATCTATATATATAAATATGTATATATAAATAGTATATATATAGATAATAATATATATAATATATATATATATATATATATATATATATATATATATCTATATATATATATGGTATATAATATATATATTATAAAAATATCTAAATATATATATATATAAATATACAGTGGGAACCTGACCAACAGCATTAATTCCGTTCCAGAGGGCTTGTCCGTTGGTCGAGTTAAATTTCCCCTAAGAATATGGAAATAGAATTAATATCCCGTATTCCCATGACACCACAAATTTCTGATAAAAAAAATGAATAAATATACATTTCCTTATATGGAAAGGATGGGGACATGCAAAATAAACAATCAATTAAATGCCACTTGCCCTTGTTGTTTGTTGTTGATGGTGATGTGCCAGCAGCAGGGAAATTCAATTGTCTATTGCTTGAAAGAGAATCCCCGTCCAGAAGGACTTCATTACCAAAGTCCTTTGGTGGGGTTACCTCTCTCCTCGGTTTTTTAATGCCACTAAGGACCAGCTTGAGAGTCACTAGACTCTTTTTTGCACAAAATATCTTTGATAGAGGCTTCTGTTTCTTACATGCCCTTAGGAATTCGCCTAAAATGGGACACAAGAGTGTCATTGTACGTGGTATATTTCCATCGTAATTCTCACCCTTTTTAACACAGGTTGGCACCAAAAACTATTCTTGGTACCCATGGTGGCTTATTTAAAGGTTACAAGCACTAGAAATAGTGGGAATAATTCCAAATATATGGGAGGCACATGTGGAAACCCGACCGCAAACAGCTTTGTAAACAATGGACATTTGTCTCTTGGAGTGGCTGGGCCCACTCAGGCAGTCGGGGGGTGGGGGGGGTGGGGGGGGGTAGCTCCGGGCATAAATCGACACGTCTGGGCGCATCGTCCGGGCACATCGACCACTGTAAATTACCAAATCAACCAAGAACTCAAATCAGCCTGCCTGTTTCCTTGAATCCCTTCTTAAATGATACTATGCACGGCAAGAAGTCATAAAAACCATTTTTCCATTTCACACCCTATCTAACCACTCCACACATGTTTGTTGGAAGTCCAAGCCCCTCATATCAAACGCTCTCCTTAAACACCCCCATCCCTCCAACCTTGCTAGGCTGACCTCTATCCCGCCTTCCCTCCCATTCAGATTTATATATCTCGAAGCCCATTCTATTTTGGTTCCAATCCTCTCATCATGCCGAACCTTCTCAATAAGCCCTCCTCAGCCCTCTGATTAATAGCTTTGGTAATCCTCACATTCACCTATCTCTGAACTAACGGATTCACACATTATATTCACCTATATCACACAATGCAATAAGATAAAGACATCGCCATGCCTTTCAACCTTCTCGCTCGTTGCAACATTTCACCACCCCCATGCTTCACATCCTCCATAACAGTACACAAATTGACAACATACAAAAGGGAAGGAGCATAAAACACGTTGGATCTACTTGGACCAACACAAAAAGCATTTAGTGTAAATAAACTTCATACAATTCCACTCCATGTTTTTTATGGATAATGTTCTTTGGTCTCCACAGACTCCCAGTGCACCAATCACCATTTCCCCTCTTTCAATTGTAACGATTCACCTCATCTTCCAGAAACCCATCTGCTACATGTCCACGTCCCCAGAGATATCCTGTATATATATATAATATATATATATATATATATATATCTATATCTATATATATATATATAATATATATATAAATATATATATATATATATATTATAAATGTATATAATATGCAATAAGATCACAGTAAACAGGTGATTTCAGAATATGCAAAACAACACTCTGTGAAAGCATAGAGAATCCAAGTGCTTTCGTGACTACTCACATTTTCCAAGGAACTATGAAAGTAAGCATCCAAGTGAAGGTATATAAGGGGTCTGGCCAACATCTCACTATCAATCCACAACAGTTAAACACCTGACACGCGCCCGTCCTACCTCGACAGGTCCTTCGCACAACCCACCAACAACTAATTCCACCCAAGAAAAGTTTTAAAAATTATTATGTCCCAATGTATTATTAAATTCTTCCCAAATTTATTAATTATAAAATGATCTAATTACATAAACCAAAGGAATAGTTACACACATTATTGTCAAAACTGCTTTTTTATGAAACAAATTCCAATTATATTCCTGTCGACCATGGACTTGTTTTGATACTACTTTCTCAACGATTTGAAAATCAATTGGATGGTTAAAAATCCTCTTACATGAAATAAATAGAGCAAGGAATCTTGTCAGTTCTAATGCTATTATATGTTGTTTTCATCTAGTTCGAGAATTATATCAGTTTTGACCGTAATAAACTTTATCTCGCAAATATTACAATGAATCTTAAAGACAATCCATTCAGCATTTTGGGGGGAAATTCTTTAATCAAAACTTTTTTTCTGTATCAAGATTTTTGAATACAAACTTTAATATTAAAAGTCTTAAGAGGAGAAGGCATATCAACCAAGTTTTTCATGGTAAGGGAGAACCACCATAATTTTAGTTGAATAAGGCTGGTTTGTCCTTTTTGGATTGTAACAATTATATTCTAATTTCTAGCAACTTTAAAAGATTTTACAATTACATTTTTTTGTAGATGTTAGATGTAGATATAAACATTCCTTCCTTGGAAACATTAAATAGCTTAGCCCCATTCTGTAAACTTTTTCTGTTGAGTTGAAGGAAATAACTCATTGCCTTTCTAGATGTTTTTAATTATTGAGGTAATAATGAAAAAAAAAAAAAAATTTTTCAAATTTAAAATTTACAGAAAACCTACAGATAACTGTTCCTATGTACACTGTTATTCTTCGCATCAAGATAGAGTCAAACTGTCTGTTTCTCATAAATGATTTTGAGAGCTTTAAGAATTTGTAGTCCTGAGTTCATAGATGAGGAAATATCCAAAATTTATGATATAGGTAATGATTTAAAATACCCAAGAAATGTAATTGATAAATCTTTTAAAGTTGCTAGAAATATTTTTTACAATCCAAAAAGGGACAACCAGCCTCATTCAACTAAAAATATTTTGGTTCTCCCTTACCATGAAAACTTGGTTGATATGCCTTCTCTTCTTAAGACTTTTAATATTAAAGTTGTATTCAAAAATCTTGATACAGTAAAAAAAACTTTTGATAAAGAATTCCCCCCAAAATGCTGATGGATGTGTCTATAGATTCCTTGTAAAATTTGCGATAAAGTTTATTACAGTCAAACTGGTGAAAATCTTGAACTAAGATTAAAACAACATAAATATAGCATTAGAACTGGACAAGATTCCAATGCTTTATTTATTCATGTAAGAGATTTTAACCATCAAATTGATTTTCAAAACGTTGAGAAAGTAGAATCAAGCAAGTCCATGGTCGACAGGAATATAATTGAATCTTGTTACATAAGAAACATTTTTGACAATAATATAAATATTTTCTTTAGTTTATATAAATTAGATCCATTTATAATTAATAGAATTTGGGAAGAATTTAATAATACACTGGACAAATAATAATTTTTAAAATTTTCTTGGGTAGAATAGTTTGTTGGTGGGTTGTGCGAAGGACCTGTCCAGTTGGGGTCGGCGGGCATCAGGTGTTTAACTACTGTGGGATCTGATAGTGAGGTGTTGGCCAGATCCCTTATATACCTTCCTTGGATGCTTTACTTTCATAGTTCCTTGATAATGTGAGTATGTGAGTAGTCATGAAAGCGCTTGGAATTTCTCTATTCTTTCACAGTGGTTGTTTTGCATATATACATATATATATATATATATATATTATATATATATATATATATATATTATATATATATATATATATATATATATATATATACATATGTATATATATATAGAGGAGTTTCGGTGGGGGGAAATAAATGGGATTAAATCTGGAGTATCTGAGATAGAGCAAAGGAAGGGGTAGCAGTAATGTTGAAGGATCAGTTATGGAAGGAGAAAAGAGAATATGAATGTGTTAATTCAAGAATTATGTCGATTAAAGTAAAGGTTGGATGCGAAAAGTGGGTCATAATAAGCGGTGATGCACCTGGAGAAGACAGGAATGTAGAGGAGAGAGAGAGATTTTGGGAGATGTTAAGTGAATGTATAGGAGCCTTTGAACCAAGTGAGAGAGTAATTGTGGTAGGTGACCTGAATGCTAAAGTAGGAGAAACTCTTAGAAAGGGTGTGGTAGGTAAGTTTGGGGTGCCAGGTGTAAATGATAATGGGAGCCCTTTGATTGAACTTTGTATAGAAAGGGGTTTAGTTATAGGTAATACATATTTTAAGAAAATGAGGATAAATAAGTATACAAGATATGATGTAGGGCGAAATGACAGTAGTTTGTTGGATTATGTATTGGTAGATAAAAGACTGTTGAGTAGGCTTCAGGATGTACATGTTTATAGAGGGGCCAAAGATATATCAGATCACTTTCCAGTTGCAGCTACACTGAGAGTAAAAGGTAGATGGGATACAAGGAGAATAGAAGCATCAGGGAAGAGAGAGGTGAAGGTTTATAAACTGAAAGAGGAGGCAGTTAGGGTAAGATATAAACAGCTATTGGAGGATAGATGGGCTAATGAGAGCATAGGCAGTGAGGTCGAAGAGGAATGGGGTAGGTTTAAAAATGTAGTGTTAGAGTTTTCAGCAGAAGTTCGTGGTTACAGGAAAGTGGGTGCAGGAGGGAAGAGGAGCGATTAGTGGAATGATGATGTAAAGAGAGTAGTAAGGAAGAAAATGTTAGCATATGAGAAGTTTTTACAAAGTAGAAGTGATGCAAGGAGGGAAGAGTATGTGGAGAAAGAGTGAGAGGTTAGAGAGTGGTGAAGCAATGAAAAAAGAGCAAATGAGTGAGTTGGTGAGATGTTATCAACAAATTTTGTTGAAAATAAGAAAAAGTTTTGGAGTGAGATTAACAAGTTAAGGAAGCCTAGAGAACAAATGGATTTGTCAGTTAAAAATAGGAGAGGAGAGTTATTAAATGGAGAGTTAGAGGTATTGGGAAGATGGAGGGAATATTTTGAGGAATTATTAAATGTTGATGAAGATAGGGAAGCTGTGATTTCGTGTATAGGGCAAGGAGGAATAACATCTTGTAGGAGTGAGGAAGAGCCAGTTGTGAGTGTGGGGGAAGTTCGTGAGGCAGTCGGTAAAATGAAAATGGGTAAGGCAGCCGGGATTGATGAGATAAAGATAGAAATGTTAAAAGCAGGTGGGGATATAGTTTTGGAGTGGTTGGTACAATTATTTAATAAATGTATGGAAGAGGGTAAGGTACCTAGGGATTGGCAGAGAGCATGCATAGTTCCTTTGTATAAAGGCAAAGTGGACAAAAGAGAGTGCAAAAATTATAAGGGGATAAGTCTGTTGAGTATACCTGGTAAAGTGTATGGTAGAGTTATTATTGAAAGAATTAAGAGTAAGACTGAGAATAAGGTAGCACATGAACAAGGAGGCTTTAGGAAAGGTAGGGGGTGTGTGGACCAGGTGTTTACAGTGAAACATGTAAGTGAACAGTATTTAGATAAGGCTAAAGAGGTCTTTGTGGCATAGGGTGGCAATGTGGCAGATGTTGCAGGTGTATGGTGTAGGTGGTAGGTTACTGAAAACAGTGAAGAGTTTTTACGAGGATAGTGAGGCTCAAGTTAGAGTATGTAGGAAAGAGTGAAATTATTTCCCAGTAAAAGTAGGCATTAGACTAGGATGTGTGATGTCACCGTGGTTGTTTAATATATTTATAGATGGGGTTGTAAGAGAAGTAAATGCGAGGGTCTTGGCAAGAGGCGAGGAGTTAAAAGATAAAGAATCACACATAAAGTGGGAGTTGTCACAGTTGCTCTTTGCTGATGACACTGTGCTCTTGGGAGATTCTGAAGAGAAGTTGCAGAGATTGGTGGATGAATTTGGTAGGGTATGCAAAAGAAGAAAATTAAAAGTGAATACAGGAAAGAGTAAGGTTATGAGGATAACAAAAAGATTAGGTGATGAAAGATTGGATATCAGATTGGAGGGAGAGAGTTTGGAGGAGGTGAATGTATTCAGATATTTGGGAGTGGACGTGTCAGCGGATGGGTCTATGAAAGATGAGGTGAATCATAGAATTGATGAGGGGAAAAGGGTGAGTGGTGCACTTAGGAGTCTGTGGAGACAAAGAACTTTGTCCTTGGAGGCAAGAGGGGAATGTATGAGAGTATAGTTTTAACCAACGCTCTTATATGGGTGTGAAGCATGGGTGATGAATGTTGCAGCGAGGAGAAGGCTGGAGGCAGTGGAGATGTCATGTCTGAGGGCAATGTGTGGTGTTAATATAATACAGAGAATTCGTAGTTTGGAAGTTAGGAGGAGGTGCGGGATTACCAAAACTGTTGTCCAGAGGGCTGAGGAAGGGTTGTTGAGGTGGTTTGGACATGTAGAGAGAATGGAGCGAAACAGAATGAGTTCAAGAGTGTATCAGTCTGTAGTGGAAGGAAGGCGGGGTAGGGGTCGGCCTAGGAAAGGTTGCAGGGAGGAGGTGAAGGAGGTTTTGCGTGCAAGGGGCTTGGACTTCCAGCAGGCATGCGTGAGCGTGTTTGATAGGAGTGAATGGAGACAAATGGTTTTTAACACTTGACGTGCTGTTGGAGTGTAAGCAAAGTAACATTTATGAAGGGGTTCAGGGAAACCGGCAGGCCGGACTTGAGTCCTGGAGATGGGAAGTACAGTGCCTGCACTCTGAAGGAGGGGTGCTAATGTTGCAGTTTTAAAAAAAACATGTGAAAAAACCCTTCTGGCAAGACAGTGTTTGGGGGTGAATGATGGTAAAGTTTTTTTTTTTTCGGGCCACCCTCCCCTTGGGGGAAATGGGGCCAAAATGATAATAAAAAAAAATAAAAAATATATATAATATATAATAAAATAAATAATATATATATATTAAAATATTTATAATAAAATAAAATATAATATTTTAAATGTATAATATATTTTAAAAATATATATAAAATTTTATATAATATATATTATATATATATATAAAATAATATAATAATATATATATATTATATATATATATTATTTTAAGTAGTAAAATTTTTTCTTCTGACGACCCCCCTTCCCGGGTTTTGGGCCCCTTCCACTGGGCGCCCCCCCTTTCCGGGAAAAGGCCTCCACTGGGCGCACCCTTCCGGTTTAGGCCCCCAACGGGGCCCGCCCCCTTTTTCCGGTTTTAGGTTTTCCACTAAAGCGCCCCCTTTTCCGGCCCTAGGACCTTCTTCTGAGGCACCCCTTTTCACACCTGGGGTGTTCCTTCCCGGGTTTGCCCCTTGCCCCTCGCCCTCGAGACACCTCACCCTTAAACCCCCACCCCCCAACCAATCCCCCCCCGCCCACGACCCCCCCCCTTCGCGACCCCCCATCGCAAAACCCACCTCCGCCCGCGCGCCCGCCCGCCCCCCTTCCGCAACCCCCCCGCCCTTCTGCTGCCCCCTTCCCTGCAGCGTCCGTCCGGCGCCCCCGCCCCTCGATTTTTTTTTTCCCATTTTTTTTTGAATTTTAAATTTTAATTTCATTTTTTTTGCTCTCCCATCTCCTCGGATCAAATTTTTGGGGGGGGGTTCCCCCCCCTCCCCTTTCAACCCCCCCCCAAAATTTTCCCCGAAATCAAAGTTTCCCCCTTTCCCCGGAAACAAGTTTTTGGATTCCCCCCTATGGGGGGTTTTGAAATTTTTATGATCTCCTTGGATTGGGGCCCCCCCCCCACTTTCACCCCCAACCCCCCAAAAAATTTCTCGAAATCAAAATCTCCAAATTCCCCCGATCAATTTTTTTTTTTTTTGGGTTTCCCCCCTATGGGGTTTTTTGAAATTCTCCAAAAACCCCCTCGGATCAAGGGTTTTTGAATTTCTTTCCCAATTTCCCTTTGGGTGAAAATTTTTGGGGACCCATTCCCTTTAATTTACCCCCAAATTTTCTCGATAATACCATGACCCCCCATCTCCCCCGGGTCAAGTTTTTTTTTGGGTTCCCCCCTAAAGGGGTTTTCGAAAATTCCCCCCCCGACTTTTACCCCCCCCCCCCCAAAAAATTTTTCAAAAATTAAACCAATTTTTGGATTCCCCCCCTGGGGGTAAGCTTTCTTTCTAAAAGGTCAAAACAAGTCAAATGAAATAAGAAGGGGGTTTTCCCCCGCGGGCAGTGACGTCACACATCAACTGGGAAAACCCTTTTCGACCCCCTTTTTTTTTCAAATTAAAATTAAAAAAGGGGGCATAGTATGACGTCACGTGGGTGACCCGGGACACAAAGGGTGGAAACTTGTTTGATCCTTTTTTCATTTTAAAATTAATAAGGGGGTAAAAGTACCTACACATAGGGGAAAAAAATTTTCACTCTTAACCCCAAAATTTTTTTTTCGTTTTTTTAAAAACCCCTTTTTGTTCATTTAAAATTTTAAAAAGGGGGCACAGTAAAAACAAAAATCCCCCACATCCTTGCACCACTTTTTTGTTAAATTCACTAAACCAAAAATTTTCCCTATTACATGTTAAATAAAGGGACTTTTTTTCTTTGAACATCTTTAAACACTCTCCCTAAATCATTTGAAAAACCACAAAAAAACCTTTTCATTTCCAAAAAAATGAAAAAAAAAAAATTTTTAAACCCCCAAAACCCCTTTTTCTTAAAACCCCAAAAACTTCAAAATCATTTTAATACTTAAAAACCCCTTAAATTTAAAAAATGAAAATTTAAAAACACTATTTATCCCCCAAAAATTTGTCCTTTTTTTTTTCACATTTTTAAAATTACAATCACCCCGTCTCCCGAAATTTTTGACCCTTTTTCAAAAAATT
This sequence comes from Cherax quadricarinatus, assembly GCF_026875155.1. Classification (NCBI taxonomy): domain Eukaryota; kingdom Metazoa; phylum Arthropoda; class Malacostraca; order Decapoda; family Parastacidae; genus Cherax; species Cherax quadricarinatus. Next base: position 28,070,101 of record NC_069404.1, read on the forward strand.
TTTGGGGCCTTGGGAAAAAAAAAAAAAATTTTTTTTTTTCTAAAAAAATTTTTTAAAATTTTAAAAAAAACCCCCGAAACCCCAAAAAACCCCCAAAAACCCGAAAACCCAAAAAAATGCCCCAAAAACCAAGAAACCCCAAAACCCGAAAAACAAAAAGTGAAAAAAAAAATTAAATAAAAATTTTAAAATTTTTCTTTCCAAAACCAAAAATAACCCTGTCTCTTTTGGGAATTTACAAAATTTGTCCCCCAAAAAATTTGAAAATTTAAAAAAAAATTTTTGAATAACCTCAAAAAAACCTTTGAACACCTTAAAAACACCCTTAAAATCACCTTAAAAACCACCCTTGATCACCTTAAAAAAAAACAACTTTAAAACACACCAAAACACCTTTGAACACCTTCAAAACATTTCCAAAACACTTTTGAGCACCCCCCCAAAAAAAGATTTGAAAATCTCAAATTTTATCTGCATTTACACAAAAAATTAAATTCAACCCCATCCCCAGCCCCTCCAATAGGCATTTTCTCTTTTTTTCCCCTTTTGTTCATTAAAGTTTTTAAAGGGGGACACAATACTCAGAAAAAAAGTCAAAAAAAATAACTCAAACCTTTATTTTTGAACATCCCCAAAACACTCTCATAAATCATTTGAAAAATCACATAAACCCCCTTAAACCCCTTTTCAAAAAACCTTTGAATATCGTTTTTAAACAAATTTTTCATCCAACCCACTTATATAAATTTTTTTTTCGGAAATCTAATTCAAACTAAAATACCCCCCAAAATTTAAACCAAAAAATTTTTACTCGTTTTAACTAATGTCATAAACGAACCAAGTTTTTCCCACAAAAAAATTTTCATGACCCCCAAAACACACGCACAAACACACACACCCCACAACACCCCCCCAAATTTTTTTTCGTTTTTTTCAAATTTTTCATCAAAAGCCCAAAAAAACAACAACAACCCAAACCCCACATTTTTTTCCCTCTTTTTAAAACTAATTTCTCAGAAAAAGGCACAACACCCAAAACCCAAAACACCCCACAACCCAAAAATTTTTCTCTTTTAAAAACAAATTTTCCCCATAAAAAAAAGGCACAACCCCCAAAAACCCCTTAAACCCAAAATTTTTTTCCCCTCGTTTAAACAAATTTTCACAAAAAAAGTCAAAAACACCCCACATCACCCCACCCCAAACAAATTTTTTTTTTCTCTTTTTAAACCCTTTTGGGTTCTTTAAAAAGTTAATAAGGGGACACGAAACATCAAAAAAGTCAAAAAAACAACCCACTTATATCATTTTTTTTGGGTACTCAAATTTCCGACTACATTACCCACAACCCCATAAATTTCCCAATTTATTCACATTTCCCCCCCCCCCCCCTTTTTTTAAAAACTTAAAATAATAAATTCCTCCCTAAGTCAAAAAAATTTAAAAAAATCCCTTTCCTACCCCTTTTTTCCCCCCATTTTTAACCGCATACCCCAACTTTCCATGTTAAAACCCCCCCCATTCTTTTCCCTTTCATAACTTTTTTTTCTTTTTTTTTTTTTAAAAATCCCAAAACCATTTCATAAAAATCCCCCCATTTTAATTAAATTTTATTCCCTGTTTTAACCCCCTTAAAAACTCTTCAAAAAAAAAACACTTTAAAAAAAAATATTAAAACCCAAATATTAAAAAAAACAAAAATTTTGCCCCTAAAAAAAAAACCCCCCCCCACCCCCCCCAAACCCCCCCCAAAAAAAAAAACCCCAAAAAAATATTTTTTTAATTAAAATTTTTTTTTTTTAAAATAATTTTCCCCCCCTTTTAATTACCCCCATCCTAACCCCCCTAAAATTCCCAAAAACCCTAAAACTTAAAATTTAATTTTTTTCCCCCCCCCTTTAAAAAACTAATTTAATAAATAATAAAATAATAAAACTTCCTTAATAAAAAAAAATTAATAATAATAATAACCAAATAAAATTATAATAATAATTATAAACCCAAATAACCCAATAACCAAAACCAAAAAACCAACCCCAAATTCCCCAAACCAAAACCACCCAAACCCCCCAAACCCCAACCCCCACCTAACCAACCTAAAATAAAGGGAAAACCTTCCAAAAAACTAATACTAAAATTAAATTTAACGCTCATTTTTAAATTTTTAAATTTTTAAAACAATAAAATCCTTTTTTTGTTTTAAACAACCCATTGAAAAAATTCCCGAATAGAAACATTTTCCCTTTTCCCCCGTTTATTTTTCCCCCCCCCCACTTAGCATTCCAAAAAAAAAAATACCCCTTTTAACCACAACAATCTTAATTTTCACACCCCAAAAAAAAAAACCTAACCTA
>NC_069404.1:28072954-28118812 GCF_026875155.1 Cherax quadricarinatus
TTTGTTGTTAGTAAGTTAAATTTTGAAATATTCCTAAAATGCCATTTCTGATCTTCTTAAAATTTTCTCCGTTGAGGGATTTTATTACAAAATGTTTGTGCTGACTTTGAGCTGTGATCATCTCAATTTCCCAAATTTTATTAATTTCCCGGGATAACTACAATTCTATAATGCATCATTATGAATCTGACTATGTAAATAAACCCGGTACCCAAACAACTAAATTAACACGTACCGTATGAATGTGTTATCAATACCCCGGGGTGCACACATATCATTTAAAATACACTTCTGCGAAGGGTTTAAACCTTTTTAAAAAACCAAACACACGATAAATTCTTAGGTCCCTTAAATATCTGAAAAAACAACGAGAGGTGTGTGCTTTTTGAGTAGGGAATCAGTGAGTTTCTCCACCCAGGGCCCCATGTCAGCACCATCTGTCGCACCACTAAACTGGCCCTGTCATGCGGGGGCCCAGAAATCTAAAAAATTGTCTTCATTTTCCCTTCGCCCAGAGGATCAGCTGCTTTGCCACAATTTAAGATGCATTAAATTGTGGCAGGGAGGGGGCGGGGAAAAAGTAGAGCATTGCATTTGGGTCGCTGAGGAGTGGTGGGAGGGAAAGGGAGGGAGTTGTTGGTGTTGGGCACTGGGGATGGGTGGGGGCGCATGTTTGGGTTGCGGGGTGTTCCCTGTAAAAGACTGCCGGGGCTCTAAACATTTTACTCCACCTCAACGGTTTAAAGAGTAAAAAGGAAGAGGTTGCTAGCTGTAAAAGCGGGAATGCTTTTTCCACTTAATTAAACCACTGTTTGCGGGTTCGCTGACATGTAATGTACAAAAAGGGGTGAATGTCCCCATAAAAATAAACATTGATTGAAGGGAAATAATTTTAAAATTTGATAATGTGCATTTGGGGGTACTGAAAAGACTTAACTGTAATTATAAAGAAATGGTGTTAATGATTTATTTTCCAAGTGTTTGGGTACGCGAGTTACGTGGGAGGGGATCAAAAGACGTTCAGGTTTAAGGCCCCGCAATTGTGTTTTGGTTTTTTATTTTAAACCCCCCCCCATATTTATATTTACCTTTTTCCCCACCCACCCTTTTTTTGTTGGGATGATGATGAAGTAAGAAATGGGGTTTTGTAGTGTAATGACGGGCCTGACGCTGACGAAGCCTAGGTTATGGTGGCTAAACCCCCACCCGCGTGTTACCCCTTTTTGGGCTTTTAGAATTAAAGGTTGTTATGTTAGGTGTTTAAAATAGAATTTTTCCCTAATTGGGTTTTTTTTGCCTAACCCCCCTTTTAACCAACCCATTGAGTAACAATATGGTTTAGCGCTTTCTTTTTTTGACGGGGAAAAGCCCTGGTGGCCTGTTTGGGCTTGAGGGGGGTTGTAACTTTTCCCTTTTCCCTTAGCCCAGGCTAAAGCCCCAGCTATCCACTTTTTGCATAACATGGGGGCCTGTATATGGAAAATTTATCAAATTTTAGTGGTAATTCAAGTTTGAAAACCTGGAAAGTCATAATCATTTTTTTCGGGGGTTGGTCAGGGAAACGTTCACTATAACACTCACAAAAAAAAATAATTTATTTTTTGTTTTGTAAAAATTGCGTTTTTTGGGGTTTTTAATTAACACCCTGTTTAATTTTTTTTTGTGTGCAAATGCTGGTTTTTGGGGGTGTTATTTTTTAATTAATACCCTGTGAAAATTTTCCCTTTCTGTATAATATTCGGGTTTTTTGGGGTGTTATTTTTAATTAATACTCTAAATCATTTACCTTTCTGTACCATATTGTTGATTTTTTGGTGTTATTAATACTTGATATTTTGTGCATAATTTACCCTTCAGGTAAAATCTTGCGATTTTTAGGGGGTTATGCTCCTAAATTTTGGAAATAATTTCCCTTTTCAAGTGCAGCAGCTCTTATTTTTTTTTCTCCCGGATTTCTTTTTGGTGAAATCCTTTTTTAATTTGAGGAGTCACATGACAACTCCTTGGAAATACTATTTCGTATATGTACCTTGCGTGGCTTTTATTTTTATCAGAAAGTTCTGGGGCTGGTAGTAAGATTGGTCTATTATTTCTAAAAATGGCTGACACGGTGAAAATTCTGGGGGAGACATGCATTTGGAAGGTGACATTGAATCAAACCCCCCATGATAGGGACCGGAAAAGGGAAAGTAAAATTTTACAAATGAAATTAACCCTAGTTGCAAAGAAAAGGAAGGGTTTTAAGGTTGGCGCACAAAGATCCGGGAAACAAGAGCCTAGATAGCTAGGGCTCAAAAGAGCAAAGAGAGCAGTTTGGTTTTCACCCAAATACAACACAAGGTAGGTTTTTCTTTGGGGATAAATCCAAAAATTTTGTCCCCAAATTCCAGAAAAAGACCATCCCCGTTTTTTCTGTTTTTTTGAAAGTGGGGGGGCCCAAAATCCCAAGTTTGGCCGAAAAAATGGGGAATTAAAAGCCCAATTATTTTAAAGGTTCGGTTTTTATTTCTTTAAAGGTTTTTTGTTATCAAAGTAAAAGAGGATTTTACTGTTATCAAATTTGGAAAGGTAAACAAAAATTCAAACAAAAGTTTCGTCAGGGAGCTTTGGGGGAATTTAATGGTAAGGAAAGATGTCCTTCTAAATAGGTTTTTTGTGCTAAAGGGGGTGGGGGCAATTATGGGTTTTTCCCCCCGTGGGGGGCCCCTTCCCCCCCGGGGCCCCGGTGGGGGGCAAAAAAGGGCAGTTACCACACCCCACATACAAATAATGGAAATTTTTTCTCCACCCCCAATAGGAATAAGAAATTTAGAATTTTAAAAGCCCCCCATTTATTAGCCAAAAACCAAAAGGGTTTTAAAAACCCCTTTTTTTCCAGTCCCCACTCAGGGGTTTTAATCACTGCACGGGTCCAAGATAAAAGGGAAAACAGGTGGACGACCCATTTTCCCCGAACCGGGGATCCAACCTGGGTCAGAGGGGCGGGGGGCCTTTTAAACCTTATCACTGTACATATTGCAAAAAACAGGGCCCCCCTGCACCCTTTTTCGAAAGATTTGGGGACCAGGCTGGGGCAGATGCTTCCCCATAAATACACCGATACACATGATGTGGTTTGCTTGCATTTTTGCCCCAAGGAAACCCAAAAGAAGCCCCGCTGTCTTTGACCCTCGGATGAAGGTTATTAAAGTAATCTAATGTGGCCTTACACCAAAATGAAGGGGGGTCACGGTGTTTTTCTTTGGGGACACTTGTACTAACACCTTGCTTGCAGGGGGTATTGCCAGTTTTGGATGACCCCTACCCGGATTGGATATTTTTTTTAAAAGGGGATAACTGGAGTCCCGTCAGGACTCCAGTGCACATTAGGGGATAGATAAAAGTACCAGTGGGGGTCCCTACCTGTGGGTATTGCAGAAGTGTCCTTTTGCAGGAGTTGCCTCTACTGGGCAAAAACGTTGTGGCCCCAAAAGTGGGGAATGTTTGGGTTTTGCAGGACCCGGTTTTTAAAGGTGGTAAACCCAATTGGAGCAACGGGTACTGAAAATTTTTCAAGGGTTTTTTCGGACAAACAGGGGAAAAAGGTAGGAACGTCCTCACTGTGACCCTTCGCACACTGGGTGATGGTTTGGGGATGGGGAGCCCTTTCATTGGTTGACCTGCAGGAGACTTGGGATGATGAAAACCCGGGCCAACCCGGGAAATCGGGGGGAGAAAATGGTCTTGGTGCTGAGTGGGAAAAAACCCTGACTCTGCAGCAGCTGGTGGGGCCCCGGGAAAGGGTTTTGACCTCCAAACGCTATTCATTTATCAGTTGTCGCGGAGGATTGGTTCCCAAATTTACCAAGTGTTTATTTTTCAGAGTTATCAAATGAGCAAGACTCTTTTTTAAAAGGGGCCTGTGTTCCGTGGCGCGGGAGAACTATAAAGTGTCCTTTTTCAGTATTTTTTTCAGATTCTGAAGAACGGGATTTTTAGTGTTAAAAACGGGGAGCCCACATATTAGTGTTTATTAATAAATTCCTTTTCTAAAAGTTACCAGAGTCGTACCCTTTCGAATAATTTTGTGAGTGTGGTTTTGAGATTTCTGGGGAAACATTTTTTTTCCTTAGGCTTTGCACAAATCACCCAAAAAGTCATTTTTATGAAATGTCATGTAGTTTTGAGAGGGCCCACTTGAGGTTAAAATTTTCCCAAGAATCATCCTAGGAGTCAAAGAAAAGCCCATGGTTTTCCCCCGTCTCTCAGGCAATGCTTTTGTTCTCCCCCTACCCGAAGGACTGGGAGGAGGGGGGGGGGAATTTCCCCCCCCCTTTCATTTTCCGTGTAGGGAAGCATTGGAACATTAAGCAGTGCTACGTGAGGATGGTGATGTTTCCCCCGGGTTTTTTCTCGGGTTTTAGAAAATTCTTGGGTAAGATGGGTCGATGGGACTGTCACCCTCTGCCAGTCCCCCAGGATGATGGGACTATAGGGGTGGTACACATTCTGGAAGCTGGAGAGATGGGTTGGCCCTTGGGAAACCGGGGCCTGGGGAAGGGTATGATGGAACGTGTGGGACTTCAAAAAGAGTGGATAAAATCCCGGAAAGATAATTAAGCGGGTATTGTAAGAGATTGTGGGAAAATTTGGATCTTCTGAAAGACGGTTGAAATGTTTTGGGTCAGCCTGGGGCACCTTAGGAAGCATTTGGGATGCTGAAAAATGGGGGCCCTGCTCAACCCATGAGGTAAGGGTTTCCGACTTTGTGAAAAGTAGAAGGCCTGGGATGATGTAAGCGGGTGAAAAAGGTTCCCTTTAAGGAATGAAGTGTTTATTTCTAAGACTGGTTTGTATCCCGCGAGAGCGGTGGAGTTGTTTTTACTGGTTACACTAGGGGATACCTTTAAAAATGCACTGATGCCTCAAGGACAGTTAAAAAATAAGGTTTTTTCTCCTCTTTTTTGAACTACATCAATTGGGGAATGAACAGTGGGGCGTCATTGCTTCCCACACCATGTGTGTAAGGACACACCCGTTTTGTAACTTTAAAATCTCTGTCCATGTACCTTTTGTATCCATTAAACCCCCAAGTCTTTATTTAACCGATTACCACCCCGGGGTTTTCAAAAAAGATAAAGGGTTGGGTCTCTTGTTTCGGGGGAAACAGGAGAAGTAATGCCATTCGGCTCTTCTCAGCAAAAGTAGCAGGGACCAAAGAAAATTATACCTCCATAGAAAAGGAGGCTTTTGCCTTAGTGTTGGAGTGCAACTTTTGAGGTGCATAAATTTCCTCAGTTTTTACCCTATAAATGTGTATAGTGACCATATTCCTTTCGTTTCCTTACTTAATGAGGTACCACAAACGAGACTACAAGGGGGTTGTTTTTCCAACTTCTTTAAACTTGTATTCATTATGTAAGGGGGCGGAGAATGTGGTTGCTAATACCTTGTCTTTTTTTTAAAGGCACGATGTAGTGTAAGATCACTTATCATTTCTTTTTTGCAGGATTTGCGGAGACGGGTAGATGGAACTCGGGCCACCCAAAGGAGAAGGCAGGTTTAGCTGGAGCTGGAGGGACAGGATTCCCCAGTGTGTGTGTATTTGGGGGGTAGCACATCAAAGGCCCTCCGGGAAGGTAGCTACTTTTTTTGGTGTTGGGTGGAAGCCTCGCCCTGTTTTATGTGGTAAGGGACTGTTGGACCCAACGTTTAGGGGTGTGGGGGGGCGGTGATGCTCTCCACTGTTTAGGTCATGTCTTTGATCCGAGGTGTTTTGGTTTTCCCGGCTCTTTTTTAATTTTCCTTTTTTTGGGTCACCGCTGGGGTGACTCCAGGTCCTTGGGAGGTCCACCTTTTTGGGGGCTTAGGATGACTCCCGGGTTTTTCGGCCGCAGTCCCACAAAAAGATTTATGGCCTATCCCCCCGTTTTTTTTGGGGGCCCGATATTTTTTCCCCTCTCCTGGCTCTCCATTCCGCAGAGGTGGTCATGGGGAACCATTTTGTTTACTAAAGATTGCTGTGAGATGGGGGTGAAAAAGGATGTTGTTTTTTTTCCGTAAATTTAACATTAACATATTTTTTCTTTTTTTTGAACTCCCAGAAAATTACTTTTCGTTTTAAAAATTTTTTTTTGGTGGGACCTACGTTTGGTCTGCCTTGCAACATACTGAACTTTTTGGGGTTTCTTCATAAAACGGCTTCCTCAGGGGGAAATTTTGTACAAAGTTTTTTGTTGTTTAAAATTTGCTTGATGTAATTTAGGAAAATCATCAATGCCCGGCCTGGGCCCGCGCTGTGTGTAATGGGGCCTTTTCCCCAAACAGCTGTTAAGAGTGACTGTGAGCTCGTTGGCATAGAACTAAAACTAAAACATAAGAACGAAGGAACACTGCAGAAGGCCACGGCCCAGCGAGGCAGGCCCCAAGCCCCTACCGGCTTAAGCCAATGCACCCAAACTGTCAGGTCAGGCCATTGACTTAAGGGGGACACGGAAACCGCCTTTAGCACAAGCTATCGGGTCCAACCACACCCACCCACATCTACCAGTATTTATCCAACCTATTTTTAAAGCACAAAACGTTGGGGCCTCTAAACGGTACTTGGGAGTTTTTTCCCTCATCCAAACCCTTATTACCAAACCAGTACTTTCCTATATCCCTCTAAAACAAATTTTTTCCAATTTAAAAAACCATTGCTGCGACCCTGTCTAGGCTAGATATTTTCAGCCACTATTTACATCCCCTTTATTTATTCGTTTTCCACTTATAAACCCCCTAACCCCCCCTAATTCTACGTCTTTTAGAGAGTGCGTTTCGGGCCCCCTTAGTCTACCCTCATGGGGAAGGTTTCTGATACAGGGGACATCTTTGCATCCTCCTTTGTCATTTTCCAGAAAATTTTTTATATCCTTCTGTAAACGGTCCCAAAAACTGTGCAGCATTCTAAAATGAGGCCAACCCAAAGGAGGGAAGAGTTAAAGAAAAACCCTGAGGACCCTTTTTTTATGCCTGATTTGAAGCAAGGATTCTATTAGTTTTATTGCGAACACTTTGCACTGTTGCTTGGTTTCAGATTATGCAAACCAGAACTCCAAAATTTTTTTTTCGCAATCCGTAATTTTTAAGATCTAATTTTTTAGTTTTTTTGTGGCATGGTTTTGTCTGCCCCAACATTTAGAATTTTTGCATTTGTCTATAAAAACTGCATCTGCCACTTCTCCGCCCACTGCATCAGTCTTTTAAAAATTTTCCCCGGGAGTGCTCGAATTCCCGCAGAATGAATTCGACGGCCTATTTTGGTGTCATGGGAAATTTGCCGATGTCGCTCTTTATGCCCTCATCTATGTCTTTATGTAGATTTTAACAGCAGGGGCCCAACACTCCCCCCCTGGAACCCCGCTCTGCGTTTCCCCACTCTGATTTCCCCCATTTATCAAAATTTCTGCTGCCAAATTTGTAACCACCCTCTATCCAAAAAAATTTTTCTTCCTTTCCATGGTTTAAAAATTTTTCCCCAATATCTCTGATGTGGGCCCCTGTCAAAAGCCTTACTGAAGTCCTATACACAATATCATATTCATTACCATGTCTACCTCCTCAAATCCCTTAGTAAAAAAAGTTAAATAAACAAGGCGGGAAACGCCCTTTGTAAAACCTGCTGAGATTCGTTGATTAATTTATGTTTTTCAGGTGGTTTCGAACTGCCCGGCAATTTTGATTCCAAAATTTTTCCCCACTATGGGGTTAGGCTTTTTGGGTCTATAGTTCGAAGCAAAGGGACCTTCACCTTTTTTGAAAATAGGTATCACATTTGCCATTTTCCCTTATCGGGCACCAGGGTTTGTATGATATGTTGAAAAGATTAGCCAAAGGGGGTGCTAAGCTCTCTTTACATTCCTTTAGAACCCCCTTTCATACGTTCATCAGGGCCCGGGGGTTTTTTGGTTTTTAATTTATTATTTGCCAAGGGCCCCCATCACTTGTGACCCTAATAGTGCACAGTTTATTATCGTCCTGTTCTACATAATTTACATTTTGGAATACGCTGGTTCCCCTGTGTAAAACTGAGAGGAAGTATGGTTAAAAATTCACACATTTTCCTTTTCACTGTCATGGCTGACCCGAGGGGGAACTTTTGGTGGGCCTATTTTTGTCCCCATTTTCTTCTGTAACCCGAAAGAATCCTTTTGGGTTTTTCTTTGATCTCTTGCAATTTAACCTCATAAACTCTATTGTTTCTAAACCCTTTTTTATTTTCCTTTAAAAAGAAAATATCGATTTCTTAATTTTCCCCTCTCCTCTTTTTATTTGCCATTATGCCTCCTTTTTGACCAATCAGATATTTTAATCATTGTTACCATTTTGGATCATTTTTTTTTGTCGGGTTTCCCTATTTGGGGAAAATAATTTACTGAGCACTAGAACTAGCCCTGGAAACATATTTTTGGGAACCCACCACCTACCTGACCCCTAGTCCCGGTCATTTCCTTCAGGGGCCCCCCTAAGTAATTTTTCAGTCCCCCATAAATCACCAACAAAAATCAGGGCGGGCTTGATTGCCATTATTAGGGGAAAACCATGATATTTTAAAAATGATGATTTGTGATCACTCTCCCCCAAACTCTCATTAACCTCAAGATTATTAATTAAATGTTTCCCCACTGGCAAGAACCAAGTCAAGGAGGTTATTTCCCCCAGTTGGCTCTGTCACAAACTGTTTTTTAAAAAAAATCCTGGATCGTATCAAGAAAGTCACCCACTCTAAATTTTCCCGTCAAATTGCTCCAGTCAATCTGCCCCATAGTTAAATCTCCCCCAAACACAACATTTTCGTATGTAATGCCCTTCAATTTCGTCCCCGAAATTTACTGCACTCCTTTTTAAAATTTGGGGCCCTTAAAACACACCCAAAATTAGTTTTTCTCGGCCCTCGAGAAGCTGTAACCAAAAAGATTCAGTGGGTGACGCTTCAATTTAAATTTTTTTCTAACACAACAATTTAAATTTTCCCTTTCATACATCGCTACTCCCCACCTTTCCCGGGGCCTGTCAGTGGGAAAATTTTTTAGCCTTGTAGTGACATTCAGAGGGGATTCTCTATCTTTCAATTGAGCCAGGGTTCTTTTTAGCAATAATATCTATGTTTCCCGCACTTGCATTAAACTTTGCTCATCTATTTTTTTCTAACACCCTGCTATTAGTATAAAACCTTAAGGGGCTAGTCCCCCTTTCTGCCCTCTGCTGTCCCCCTTTTTTTGCTGACCTGTTCTATTGCTTTATTTATAACTTTATGGAATGCCTTTTTATACATTTACTGTTTCCAACCCTGTGTTGCAACCTGCTTTTTTCCCCACACACACCCTACCTCTATTTTCCACAGTTTAAAATCATAGGCATTTCACCAAGCCTTCTAAATCGATCTGCAAGTGCTACCACCCCTCCCCCAGAGAGATAAACCCCACCCCCTTGCATACTATCTTTTGCCATAAAAGTTTTCCAGTTGTCAATGAATGGATGCAAATTCCTTGCGTACTGCTACCACCCAATTTTCACCAATTGCCCCAGACAACCATTCATTTCCTACTCCCCCTTCAGGCAAGATGCTACATTGTTGGGATCCCTCCCTTTAAATAATGAAAACTTAGCTGACGTACTTATCTACAGCTTTCTCTCCCACCCCTTTCCCCAAAATTTATTTCCCCAGCACTGAGACAGAAAAGGGCTTTTTCCCTTACCTGACATGATATTATCCAGTCTGTTGACAATGTCCCCAACACCCGCTCCAGGGAAGCACACTCTATCTCTCATCTTCTTATTCCTTTACAAAAAGCACGATCAACATATCTTACCTGAGAGTCACCAACCACAAGAATGCGCTTACCTTCATTAGCAGGGGCAGTAGTACCCTTCCCTTCACTGGCCACTGAAGTACATTCATCCTGGAGAACAGAGAAGCGATTTCCTACCTTCAATCTGCACTCTTAATTTTCCCTTACTCTGATGCGCCTCCCATTACTGTGAACAACTCGCCACTTGTAGCAGGTGCTGGCTGCCCCTCACTGCGGGTAGCCGTTGCTACCACCCCACCTACAGCCTCCTCACAGTGAGAGACAGACTGCACCTCACTGCTAGAAGCCTCATTCCCCACATCTCCAACCACCTCACACTCTCTCCCAGGCCCATTGAGGTGGACCTTCAGCCTCCTAATCTCCTCCTGGAGAAGAAAGACCTCCTCCTTCAACCTCCAACCTCAGCTTTTAAAACACTGTAGAAGCAAGCCATGCTTTGTAACCGTCCACGCTAATCCCCAAGCAGCTCAGGGTCTGTGACCTCACGTGACGACTGACCATGAACACTGAACCATTTTGATCACTTTTATGTTCGACGAGTTTCATATGTCTGCAATCTAGTACCTCAGTTTGTAAATATGGCATATTTGTAGTACCAAAAGACCGTGATTGTATGGTGGTCATTCCCCAGTTATCATTTTGCCAGTTGCCTCAGACCTTAATGTGCGGCTTATTTTCTTTTTTTTTTCTTTTTGCCTAGCGGTGTCCGTAGGGACCCCCCTACAGAGTGAGACCTAGGTCTGGGGGTGGGGGTGTTATGCAGGGTTCTGCATGACATCGTAATGTTTCATATAGTGGGGAAAGTGTGCCATAATAATATGAACATTGTAGTTGTAAGGAATAATTTTATAATTGATAATGTGCATTTAGGGGTACTGTAAAGTACTCTAACTGTAATTATAAAGAAATGGTGTTAATGATTTATTTTCCAAGGATGTTTGGGTACGCAGAGTTAGCGTGGGGAGGAGATCACATGACGTTAGCATGGTGTGTAGAGGCTGGCGTCGGAGATGCTGTGTATTTAAGTTAAGTTTGTAGTTGTACACTCATTTTGTTTATCCAACTCAAGCCATAGGCTTTCATATGGCTTACCTGTATGTTCACCCAGGCTCTGACATGGTCAGGGTGCTATGGGATGAGTGATGAAGTAAGAAATGAGGTTTGTAGTGTAATGACGGCCTGACGCTGACAGAAGCCTAGTGTTATGGTGGCTGAACCTCCAGCCAGCTGTGTGTACCCTCATTTGGGCATTTAGAATTAAGGTTGTTATGTTATGGTGATTAAATAGATATATTTTCCTAATTGGGATTTTTGCCTAACCCTCTGTTAACCAACCCATTGATGTAACACATACTGGTTTAGCGCTTTCTGTTTTTGACTGGGATAGCCCTGGGTGGACGGTTTGGGCTTGAGATGTGTGTAACTTTTACCTTTGCTCTTAGACCAGGCTCAAGCCCCCAGCTATCCCACATTTTTGCGTAACAACCACTACCAGCGCACTGTTGCTTCTGGCTACCCACATACATTCCTCAGCCACATTAGGCCTACGTTGGTACTGATGCTCACACACTTTCCTGGTTCAGCAAAGTCCGCCTTTACTGGATGCTATGGTAAAGGCGAAGAGTTGAGGATACAGGAGAACAGCAGGGGTAACTGAGCACACACATTCGCTTCTCTTCACATAGTCAATATGGGCGAAAGTCTCAGGCAGGTGATGCAGTGCCTCGCTTCAGGTCACTGACTGAGGCAGACTTCTCAAGAGTTACCAAACACTGCAATACTCGTAAAAATAGTTACTCCAAACTTGCAGAACTTCTAGCACACATCTTGGAATGAAAGACGAATTTTCAGTGTGTGCAGACCTGGGTTACCAACTCACATAGGACTGCACACTCGTCGTTATTCCTCAGGTTGGTAAAGGGAAGAGCTGTGCGCATATTCAGAGGCACAAGTAGCAGTGGACTAGCAAAATTTGCCTCTACACTGTACATTGATAGAGGCGAATGGCTGAGGTCAAATGAAAGGAAGAGGTGAAGCAGAGGCCTGTGAGGACCTTTTCAAATGGAAAAGTATTTCCAGTGTTTCACTAATTATATCACTAGTCACAACTCACACATAAGAGCTCTCACAACACTGTAGCTGCTATCCAACAGTATGAGTTTTAATGATAACTTATCAGTCGGGAGAAATGGGTAGGCCTGTGAATTAGTAGGTCCAAATCCTCCCAATACACGTCTACTCCCCTCAACCACTCAGCCGAGACTGAGTTTCACTGGGGAGAAATAAGTGGGATTAAGTCAGGAGTATATGAGAGAGTTAGAGCTAAAAGGGGTAGCAATAATGTTGAAGGATCAGTTATGAAAGGAGAAGAGGGAATATAAATTTATAAATTCAAGGATTATGAGAATTAAAATAAGGGCCGGATGCTATAAGTGGGTCATAATAAGTGTGTATGCACCTGGAAAAGAGAGAGAGATGTTAAGAGAGTGTGTACGAACTTTTGAACCAAGTGAGAGAGTAATTGTGGTAGGGGACCTAAATGCTAAAGTTGAAGAAACATTTAGAGAGGGTGTGGTAGGTAAGTTTGGGGTGCAAGGTGCAAATAATAATGGCGGCCCTTTGATTAAACTTTGTATAGATTGGGTTTAGTTAAATGTAATACATATTTTAAGAAAAAGAGGATAAATATGTATACAAGACATGGGAGATAAAAGGTTGTTGATTAGACTTAAGGATGTACATCTTTATAGAAAGGCCACAGATATATCAGATCACTTTTCACTTGTAGCTACAGTGAGATACAAGGAAAATTGAAGCATCAAGTAGGAGAGAAGTGAACGTTTATAAACTAAAGGAGGAGGCTGTTAGGGTAAGATATAAACAACTATTGGAGGATAGATAGGCTAGTGAGAGTATAGGCAATGAGGTCGAAGATGTACGGGTTAGGTTTAATAATGTAGTGTCAGTGTTCAGCAGACGTTTGTGGCTACAGGACAGTGGGTGCGGGAGGGAAGAGCATTTGGTGGAATGATAATGTAAAGAGAGTAGTTAGGAAGAAAAAGTTAGCATATGAGAAATTTTTAAAAAGTAGTTGTGATGGATGGAAGGAGGGTGGAATATATGGAGAGAAAAAGAGAGATTGAGTTGTGAAGGAATGTAAAAAGAGAGCAAATGAGAGAGTGGTGGAGATGTTGTCAACAAATTTTGTCGAAAATAAGAACAAGCTTTTGAGTGAGATTAATAAGCTGAGAAAGCCTAGGGAACAAGTGGATTTGACAGTTAAAAATAGGAGAGGAGAGTTACTAAATGGAGAGTTAGAGGTATCGTGAAGATGGAGGGAATATTTTGAGGAATTGTTAAATGTTAATGAAGATAAGGAGGCGGTGATTTCGTGTATAAGGGAAAGTGGAATAACATCTTGTAGGAGTGAGGAAGAGCCAGTTGTGAGTGTGGGGAAGTTCGTGACGCAGTGGGTAGAATGAAAGGGGTTAAGGCAGATGGGATTGATGGAATAAAGAAAGATATGTTAAAAGCAGGTGAGGATATAATTTTAAAGTTGTTGATTCCTTTATTTATTAAATGTATGTAAGAGTGAAGGTACCTGGGGACTGGCAGAGAGCATGCATAGTTCCTTAGTAAAAAGGCAAAGGGGACAAAAGAGTGTAAAAATTATAGGTGAATAAGTCTGTTGAGTATACATAGTAAAGTGTAAGGTAGAGTTATTTTGAGAGAATTGAGAGTAAGACAGAGAGTAGGATAGCAGATAAACAAGGTGGCTTTAGGAAAGGTAGGAGTTGTGTAGAAGAAGTGTTTATAGTGAAACATATAGCTGAACAGTATTTAGATAAAGCTAAAGAGGCATTTATGGATTTGGAAAAGGCGTATGACAGGGAGGATAGGGGGGCAATGTGGCAGATGTTGCAAATGTATGAAATGGAAGGTTGGTTACTGAAAGCAGTGAAAAGTTTTTACGAGGATAGTGAAGATCAGGTTAGAGTATGTGGAAGTGAGGGAGATTATTTCCCGTAAAAGGAGGCTTTAAGCAGGGATGTGTGATGTCACTATGGATGTTCAATATACTTATAGCTAAGGTTGTAAAAGAAGTGAATGCATGGATGTTGACAAGAGGTATGGCGTTAAAAGACAGAGAATCCAAAACAAAGTGGGAGTTGTCACATTTACTCTTTGCTGATGACACTGTGCTTTTGGGAGATTTTGAAGAGAGGTTGCCGAGGTTTGTGGATGAGTTTCGTAGGGTATGTAAAAGAAGAAAATTAAAAGTGAATATAGGAAAGAGTAAGGTAATGAGGATAACAAAAAAATTAGATGACGAAAGATTGGATATCAGATTGGAGGGAGAGAGTATGGAGGAGAGTATGGATTATTATAATCAAAAAGAAGCGCTAAACCACAAGGACTAGGAGAGTATAGAGCTTTACGTATTCGGCACGACCTATATAAATATTCTCCTCTTGGGAAGCATATACATTGCAGGATCAATTAAAACGTCATTGATATCAGAATTTTTATTTCGTTTTAACAATTTTAATTGTTATTAATGGAAATATAAAAGTGTATCAAAAATTGCTAAAATGAAGGTTTTAAGGAACAGTTATATTTTAAGAAAAAAACATAAAATCTTCACGATTTTTAAGAAGATAGAGTATATTAAATAAAATTGTACAAAATCACGAAGATTAATGCTAATGTTCAAGTGTAATATACAGGTAAAAATGATTTTAGTTATATTCATAATTCTTAACGGGTTGGACTGGAAAGCCAGTACAAGGCCTTGGTCAGATGACCTAAAGCTCCAGCTGCGAATCATCATATGACTAATTCTCGCATCAGGAAACACTTGTCCTGTTTCCTGACAAATCTTACCTAACCTAACCAGCTGCAATATACATAGGAAATGCAATACTCAAAGTTAAAACCAGAGTTGTTTGGTAGGGATACCAAACTATGGTGAGAACCACACCTTAAGCAGTGAATCGGACTTCACCCAAAGCACACTGTGTGAGCAACTAGCCAAAACCTAAGTCCCTCAATCTCATTGGGTGGTTTAAAGTGTAACTGTGATCTCGAGTTGTTGAGAATAACGGATATGATAGTAAATGATCTAGTTCAAATGAACGACTCTGCTTTTTTTGCAGTTCTCACCTGAAGTACTGTTTGAACTGGCCTACAACCTGGAAGCTGCATTAAATAAATTAAAAATAAGTACACAGATGTGGGCTGTAGATCAATAGTTATGCGAAGTTTATGTATTTATTAAGGGAACTTCTCGTAATAATATCTGGTAGTAAAATTGATCCACAATCGAACCAGTTTACTTCTTATTGATAATTTCAGGGACCTTGAGTAGAGAAATAAATGGCAGCTCTTCCAACTTAGCATTTTTAATTAGGGAAGTAATCAAAGCAATTGTTCAGGAACTTAGGTTAGGTTAGGTAAGGGTTGTCAGGAAACAGGACAAATGTTTTCTGATGCTGATCTTAGGCATATGATGACCTGCAGCTGGAGCTTTCGGTCATCTAACCTTTTGGTCATCTGGCTTTTGGTCATTTGACCTTCTGTTGTGTTCAGGAGCTGTTACTCATCTGCATGATGAATCGTATCCCATTTAAAATTTGAGAACAGTTTAAAAGACTTTGTAAAGAGATAATTCAAGAGGCCCTAGAGCTGTAACTTAACGCCCTGAAGTGGTCAAGAAAATTACAGCCCAATATTGCTAAAATTTGTGAAGACCTGTGAAAGGCATTGTGCAGACATCTTCAAAAACCCATCAGACTTGCATCAGTCGGGAATGAGAAAACTATGAGCACTTTACTTTTTCTTTAAGGACAGAGTTTAGTTGGTCATGAGAGCATGGTTTTTGCGCGTGTCCTCCTACTCCCCCATTGCATCTGGGTTCCCATTCTCTATTTCTGACCAATCATAAGCCTTCCCTGAGTCGCTCCAGCTAAAGGAGATGTCATCTCCTTGCTTCCCTTTGGTCAAGAGAGCAAAATGTAAACACTTCTAGCTTGGCGTCGTCCAGACTCGTGTTTTTCGTCGAGTGCTCCTCATATACTCTTGCATTTCACCCTCTACAATGTCGGTAAGTACTGATTTGCGTGTCTAGTGCATAAATGAATAGTTTAGCCATATTATATGAATTCAGTAATGATCTGGGTGTGTACAGAACGTTTTTATTGTCCTTCCAGATCAATCAGAAATTGTTCTATGGCGAGTCCTCCAAGGATAAGTCAAAATTTGTCTGTGTTTGGGACGAAAATGACTCAGATCAAGACCCAGATGACCTGAAATTGGTTGACAGTGGTGATGAATACTTGCCACTAGATGCAGAGGTGTCAACAGATGAGGAGGAAGCTATGCCACCATCCAAAAAGCAGAAATTGAACAAGAAGATACTTGCTTACATGCAAGTATTGCAGCAAAAAGAATAATCATGTCACATCCTCATTTTCCTGTGCAACATACGAAGTAAATCTATACATCAAGAAGGATAGAAATTGTTTCATAAAGTTTCATTGCAGAAATTAGTGATGTAAAATGATTGTTCTTTCTCAGGGAACTCAGGAATATTTCATTTGTAAGTTGTATCCCATTGCAATGTGTCATTGTTGATAAGTAGTTCCTATTTCAATTTTTTTAATGCTTACAAATTATTCAGAAACAAGTTCCATTTATGTTTTTTATATTGTCTACTTGTATAATAAATTTAAAAAATATTTATTTTTCTTTTTAACAGTTGCCACCTTGCAACATTTTAAATTGTTATACCGTTAACGGGCAGGACCGAGTTTACTCGGGCTTACCATGTCTGCAATTGCTCGACACGTAACTTTTACAACTTCATTTATATGACCTCATTGACCTTACATCGAGCGGCTTTATCCTCTCATACGAAATCACTTTCAAATTTGCATTTTGGTCTGCCTTGCCCCCTGAAGGGTTAAAAACATACAGCAAAATTAAAACAATAAGTAACATATACTTCTCAAACACTGATATTTCTCAAACACTAATACTTCCCAAACATTGATACTTTCCAAACTTTCCAAACAACAATACTTCCTAAACAATGATGTTCTTCTGAAACGATTCTTCCGGAACATTGATGCTTCCCAAACAGTAATACTTCCCAATGATGCTGTATTTATAGTTCTCAGTGATATTTCCCACTGGTACTGCAATGCCTCTTCCCACTAAAATTATTTTTTTTTCAGTTTAATCCAAGTTTAAGTGTGATGACTTTTTGCACAAGGCTGTGTTACTAGTATCCCGACTAAAATATATATTCCACTTTTCGATTGGAAGTATATTACACAGGAAATTGGTGGATTGCTAATTTGCACGATTCTTAATCCGCTGCATTATTTTTAGAGAAATTTTAATATACAGTTCAGAGCTCCATTTTGTTGTTATTAACTTCACAAATCGAGGCCACACACAATTTTTGAGTGAGAAAATGGCTATCTGCAGGGGTCAGGTCACTTTTTTCAAAAATATTGCCGAAATGTTTTGAAATAAATGATAATCGAAGTAAAAGCATCACAAATTTTCTTAAATTCTCAGCTAAACTGATTTTGTAATTTATGAAGATGTCAGTGAAACTGTGACTGGAAAAGTAAGTGGATATAAAATGGTGAAAATGAAATTCAGCGAAAATAAAACGGTGAAATGAAACCTGGAAGATGTTTTAGTCTTTGCAGAACTTTACTAATTCAAGTGTCCTAGCTATTTTATTTTCAGATTTGAGAGTTTCTTTTAATTTATTCGAGCCACTGCATTGTTACTTTTAATTCTTCAATAAATCAATCTTTTATCACCAGTCATTAACTATGACCGCTGAGCCTTACACTCGTTCACAAAATTTTATATAATAGTAAACAGCATGATTAGAAGTTATCGTTTTTCTGAAGAGACTCCAGATATTCCAGGATCCCGCACACTGATGAAGCTTTTCCATGTAAGTCTTCATCTTTTATGGGAACCCATTTTCCTGACTCTTTATTTGCTGCTCGACTATAGACTGACATAACTCGATCAAACACAGATTTTTTGTTCCACTCAGTAGAAGTGTTTTTCTCGTCTTGGAATAGTTGTTTAAGGATTCTTTCTTCCAGACCTTCAATACCAACTGACCAAGTATTCCATGACTGTGTGTATCTCTTTGTATTGAATCTTGGAGCAAACCAAAGTTGCAGAGTCAATTTTCTGAGGAGGTGGCAAGCTAACCAAACTTTTCTGTCATCTTCTGAAAGATGTTTGAAGTATCTGGTTTCTTCTTGGTACTTACTTAGTATCCACTCATCATAATTATTGGTAATGAATACAGGCTCAAATCTGCTTTCTTCCTCATTAATGAGTAGTTCAGCTTCCAGTGTTGGCACGATGTAAGAAGTAAGCAGACAGAAATATTTATGGTTCCAAACCCAGTGTATGTACACTCCTTTATGTGTGTAAAGCTGGAAAGGTGGTGCAATTGATATATCTAATATATCTGATGATTTATTTACATAACTTTTAATTGCTTTCTTTAAATGTTCAGCAAATGCTTCTCTGAATTTAGATCCTTTCAGTAGTCGATCCTTTGAGATTATAGAGACTTCTTCATGTAACCCAGAACTTTTGCACATGATGTCCTGCTCCGGAGACACTTCATAAATGAAGTCAACATAATTGATGTGAAAAATCTCATTTCCTTCCACAAGAGGTCCAGTGAGAACGGTTTTACCTTTGAACTTCTTGTCTTCAATACTTTCAACTAGTTTGTCTGTTTCTATCTTTATTTTGTCGCTTATCTCGTTAACTTTCTTTTTCTCACACACGTTATTAACTGCAGCATCAATCAAGTCATCTGGTTTGGTTATTTTTAGATAATTTCCTTTAATGTACAGAAGTTTATGTGCTCGTTTTCCATCTTCAGTTTCATTTTTGACATGAAGTGCCTCTTCACGAGTCATCAAGGGCAACTGACAATTAGAGCAGAATTCTTCATATTTTCTCATTAATTCTGCAGCTGTTAGTTGAATGTTACACTTCATTTCCTTTTGATCATCATTCATTCTTGCTAAAATATATTGGTAACATTCTTTGTGTCCTCCAATGGCAGCAAGATGAGCAGCAGAGTATTTCCCAAGAGTAACTTTATCTAATTCAGGATTTCGATACAAAAGATACTCAAGCATATTCAAACGTCCGTACATAGAGGCGACGTGCAACATCGTACACTCAGAAAATGACTCTACTACACTATTTATATCCATATCTTTAAAAATTTTCTCGTAAAGTATATAAAGTATGTAAACAAGGTCATGTTTAGCTAAAAGATATAAGAAAAAGTCATCAGGACGCTCCAGGGTAATGTCTTGAGATTTCAAGTCTTCGTTTGGCTTCACCTTACTGAGTTGTTCAATATAATTTTCAAGAATATTTGTTTCATCTTTATTGAGTTTCGTGCGGTCATGTTTTCCTGAACAAATATCATCAAGTACTTTTCTTTCATTCACCCAATATTCTTGCAGTAAATCTGAAGGCAAAATTGCTGAAGGTGGCAAAGAAAAGGTAAATGGAACCATATTCATGTCTCTACACAGAGTGACTTGTGTATCAAAGTGATTTCCAAGGAATGCCAACTTGAAAGGATTTTCTTCATCTTGTAATGGGTGAATACAAACATCTTCTAAGCCCAGTAGAACACAAGTGAGGGAGAGGCCATGACTTGCTGCAGTACACAGTAAATCTCTCGCTTTTTTAATTCGTTCGTCATAGTTATTACTTTCCAGTATGAATTTTGAAAAATTTCCAAAGATTCTAAAACATTTTTGATAAGATTCCATAACCTGAAGAAGTTCCTCCTCCTCTTTTCCTGTGATTTTAGAGCCTTTTAAAGTTTCTATCTCCATCTGTATCTTCTCACTGTATGCCTGGTGACAAAGAAAAATCATGAATATTAACAGCTTCTAATTTATATTAATACAATTGATAATTGGAGCTGTAATTTTATATAAATACAGATAAAATGATGTAAATGATACTGTGACGTAGTGGTTTCCTTAATTAACGAAAACATTTAGCTCACATGATGGGTTTTATCCACTCAGTAAAGAATACTGATATACAAAAAGAAGAGTGAGGCTAGTGGGATAATTTTGCTGCTAGAGTACACTGTATGGTATACACCGTGGCCTGGTGGCAAAAGCTCTCGCTGCACAGAGTGAGGATCTGGGTTCGATTCCCGGCAAAGGGTGGAAACATTGGGCGTATTTCCTTTTACCGGTTCATCCATCAGTAAAAATGGGTACCTGGGTGTTAGTCGACTGGTGTGGGTCGCATCCTGAGACAAAACTGACCTAATTTGACAGATATGCTCTGCATAACAAGCGGCTTTCTATATAGTAGTATATTATCTTTGTCAGCTAGGTCTGTATACCTTGTACATGTACTTGTAGAAATAAAGATATTATATTATATTGTGTCCCTGATGCCTGGCTAAAGTTGTAAATATTCCTAAAGCTTGACTTAGCTAACATGAAGTAATCCACATTTTGAATAAAAATGTTAAAATTGCTGATAAGGGCAGAGTGCAGTCATCGTTATTTTTTTCTCATTCTTTGATAACTTACTATTTGTCCATTTTGTGAAGAGATTCTCTGTCTCGATTTACAACACAAACTATCATTAATACACATTAATGTTCTTTGCTCCCACTAATAATGACCAACATTATGGTGGTAATGTTTGCCTCTAGTTAAAGTCATGATGGAAGTGAAAGTAACAACTGAGATATTGGTATTACTTCTGCACAACGTACTGTTGAAGTGTGTGGAAAAACTACAAGTGGGAACAACTGGTAGAATAACAACATAATTGTAAGGCGCAGTTCAAAAAGTGCTTCATCGACCCGAAATACTCCCATACAAATCCCCTTTCATTATCTGCACTTGTATATTTAAATTAATTTTTCTCAAACATTCTCTACTGACCAGATAAAGCCCATCTAGGTGACGTTTTCCTCAGAAAATATAATTCCTTCATTTTTATAGTAATTTAAAACAAAAAAAAGTTCAGCCTTCTATTACAAATCTTTTTATATGTATTCTGGAATCTTAATTCTGTAAGTTTTAATTCTACAAATAAATTAGATAACAACATTTTTTAATTTATCCTGTGGTTATGCTTTTTATGAGATATTGACAAATATATATATACATAATTCAAATGTTTTAAGAGGCATAAATTTTAAATATACTTTTAGACAATTGCTGATTTAAACTGTAACAATCAAGACTTTTATATGCACACAAATATAGACTAAACAAAACAGTTTAGATAACTGATAGAAAAATGTGGAGTACCATGCGGATGAGAGCAGGAAAAACAGCTGGGAGTCCAAGAGTGTTGTGCGCTCCCTCTAAGGGTGTCATATCCTCTATTGATTGATTGCAGAGAGGAGCACCAGCACTTAACAGCAAGAACAGAGCATCTCTTTGGTTGTGTCGTATTGCATGAAGCAGTGGATCAGCACGAGCAGCCATAGGTAACAGAGGCACGCCAGTCTTCAACAACTGCTGAATGGTTTTAGTGTTACCTTTTCCAGCAGCGATAACAAGCTCAGCGTGACGTTCAGTGTTTTGTTCAAAATCAAACTTGAAATACTGAGTGTGCTGTCAAAAAACAAAATAATAACGATAAAAAAAAATGTTCTTTTTCTCTCAAAATCCTACAATCATCAACCAGTTTGGCCTATTTGGTAAGGGTGCACTTTGCTGAATAAGTAGATTGAAAATTTGCTTTTGCCATAAATCAGCAGAAATCGATCTAAGCATTTCGAATATGTGGAACCTCGGTACTCGGACAGCTCCATACTCGAACAATTCGGTACTCGAACGTTTTGTTCGGTAAATAATAGTTCGGTAGTCGACCATTTGCTCGGTACTCGACCAGACAAACACAGCTTGCCAGAACATGTATGTCAGTCTCCCCGCAGCTGTCGAATAGTCCAAAACTCCGCTGAGTTTCACTGTAAACTATTTCGTGTTTCTTCGCATTTTTAGTTTTTTTTTTTATATTATTTGCATAAATAAGTCACTATGGGACCTTAGAAGATTAGCGATAACAGCCAACGAAAAAGACAATTGGTTAGAGTGTACTTGCCCTAATGTAAACACCTCTGCCACTCCATATAATATGCCTTTTATTACTAATTTCGGCGACTTTATTGAGCTTTTAGGTTATCTATCGAGTTTCAGGTATCAAGCTAAAAAAATGTGATAGATAACCTTTATTACTAATATTAGCATAATTACACAACATTGTATTTGTGCCGCCGCTAGTATCCGACTGTCAAGACGACTCATTAGATACTGCTGGCCATCCCCCCTCTTTCCCCAGTGGCACCTCGAACATCGGGCCCCTCTTATATTACGCTTGCTTTCCATTTTGAATTTTTATTCACTCAAAAAATAGATTTACTGTTATACAGATTACTGCATTATTGAAAAATGGTATAAATAACATCAGCGCATTTGTGAAAGCATATTAGACATACCAGTTGACGTGTACTGGACGCGTGACGTGATCTGTTTACTCTTGAACATCAGCAAAAATCGAACATTTCCGCTAATTTGAGGTCAGTTTCAAGGTAATTTTAGTAAGTAAACCATTCAAAATCATCACTATTTCTATAATATATTTCCCATTCAATCAAATGAGACTAAGAAAACGAGAATACATTCACAAATACCATAGGAAAATATACTGCAGAATCGCTGTAAGTGTATTTTGGGGGTATGAAATGAAGTAATCTAATTTACATTATTCTCATGGGAAAAATTCATTCGGTACTCGAACAGCCTTCTGGAAAGAATTAAGTTCAACTACCGAGGTTCCATTGCCTATAATATATATATATATAAGATAAGATTTCGTTCGGATTTTTAACCCCGGAGGGTTAGCCACCCAGGATAACCCAAGAAAGTCAGTGCGTCATCGAGGACTGTCTAACTTATTTCCATTGAGGTTCTTAATCTTGTCCCCCAGGATGCGACCCACACCAGTCGACTAACACCCAGGTACCTATTTGCTGCTAGGTAAAACAGGACAAACAGGTGTAAGGAAACGTGTCGAAATTTTTTCCACCGCCGGGATCGAACCCGTCCCCTCCGTGTTGAAGCGGGGAGCCATAGCCACCAGGCCACCGGGCTCCACACAACATACACACACACACACACACACACATATATATATTTTATATATATATATATATATATATTATATATATATATTATTATTATATATATTAATATATATATATATATTATATATATATTTTATATTATATATATGTCGTCCCGAATATGTAAAAATGGTCAGTTAGCAAGAACTCATTTAAAATTAAGTCCTTTCTAAAACTTTCTCTTATACGTTTAAAGATATATTTTTTTCATTAATATTAATGTAAAAAATTTTAATTTTGCACATAAAAAATTCTTAGAAAACTTCCCTAACCTTATTATAACAAGTGCAGTTTATTTAGCCTAACCCAACTAAAATATTTTACATTTGTTTACAGTAATTTAACACTTAACAAACACAGTGACATATATTTTTTTCGTTAGGTTCAGAATGATTTGGCGGGAAATTATTGCATACACAAATTTTCACTTGTTTCCCATATGGGAAGATGAGCGTTGCTATTTAAGCCAAGATCGCAAGTTCTGCCCATTCGGCACGACATATATATATATATATTTATATATATATATATATATATATATATATTTAAAATATATATTATATTATTATTTATATTTTATATTATATGTCGTGCCGAATATGTAAAATGGTCAATTAGCAAGAATCATTTAAAATTAAGTCCTTTCTAAAATTTTCTCTTATACGTTTAAAGATATATTTTTTTCATTGATGTTGAAAGTAAAAATTTATTTAAATTTTGCACCAAAAAAGGGAAATTAGAAAACTTACCTAACCTTATTATAACAAGCGCAATTTATTTTAGCCTAACCGAACTAAATATATTTTAGATTTGTTTAAAATAATTTAATACTAAACAAACACAGGGAAATATATTTTTTTCGTTAGGTTCAGAATGATTTTGGCGAAATTATTGCATACACAAATTTTCACTTGTTCTATAAATAACAAAAAGGCACAATACCGTGACTGGAACGATACACAAATAACCCCCACATAAAAGAGAGAAGCTTACGACGACGTTTCGGTCCGACTTGGACCATTGACCCAAAATCACACTAACAGAGGTGGAGAAGGACGGCTTATATAAGCAAAAAGAGGTGGAGGTAGTAGTAGTAGTAGTAGTTTCTACTACTACTACTACTTCTACTACTACTACTACTACTACTACCTCCCCCTCTTCCTGCCTATATATAGCCGTCCCGCTCCCCCTCTGTTAGTGTGACTTTGTCAATGGTTCAAGTCGGGCCGAAACGTCGTCGTAAGCTTCTCTCTTTTATGTGCGGGTTATTTGTGTATATTTCACTTGTTCTATATGGCAAGATGAGCGTTGCTATTTAAGCCAAGATCGCAAGATGTGCCTATTCGGCACGATATATATATATATATATATATATATATATATATATATATATATATGCAAGGAATTCGCGAGAGCATGCGAAATATACACAAAACACTGATCTCTGGCTGAAGGAGACTCGAACATACGAACCTTAGGACAAGGTACGCAGTGCTTTACCAATCTACCCACACTGGACCAATACCTTGGCGTGTAGCATGAGCTACACGTTTTGATCCAAGGCAGCCAGCTTTCAGGGAGAAGGCTTACAGCTTTTCATCTCATCCCCTGCATGCATCAGCCTTACTAGAGATTTGAACAATGCAAGGAATTCGCGAGAGCATGCGAAATATACACAAACACTGATCTCTGGCTGAAAGAGACTCGAACCTACGAACCTTAGGACAAGGTACGCAGTGCTTTACCAATCTACCCACAATGGACCAATACCTTGACGTGTAGCATGAGCTACACGTTTGATCCAAGGCAGCCAGCTTTTAGGGAGAAGGCTTACAGCTTTTCATCTCATCCCCTGCATGCATCAGCCTTACTAGAGATTTGAACAATGCAAAGAATTCGCGAGAGCATGCGAAATATACACAAACACTGATATCTGGCTGAAGGAGACTCGAACCTACGAACCTTAGGACAAGGTACGCAGTGCTTTACCAATCTACCCACACTGGACCAATACCTTGGCGTGTAGCATGAGCTACACGTTTGATCCAAGGCAGACAGCTTTCAGGGAGAAGGCTTACAGCTTTTCATCTCATCCCCTGCATGCATCAGCCTTACTAGAGATTTGAACAATGCAAGGAATTCGCAAGAGCATGCGAAATATACACAAACACTGATCTCTGGCTGAAGGAGACTCGAACCTACGAACCTTAGGACAAGGTATGCAGTGCTTTACCAATCTACCCACACTGGACAAATACCTTGGCGTGTAGCATGAGCTACACGTTTGATCCAAGGCAGCTGATGCATGCAGGGGATGAGATGAAAAGCTGTAAGCCTTCTCCCTGAAAGCTGGCTGCCTTGGATCAAACGTGTAGCTCATGCTACACGCCAAGGTATTGGTCCAGTGTGGGTAGATTGGTAAAGCACTGCGTACCTTGTCCTAAGGTTCGTAGGTTCGAGTCTCCTTCAGCCAGAGATCAGTGTTTATATATATATATATATATATATATATATATATATATATATATATATATACATATATATATATATATATATATATATATATATATATGTCGTGCCGAATAGGCAGAACTTGCGATCTTGGCTTAAATAGCAACGCTCATCTTGCCATATAGGACAAGTGAAAATTTGTGTATGCAATAATTTCTCCAAAATCATTCTTATCTTAAGGAAAAAAAATACATTTCACTGTGTTTGTTTAGTATTAAATTATTGTAAATAAATCTAAAATATATTTAGTTGGGTAACGCTAAAATAAATTGTTCTTGCTATAATAAGGTTAGGTAAGTTTTCTAAGATTCTTTAGGTGCAAAATTAAAATTTTTTACATCAACATTAATGAAAAAAATATATCTTTAAACGTATAAGAGAAAATTTTAGAGAGGACTTAATTTTAAATGAGTTCTTGCTAATTGACCAGTTTTACATATTCGGCACGACATATATATATATATATATATATATATATATATATATATATATATATATATATATATATATATATATATATATATATATATATATATATATTATATATATACACACACACACACACATTATATATATATATATATATATATATATATATATATATATATATATATATATATATATATATATATATATATATATATATTTATATATATATTTTTTTTTTTTTTTTTTTAATTCACAGTACCACCTCTATAGCTGGAATGGGGACCCTCATCCTCAGAGAAGACAATAAACGTACCTCAGAGAAAACTCAAGGTTCTCCCCGGAGCTGTTTGAATATTTTCTTCTCCTACCACCCCCTATATATTTTTTATTTTATGTGAACATTTATTAATAAACAAAATACATTTAGAGAAAAAAAACATAAACATGAATACAATGGCACAATGTATCAAAGATCATGAATTTCCTCCAGCTCCTCCGAGGCTGGACGTGAGCCAAGTATGCAGCAAGCATTTCCCCTCTGGATGGCGACGCTGAGGCGCTGGAACATGAAAGTGGCTGCCCTTGGGTCCCTGGTGGTGTCGATGAGTCTGGAACCCAATTCTTTAAGGAAACGTGTGGCATTTTTTCCCCATGATCCCAAGGTCTCCGATCCCACTGGGACGAATTGATACTGTTGGCTAATGTCCCTCTACTTGCTGATCTTGTACTCCTCCCTGTGGTCAGCAGCTCCTCCCTGTCGCCCCACACTGTATGGATTAGGTGTCAGCCAGTGTGGACACACAGGTATAGTCCCATGCTAAGAGCTTGCCATTCTTCCAAGGATAGATGGTGATCCCGTCTGGGCGGTTTGCTGGGTTGTGGGTATTGTTTGCTGCAAGTGATCGTGGCTCCCTCTCGGCAGGGCATCCAGCTGTAGCAAGGGTTCTCTTAATGATGTCGTTGACCTCATTGTGTCTTGCATGCCAGCCCTTGGTTTTGGAACAGTTAAGACCATGTAGACCGTATTGGTCTGCTTGCACTTCGCCGCAAATACACATATATTCTGTGTGAATTGGGGCAGCAAGGCGCAGAGCCACTGCAATACGGAGGGTCTTAGGGTCGAGTCGCGTTCCCATTGCCGATATGGGAACTGTTTGGAGGAAGTCCCCGGAGTGATGTGCACTCACAGCCTGGAGACGGGCAATCTCCCTATCTGATGTTGCAGCCCTGAGCATGTTGGCAAGCACCTTTTCAGC
Source organism: Cherax quadricarinatus (assembly GCF_026875155.1). NCBI lineage: Eukaryota > Metazoa > Arthropoda > Malacostraca > Decapoda > Parastacidae > Cherax > Cherax quadricarinatus. Next base: position 28,100,230 of record NC_069404.1, read on the forward strand.
AATTGGGCTATCCCAGCTTGACTGTTTGTGAGCCAGTGCTGCACTAGGGTTTGGTGCTGGAGCAGCAAGAGTCTCCCATTTGGTGATGGCACTGACATAGCTAGGGTCTTCCATTCCTGCTGAGTCACTGAGGGTGTCAGGAAGAATTTGTCTTATCAACTCGTTTGATGCAATGGAAGAGGAACCAGATATTGAGCTCGCTGGAGAGTGCCTCCGTGACTTCCTTGATGACCAAACAAAATAGAAAGGGGGCGAGAGGGTCCCCCTGTTGCACGCCCTCACACGAGTCAATTTCATGGTCCCCAAACAATAGTTTGGAAGTCACACTATAACACGATTCTATGAAGGGATAAAGGGAAGGGAAGTTTCTATAAACTGCTTGGAGAGCAGCATCCCTTCTGACTGAGTTGAAAGCATTGGCAAAGTCCAATTTGACCAAGGCTTTTTCATAGGACATGTTTTTGATATATACTCGTGCTGCGTGGGCAGCTGCTTCACAGCCCTGTTGAACGCCGAAACCGAGCTGAGTTGGTTTCAGCATTGCAGCAGATCTTGACTCACCCTTCTTACTGCAGCCTTGGCGACTAGGCGCCGAAGGGTGTTACCCACTGCAATGGGCCTGATTCCGCCATCCTTTTTCCGGAGGGCACACAATGAGGCACCAAAGAATATGGGTCTGATGGCCTCTGGGACACCGCCAGCCAGGCACAGGTTGGAAAATTTGGTGAGTTCAGACAGCAGCCTCTCTGAAACCTCACCAAGTGCTGGATTGAGTATTTGTTTTAAGTGTTGAGGCCTTAAACCGGTGAAAACCTCCTGCTGAACCCTGTGGAAATGACATAGCAGCTTTATACACATCAGCATCCTGTAAGGTTAGATGTTCTTCGCCTGCTGCAATGTCAGGGAGGTCAATGTTGGTACTGGGAGCCCTGGGTGGATGTTTGTCCTTCAGAGCTTGCGCCGTGCTGACGTCCTTGGGAGCGATGGTATCCTCACTGGTTATAAGTCTCAAAGCTCCAATAGTATTACCCTCTTCTATTTTTTTGCTAATTTGGGCTCTGATTTTTGAGGTGTCGGGTGTCCTGTTGTTGGCATTTGCCCGGCGGGTGTTTGTCGCCCTAGGGGGGAGACGGACGAGGTTGTCATCCCTTGGGAATGCATTTATTGCCCTAATAACATGTGTTGCTAGTGACTTGTCCCTCCTTGGTGGGACAGCCAAACAGGCATTGCCAAAAGCAGCAAGTTGTGCCAGGATCTGTTGTTTGAAGGAGCATCGTTGACTTTCTTCAGAAGGTCAGTGAATTTGCTAGCAGCTTGAGGGCGAGCTGCTTTGGGGATGTGTGTCAGAGTCCTGGTGGATGTTAATTTGATTGCAGATTTGAGGTCCTCTGTAGAAGTGAAGTCACGGTAGCTGTCAGCCCTGTCTGCTGGGGGAGGCTGTTGGTTGTTCTCATTTGGAGCTCTCCTGGAGCCTAGACATCTATTGTGTGCACGGATGTTGCCAGATGTGGGATTGAGTGCACATTCCCTGTGGCACACCCGGCAGATGCCTCGTGAACGACAGCTTTATATATATAATATATATATATATATATATATTTTATATTATATATATATTATATATATATATATATATTATATATATTATATATATATATATATTATACACGACATATATATATGTCTTGCCTAATAGGTAAAACTGGTCATTTGGCAAGAACTCGTTTAAAATTAATTCCTTTCTAAAATTTTCTCTTATACGTTTAAAGATATATTTTTTCATTAATGTTAATGTAAAAATTTATAATTTTCCACCAAAAGAATCTTAGAAAAGTTACCTTAGCTTATTATTTTAGCCTAATCCAACTAAATAAATTTTAGATACGTTTACAATAATTTAATAATAAACAAACACAGTGAAATATATTATTCTCGTTAGATTCAGAGTGATTTTATCGAAATTATTACATACACAAATTTTCGCTTGTCTTATATGGCAAGATGAGCGTTGCTATTTAAGCCAAAATCGCAAGTTTTACATGTTTGGCACGACATATGTATTTATATATACCTCTGGAACTGTCCTGGGGACCCTCATCGTCAGAGGAAAGAATAAACTTGCTTCAGGCATACTTTCTGGCATACTTTCCTTCTGCTGTGTGACACACGAGACCATGAAGTGTGAATTGATCAGCCGTCGCCCTGCATCAAATAGTCCTTTGTCCTTTATTCATTACCTTTGTAACTTGTGAGTTCATTACCTTGTACCTAGTTCAGCCATCCAAACTTTGGGGCCCAGTCCCTGGATCCATTACGTACCTCTGTAATCTGTAAATACCTTTGTAACTTGTCATGATTGTGAATAGACCTACCCGGAGTTCATTACCTTTGTAATTTGTGAGTTCATTACCTTTGTAAATTGTGAATTCATTACCTCTGTAACTTGCTCAGCTATCAAAACTTTGGAGTCCAGTCCCTGGACCAATTATGTACCTCTGTAATCTTTTGACTACCGCCCACAGGATGGGTATGGGGTGCATAATAAACATATTAAACTAACTAAACCGGTGGGGAAGGGGAAAGCTAGGCGAAGTGCAACACCAATCCGAATGCCCTGTGGGTCGAGTCGAGTTCCCAGGGAGGAATTGGGAAAACTAGAAGGAAATCTCTTGAGTGCGGTGTCTTCACTGATAAGAGAAAAGTTTTGTCCTTCCCTGAAGCGTTGGTGAGCCTTGTGTTGGAGATTTTTTCCTTATCAGTTAGTCCCAGTGGGACTGTTTGTGCTCTATTGGAGGAGCTGGTCTACTGGATGAGCCTGCAAGGGTGTCCCACAGCCTGGCTGCTTCAGTAAACCTGGGGTCTTGAGCTTCTACAGCGTCTCTAAAGCGTTCGGGGACAATCTTCTTGACTAATTTACTGGAAGCCAAACACAAAGGCAGAAATGCAGGGGTGCGTTGCTTTGAGCACCCTATGCCTCCCAGTTGCACTGGGAGGGTTGCCTGATCCCACTCTTGATCTTTTAGTGACAGATTCAGTGCCTTCTTAAAGGTTTGTTTCAGGAGTGCGTCGTATTCATCGGGTGTTGGGTTGTCAAAAGAGGGTGTGGACCTCAGGAAGTGAGTCTTGTCATAGTAAGACATCTTTTGAGGAGATACAGGGTATCATGGGCATGAAGATCGCTTATTCTCTCCTCCATTCTCTTCTGGTCATTCATTTGCCTTTGATGACTGTGTCGATGGCTTGGTGTCCCAGCGGTTCTGGGGGGATTGCTCGCACAGCACTGATTATTTCCTGATTCATTGTGATGATTTCACACTTGGAGGGATTGAGGATGAGTCCCAAGGCTTCTCCCTGTGTCTTCACCAGTTGTAGGTCTTCTAACAGGGACTCTTCAGTACCTGCCAGAGTACCATCATCCAGGTACCAGATGTTGAGCTCGCTGCATAGGCTGGAAGTTAGTTAGTTCTCTAACTGCTAAGCACAAGAGAAGTGAAGCGAGTGGATCACCCTGCTGAACACCCTCTGATGAGTGAATTTCATGTTCACCAAACAAAATAATTGAGTGTTCGCTGTAGCCAGCTGAAATGAAGGTGAAAAGACTAAGGAACCAATCCCGAATGGCCGCAAGATCACAGCTCTCTTCACCATATTAAAAGCATTTTTAAAATCAAGTTTGACTATGGCCTTGTCTTCTGGTAGGTCCCTGATGTAGGCCTGTAGCATGCAAAGAGCATGTAACCTTTATTAGGTGCATGTACACACCCTCATTGAGAGGCTATCTCTCCAACCAGTGAACCAGTACTAGGGTCAAATGATGGAGCCCCATCGTTTGATCAGTACCCAGATTCAGTCAATGAAAAGGTGGGTCTGGCAATCATAGACGTGTTGTGGGCACAAGCCACCTGACTACCCTTGTCATTTCCATACTAGAGCTGGTTGAGCACGGTTGTCCATTCTTTCTCCAGGCTGTGTCTTGGCCTAACCTAAATCGTTTTGTACACATACATTTCCAACTGTATATAGTGTACATATAAGTAAATATCCACATTGCTCTTGGTGAAGGAAAATACATTTCAAAGTCATTCAGCTCTGTTTGTTCTGCTCCTTGCTCCCCTTTACACCCAGGATAACAGGTTTTATTGTCCCTGGGTTGAAATAAGGCCCTTGTCGCATGAGCTGCGGCTTCACTGCCTGAGAGACCCCAAAGCCCAGTAGGTGTGGCTGGAGTGAACTGGCAACTTCTAGGTGAATGTTTCTTACTGCTCCTTTGGCAACGAGACGGCGAAGTGTGTTACCAACAGCAATGTGCCAGATTTCCCAATCCTTCTTCATCAAAGTGCATAATGAGGCTCCAAAAAAGAATGGTTTAATTTCTTCTGTGATTCGCCCAGCCAGACAGTTGTTAACTGGGTGAGAAGCAAGCAAGCAATATACAGGCAAAACCCCATGAAGGGGTGAGCGGGGAAGACTGGACAGGCGAAGATTAGTTCTTGAGAGGATTGTCCTTAGTCTTAGAAAAAGAGCCAGGGCTTGACCCAGCAGCTAGGTTGATGGAGGGAAGGATGAGGAAATCAGCACTGCAGCGAGGTTGAATGACGACTAAAGGGCGAGGCGAGGAGCGAAGCTGGCAGCATCTGATCTACGTTGTGGAACTCTGGCTTGTGATTGGTGGAGACCGGCGAGAGGCGGGGCTGGGGAGGGAGGCGACGTCTAGTAGTGGACTAAATCTTTAAAACACTATTGAGTTGGTGTAGGAACCGTTTTTGATTCTTTTGAATACTGTTCTGGATATTTTTGTTTGTAGAACGTAGCTTGTATTATCGTTGTGTAGGTCTTAGGTCTTCGAATAAGGCATCTATTACACTTTGTTCCCACTCATAGGCGAGAGTGTACTTGGTCTGACCATGTTCGATGTTGTAGATGGCTTGGGCAGCGCGTACAGGAAATCAGTCAGGGTTGCATGTAAACATGGTGATTGGGGTTGTAGATCTGAAGTGGAATGTTGGTTGAGTAGTCATTTCTTCTGCAGGCGGTGGTGTCTCTGATGGTGGGTTTTTTGGTGGCAGTGCTTTGGCTTTCATTGCTAGTGGTGACTGAGGTGAAGGTGGAGAGGTAAGGTCGGTGGCAGTGTTGGAGGCGGTCTCGGGTAGGACTTGTGGGATCGCTGATTGGTCAGTGGCAGTGACGGTGTTTGATGTCTCTTGCATTATGGTTGCTGGTGTGGTGACGTTGACTGGTGCTTGGGTGATCTTAATGATGTCGGCAGAAGGAGAGTGTGGGAAGGTGAATGCAGGCATGTTGTTCAGTCGATAAAGTTCGTTGATAGTGGTGTTAAAGGAACCTGGAGGAGCCATGCTGTGCATGTGAGCATACAGCAGGCAGTACTGTATTTTTGTGGATTCACAAGCAGGAGTGGTGGTAATGGTGGTGGAGAGTCAGGTTGATTTTAGGAGTTTGGTGGTGTCAGCCTGGAGTTTGGTGATAGCAGCATACGTGGGTGATCTGGATGGAGACTTCTTCTGTTCTGCTTCTATGCTATTTTTGATGATTTCACGACGGGTAGGACATTTTGCTGTGAGAGTGTGGTGGCTATTCTTGCAGTTTAGACACTTGAGAGTAGCGGTGGAAGTGCATGTCCTGGAGTCGTGGCCCTCAGTACCGCAGGTGGAACAGAATTTCTTGTCTTTGGTGGGGGGCAGTCTTTTGTCGAGTGGAGGTATGGGAAACAGGTCCAGCATTGAGTGACATGGTGGTAACGTTCAGCTTCAATGTGGCAGGCGTTGATGAAGTAGTAGTAGATGGCTAGTCCCTTAGCCATAGCTTGGTAAGCCATCGTGACGTCAGTAAAGGTGATCTTGAGCATTGAAGAGGCCGTGGGAATCTTGGTAATGTTTTCTACAGTGGTCCAAGGGTTCTAGTCTTCGACAGGTTTCTTGAGGTCTTCGATGGTCTGAGACGTAACCAATTTGTCCAATCGCTTCAGAAGGACAGTCCTCTTAGCCACGTTCTTCTAGGGTAGTCAGGGCAGATGCAGTCAGTAGTTTCTCGGCCTCCACATCGTCCTCAGAGACGACAATGAAGGATTGTTGAAGGGAAAGGATAGTGTTGATCTTGACGTTCAAGCCCCTGACAGCCACAACAAGGGCAAGCTTGGTGGAGTCGTTGATCAAACCACTGGATGGTTTAATCTTGAATCTGTTAGAGTAACTTATCTTGAGATCTTGAGATGGGTAATCGGCGAGGTAGAGGTTCCCCTCCCCAACTGGGATCGCAGGGACACTTCTTGGTGAGGAGACTGTTGTCGGTGAGAAGAATTGATACAGATGCACTGAGTAGTGGATTTCCCATCTCTTTGAGGTGTGGTCGAATTCCAGTGAAACCTCCTGCAGATCCTGCTGGAAATGACACTATCGCCTTGTAGACTTCTGATTCTGGCAAAACTAATTGTTCAGTGATGGGGTCTTCCTCAAGGTTATTGTTGACGACTATGGTGTCCCTTGCTGGATGCTTATCTCTTAGTGCCTGGGCCATGGTCTCATCTTTGGGAGCTACAGTGTCGTCACTGGTAGTTATTCTGATTACTCCCACTGTGTTACCTTCTTCAATGTTTTGCTAACCTGTGCACAAATTTTCTCGTTTTCAGTGAAATTTTTCTTGGGTCTACCTCTGTGATTCCTGCGATGATGGGATTGAGGGAAACAATTATCCGTTTATGGGCAGTTGCGCTCTTCCTTGATGACTGATGTGGTTAGCAGATTGCCTCGTCTTTCAGAAACTGCAAGACAGACATTGCCGAACAGGAGTAAGTTGCGCCTTGCTTTAATAGTGCCTCGGGTTTCTAAGTTAAGGGAACCTCCATTCACCTGCTCAAGAAGGTCTTTGAATTTCCCTGCTGCATATGGGCGAGCCGATTTAGGAATGTGAGATAGGGTACACTAGCGGTGAACTTGAATGCCAGCAGAAGGTTTTCGCAAATGAGGAGGTTGCCATTGGAATTGTCATCTGCCTGTAGCGGCTGTGGGCTACTCTGCTGGGGGCCTATGTGATTCCTCACACCCATTGTGTGCACGAATAAGGTCATCCCTGTGTGCGCTCGAAACTCTCCACACACCTGACATGTGCCTTTTATTTCATTGTTGGGTACGCTGTTTCCCTGGCTTCATGGCTGGCTGGCTGCATCATCTGCCATCCCCCAAACTGTGTGGTAAGCCCGCGCTGAAGGGTATATGGTACATGGCATATAACGCATGTGGTTCATGGTGGTGGTGGGGAGGAAAGGGGTCTCCCATCCTTATGGTGGAGAGGGATGTGTGGAGGAAGTGAAGTAGACCTGACGGGGTAGGGCAATCTTTGTTTCCCACGACACGTAACAGTACACCACTATGCGCTGTGCAGAGCCTCCCACTATAAACGACACACTGCTATACCGTACACATGCTATGTGCATACCATGTGCATACTAAGCACATACTATGCACTATACACTACACTACACACAAATGGTGAAGAAACACTCCATTATCGTAACAAGTGCACACTGTGTATGCATGCCTGTTTGGGAAAAGAAGGGGAAAGGGGGGGACACAGTTTTACCCCTCAACCTCTGCTGCCTCCTTCTCCATGTGGCTTCCCCTCACCGACCTCTCCTACCCATACGTGACCATTATGATTCCTCACTGACTTCACATACACAGCACTTCATGATTCTGAAGGGAGAGGAAATGCAGTCTTATAGCCCTTTCAAAAACGAGTTGCAGATATTCACACACCAGCCTGTTGATGATAATCCTGGTAGGTATTCTTAATTGGCCGATATTGTGCCAAAACCACAGAGTGGGATGCCCACAGTCTTTGGCACAGGTACCAGAGTATATATATATATATATATATATATTATATATATATATATATATATATATATATATATATATATATATATATATATATATATATAATATATATATATATATATATATATATATTAACACACACTGGATAACAGGTATATCTCGCTACTTCTACTCAAACTTAGGTCACACTACAGAGGCATGCACATGCATATATATACATACATACATACATCTAGGTTTCTCATCTTTTTCTTAATACCTCTGGTTCTTCTTCATTTCCTCTGTTCTCAATGGGGAAGTGGAAAAGAATCTTTCCTCCGTAAGCCATGTATGACGTATGAGGTGACTGAAGGGGCATATACTATGTTAGCACATGAACTTTTTTATTTTTCGTTCGATTTCTTTCATTTTTTTTTTGTACGTAAAGAAGCACCTTTCAATAGTAATGTGACCAAGTTTCAATAAGATAGCTCAAAAAACAACTGAGAAAAAAATTATTTACTAATAATCATACATATTGAACAGTATTTTCGTAATGGGACTTGGAGAAGCTGTTTTGGCATTATCTACGCATAAAACAATGCTAAACTGCATTTCAAATGGACATCCAAACTGTAATTTATCCTTTCTTCATTCTTAAAAAAAATAAAGTTTGTATGGTTTTGACATTCAGCCAAATATCTGACTTTTGCCCTCACAAAAATCAAAAACAAATTATGATATCTCAAAAAGGCAAACTTTTGTTTGTTAAACAATCTTTTCTTTATGTTCTCTGTGAATTTCATTGCATTCCTGCTATTATTAACGAAAATACAGTCATATATAAGTGAATAACTTACTTCCGAGATAATCCGCGAAACAGCCGGACCACCGATTTTTTTTTTTTTTTTTTTCGAGAAAATAGCATTTTTCTCAGCATTACGAGTGTATATCATAATTACCCCATGTTCGTTTTCTTTAATATAAGGACCCTGGAGGTGAAAGAAGGAGAATGGAAGCCCGTCCCTGACGATGGGAATCTTATATTCCCGAGGGAACACTCTGGGAATATGCCATATATTATTCATTATGGAGTATTTACCATATTTCTTTGTTATTTATATTGTTTATTATGTCATATTAGATCAATTGTGATAGATAAATAAGCCGTAGAAGCTATAATAGCGTTATATTGAAGCATATTCCCAGGCCACCCCGAGACTGGAATTTTCCATGACGTCAGCAAAATGTTGCCAGGAGGTTCCTGGTTGGCTGGAAGTCTACGGATAAGTCCCACCCACTGTATTATCATGCCAAATCGTCAATTATTATCTTAGAAAGAATAATACAATAAATACACGAAAAAAACGGAAAAAAATGAAAATTGACGACAGGTGGGCACACCTGCCGCGGGTGGTGACGTCACCCTAGGTGTTTTAAATGACCATAATTCCTTGTAGGAATGTCGTAGAACAATGATTCTGGTACCATTGTGTTGCCAGAGAGTTAAGATATTTTTCTATAAGATTAACTCAATTTGTGAATTTTTCGACAAAACTTTAGTTCGCGCTGAGCAGAGTCTAATTTCCCCCTGAAGTGCCCGGAGCAATGGGCTGGTGACCCCTTCTGTATACATTACTACAAAAAAGAGAAGAAAAACTTATAAAACTGGGATGCTTGAGTGTGCGTGGATGTAGTGCAGATGTTAAGAAAGAGATGATTGCTGATGTTAAGAATGAAAAAAAGTTGGATGTCCTGGCCCTAAGCAAAAGAAAGCTGAAGAGGGTAGGCAAATTTCAGTGGGGAGAAATAAATGGGATTAAGTCAGGAGTATCTGAGAGACTTAGAGCTAAAGAAGGGGTAGGAATAATGTTGAAGGATCAGTTATGGAAGGAGAAGAAGCAATGTAAATATATAAATTGAAGAAGTATGTTGATTCAAATAAGTGTGAAGTGCGAAAAGTGGGTCATAATAAGCGTGTATGCACCTGGAAAAGAGAGGATTGTAGAGGAGAGAGAGATTTTGGGAGATGTTAAGCGAATGTGTAGGAACTTTCAAACCAAGTGAGAGAGTAATTGTGGTAGAGGACCTAAATGCTGAAGTAGGAGAAACATTTAGAGAGGGTGTGGTAGGTAAGTTTGGGGTGCCAGGTGTAAATGATAATGGCGGCCCATTGATTGAACTTTGTATAGAAAGGAGTTTAGTTATAGGTAAAACATTTTAAGAAAAAGAGGATAAATAAGTATACAAGATATGATGTAGGGTGCAAAGACAGTAGTTTGTTGGACTATGTATTGGTAGATAAAAGACTGTTGAGCAGACTTCAGGATGTACATCTTTACAGTAGGGCCACAAGTATATCAGATCACATTTTAGTTGTAGCTACAGTGAGAGTAAAAGATTGATGGGATACAAGGAAAATAGAGGCAGCAAGTAAGGGAGAGGTGAAGGTTTTTAACTAAAAGAGGAGGCAGTTAGGGTAAGATATAAGCAAATATTGGAGGAAGGATGGGCTAGTGAGAGTATAGGCAATGGGGTCGAAGACGTATGTGGTAGGGTTAAGAATGTAGTTTTAGGGCGTTCAACAGAAGTTTGTGGTTATAGGAAAGTGCATGTGGGAGGGAAGAAGAGTGACTGTTGAAATGATGATGTAAAGAGAGTTGTAAGGGAGAAAAAGTTAGCATATGAAAGGTTTTCACTAAGTAGAAGTGATGCAAGGAGGGAATAGCACATGGAGAGAAAAAGAGAGGTTAAGAGAGTGGTGAAGCAATGTAAAAAGAAAGCAAATGAGAGAGTGGGTGAGAAGTTATCAACAAATTTTGATGAAAATAAGAAAAAGTTTTGGAGTGAGATTAATAAGTTCAGGAAGCCTAGGGAACCAATGAATTTGATAGTTAAAAATCGGAGAGGAGGGTTATTAAATGGAGAGTTATAGGCATCGGGAAGATGGAGGGAATATTTTGAAGCATTGTTAAATGTTGATGTAGATAGAGAAACTGTGATTTCGAGTATAGGGCAAGGAGGAATAACATCTTGTAGGAGTGAGGAAGAGCCAGTTGTGAGTGTGGGGGACCTTCGTGAGGCAGTAGGGAGAATAAAAGGGGGTAAGGCAGCTGGGATTGATGGGATAAAGGTAGAAATAGTGGGGATATAGTTTTGGAGTGGTTGGTGCAATTATGTAATAAATGTATGGAAGAGGATAAGGTACCCAGGGATTGGCAGAGAGCATGCATAGTTCCTTTCTATAGAGGCAAGGGGGATAAGTGAGAGTGCAAAAATTATAGGGGAATAAGTCTGCTGAGTATACCTGGTAAAGTGTATAGTCGACCTGTTATTGAAAGAAGTAAGAGAAAGACGGAAAATAGGATAGAAGAGGAACAAAGACGCTTTAGGAAAGGTGGGGGGGGGGGTGTAGACCAAGGTTTTACAAGGAAACATATAGGTGTTAAGTATTTACATAAGGGTAAAGACGTTTTTGTGACATTTATGGATTTGGAAATGGCATATGACAGAATGGATAGGGGGGAAATTTAGCAGATGTTGCAGGTGTATAGAATAGGAGGTAGGTTGCTGAAATCAGTGAAGAGTTTTTTACGAGTATAGTGAGGCTCAGGTTAGAGTATGTAAGAGAAAGGGAGATTTCCCAGTAAAAATAGGCCTTAGACAAGGATGTGTCATGTCACCGTGGTTGTTCAATATATTTATAGATGGGGTTGTAAGAGAAGTAAATGCGCAGGTATTGGCAAGAGGTGTGGGGTTAATAGATAAGAATCTAACACAAAGTGGAGTTGTCACAGTTGCTCTTTGCTGATAATACTGTGCTTTTGGGAAATTCTGAAGAGAGGTTGCTGAGGTTGGTGGATGAGTTTGGTAGGGTATGTAAAAGAAGAAAATTAAAAGTGAATATAGGAAAGAGTAAGGTGATGAGGATAAAAAAAATTAGGTGAGGAAAGATTGGATATCAGATTGCAGGGAGATAGTATGGAGGAGGTGAATGTATTCAGATATTTAGGAGAGGACGTGCCAGCAGATGGGTGTATAAAGGATGAGGTGAATCATAGAATTGATGAGGGGAAAAGGTGAGTGGTACACTTATGAGTCTGTGGAGACAAAGAACTTTGTCCGTGGAAGCAAAAAGGAGAATGTATGATAGTATAGTTACACCAACACTTTTATGTAGGTGTGAAGCATGGGTGGTGAATGTTGCAACAAAGAGACGGCTGGAGGCAATGGAGATGTCATATCCGAGGGCAGTGTGTGGTGTGAATATAATGTAGAGAATTCATAGTTTGGAAATTAGGAGGCGGTGTGGGATTACTAAAACTATTATCCAGAGGGCTGACGAGGGGTGGTTGAGGTGGTTCGAACATGTAGAGAGGCCAGAACAAAATAGAATGACTTCGAGAGTGTATAAATCTGTAGTGGAGAGAAGGTGGGGTAGGGGTCGGCCTAGGAAAGGCTGGAGTGAGAGGGTAAAGAAGGTTTAATGTGCGAGGGGCTTGGACTTCCAGCAAGCATGCATCAGCGTATTTGAGAGGAGTGAATGGAGATAAATGGTTTTTATGACTTGATGTGTTGTTGGAGTGTGAGCAAGGTAACATTTATAAAGGGATTCCAAGAAACTGGCAGGCCGGACTTGAGTCTTGGAGATGAGAAGTACAGTGTCTGCACTGTACAGTTTCATAACTGTAGTGTAAGCACTCCTCTGGCAAGACAGTGATGGAGTGAATGATGATGAAAGTTTTTCTTTTATGAGGCACCCTGCCATGGTGGAAAACGGCAGATATATTAATAGAAAAATGAATAAAATAATATGGGCTACAAGAGGAAGTAATACAAATAAGTGTAACACTCTGGAAATTTACAAAAATAATGAGATAAAACAGAAAACACAGGACACCATAACCTTAGCACTGTTTGTGTACCCATCAAGGCTCCTAGTCGTGTCTAAGGAATCTCAGACTTCCTTGCATCAAACCTGAATACCCCATCCCTCCTCTTCTCAGCATAAATAGCACATATATTTTCCTGAATATAGATTTAGATAAAGAAAAATTGGGTTTCACATTGGAGGGAGGGAGTATGGAAGAAGTGAATGTTTTCAGATTTTTGGGAGTTGACTTGACAGCGGAAGGGTTTATGAAGGATGAGGTAAACCATAGAAATAATGAAGTAAAAAAGGTGAGTGGTACATTGAGGTATCTGTGGAGAAAGAACGTTATCCATGGAGGCAGAGAAGGGAATGTACGAGAGTATAGTGGTACCAACACTCATATATGGGTATGAAGCTTGAGTTGCAAATGCTGCAGTGAGGAGGCTGCTGGAGGCAGTGGAGATGTCCTCTCTAAGAGCAATGCATGGTGTAAATATTTTGCAGAGAATCCGTAGTGTGGAAATTAGGAGGAGGAGTGGAGTTACTGAAGAGGGGCTGTTGAGGTGGTTTGGTCATTTAGAAAGAATGGAACAAAATAGAATGACTTGGAAAGCGTGTAAATCTTTTGGGGAAAGAAGGTGGGGTAGATGTCATCGCTGAAAAGGATGGAGGGAGGGGTAAAAGAGGTTTTTGCGAGCGAGGGGCTTGGACTTCCAGTAAGCGTGCAGAAGCATGTTAGATAGGAGTGAAATGAGACGAATGGTTTTTGGGACCTGGCGAGCTGTTGGAGTGAGAGCAGGGTAATATTTTGTGAAGGGATTCAGGGAAAGCGGTTAGCCAGACTTGAGTTCTGAAAATGGGAAGCACAATGGGATATTGGCAATTTGGAAGGACACCTAAACTGTTGTATCTGAGCGCCGCTGCCAGGACAGTGATTATGCATGAGTGATGGTGAAAGTGTTGAATGATGATGAAAGTTTTTTCCTTTCTTATTGGATTTTTCTTTCTTTTTTGGATCACCCTGCCTCACTGGGAAACGGCCGACGTGTTTAAAAAACTATATATATATATATTATATATATATATATATATATATATATATATATAATATATATATATATATATATATATATATATATATATATATATATATATATACATATGTATATTATTGTGACCACGATCGAGTGGTATTGATCAATAACAACACTGCACTAGCCAAGGACTCGACCCCATGCTGCTTTGGCCTACATGTGTTCGAAAACACATGATGCCCTAATCCACTGGACCATACGATCCTTAAGAGTAGCGCATCCAGTGGCACTGAATGTTGTACTCACTACCCAAAGTCAGACGATGATGTGGATGACTCTAGGCTAATTTCATTCTAGTCCATGTTTGGTGTACTAGTTCAATAAGCAGTATTTTATATTATTGTGACCACGAACAGGGAATACAGTCACAAAAACCCAAGGCGAATGGAAACCAAGCCTGTGCACATACTATGCACTTGGTATCTGCAGGCATGTTAAATCTGGAAAAACAGATGGGGTGTGCAACTTTGACCACCCTAGAAAATGTCGTGCCCATATGACAACAGGAAAATGCAAACTCACTTCCTGTAAGCTTTTTCACCCTGAAATGTGTCCCTCTTCAGTACAGGAAAGACAGTGCTATAACTTAAATTGATAGGCACACCATCTAAAGGGGACAAAAAAAGATACAAAACATCCAGGCCATGGGAAAACCTGGGTAGCCATAGCCACTCAAGAGGGAGAGGTTTTTTAGTGCCAGGAAGGAAAAAAAAACTGGCAGGAAATGGCAGAAATCGTACGCGAAATCCAGTCATTTCTGGAGTGGAACCACAGTCGATGGCCTCCACTCCAAACCAACAGATACAGATAACAGTGCCGGAAAAAAATCCCCTCCAGTACCACAAATGCCACCAGTCCGATGACATTCTTCTTTGCAAATATACAGGGTCTAAAGCCAGCAACGAACAACAAAATACCTTTCATCCGTGGACTGCTTGCAGAGGCAAATGCAATGTTCGCGGCTTTCACAGAGACCCACATAAAGGATCACTTGGACAACAAAATATGGATCCCAGGTTACAACCTATACAGATGCAACAGAATGAACAGGCAAAAGAAGGGGGGAGGGGGGGTTGGCCTGTATATCGCATAGTCATTTATTTGCACAGAACTGCTTAATGCCTCAAATGATGTAGTGAAAGTTTTAGCAGTAAAGATCGAGAACCAAAACCTAGTCATTGTGGTAGTCTACAAGCCTCCGGATGCAACGTCCCAGCAATTCCAGGAACAGCTGTTAAAAATTGACCATTGTCTGGAAAATCTTCCAGCTCCTGCCCCCAACATCTTGTTCCTGGGGGATTTCAACTTGAGGCACCTAAAATGGAGGAATATAGCAAATAATGTTGTTGCAGTGATAACACCAGGAGGCAGCTCTGACGAGAACTCACACACGAGATTATAAAACTCTGCACAAAATTCAACTTAAACCAGCAAATAATAGAGCCTACTACCCTGGAGAATACACTAGACCTTATCTTCACTAACAATGATGATCTGATACGAAATATCACCAAATCAAAAACAATATACTCAGATCACAACATAATCGAGGTTCAGACATGTATGGGCGGAGTCCCAAACCGACAAAATGAGATTAGTCACGAGGGAGCCTTCACCAAATTCAACTTCAATAACAAGAACATAAAGTGGGACCAAGTAAACCAAGTCCTTAAAGATATAAGCTGGGAAGATAGACTAAGCAACACAGACCCCAACTTATTCCTAGAACAGATTAACTCGGTGGCACTCGATGTATGCTCAGAAAAATGAGGAGTAGATGTAAATAGAAAGAGACAGGCGCTCCCTTTACAGGCGACGGGAAAGAATAACAGAGCGGTTAAAAGAGTCCAATATATCTGAAATGCCTAGGGAGACACTGGTCAGAGAAATAGCAAACATCGAACTTAAGCTAAAGAAATCTTACAGGAGTCAGGAATCGCGGGAAGAACTAAAAGCCATAAATGAAATCGAAAGAAACCCAAAGTATTTCTTTTCTTATGCCAAATCAAAGTCGAGAACAATATCCAGTATTGGGCCCCTACGTAAACACGATGGGTCCTACACAGATGACAGCAAGGAAATGAGTGAGCTACTCAAGTCCCAATATGACTCAGTTTTTAGCAAGCCGCTAACCAGACTGAGAGTCGAAGATCAAAATGAGATTTTTATGAGAGAGCCACAGAATTTGGAAAACACAAGCCTATATGATGTTATCCTGACGCCAAATAACTTCGAACAGGCGATAATTGACATGCCCATGCACTCTGCCCCAGGGCCAGACTCATGGAACTCCGTGTTCATCAAGAACTGCAAGAAGCCCCTATCACGAGCCTTTACCATCCTATGGAGAGGGAGCATGGACACGGGGGTCGTCCCACAGTTACTAAAGAAAACAGACATAGCCCCACTCCACAAAGGGGGCAGTAAAGCAATAGCAATGAACTACAGACCGATAGCACTAACATCCCGTATCATAAAAAACTTTGAAAGGGCCCTAAGAAGCAAGATCGCCACCCATCTAGATACCCATCAATTACACAACCCAGAGCAACATCGGTTTAGAGCAGGTCGCTCCTGTCTGTCCCAACTACTGGATCACTACGACAAGGTCCTGGAAGCACTAGAAGAGAAAAAGAATGCAGATGTAACATATACAGACATTGCAAAGGCCTTCGGCAAGTTTGACCATGGCATAATAGCGCACAAAATGCATGCTAAAGGAATAACAAGAAAAGTTGGTAGATGGACCTATAATTTCCTCACAAACAGAACACAAAGAATAGTAGTCAACAGAGTAAAGTCCGAGGCAGCTACGGTGAAAAGCTCTCTTCCACAAGCCACTGTACTCGCTTCCATCTTGTTTCTCATCCTCATATCTGACATAGACAAGGATGTCAGCCATAGCGCCGTGTCTTCCTTTGCAGATGACACCCGAATCTCCATGACAGTATCTTCCATTGCAGACACTGCAAGACTCCAGGCGGACATCAACAAAATCTTTCAATGGGCTGCAGAAAGCAATATGAGAAATTTCAATTACTCCGATATGGTAAACATGAGGTAATTAAAACTTCATCAGAGTACAAAACAAATTCCGGCCACAAAATAGAGCGAGAAACAACGTCAAAGACCTGGGAGTGATCATGTCGAAGGAGCTCACCTTCAAGGACCATAACATTGTATCAATCGCATCTGCTAGAAAAATGAGAGGATGGATAATGAGAATCTTCAAAACTAGGGATGCCAAGCCCATGATGACACTCTTCAGGCCGCTTGTTCTATCTAGGCTGGAATATTGCTGCACAGTAAGAGCACCTTTCATGGCAGGTGAAATTGCTGACCTAGAAAATATACAGAGAACCTTCATGGCGCGCATAACAGAGATAAAACACCTCAATTACTGGGAGCTCTTGAAATTCCTGAACCTGTACTCCCTGGAACGCAGGCAGGAGAGATACATGATTATATACACCTGGAAAATCCTAGAGGGACTAGTACCGAACTTGCATACGAAAATCACTCACAACAAAAGCAAAAGACTCAGCAGATGATGCAACATCACCCCAATGAAAAGCAGGGATGTCACTAGCACATTAAGAGACAATACAAAATTGTCAGGGGTCCGAGACTGTTCAACTGCCTCCCAGCATACATAAGGGGGATTACCAATAGACCCCTGGCTGTCTTCAAGCAGGCACTGGACAAGCACCTAAAGTCGGTACCTGACCAGCCGGGCTGTGGTTCGTACGATGGATTGCGTGCAGCCAGCAGTAGCAGCCTGGTTAATCAGGCTCTAATCCACCATGAGGCCTGATCACAGACCGGGCCGCAGGGGCGTTAACCCTACGGAACTCTCTCCATGTAAAGTAAAATCCAGGTAAATGAACGAGAGGTATTGATCAATAACAACACTGGATTAGCCATGGACTCGAACCCATGCTGCTTTGTCCTGTCTCATCGTGGGCTAAAACACATGACGCCTTGATCCACTGGACCATACGATCCTTAAAAGTAGCGCATCCAGCGGAACTGAATGTTGTACTAGCTACCCAACGACACACGATGGTGTGGATGACTCTAGGCTAATATCATTCTAGTCCCTGTTTGGTGTAATAGTTCAACGAACAGTATTTTATATTATTGTGATTACGAACAAACAGGGACTAGAATGAAATTAGCCTAGAGTCATCCACACAATCGTGTTTCCTTGGGTAGCGAGTACAACATTCAGTGCCACTGGATGCACTACTCTTAAGGATCGTATGGTCCAGGGGATGTGTTTTCGCCCACCTTGAGGCAGGCCAAAGCAACATGGGTTCGAGTCCTTGGCTAGCGTAGTGCTGTTATTGATCAACACCACTCGTTTGTGGTCACAATAATATATGTATATTATATATATATATATATATATATATATATATATATATTATATATATATATATATATATATATATATTATATATATAAAATGTCGTGCCGAATATGTAAAACTGGTCAATTAGCAAGAACTCATTTAAAATTAAGCCCTTTCTGAAATTTTCTTTTATATGTTTAAAGATATATTTTTTTCATTAATGTTGATGTAAAAATTTTAAATTTTGCACTAAAAGAATCTTAGAAAACTTACCTAACCTTATTATAACAAGAACAATTTATTTTAGCATAACCCAACTAAATATATTTTAGATTTGTTTACAAAAATTTAATTATAACAACAAACACAGTGAAATATATTTTTTTCGTTAGGTTCAGAATGATTTTGGCGAAATTATTTTCATACACAAAAT
>NC_069404.1:28119312-28159312 GCF_026875155.1 Cherax quadricarinatus
AATAAATAATAATAATTAATAATAATAATAATAATAATAATAATAATAATAATATATCTTTATTTCTACAAGTACATGTACAAGATATACAGTCCTAGCTGACATCAATGACATACTACTATATAGAAAGCCTCTTGTTATGGAAAGCATTTCGGGCAAATTAGGTCAGTTTTGTCCCAGGATGCGACCTACACCAGACGACTAATGGGGAACATAGACAACCGGTGTAAAGAAATACGCTCAATGTTTCTACCCTTGCCGGGAATCGAATTCGGGCCATCGCCATGTAACGCAAGAGCTTTAGCCACCAGGTTAAGTAAGCTCCCCTCCTTTCTTCCTCAGCCTGATTACCTGGTCTTTGACTGTTGTTTTCTTCCTGATGTGACTACAACATCTACAGATTTAGTTTTCACTGCCATGTCATTTTCGTATTGTTGTTGGGCTTCCCTCCTTACCTGAGCATATTCATTTCTGGCTCTTCGACTGTTCTTCTTAATCTCCTGGGTCCTTTGCTTCCATACTACTTCCATTCTCTAGCACACTTGGTTTGGCCTCTCTACACCTTTTGGTGAACCAAGGGCTCGTCCTGGCCTTCTCATTATGTCTGTTGCCCTTGGATACAAAGCTCTCCTCTGCTTCGTTGCATGTTGTTGTCACATATTCCATCATCTCATTTACTATTTTCCCTGCCAGTTCTCTGTCCCATTGGACCTCGTGCAGGAAGTTCCTCATGACTGTGTAGTCTCCTCCCATGTACTTTGGCTTCATTCGTCCTGCCCTTCCTGCACTTGTAACTCTATGTATTCTAACCTTAATAAAAACCACGTGTTCACAAACCACAAGGGATCTTTCATATGTGATGTTCTTAATATCTGCACTACTCAAGGTGAATACTAAGTCCAGTCTTGCTGATTCGCCCTCTCTTCTCTCTCTGGAAGAGTCCTTTACGTGTTGATATATGAAGTTTTCCAGTACCACCTCCATTATTTTAGCCCTCCACGTTTGTGGGCCCCCCATGTGGGTCCAGGTTTTCCGAATAAATTTCTTTATCAGTGGAGTCGCCCACAATGAGCAGCTTTGCCCTGCCTACATGGGCCCTTCTGGCCACTTCAGCCAGTGTGTCAACCATCGCACTGTTACTCTCATCATACTCTTAGCTTGACCTCCTTCTATTTTTTGATGGTTATACGTCATCACAATCACCAACATGAGACCTCTAGTCTGAAATGTTCCTATTATGTAGTCCCTTTCTTCTCGTTTGCGCCATCTCATCAAAATTCCATTGGTTTTTGATTAGCAGTGCCACTGCTTCTCCCTGTTCCGTTCCCTCTGTCTTTCCTTAGGATCTGATATCCAGTTGGAAAGATGTCATCTGTTATCAATCCTGTGAGTTTGGTTTCTGTGAGAGCTATTATGTCTGGTGATGCCTCTGTGATTCTTTCATGCCGTCATCCCATTTATTCGTTATTCCTTCCTGTATTCTGGGGAGTTTGTAGGGGATGGGGAAGTGGGGGAGCTGGCAGGGTGCTGTGTGATTCTACAGCATAGTGTGGGGTGGGGGCTGTAGGTCTGGAGTGTGGTTTGTATTGGGATGGTATATTTGACTGTGGAGTTCTGAGGGTAGTTCTTTGGGTGTTTGCACATGTTGCTCCGCTCGACTATGGATGTTCTCTTTATGACTCTGGCCTCGTCTCTCTTTCATGGCTCTACCACTTCATGGCAGACACATCGTATCCCTAAGATCCCCGTTGGGGAGGGGAACTTTTACGTCTACTTTTGGCAACATCTTCCACGATGCACTTCTCAAACCGAGTGAAGATCGAATCAAGAAGCGGGACAGTCAATGACTCGTCCAAATAAGTACTTGCAGCTGTCGTTAGAGGCATTCTGCAGGTCAAATATATTGCGATTTTATCGCTCAAAGAGGCTGTAAGTTGTGGTCTGTACTGACGACATCGAGACCGAGAAACTCATCACCACTGACGTTTCAACCACTCTCAACCAACGGGGATTTCAAGTCATGACTTCCCCAACTTTGAGGTCCAATAGAACTGTGTTCCTCAAGCGAATGGATAAACTCATGACTACCCAGGATATTGAAGAAATCAAAACAACCATTGATGACCAGTACCCTTGGGTCACAGTGCAGTTTATTACCAAAATACCCAAAGTTTCCTCAATGCTAAAGGTCACCTTCACTTATGTCAACATGGCAGCCAAAGCTCTCGTAAAGGGACTGGCAATTCACTGTCATATCAACCCAAGCTACATTGAAGCCAAGTGATTCAAGCACATTACACAGTGTTATAACTGTTACTCCTATATGCACACCACTAAGGACTGTCCCACCAAGGATAAGAAGTTCTGCTCGACCTGCGGCAACGAAGGTCATAATTTCAAGTCCTGCACCATCACCACTCCACCTTAATGCCTGAACTGCAGTAATGAGCACCTTTCCCATGGCTCCGAAATGCCCAACTAGAGGAAAAGTACTCAAGAAACAACTAGAACAACAAAAGAAAAACACTGCTCAATCTGCAACATATGCTGCAGTTACAAAACTGCAAGCAGATTCCACGAAAATTCTCAAGGCCATTCAAACTGCGTCCTCCACCATTAATACATCACCACCAACTCCTGCCGGTGACTCCATCATGTATGCCCATGTGCGCAATATAGCTGCACCTGGATCCTTCACTTTCCCCATCAATGAACTCTTCAGGCTAAACAACATGCCAAGCTTTACATTCCCTGAATCTCCACCCTCGACAGACATCATCAAGTCTACCGCAAATATTGTCAATGTTTCCACGGCAAAACCACCACCACCACCACCACCACCACCACCACCACCACCACCACCACCACCTCCATGTGACGAGACTCCTCTAAATCCCACCAATGAGAGGCCACCACCGCCTTCTTCCACCACCAATGCAACTGACCAGCCAGCGATCTCGCCACCTCCGTCTCAGCCACCAGCCAAGAGAGCAAAAACACTACAACGTCGTAATGAATCTCGCTGCCTCGGCCCAATGAGTCATTCCATCAACTGCCAGTGCTGCCAGCCCTCCTGTGGCTGCCTCAGCCCTTGATTCTGAGCCTGAATACATGGTTTTACCTGGTGTCTGGTTCTACACTACTGACCAATACAAGGGCGAAATGCTTGCAAGAGAAGTTCACCAGAGACTCCTAGCATCTTGAGGAGTCAGCACCTCCTACTGGCCCCTCCTTCTCTCCTATAGCTCCTCCCATTGTATAATGATGCCATATGGAAAATTTAATGTATTATTAAGAAAAATGACAAAAGTAATTAAAAAATTCTGAAAATTCACTTCACCTTCAGATATATGTTTATGTGTCTCATCATTACAGAAATGTTGAAATGACTATAATTCGTTGTAGAAACTTTGTATAAGAATGAAACTTTCACTATACAATTGCTAGATTTCTAAACTATTTTTCTGTAAACTTAACTCATTTCTGTTTTTTTTTTCAATTATTTTTTTCAAATAATTATCCATGTAAGCGTTTCCCCAATTTTCTTAATGCACCATTAATAATATTTAGATTGAAAGGAGTTTCACACAAACATGAAAGAAAGCGCGTCTGAATTTTTTATGAAGTTACTTTTAGAATATCTCAAATTTATTTTATTTTGTGTGAGATAAAACGCAGATATTTTGGCAACTGGATCACTAGAAACTCGGGTTAGCATTGTTTTATCAGAAGGGAGTGTCCTGAAAGCTATTGGCAGCGTCAATTGGCCTTGCAGCCAATTAAAATTTTGTTTTCATTTGTTTGTTGGCCGATCTTATTGAAACTTTGTCAAAGTTCACAAATGTACGCCTCTAAAAGTAGACTAAAAATGAACGATGTCAGACGGCAAATATTTTCTTTTATTATCACACTGGCCGATTCCCACCAAGGCAGGGTGGCCCGAAAAAGAAAAACTTTCATCATCATTGCCACAGGGGTGCTTTATACTACAGTTATAAAACTGCAACATTAACACCTCTCCCTCAAAGTGTAGACACTGTACTTCCCATCTCCAGGACTCAAGTCCGACCTGCTGGTTTCTCTGAACCCCTTCATAAATGTTTCTTTGCTCACACTCTAACAGCACGTCAAGTATTAAAAACCATTTGTCTCCATTCACTCCACTCAAATACGCTCATGCATGCTTGCTGAAAGTCCAAGCCCCTCGCACACAAAACCTCCTTTAACCCCTCCCTCCAACCTTTTCTAGGCCGACCCCTACCCCGCCTTCCCTCCACTACAGATTGATACACTATCGATGTCATTCTGTTTCGTTCTATTCTCTCTACATGTCCGATCTACCTCAACAACCCTTCCTCAGCCCTCTTGACAACAGTTTTGGCAATTCCACCCTTCACCTTCTCCTAACTTCCAAAACGAAATCTCTGAATTATATTCACACCACACATTGCCCTCAGACATGACATCTCCACTGCCTCCAGCCTTCTCCTCGCTGCAACATTCATCACCCATGCTTCACACCCATATAACAGCGTTGGCAAAACTATACTCTCATACATTCCCCTCTTTGCCTCCAAGGACAAAATTCTTTGCCTCCACAGACTCCTAATTGCACCACTCACCCTTTTCTACTCATCAATTCTATGATTCACCTCAACTTTCATAGACCCATCCGCTGTCACGTCCACTCTGAAATATCTGAATACATTCACCTTCTCCATACTCTCTCCCTCCAATCTGATATCTAATCTTTCATTACCTAATCTTTTTGATATTCTCATAACCTTACTCTTACCTATATTCTCTTTTAATTTTCTTCTTTTACATATCCTACCAAATTCATCCACCAACCTCTGCAACTTCTCTTCAGAATCACCCAAGAGCACAGTGTCATCAGCAAAAAGCAACTGTGACAATTCACTTTTAATTTTCTTCTTTTACATATCCTACCAAATTCATCCACCAACCTCTTCAACTTGTCTTCAGAATCTCCCAAGAGCACAGTGTCATCAGCAAAAAGCAACTGTGACAACTCCCACTTTATGTGTGATTCTTCTTCTTTTAACTTCACACCTCTTGCCAAGACCCTCACATTCACTTCTCTTACAACCCCATCTATAAATATATTGAACAACCACGGTGACATCACACATCCTTGTCTAAGACGTACTTTTACTGGGAAATAATCTTCCTCTTTCCTACATACTCTAACCTGAGCCTCACTATCCTCGTAAAAACTCTTCACTGCTTTCTGTGACCTTCCTCCTAAACCATACATCTGCAACATCTGCCACATTACCCCCCTATCCATCCTATCATACGCCTTTTCCAAATCCATAAATGCCATAAAAAACCTTTTTAGCCTTATCTAAATACTGTTCACTTATATGTTTCATATAAATGAACACTCATATAAGTGAACACTTTATATAAGTCTAAACTCCCCCTACATTTCCTAAAGCCTCATTGTTCATCTGCTATCCTACTCTCCATCTTACTCTTAATTCTTTCAATAATAATTCTACCATACACTTTAGCAGGTACACTCAAAAGACTTATCACCCTATAATTTTGGCACTCACTTTTGTCCCGTTTGCCTTTATAAAAGGAACTATGCACACTCTTTGCCAATCCCTTACCCTCTTCCATGCATTAATTAATAGCACCAACCACTCCAAAACTATATCCCCACCTACTTTTAACATTTGTATCTTTATCCCATCAATCCCAGCTGCCTTACCGTAACCCTTTCATTCTACCCACTGCCTCACAACTGGCTCTTCCTCACTTCTACAAGATGTTATTCCTCCTTGCCCTATACACGAAATCACAGCTTCCCTATCTTCATCAACATTTAACAATTCCTCAAAATATTATCTCCATCTTCCCGTTACCCCTGACTCTCCGTTTAATAACTCTCCTCTCCTATTTTTAACTGACAAGTCCATTTGTTCTCTAGGCTTCCACAACTTGTTAATCTCACTCCAAAACATTTTCTCATTTTCAACAAAATTTGTTGATAACATCTCACCCACTCTCTCATTTGCTCTCTTTTTACATTGCTTCACCACTCTTTTAACCTCTCTTTTTTCTCTATATACTCTTCCCTCATTGCATCACTTCCACTTTATAAAAGCCTCTCATATGCTAACTTTTTCTCCCTTACTACTCTCTTTACGTCATCATTCCTCCAATCACTCTTCTTCCCTCCTGCACCCACTTTCCTGTAACCACTAACTTCTGCTGAACACTCTAACACTCCATTTTGAAACCTACCCCATACATCTTCGACCCCATTGCCTATACTCTCACTAGCCCATCTATCCTCCAATAGTTGTTTATATTTTACCCTAACTGCGTCATCTTTTAGTTTACAAACCTTCACCTCTCTTACCTGATGCTTCTATTTTTGTTGTATCCCATCTACCTTTTACTCTTACTGTATCTACAACTAAAATGTGTTCTGATATATCTTTGGCCCCTCTATAAACATGTACATCCTAAAGTCTACTTAACAGTCTTTTATCTACCAATACGTAGTGTAACAAACTTCTGCCATTATGCTCTACATCATATCTTGTATACTTATTTATCCTCTTTTTCTTAAAATATGTATTACCTGTAACTAAACCCCTTTCTATACAAAGTTCAATCAAAGGGCTCCCATTATCATTTACACCTGGAATCCCAGACTTACCTACCACACCCTCTCTAAATGTTTCTCGTACTTTAGCATTTAGGCCCCCTACCACAATTTAGGCCCCCCTACCACAATTACTCTCTCACTTGGTGCATACACGTTTATTATGACCCACTTTTCGCATCCAACCTTTATTTTAATCCACATAATCCTTGAATTTACACATTTATATTCTCTCTTCTACTTCAATAACTGATCCTTCAACATTACTGCTACCCCTTCCTTAGCTCTAACTCTCTCAGATACATCTGACTTAATCCCATTTATTTCTCCCCACCGAAATTCCCCTACCCCCTTCAGTTTTGTTTTGCTTTGGACCAGGACATCCAACTTCTTTTCATTCATAACATCAGCAATCATCTCTTTCTTGTCATCCGCACTACATTCACGCATATTCAAACATCCCAGTTTTATAAAGTTTTTCTTCTCTTTTTTAGTAAATAAATATTTACAGGAGAAGGGGTTACTAGCCCATT
This sequence comes from Cherax quadricarinatus, assembly GCF_026875155.1. Classification (NCBI taxonomy): domain Eukaryota; kingdom Metazoa; phylum Arthropoda; class Malacostraca; order Decapoda; family Parastacidae; genus Cherax; species Cherax quadricarinatus. The sequence continues at coordinate 28,126,489 of NC_069404.1, forward strand.
GCTCCCGTCATTTTAGTCGCTTCATACGACACGCATGGCTTACGGAGGAAAGATTCTTTTCCACTTCCCCATGGACAATAGAAGAAATAAAGAAGAACAAGAGCTATTTAGAAATTAGTAGAAAAAATTAGATGAATGTTATCCACTGTGTTTATGAGACAGAAAAAATACACCAGCAATACTACCATCATGCACAACAGTTACAGGTTTCAGTTCCACAGTCATTTGGCAGGACGGTAACTTCCCTACTTCCTATATAAATAATAACAAAAAAATATACAGCACACCTGTTCCTTAGTCTTTGCCTCTCTACACCTTTGGGTGAACTATGGGCTCGTTCTGATTTCCCATTATTTGTGATGCCCTTGGGAGAAACCTCTCCTCTGCCTCCTTGCATTCTGTTGTCAAGTAGTCCATTGAACTTTTTGCTGGAAATTTCTCATGCTTGTGTAATTCCAACTTTTGTAGTTTGACTTTTCCCATCTTACTCCTGTTTCTTTCTCCACATAAAACTCTACTGTGTATTCGAAGCTAATAACCATGTGATCAATAGCTCCTAGGGGCTTTTGTATGTGATGTCCTCGATGTCTGAACTACTCAAGGTGTATAAGAAGTCCAGTCTTGCTGGTTTATCCTCACCTCTCTCTCTAGTAGTGTCCCTAACATGTTGATGTAGGAGGTTTTCCAGTACCACCTCCATCATCTTGGCTCTCCATATTTTGGTTTCCCATGTGGCTCCCGGTTTTCCAAGTCAATCCTCTTGTGACTGGAAATCACCTATAACTAGTAACACTGATGTACCCTGTGACCTCTTCTTGCCACCTCAGCTAGCGTGTGCACCATTGCTCTGTTGCTCTCTTCATATTCTTCTCTTGGCCTCCTGCTGTTCTGTAGAGTGTTGTAAATCAGTGCAATTACCACCTTAAGGTCCACAAACTGAATTTCTCCTACTATGCAGTCATTTTGTCCATTCTATCCATTCCTTCCATTTCCTCAAACACCCACTGGTTGTGAATGAGCAACGCTACTCCTCCTTCCCTTCTGTGCTCTCTCTATCTTTCCTCAGGATCTGGCATCCCAATGAAAAGATTGCATATGTAATCATTCCAATGATTTTCATTTCTATCAGTGCTCTTATGTTTCTGTCAGTCGTATGATGATTCTTGCGTGCCACTCTCACATTTATTTGCTATTCCATCTGTGTTTGTGTACCAAACTTTCAACTTCTTTTCTAATACTGTGGTCTGGGGGGTACAATAAGGTTGGGGAAGCGAGAGACCTGGCAAGGTACTATGGGGAGGTTGCTGTGAAAGCGGAGTTTGTTGGGGGCGGGTGGGGCTGTGCAAATGGCATATGGGTTTTGAATTAGAGTGCTTAGTTGCAGTGGGGTTGTTGGGGTTGAGTGCTTTCTGTAAGTGGTTCTGAGGGAGGTTGTATTTGCTCTTCCTCCTGTGTACAGGTTCTCCTGTCTATCTCCATCCTTGCCTCTGTTTCCTCCATGCGTCTTTGTACCCTCTCTTTTTTCTCGTGTTCTGCCGTGGTCGAGGTACATCTGCTGGAACGTGGATGTGTCCCTTAGTCGTTCTTTCTCCTGCAGGATCATCTTTTGTGCTGTTTCTGAATTGAAAATCACTTTGGCTAGTTTCTTAACCTTGCGAGCCCCCCTATTCTCAAAACATTTTTCAGTTGCAAATTGTGATTCTCTTCTGATGCTTTTATGACACTTTCAATTATATTTTTCTCCCCAAGGTGTGTTACTTCGTAGGTTACCTCTTCAACTTCCTGGAGCCAGTAAAGAAAGACTGACCTCTCCTCAACATCCATCTGCTGCATTTTCCTTTGTATCACCTGATCCAATGCAGCTTTACTTTCTTCAAACCCTTCTCTATGTGTTATCCCTCTCCTTTGCCCCTCTTCGGTTTTTCCTGGGCACCGCTGTGGTCTGTTAGTGCATCTGTGTAAAACTTTTGTTCCTTCACTCCCCTCACTTATTACTGGTGTGTTCCTAGTCTTTTTCCAGGCAGCATGGCAGCCTGATAGGGTCTCTGCTTATGGATTAATTCCATCATTTCCGGCAGTCCCCTCAATTCTTAGTGGTGTACTCCTCTTCTTTTCCTGGGCTCCATGGTGGTTTGATGGGGCCTTTGTGTACAGTGTAACTCCTGTGTTCCCTTTAGGGCCATCGTTTGTTACTGATGTAGCATTTCCTGATGTCATGCCTGAGCTGCTCATTGATCCTTTAGATTCGTTTAGCTTTTTCAGCTCCTCCTCTAAGCTCTGTATCCTAGCATCTGCTGCTAGGACTTGTAGTTCCCATTTCCTACCCTCTGCATCCATCCTCTGCTCCATTTTGTTTCTAAGATCTTCTAGCTTCCTTTCCCATTCTTGTTCGCTTCTCAAGAGCTCTGCTACCCAGTCTTCCTTCCCAGACTCATCTTCTGGTCCCCTGGCTTTTCAATCGTGCCCTCTGAGAACCCTTTTTTTCAGATACCAATGAATGCAAAACTTTTGTATTTTCGTGTGGTCGTTTGAGGTGTGAATGCGTGTGTGTCTGTCTGTGAGTGTGTACTTTTTGTGTGTATGTGATTGTGTGAGTGTACTCTCGTAATTCACGTAATTGTGGTTGCAGGGGTTGATTCATAGCTTCTGGTCCTACCTCTTCGGTGATCGCTACCAGGTTCTCTCTCTCCCTGCTCCTAGAGCTTCATGAAATCTCTTCTTAAAACTATGTATGGTTCCTGCCTCCACTACCTCACTTTCCACGATATTCCACTTCCTGACAACTCTATGACTGAAGAATAACTTCCTAACTTCCTTATGACTCATCTGAGTCTTCAACTTCCAATTGTGACCCCTTGTTGCTGTTTCCCATCTCTGGAACATCCTGGCTATGTCCATTTTGTCGGTTCCTATCAGTATTTTATATGTCGTTATAATATCCCCCCTATCACTCCTGTTCTCCATTGTCGTCATTGTTCCAGTCATAATACCGTGACTGGAACAATACACAAAGAACCCATACATAGAAGAGAGGAGCTTACGACGACTTTTCGTTTCGATTTGGATATTTACAAAATCACACTAACAAAATAGAGAAGGAGGGAGTATATATAGGCCAGCAGACATTGACGGGAGCAAGAGAGGTAGTAGTGGAGGTAGTAGTAGTGGAGTCAGTCAAATACTAAGAAAGAGGAGCACTGCAAAGGAGCTAGAGGGCCCTCAGAGGGGAGGAGCAAGAACCCAGAGGGTGGAAAAATAATAATAAAGGTAAAAAATCCTAGGTAGAAGAAAGAAAACTCAAAGGCGAAAGAGGAAAGAGAAAGGGGAAAGAGGGAGAAGGGGAAAAAGAAAAGAATCAGGTTAAGTCACTGGTGATCTGAAGCTTTTCCCTTCTCCCTCTTCCCCCTTCATCTTTCCTCTTTCTCCTGCTGTATAGCCCTTGTGGCTTAGCGCTTCTTTTTGATTATAATAATAATCCTCTTTCTCCTTTGGGGTTTCTTTCTTGTTCCTAGGATATTTTACCTTTATTATTATTTTCCCCTCTCTGTGTTCTTGTTTCTACCCTCTGTGGTCCCCTAGCTCCCTTGCAGTGCTCCTCTTTCTTAGTATTTGACTGACTCCACTACTACTACCTCCACTACTACCTCTCTTGCTCCCGTCAATGTCTGCTGGCGTATATATACACCTTCCTTCTCTCCTTTTGTTAGTGTGACTTTGTAAATGGTCCAAGTCGGACCGAAAAGTCGTCGGAAGCTCCTCTCTTCTATTTGATGTTTATTTGTATATTGTGTATCTCTTACCATCTCCTTGTAGGACATGCCTATTAGCTCCACCACTAGTATCATTGCGAAGCTTTGCACTTTCTCTAATTTCATGATGTGCTTGGCCAGGTATGGATTCCAAACTGGTGCTTCATACTCGAATATAAGCTTGATGTACATGATGTACATGATGTACATGATGTACATGATGTACATGATGTACATGATGTACATGATGTACATGATGTACATGATGTACATGATGTACATGATGTACATGATGTACATGATGTACATGATGTACATGATGTACATGATGTACATGATGTACAGCTTCCTGATCGATTCCTTACTAAGATGCCTGAATGCTATTCTTAGGTTTACTAGGCGCCCACATGTTGCACCAGTTATTTGGGTGATGCGCACCTCAGATGTGCTCAGTATTATACTCACCCGAAGATCCTTTTCCTTGAGTAAGGTTTGTAATCTTTGGCCCCCCTCGACTGTACCCTGTCTGCGGTCTTCTTTACTCTTCTCCGATCTTCATGACTATGCATTTGGTGAGGTTGAACTCCAAGAGCCAGTTTTTGAACCAGGCTTGTAGCCTCTGCAGATCCCTTTTTAGTCCTGCCTGGTCCTCCTCCGACTGAATTCTTTAACTTCAAATCGTCTGCAAACAAGGACACTTCTGAGTCTATTCCTTTCGTCATGTCATGTCATTCACACATATCAGAAACAGCACAGGTCCTAGGACTGACCCCCTGTGGAACAATGCTTGTCACAGGAGCCCACTCTGACACCTCGTCACGTACCATGACTCGCTGATGTCTTCCCGTTACGTATTCACTGATCCATTGTAGTGCCTTCCTGTTATACCTGCCTCGTCCTTCATCTTTTAAACTAATCTGTTGTGTGGAACTGTGTCGAAAACATTCTCAAAGACAAAGAAAACACAATCTAAGCCTCCTTCCCTCTCTTGTCTTACCGCTGTCAGCTTTTCACAAATCTCTAGTAGGTTTGTGACAGAATTTTCAGTCTCTGAATACATGCTGGTTGTCGTTGATAAGCTCATTCATTTCTAGATGGTCCACCTATCTTCTGTTAATTTTATCCATGACTTTGCATACTATGCATGTCAGTGACACTGGTCTGTAATTTATTACTGCGTGTCTGGCGCCTTTTTTAAAAATTGAGTCTACATTTGCTGTCTTCCGTACCTCAGGTAGTTGCTCTGTTTCGATAGATGTGTTAAAGATTATTGTTAGTGGTACACAGAGCGCCTCTGCTTCCTCTCTCAGGAATCATGGAGAGATGTTCTCCGGCCTCATCTCATTTCAGGTATCCAGCTCGCTTAGTAGTCTCTTCTTTTCCTCATCGGTTGTATGTATTATGTCCATCACTTGATGGTGTTCACCACCTCTCCATTTCTCTGGAGTCTCATCTGTATCATCTGTGAATACTTCTTTGAATCTAATATTGAGCTCCTCACACACTTCTTGATGGTTTCTTGTGATCTCTCCTCCTTCCTTCCTCAGCCTGTTTACCTGGTCCTTCACTGTTCTTTTCCTCCTGATGTGGCTGAACAACAACTTCGAGTCAGACTTGGCTTTCGCTGCTATATCATTTTTGTATTGTCGCTGGGCCTCCCTCCTTACATGTGCATATTCATTTCTGGCTGTGTGTATGTGTGTGTGTGTGTGTGTGTGTGTGTGTGTGTGTGTGTGTGTGTGTGGTGTGTGTGTGTGTGTGTGTGTGTGTGTGTGTGTGTGTGTGTGTACTCACCTACTCACCTAATTGTGGTTGCATTGGTCGAGACTCAGCTCCTGGCCCCGCCATTTCAATGAATGCTACTAGGTCCTCTCTCTTCCTGCTCCATGAGCTTTATCATACCTCGTCTTAAAGCTATGTACGGTTCCTGCCTCCACTACACCACTCGCCAGACTGTTCCACTTTCTGACTACTCTATGACTGAAGAAATACTTCCTAACATCCCTGTGACTCATCTGAGTCTTCAAGCTCCAATTGTGACCTCTCGTATCTCGTATCCCCTCTCTGGAACATCTTGTCTCTGTCCACCTTGTCTATTCCTCGCAATATTTTGCATGTCGTTATCATGTCTCCCCTAATCCTCCTGTTCTCCAGTGTCAGCAGGCCGATTTCCCTTAACCTTTCTTCATAGGACATTCCCCTTAGCTCTAGAACTAACCTTGTCGCAAACCTTTGTACTTTCTCTAATTTCCTAACTTGCTTAAACCGGTGCGGGTTCCAACCTGGTGCTGCATACTCCAGCATGAGCCTGACGTACCCGGTGTACAGTGTCTTGAACGATTCCTTACTTAATTATCGGAACGCTAATGTCAGGTTTGCCAGGCGCCCATATGCTGCAGCAGTTATCTGATTGTTGTGTGTTTACGGAGACATGATTGGTGTTATACTCACCCCAAGATCTTTCTCCTCGAGCGAGGTTTGTAGTCTTTGACCACCCAGCTTATAGTCTCTCTGCAGTCTTCTTTTCCCTTCTCCGATCTTCATGAATTTGCATTTGGCGGGGTTCAATTCGAGAAGCGAGTTGCTGGACCTCGTGTCCAGCCTGTCCAGGTCTTATTGAAGTTCTGTCTGATCCTCACTGATTTAATTCTCCTCATTAACTTCACATCATGTGCGAACAGGGACACCACTGAGTCTATCCCTTCCACCATGTCATTCATATAAACCAAAAAATAGCACTAGACTGACCCCTGTGGGACCCCGCTCGTCACAGGTGCCCACTGTGATACCTCATCACATACCATGACTCGTTGTTGCCTCCCTGTCAGGTATTCTCTGATCCATTACAGTCCCTTTCCCGTTATACACGCCTGATCCTCTAGTTTCTGCATTAGTCTTATGAGGAACTGTGTCGAAGGCCTTCTCTCTCGTGTCTTCTGTAACTTTGTCATAAAACTCCAGAAGGTTTGTGACACAGTATTTGCCTTCCATGAATCCGTGCTGGTTGTTGTTTATAATCTTGTTCCATTCCAAATGCTCCACCACTCTCCTCCTGCATACTATACACGTCAGTGACACTCGTCTGTAGTTTATTGCCTCTTTTCTCCTCCATACCTCGGGTAGTTGCCCAGTTTCAAGGGATATGTTGAAGATTGTGGTTAATGGCAAGCACAGTATTTCTGCTCCCTCTCTAAGGACCCACGGGGAGATGTCCAGTCCCATTGCCTTTGAGGTATGAAAGTCACTTAGCACCTTCTTCACCTCCTCCTCAGTTGGGTGTATGTCATCCACCACTTGTTGGTGTATTCCCTGTTGGTGTCCCCCTCTGTCCTGTCTTCCCAAAGCCCTCCCTGTCTCCAGTGTGAATACTTCCTTAAATCTCGTGTTGAGCTCCTCGCATTCCTCTTGATCGTTTCTTGTGAGTTCCCCACCTTCTTTCCTCGGCCTGATCACCTGGTCTTTGCCTGTTTTCTTTCTCCTTATGTGGCTATACAGCAGTTTCGGGTCAGACTCGACTTACGACGCTGTGTCATTTTCGTACTGTCGCTGGGCCTCCCTCCTTATCTGTGCATACTCGTTTCTGGCTCTTCGACTGATCGTATTTTCCTGGGTCCTTTGCCTTCTGTACCTTTTCCATCGTCTTATGCACATAATTTTTGCCTCCTTTCACCTTCGGGTAAACCAAGCACAATCTTTGGTCTTCCCATTGTTCCTGTTGCCCTTGGGAACAAACCTTTCCTCTGCCTCCTTGCACTTTGTTGTTACATATTCCATCATTTCGTTTACTCACTTTCCTGCTAGTTCCTTGTTCCACTGAACCTCACGCAGGAAGTTCCTCATACCTGTGTAGTTCCCCCTTTTTGTAGTTTGGCTTTTTCCATTTGACTCCTGTTTCCCTCTCCACTTGTAACTCTACTATGTAATCAAAACTCAGAACTACGTGATCACTAGCTCCAAGGGGCCTCTCATATGTGATGTCCTCAATGTCTGAACTGCTCAGGGTGAACACAAGATCCAGTCTTGCCGGTTCATCCCTGACGTGTTGATACATGAAGTTTTCCATTACCACATCCATCATCTTGGCTCTCCATGTTCCGGGACCCCCATGAGGCTCCAGGTTTTCCCAGTCGATCTCCCTGTAGTTGTAATCACCAATAACCAGTAGTTTTGATCTGCACGATTGAGCTCTTCGTGGCACCTCAGCCAGTGTGTCCACCATCACTGTTGTTCTCTTCATATTCCTCTCTTGGCCTCCTGCAGTTCTGTGGTGGGTTTTACATCACTCCAATCACTACCTTATGTTCCCCAGAGTGAATTGTCCCAACTATGTAGTTCCTTTCTCCAATCTCGTCCATGCCTTTCATTTCCTCAAAACCTCATTGGTTTTTTATGAGCAGTGCAACTCCTCCTCCCCTTATGCTGCTTCTGTCTTTCCTGAGGATCTGGTATCCCGGTGGGAAGACTGCGTCTATTATTGTCTCAGTGAGTTTCGTTCCTGTCACTGCTATGATGTCTGGGGACTTCTTATTATGTATGTGCGTGTATGTGTGTGTGGGTGTGTATGCGTGTGTGTGTGTGCGTCTGTGTGTATGTGTGTGTTTTGTGTGTGTGTGTGTGTGTGTGTGTGTGTGTGTGTGTGTGTGTACTGACCTAGTTGTGCACACACACACACACAGTGGGAGTGAGGGTGAAGCATTTTTTGTCTCATAAATGGTCAAGAAAACAAGTACATCTTGTTACTTCCGCTGATACTTAGGCACACTACATATACTACATGTACACCTATATGTAAACACACCAGTCTAAATTTCCAACTATTTTTCTTAAAAGTTTTTTGTTCTTGTCAATTTCGTTTCACCTTCATGGGTAAGTGGAGCAAAATATTTCCACCGTAAGACATGTGTCATAGGTGGTGAATAAAATGCTATAAATTATATATATTACTAAAAATAAGAAGATAAACTTTTTATAACTGTGATGTTTGAATGTGTATGGATGGAGAGAAGATGATAAGAAGGGGATGATTGCCAGTGTTATGATGAAATGAAGTTGGATGTCTTAACTCTAAGGGAAACAAAGCTGAAGCGGGAGAAAGAAGTTTCACTGGGGAGAAATAAATGAGATGAAGTGAACAGTATCTGAGAAAGTTATAGGTAAGGAAGGGGTAGCGATAGTGTTGAAGGATCAGTTATGGAAGAACAAGTAATATAAATGTATATATTCACGGAATATGTGGATTAAAATAATATTCGGATGCGAAAAGTGTGTTATAATAACTTTTTATGAAACTGGAGAAGAGAGGAATGTAAAGGACGGAGATTTTTGAAGATGTTAAGTCAGTGTTTAGAGAGTTTTCAACCAAATGACAGTGTAATTCTGGAAGAGGACCTAAATGCCAAAGTGGGAGAAACAGTTATAGAAAAGCAGTATGTTTGTTCAGGTGTCCAGGGCTAAATGATAATTGGGAACCTTTGATTAACCTTAATATAGAAAGAGATTTAAAAAAAATAAAAAGTATACGAGATATGATATAGAGAGTAATGTCAATACTTTGTTAGACTATGTACTAGTGGACAAAATGTTGACAGGTTGGCTTCAGGACATACATTTCTATAGAGGGGGTAACAAATATATCAGACTATTTTTTTGTGTTGAAGCTACCGTGTGAGTAAATGGTAAATGGGGTATAAAGAGAATGGTACTAGAAAATAAGAGACAAAGATGAAAGTTTGTAAATTATAGAGGAGGCAGTCTGGGTAAGAAATAAACAATTATTGGTAGAAATATGGCAAGTGGGAGAATATTCAACGCGCTAGAAGTGGTATGAGGCGTTCAGAGGATGTTTGTGGATATAGAAGACTTGGGTGTGGGATAAGCGGGCCGTTTGGTGGAATAATGAAGTATAGAGAGTAGTAAGATAGAAAAAGTTAGCATATGAGAGGTATTTACAAAGTAGAAGTGATATAATGAGGTAGGAGTATATGGAGAGAAAAAGAGAGGTTAGGAGAGTGGTGTTGGAATATAAAAGGGTGAGGTCGGTGAATAGCTTTCAAATATTTTGCTGAGAATAAGGAAAAGTTTTGGAGCGAGATTAATAAGTTGAAAATACCTAGGGAAGGAATGGATTTAACAGTTAAAAGTAGGAGAGGAAAGTTATTTGATGGAGAGCTGGAGGTATCGGGAAGACCGATGGAATATTTTGAGGATCTGTTAAATGTTGATGTAGATAGGGAAGCTGTGATTTCGTGCATTGGTCAGGGAGGTATATCATCTTGTTGAAGAGAGGAAGAGACAGATGTGATTGATAGGGAGGTACGTCAGGCAGTGGGAAGAATCAAATTGGGTAAAGCCCATGATGACACTCTTCAGGTCACTTGTTCTATCTAGGCTGGAATATTGCTGCACGCTAACAGCACCCTTCAAGGCAGGTGAAATTGCTGACCTAGAAAATGTACAGAGAACCTTCACGGCGTGCATAACGGAGATAAAACACCTCAATTACTGGGAGCGCTTGAAGTTCCTGAACCTGTATTCCCTGGAACGCAGGCGGGAGAGATACATGATTATATACACCTGGAAAATCCTAGAGGGACTAATACCGAACTTGCACACGAAAATCACTCACAACGAAAGCAGAAGACTTGGCAGACGATGCAACATCCCCCAAATGAAAAGCAGGGGTGTCACTAGCACGTTAAGAGACAATACAATAAGTGTCAGGGGCCCGAGACTGTTCAACTGCCTCCCAGCATACATAAGGGGGATTACCAATAGACCCCTGGAAGTCTTCAAGCTGGTACTGGACAAGCACCTAAAGTCGATACCTGACCAACCGGGATGTGGCTCGTACGTTGGATTGTGTGCAGCCAGCAGTAACAGCCTGGTTGATCAGGCTCTGATCCACCAGGAGGCCTGGTCACAGACCGGACCGCGGGGGCGTTGACCCCCGGAACTCTCTCCAGGTAAACTCCAGGTAAATATAAATATAGATTTGGAATGGCTGGCACTTTTATTTAATAAATGTATGAGCTAGGGAAAGGTAGCTAATGATTAAAGAGAGTGTAAAAATTATAGGGAAATAAGCCTGTTGAGTATACCTGGTAAAGTGTATGGTAGAGTTATTATTGAAAATATTAAGCGTAAGACTGAGTGTAGGATCGCACATTTGGGCGTGTGTTTACAATGAAGCATATAGGTGAACAGCATTTAGATAAGGGTAAAGAGGTTTTTGTTGCATTTCTGGATTTGGAAAAGACATAATTTGGATAAGGGAACAATGTGGCAAGTTTTTGCAGGTGAATGGAATGAATTATACGTTACTGAAAGCAGTTATGAGCTTTTTACGAATATTGTGAGGCTCATGTTAGAGTATGTAAGAGACAGACAGATTTTCCCGTAATAATAGAACTAGGCATTCATAATGCCACTATGGTTATCCAAAATATTGTAAGAGAAGTAAATGATCGGGTGCTGGCAAGATAGGAAGAGGGGGCTGTAGGAGATTACAATGGCACCAATGGTGTTAAATAGGTGCGAAGAATGGATAGTGAATATTACAACAAGAAGAAGGCTGAAGGCAGTAGAGATATCGTGTTTAAAGGCTATGTGTGGTGTCAGTATTATGCAGAGAGTCTGCATATTGGGCACAAACCTCCTTCACCCCCTCCTTCCATCCAGCCATTCCTAGGCCGACCCCTACCCTCATCCCTCCACTGCAGATTTATACACTTTGGAAGTCATTCTATTTTGTTACACCCTCTCTACATGACCGAACCTTCTCAACAACCCCTCATCAACTCTCTGGATAATAGTTTTGGTAATCTGGACCTCCTTCTAATTTCCAAACTACGAATTCTCTGCAATATACTCACACTACACATTACCCTCGGACGTGACATCTCCACTGCCTCCAACCTTCATCTTGTTGCAACATTCACCACGCATGTTTCACACCCACATAAGAGCATTGGTATAACTATATTCTCATACATTCCACTCTTTCCTTACATAGAAAATTTTTTTTGTCTCCACAGACTCCTAAATGCACCACTCACCTTTTTCTCCTCATCAATTTAATGATTCACCTCATCTTTCATAGACAAATCTGCTGACACATCCACTCCTAAATATCTGAATGCATTTAACTTCTCCATACTCTCTTCCCCCAATCTGATATCCTATCTTTCGTCGCCTAATTTTTTGTTATCCTCATCACCTTACACATTCCTGTATTCACTTAAAATTTTCCTTTTTACATACCCTACCAAAATCATCCTCAAACCTCTGTAACTTCTCTTCAGAATCTCCCAAAAGCACAGTGTCATTAGCAAAGAGCAACTGTGACGCCTCGCACTTTGAGTTAGATTCTTTATCTTATATATATATATATATATATATATATATATATATATATATATATATATATATATATATATATATATATATATATATATATATATATATATATATATATATATATATATATATATATATTGATAGATACTCTTGTTACATGAATTGTATGTATTGATATTGCATATGTGAGAGTCTTTTTTCTTCATCAGGTCAAACAGTGCTGCACATATTGGCAGGTCACCAACAAACTAGCAAGAGAGTAAACTGGAGTAACAAGGAACAGCTATTAGAGGATGTGTGGTGTGAAATGGCCGAAATGTTTATTAAGAAAGGTTGTAACCCAACACTCAGGAATCACAGTGGGAGAAGCCCAGTGGATATTGGTAAGGAAAAAGGTGCGACTAATTTTTCAGGCATCCTGGATAAGGTAAAATATCTATTATTTCATGTGTTCGTCATGGTATTTTATCTTTTTAATTTTTATTTCCTCTTAATTGCCTGAAAGTTACTTTTTTATTCTATTTTTAAGAGTTTATTAACCTTTCTCTACCTGTGATCTAAGTTTTAATTTTAGTGTTTTTCGAGAGCAACTGAGAGTTTTCTTAATATTTTGAGTAACATTTGAGTATCTTTATTCTCGAAATATTTTCCCGGACAGTGGCTTCTTCAGTCTAATACAGAGTAAAAGATGTGGTTGGGCAATGATACAGTCAAAAAGTGGAGAAACTCACTAGTGGAAGTCGGTTGTGCCTGTAAGTTGCATCAGGATCTCAAGATGTTGCGGTGTCTTGTAGAGTTTGAATAAACTGCATATAAAACCGACTGCATTGTACTGATGAAGATACTTATTCGTGAAAAGATGCAGGAATAATGATTCCCAAATGTTGCAGAAGTGTATTTATCATCTCGGTTTTTTAAATCGTCCAAGATAACATGAACTGTTGCATAAAAGCAGGTATTAAAAAACGTTGAATTAAACAGAGAATCTGCTTTGGTAGAATTTTTATTACACGGGTTCAAACCCCACTCTTGGTAATGGTTTAATAGATTCTAAGTTTTATATACTGACCCCATAACTGAGACAGCTACACTGGAAAACTTCTGGACCTGATGACACAGTAATAATAGGGAATTTTAACTTTAACTGACTAGACTACTTTGACAGGACATTTGAAGTTCAGTTACTTCCTTCAAGTAGTTCAGGATTTCTTTTTGTAGTTTATAATCGAACCTACCAGAGGTAATAATCTGCTGGACCAGGTTTAGTCAAGTAAGAAAACCCTCGTTAATAATTAAGAAATAACTGAAGAACTTGGCGCAAGTGATGACAAGTATAATGTCTTTAATATTACCTGGGAATACAAGAATATGCATAATATCTTAAAAGTCTTCGATTTTCGTTCTGCCAATTAAAATGGACTTTGGGAACACTTATCTAATGTTGAATAAGGATATCTGACGGACGATTCTGTTGAAGATGATCATGTACAACGTACCCAAAGTATTTATATTCCTAAGAGAGAAATTAGGACAAATAAGAGTGATTCCAAATTAGCGAACAGGAGACCAAAGCATCTACTAGAAGAGAAAAGAGGAATTTATAAACACGTTAAAAGAGGAGGGGTTAACCTTATTGACCAATATGTTCATTTTATAAAAGACGTAAAAAAGGGGACTAGGAAACGGTAACGCGACTATGAAATTAAAGTATCTAGAGTATCTAAAACAAATCATAAAAGGTTCTTTCAACTGTATAGAACAAAGATCAGGGAAAAAAATAGCACCACTGAAAATTAGGGCTGGACTTCTTGGATGGCGACTCATATAAAGAAAAACTCATTTAAAGGGGAACTCATTTAAAGGGGACACCTATGTAGTTTACCCACAGGTACAATGGCCATAGTTAGGTCATATTTTTATCCAACATGGTATAGAAAACACCCAGACAGTTGTCATATACTATACATTTTACGTCATATCGAAGTTGACGGAATTCTTGATGATTGTCATGCCACGATTTTACTAGTGCTTGTGGCATGGTGGTCTTATAATGACGTAAAAATAGCAAACCTTCCAGGCACCAGGCACCAGGCACCAGGCACCAGGCACCAGACACCAGGCACCAGGCACCAGGCACCAGGCACCAGGCACCAGGCACCAGGCACCGGGCACCAGGCACCAGGCACCAGGCACCAGGCACCAGGCACCAGGCACCAGGCACCGGGCACCAGGCACCAGGCACCAGGCACCAGGCACCAGGCACCAGGCACCAGGCACCGGGCACCGGGCACCAGGCACCAGGCACCAGACACCAGGCACCAGGCACCAGGCACCAGGCACCGGGCACCAGGCACCAGGCACCAGGCACCAGGCACCAGGTACCAGGCACCAGGCACCAACCACCAGGCACCAGGCACCAGGCACCAGGCACCAGGCACCAGGCACCAGGCACCAGGCACCAGGCACCAGGCACCAAGCACCAGGCACCAGGCACCAGGCACCAGGCACCAGGCACCAGGCATAAGTGGCACCTTTGGGCTCATATTCTCGGCTTCCTTCCTCGCACATTCTAACAAAAATTCTCACTCTGAAGGTGTTTGCTCGGATTTTATCCTCTTTAATGCAACATTGCAATCTCCTGATAATGTATTGACTACAACACGAAAGTCTTAGAGATATCTTTCAAATTACCCCATCGTTGTTTTGCACGTACATAAAAATTTAAATCAATAACAACACTGCACTAGCCAGGGTTCGAACTCATGTTGTACTAGCCCGCCATTGTGAGCGAGAACCACATGACGCCTGAACCCACAGAACTAACGAATCCTACAAGAACCAAGCACCCAGCGACGCTAGGTGTGTTACTCTTGGTCAGAGGACATATTGTAGTGAAGGAGCTTTCAAGCTAATTTCATTCTCATCCCTGTTTGGTGTAATAGCCTACGAACAGCATATATGTATTATTGTGACTACGAACGAGTGGTGTTGATCATTAACAACACTGCGCTAGCCAGGGTTCGAATCCATGTTGTACTGGACCGCCATTGTGAGCGAGGCTAGTACACCAAACAGGGATGAGAATGAAATTAGCTTGAAAGCTCCCACACTACCGTATGACCTCGGACCAAGAGTAACACACCTAGCATCGCTGGGTGCTTGGTTCTTGTAGGATTGGGTGATCTTGTGAGTTAAGGCGTCATGTGGTTCTCGCTCACAATGGCGGGCCAGTACAACATGGCTAGCGCAGTGATGTTAATGATCAATACCACTCGTTCACAGGTGATTGTGATACAGACACCTGTAACTGTTTCACATGATGGTAGGTTTGCTGGTGTCTTTTCAGTCTCATAAACAAGCTTCTTCTACTTACACTTAGGTCACACTACACAGGCATGTACATGCATGAATATACATACCCACATCTGTAATGTGTGTATGTATATATCTGTATGTATATATCTGTACTCAACTAGTTGACCTAGCTGAGGCTGCAGGGGTCGAGTCCTAGCTCCTGGCCCCTCCTCTTCACTGGTCGCTACTAGGTCACTCTCCCTGAACCATGAGCTTTATCATACCTCTTCTGTATATATACATCTGTAATCTTTCCTCCGTAAGCCATGCATATCGCATGAGGCGACTAAAATGCCGGGAGTAATGGGCTAGTATCCCCTTCTCCTGCAGACATTTACTAAAAATGAGAAGAAGAAGAACTTTATAAAACTGGGATGCTTGAATGTGCGTGGATGTGGTGCGGATGACAAGAAAGAGATAATTGCTGATTTCATGAATGAAAAGAAGTTGGATGTCCTGGCCCTAAGCGAAACAAAGCTGAAGCGGGTAGGGGAGTTTCAGTGGGGAGAAATAAATGGGATTAAGTCAGGAGTATCTGAGAGAATTAGAGCTAGGGAAGGGATAGCAATACTGTTGGAGGATCAGTTAAGGAAGGAGAAGAGGGAATATAAATCAAGGATTATGTAGACTAAAATAAGGGTCGGATGTGAAAAGTGGGTTATAATAAGCGTGTATGCATCTGTAGAAGAGAGGAGTGTAGAGGAGAGAGAGAGATTTTGGGAGATGTTAAGCGAATGTATAGGAACATTTGAACCAAGTGAGAGTAATTGTGGTAGAGGACCTAAACGCTAAAGTAGGAGAAACATTTAGAGTGGGTGTGGTAGGTAAGTTTGGGGTGCCAGGTGTAAATGATAATGGGAGCCCTTTAATTGAACTTTGTATAGAAACAGGGTTAATTATAGGTAATACTTATTTTAAGAAAAAGAGGATAAATAAATATACAAAATATGATGTAGGGCATAATGACAGTAGTTTGTTGGACTATATATTGGAAGACAAAAGAATGTTGAGTAGACTCCAGGATGTACATGTTTATAAAGGGGCCAAAGATATATCAGATAACTTTTTAGCTGTAGCTACAGTGAGAGTAAAAAGTTGATGGGATAAAGGAAAATGGAAGGATCAGGTAAGAGAGAGGTGAAGGTTTATAAACCAAAAGAGGAGGCAGTTAGGGTAAGATATAAACAACTATTGGTGGATAGATGGGCTAGTGAGAGTATAGGCAATGGGGTCAAAGATGTATGGGGTAGGTTTAAGAATGTAGTGTTAGAGTGTTCAGCAGAAGTTTGTGGTTACACAAAAGTGAGTGCGGGAGGGAAGAAGAGCGATTGGTGGAATGATGATGTAAGAGAGAAAAAGTTAGCATATGAGAGATTTTTACAAAGTAGAAGTGATGCAAGAAGGGAAGAGTATATGGAGAGAAAAGAGAGGTTAAAAGAGTGGTGAAAAATGTAAAAAGAGAGCAAATAAGAGAGTGGGTGAGATGTTATCAACAAATTTTGTTGAAAATAAGAAAAAGTTTTAGAGTGAGATTAATAAGCTGAGGAAGCCTAGGGAATGAATAAATTTGACAGTTAAAAATAGGAGAGGAGAGTTATTAAATGGAGGGTTAGAGGTGTGGGGAAGATGGAGGTAATATTTTGAGGAAATGTTAAATGTTAAATGAAGATAGGAAAGCTGTGATTTCGTGTATAGGGCAAGTAGGAATAATATCTTGTAAGAGTGAGGAAGAGCCAGTTGTGAGTGTGGGGGAAGCTCATGAGGCAGTAGGTAAAATGAAAGGGGGTAAGGCAGCTGTGATTGATGGGATAAAGATAGAAATGTTAAAAGCAAGTGGGGATATAGTTTTGCAGTGGTTGGTGCTATTATTTAATAAATGTGTTGAAGAGGGTAAGGTACCTAGGGATTGGCAGAGAGCATGCATAGTTCCTCTGTATAAAGGCAAAGGGGACAATAGAGAGTGCAAAAATTATAGGGGAATAAGTCTGTTGAGTATACCTGGTAAAGTGTATGGTAGAGTTATTATTGAAAGATTTAAAGAGAGTAGGATAGCAGATGAACAAAGAGGATTCAGGAAAGGTAGGGGGTGTGTAGACCAAGTGTTTACAGTGAAACATATAAGTGAACAGTATTTAGATAAGGCTAAAGAGGTTTTTGTGGCATTTATGGATTTGGAAAAGCCATATGACAGGCTGTGGCAGATGTTGCAGGTGTATGGTATAGGAGTTAGGTTACTGAAAGCAGTGACGAGTTTTTATGAGGAGAGTGAGGCTCAGGTTAGAGTATGTAGGAGAGAGGGAGATTATTTCCCAGTAAAAGTAGTCCTCAGACAAGGATGTGTGATGTCACCATGGGGTTGTACTAGAAGTGAATGCGAGGGTCTTGGCAAAAGGTGTGGAGTTAAAAGATGAAGAATCTAACACAAAGTGGAAGTTGTCACAGTTGCTCTTTGCTGATGACACTGTGCTTTTGGGAGATTCTGAAGAGAAGTTGCAGAGGTTGGTGGATGAATTTGGTGAGGTATGTAAAAGAAGAAAATTATAAGTGAATATAGGAGAGAGTAAGGCGATGAGGAAAACAAAAAGATTTGGTGATGAAAGACTGGATATCAGATTGGAGGGAGAGAGTTTGGAGGAGGTGAATGTATTTAGATATTTAGGAGTGGACTTGCCAGCAGATTTCTCTATGAAAGATGACGTGAATCATTAAATTGATGAGGGGAAAAGGGTAAGTGGTGCACTTAGGAGTCTGTGGAATCAAAGAGGGGAATATATAAGAGTATAGTTATACCAACACTCCTATATGGGTGTGAAGCATGGGTAATGAATGTTGCAGCGAGGAGAAGGCTGGAGGCAGTGGAGATGTCATGTCTGAGGGCAATGTGTGGTGTGAATATAATGCAGAGAATTCGTAGTTTGGAAATTAGGAGAAGGTGCAAGGTTACCAAAACTATTATCCAGAGGGTTGAGGAGGGGTTGTTGAGGTGGCTTGGATATGTAGAAAGAATGGAGCAAAACATATTGACTTCGAGAGTGGATAAATCTGTAATGGAAGGAAGGCAGGGTAGGGGTCCGCCTAGGAAAGGACGGAGGAAGAGTGTAAAGGAAGTTTTGTGTACGAGGGGCTTGGACTTCCAGCAAGAATGCGTGAACGTATTTGATAGCAGTGAATGGAGACAAATGATTTTTAATACTTGACGTGCTGTTGAAGTATCAGCAAAGTAACATTGATGAAGGGATTCAGTGAAACCGGCAGGCCGGACTTGAGTCCTGGAGATAGGAAGTACAGTGCCTGCACTCTGAAGGAGGGGTGTTAATGTTGCAGTTTAAAAACTGTAGTGTAAAGCACCCTTCTGGCAAGACAGTGATGGAGTGAATGATGGTGAAAGATTTTCTTTTTCCGCCCACCCTGCCTTGGTGGGAATCGGCCAGTGTGTTAATATAATAAATATATGTATGTCTTGACGAATATTGAAATTTTTGATCATGGCTTAAATAGCAACGCTCATCTTGCCATATAAGACAAGCCAAAATTTGTGTATGCAATAATTTCGCAAAAATCATTCTGAACCTAACGAAAAAAAAATATTTCACTGTGTTTGTTTATTATTAAGTTATTGTAAACGTATCAAAAATATATTTAGCTGGATTAGCCTAAATTAAATTGCGCTTGTTATAATAAGATCATTTAAGTTTTCTAAGATCTTTTGTTGCAAAATTATAAATTTTTACATTAACATTAATAAAATTCTATATCTTTAAATGTATAGGAGAATTTTTTATTAATTTTCAATGAGTTCTTGCTAATTGATCAGTTTTACCTATTTGTCACGACATATATATATATATATATATATATATATATATATATATATATATATATATATATATATATATATATATATATATATATATATATATATATATATATATATATATAATATATATATATATAAAAGGTGGTACCTCGGTATACGAACAGCTCAAAACTCGAACAATTATTTAACTGTATTTATGTAAGTGCTTACGTAAGTGTATTTTTGGGGGTATGAAACGGATTAATCTAATTGATATTATTCCTTATGAGAACAAATTCGTTCGGTATCGGCACTGGAACAGCCTTCTGGAACGAATTAAATTCGTATCCTGTTGTACCACTGTATACAGATATATATGTCGTGCCGAATAGGCAGAACTTGCGATCTTGGCTTAAATAGCAACGTTCATCTTGCCATATAGGACAAGGAAAAATTTGTGTATGCAATAATTTCGCCAAAATCATTCTGAACCTCACGAAAAAATTATATTTCACTGTGTTTGTTTAGTATTAAATTATTGTAAACAAATGTAAAATATATTTAGTTGGGTTAGGCTAAAATAAATTGCTCTTGTTATAATAAGGTTAGGTAAGTTTTTTAAGATTCTTTTGGAGCAAAATTAAAAATTATTACATTAACATTAATGAAAAAATATATCTTTAAACGAGTAAGAGAAATTTTTAGAATGGACTTAATTTTAAATAAGTTCTTGCTAATTGACCAGGTTTACATATTCGGCACGACATATATATATATATATATATATATATATATATATATATATATATATATATATATATATATATGTCGTGCCGAATAGGCAGAACTTGCGATCTTGGCTTAAATAG
Organism: Cherax quadricarinatus; assembly: GCF_026875155.1. NCBI lineage: Eukaryota > Metazoa > Arthropoda > Malacostraca > Decapoda > Parastacidae > Cherax > Cherax quadricarinatus. The sequence goes on from NC_069404.1 coordinate 28,146,612, forward strand.
CAACGCTCATCTTGCCATATAGGACAAGTGAAAATTTGTGTATGCAATAATTTCGCCAAAATCATTCAGAACCTAACGAAAAAAATATATTTGATTGTGTTTGTTTAGTGCTAAATTATTGTAAACATATTTAAAATATATTTAGTTGGGTTAGGCTAAAATAAATTGCTATTGTTATAATAAGGTTAGGTAAGTTTTATAAGATTTTTTTGGTGCAAAATTAAAAATTTTTACACTAACATCAATAAAAAAAATATATCCTTAATCGTATAAGAGAAAATTTCAGAAATGACTTAATTTTAAATGAGTTCTTGCTAATTGACCAGTTTTACATATTCGGCACGACATATATATATATATATATATATATATATATATATATTATATATATATATATATATATATATATATATATATATATATATATATATATATATATATATGTATATATATATATATAATATATATATATATATATATATATATATATTTATATATATATATATATATATATATATGTATATATATATATGTATATATATATATATATATATATATATATATATATATATATATATATATATATATATATATATATATATATATATATATATATATATATTAATAATTATATATATATATATATATATATATATATATATATAGTATTTTGCTTAATACCAACCCTCTTCTTGCCAATTAAAGCAAGCGAAATTTTGTGTATCCAATAATTTAGCAAAAATCGTTCTGAACCTAACGAAAAAAATATATTTAATTGCGTTTGTTTGTTATTAAATTATTGCAAACTTATCTAAAATATATTTAGTTGCACTAGGCTAAATTAAATTGAGTTTGTTATCAAAATAATTACATCTTCTCTAAGATTTTCTCTTATACATTTTAAGACACATCTTTTTTCCATTTATTTTAATGCAAAAGAAGATGAATTGTTTGGAGAACCGACAAGTTGATAAATTACACACATTTGCAACGCTTGGATATCTTTACTGAGGAAACATTTCGCTTCACAGTGGCTTCATCAGTCCATACAAAGGAGAATGGTGAAGAACTGAAGGAGTTTGAGGTAACCAATCCCTCAACCTTAAGTCTATGTTATCAGCGTATGTGCGAAGTGTCAAGTGTGACACCACCTACGACTGCTTCACCTCACCTGTCTACAGTATATAAGCCATATAATGTATCCTTTTCAAGACTGATGGGCTGATTACGTCGACTGAAGGCAGAGGGACGGATTACATCAAACTTCTCCTGTTCTTACTTTGTATGGACTGATAAAACTACTGTGTGGCAAAACGTTTCCTCAATAAAGATACCCAAGTGCTGCACATGTGTCTAATTAATCAATTTAAAAAAAAACAATAATTTTGTACCAAAAGAACCTTAGAAAACTTACCTAACCTTTATATAACACTTAACTTGAATGACCAGAACTTTGATAAGATGGAAAAGGAAGAAGGATAGGTAAGGATGAAAATATGGGAAAAGGGAGGATAGGGGTAGTGGAGGTGGGGTAATAAAGGTAAGTGGCCAAACTACTTTTGTGCCTTTTAATACAAGTATGTGTGTGTGTGTTTGTGTGTGTATGTGTGTATATGTGTGTCTGTGTGTATGTGTGTGTGTACTCACCTAATTGTGGTTGCAGGGGTCGAGACTCAGCTCCTGGCCCCTCTTCTTCACTGATTGTTACTAGGTCCTCTCTCTCTCTGCTTCCTCAGCTTTGTCATACCTCGTCTTTAAGCTATGTATGGTTCCTGCCTCCACTACATCACTTGCTAGGCTATTCCACTTCCTAACGTCCCTGTGACACGTCTAAGTCTTCAGCTTCCAATTGTGACCCCTTGTTCCTGTGTCCCCTCTCTGGAGCATCCTGTCTCTGACCACCTTGTCTATTCCACGCATTATTTTGTATGTTGTTATCATGTCTTCCCTGAACCTCCTGTCCTCCAGTGTCGTCAGTCCAATTTCCCTCAACTTTTCTTCATAGGACATTCCTCTTAGCTCCTGAACTAGCCTTGCTGCAAACCTTTGTACTTTCTCTAATTTCCTGACGTGCTTGACCACGTGTGGGTTCCAAACTGGTGGTGCATACTCCAGTATGGGCCTAACATACACAGTGTACAGTGTCTTGAACGATTCCTTACTAAGCTATCGTAACGCTATTCCCAGGTTTGCCAGGCGCCCATATGCTGCAGGAGTTATCTGGTTGATGTGTGCCTCCGGAGATCCCAAGATCGTTCTCCTTGAGTGAGGTTCGCAGCCTTTGTGCAACTAGCCTATACTCTGTCTGCGGTCTTCTTTGCCATTCCCCAATCTTCATGACTTTGCATTTGGCATGGTTGAATTCGAGAAGCCAGTTGCTGGACCACGTGTCCAGCCTGTCCCGGTCTCTTTGTAGTCCGGCCTGATCATCATCCGATTTAATCCTTCTCATTAGCTTCACATCATCTGCAAACAGGGACACTTCAGAGTCTATCCCTTCCACCATGTCATTCACATATATCAAAAATAGCACTGGTCCTAGGACTGACCCCTGTGGGACCCCGCTCGTCACAGGCGCCCACTGTGATGCCTCATCAGGTACCATGACCCGGTGTTGCGTCCCTGTCATGCATTCTCTGATCCATTGCAGTGCCCTTCCTGTTATACGTGCCTGATCCTTCAGCTTCTGCACTAATCTCCTGTGAGGAACTGTGTCGAAGGCCTTCCTTCAGTCCAGAAAAATGCAATCAACCCACCCCTCTCTCTCGTGTCTTATTTCTATCACCTTGTCATAAAACTCCAGAAGGTTTGTGACACAGGATTTGCCTTCCATGAATCTGTGCTGGTTGTTGTTTATAATCATGTTTCGTTCCAGGTGCTCCACCACTCTCCTCCAGATATTCTTCTCCATGACTTTGCATACTATACACGTCAGAGACACTGGTCTGTAGTTTAGTGCCTCGTTTCAGTCTCCTTTTTAAAAAGGGGGACTACATTTACCGTCTTCCATACCTTAGGTACTTGCCCAGTTTCAAGGGATATATTGAAGATTCTGGTTAGTGGCACACACAGCATCTCTGCTCCTTCTCTAAGGACCCATGGGGAGATGTTGTCCAGACCCCTCGCCTTTGAGGTATCAAGATCACTTAGCAGCTACTGCACCTCCTCCCCCGTTGTTTGTATGTCATCCAGCACCTATTGGTATATTCCCCATTGGTGTTCCTCTCTGTGCTGTCTTCTCAGAGCCATTCCTGTCTTTACTGTAAATACTTCCTTAAATCTCATGTTGAGCTCCTCACATACCTCGTGATTGTTACTTGTGAGTCCCCCACCTTCTTTCCTCAGCCTGATCACCTGGTCTTTGACTGTTGTCTTCCTCCTGATGTGGTTGGTTGTACAGCAGTTTTGGGTCAGACTTGACTTTCGATGCTTTGTTATTTTAATATTGTTGCTGGGCCTCCCTCCTTACCTGTGCATACTCATTCCTGGCTCTTTGACTAATCTCCTTATTTTCATGTTTTCTTCACCTTCTGTACTTTTTCCATTCTCTGTTGCACTTGGTTTTTACCTCCTTACACCGTCGGGTAAACCAGGGGCTCGTTCTGGTCTTCCCGTTATTTCTGTTGCCCTTGGGAACAAACCTTTCCTCTGCTTCCTTGCATTTTGTTGTTACGTATTCCATCATTTCATTTACTTACTTCGTACCAGTTCTCTGTCCCACTGAACCTCATGCAGGAAGTTCCTCAAACTTATGTAGTCCCCCATTTATAGTCTGGCTTTCCCATTCAACTCCTGTTACCCTCTCCACTTGTAACTCTACTATGTATTCAAAGCACAGAACCACGTGGTCACTAGCTCCTATGGGCCTCTCATATGTGATGTCCTCAACGTCTGAACTGTTCAGGGTGAACACAAGGTCCAGTCTTGCTGGTTCATCCCACCCTCTCTCTCTGGTAGTATCCTTAACATGTTGATGCATGAGGTTCTCCAGTACCACATCCATCATCTTGGTTCACCATGTTTTGGGACCCCCGTTGGGCTCCAGGTTTTCCCAATCGATCTCCCTGTGATTGAAATCGCCCATAACCAGTAACTTTGCTCTGCTCGAGTGAGCTCTTCTTGCCACCTCAGCCAGTGTGTCCACCATTGCTCTGTTACTCTCTTCATATTCCTCTCTTGGCCTTCTTCAGTTCTGTGGTGGATTATACATCACTGCAATGACTACCTTGTGCTCTGCAGACTGAAGTGTACCTACTATGTATTCTCTTTCTCCAATCTCGTCCATGCCTCCCATTTCCTCAAATTTCCATCGGAGCTTATGAGCAGTGCAACCCCTCCTCCCCCTCTGCTCCATCTGTCTTTCCTCAGGATCTGATATCCTGTTGGGAAGATTGCATATGTTATTGTCTCAGTGAGTTTCATTTCTGTGACTGCTATGATGTCTGGAGACTTCTTATTGATTCTTTCATGCCACTCCTAATATTTGTTCATTATTCCATCTGCATTCGTGTACCAAACCTTCAAGTTCTGTTCCAAAACTATGGTCCTGGGAGGATATTGGGTTTGGAGAGCAGGAGCCCTGGTGGGGGCCTATAGGGGGTTGTGGTGGGGGCAGAGTTCCCATGGGGGGTTGCTGTAGGGTTGGGGTTCATGGTGGGGGGGGGGAAGGACAGTGGGATCGGTGTGTGATTGTTTGCTTAGATTGTTCAGTTGCCTTGAGGTTGTTGTGGTTGGAGTCCTTCTGCGGGTGTTTCTGGGGATGTGTTTTGCCCTTCCATCTGTGTCTAGGATACTCTGCTTCTTTCTCTCTCTCTCCCTTCCTCCCAATCCTCCTTTCGTTTTTGCACTCTCTTTCAGTATCTCCTTTCCTCTTGCATTGTGTGTCGGTCGAGGTACACAATCTGGAATTCCAGTTTGTCTTTCAGCCACGCTTTCTCCTGCAGGATCTTAGTTCGAGTTGATTCTGCCTTGAAAATTACTTTGAGAGGCAGCTTTCTTCTCCTTGCGAACCACCCAATTCTCCAAAAATTTGCCACCTGGGTCATGTCGCCCTCGCCTATTGCCTTCACGGTTCCTTCAATCTCTTTTATATCCTCCTGTTTTCTATCCTCGTAGGTTTCTCCATCGGCTTCCTGGAGCCCATAGACAAAAACTGATCTCTCCCTTTCTTCCTCCCACTGTGTCTCTAATTGTGTCCTCTGATGTGTTTTAGTTCCTTCCCTTGGAGTGTTCCTTCCTTCAATCCCTTCCCTAGCTGAGGCCCCTTTGCTCATTGGTCTGTCTTTCCTGCTCAGCTGTTCCTGGCCCCTGCAGGAGTCTGGTAGAGTCCCTGCATATACCCTAGCTCCTTCAATGTCTCTCGACATCTCATTTGTTCCAAGTGTGCTTTTTGTCATAAGAACATAAGAACATAAGAAAGAAGGAACACTGCAACAGGCCTATTGACCCATGCGGAGCAAGTCCATGTCCCCCTCCACGGATTAGACCAATGGACCCCCCCCCCGGATTAGCCCAATGACCCACCCAGTCTGATCATCTCCACTCAAGGACGGAGCACTGCACCAGACCCAGTAGCACAAGCTAGTCAGGTCTAACTCACACCCACCCACACACACTCATGTATTTATCTAACCTATTTTTAAAACTACACAACGTTTTAGCCTGAATAACTGTACTCGGGAGTTTGTTCCACTCACCCTCAACTCTATTACCAAACCAGTGCTTTCCTGTATCCTTTCTGAATCTGAATTTTTCCAACTTGAAACCAATGCTGCGAGTCCTGTCTTGGCTGGAAATTTTCAGCACGCTATTTACATCCCCTTTATTTATTCCTCTTTTCCATTTATACACCTCGATCATATCCCCCCTAATTCTACGCCTTTCGAGAGAGTGCAGATTCAGGGCCCTCAGTCTATCCTCATAGGAAAGATTTCTGATACATGGGATCATCTTTGTCATCCTCCTCTGTACGTTTTCCAGAGCATTTATATCCATTCTGTAATACGGTGACCAGAACTGAGCAGCATAGTCTAAATGAGGCCTAACCAAGGATATACAGAGTTGAAGAACAACATGAGGACTTCTATTATTTATACTTCTAGATATGAAGCCAAGAATTCTGTTAGCTTTATTGCGAACACTAATGCACTGTTATCTTGGTTTTAGATTACTGCTAACCAGAACTCCTAAATCCTTTTCGCAATCAGTAGTATTAAGATCTACATTATTTAGTTTATATGTGGCATGGTTATTTACCTGTCCAACATTTAGAGCTTTGCATTTGTCAATATTAAACTGCATCTGCCACTTCTCTGAGCATTGCATCAGTCTATTCAAATCCTCCTGTAGTGCTCTAGTGTCCTAATTAGAATGAACTGGACGGCCTATTTTGGTGTCATCAGCAAATTTGCTTATGTCGCTATTTATTCCCTCATCTACGTCGTTTATGAAAATTGTGAACAACAACGGGCCCAACAGTGACCCCTGAGGAACACCGCTTGTGGCGTTCCCACATTCTGATTTCTCCCCATTTATGCAAACTCTCTGCTGTCTATTTGTCAGCCATGCCTCTACCCAGGAAAAAATTTCTCCTATTCCGTGTGCCTTAAGTTTCCTCAATAGCCTCTGGTGTGGAACTCTTTCGAAAGCCTTACTGAAGTCCATATACACAATATCATATTCATTACCATGATCTACCTCCTCAAACACCTTAGTGAAAAAGTTAGTAAATTCGTAAGACCGGAATGCCCCTTTGTTTAACCGTTTTGAGATTCAGTAATCAATCTGTGCCTTTCAAGATGGCTACGAATTGCTTCGGCAATTATTGATTCCATAAATTTTCCCGCTGTGGAGGTAAAGGCTTATTGGTCTATAGTTCGAAGCCAAGGACCTGTCACCTGCCTTGTAAATAAGCATTACATTTGCCATTTTCCACTTATCAGGTACTAATGCCTTTTTGTAGTGATATGTTAAAAAGATTAGCCAAAGGTATGCTAAGTTCCTCTTTAAATTCCTTTAACACCCTTGCAAACAGTTCATCAGGGCCTGGGGATTTGTTAGGTTTTAGTTTCTCTATTTGTCTGAGGACCATGTCACTAGTTACCGCAATCATACATAGTTTATTATCATCCTGTTCTACATAATCTATTATTTTCCTGGGTGAAAACTGAGAGAAAGTAGGTATTTAGAATTTCACACATATCCTTATCACTGTCAGTGATCTGACCAGAGTTACTCTTAAGTGGGCCAATCTTGTCCCTAATCTTACTTCTGTATACCTGAAAGAACCCTTTTGGGTTTGTCTTTGAATCCCTTCCGGCCTTAGCTTCATAATCCCTTTTTGCTTTTCTTATTCCTTTCTTTATTTCTCTCTTTAATTGAATATATTGATTTCTTAACTGCCCATCCCCTCTTTTAATATGCCTATATATGCCTCTCTTTTGACCAATGAGATGTTTTAATCTATTGTTCATCAATTTGGGATCATTTATGTTAGATCTAATTTCCCTGCTCGGAACAAAAGTTGTCTGGGCAGCTAGAACTATGCTCTGAAAAACGTCATATTGGCAACCAAGATCTCTTACCTGACCTTTAGTCAGGACATCCCAATTTAGCCCACCCAGGTAATTTTTCAGTCCCATGAAGTCGGCCAAGCTAAAATCTGGGACAGAGATTTGATTGCAGTTATCTGGGTAATTCCATGATATATTGAAAATAAGTGATTTGTGATCACTTTCCCCAAGCTCATCATTAGCCTCAAGATTATTAATTAGTGAATCTTTGTTGGCAAGAACCAAGTCAAGCAGATTGTTTCTGTCACAACCAGCTCTAAAAAGCAATCCTGAACCGTATCAAGAAATTCACTACTAGACTCAAGATTTCCTGTCATATTGTTCCAATCAATTTGTCTAAAGTTAAAATCTCCCATTATCACAACATTTTCATATCTAGATGCCTTATGAATTTCGTCCCATAACAGCTTACTGTCCTCCATATCAAGGTTTGGGGGCCTATAAATCACACCCAAAATTAATTTGTCATGTCCCTCTAGAAACTGTAGCCAAACAGATTATGTGTTCGATGTTTCTAATCTTATATCATGTCTAAGACAACAATTTAAATATTCTCTGACATACATCGCCACACCACCACCCTTCCTGCCGACCTTATCAGTGTGGAATAGTTTATAACCCTGTATGTTGCATTCAGAAGGCATTTCTCTATCTTTGATGTTGAACCATGTCTCTGTTATACCATTAATATCTATATTACCTACTCTTGCAAGTAATATTAGCTCATCTATCTTATTTCTTAGACTCCTACTATTTGTATAATAAACATTATGGGAGCTAGTCACTCGTTGCCCTCTACTATCCCTCTTTGTTTGTTGATCAATTGATTTGCCATTACTAGCAACTTTATTTTGAATATTGTCTTTTAAACATATCCCTGAGGTATCCCGGTAATAACTGCTGTTTTTAACCCTAATGCTGCAGCCTGATTGTTTCCCACAAACACCCATACCTCTATAATCTATCAGTTTAAATTCCTAGACAAGTTTCAATTACCCTCTCAATTGAATTGGCTAATGAAACCCACTCCATCCCCAGAGAGATGAACCCCATCCCTTGCATACTTTATCACGTTTGCCAAAGAATAGGTCCCAGTTATCAATGAATGGGATTGCAAGTTTCTTGCACTACCTGTCTAGCCAGCAATTTATACCAATTGCCCTAGACATCCATTCATTGCCCACTCCCTTTCTAGGCAAGATGCTACATATGACTGGGATCCCTCCCTTAGACCTAACTTCTTCTATGGCTGACCTGTACTTAACCAGCAGCTCCTGTCTCCTGCCCTTCCCAATGTCATTACCCCCAGCACTAAGACAGATAATGGGCTTGTTCCCATTACCTGCCATAATATTATCCAACCTGCTGACTATGTCACCAACACCAGCTCCAGGAAGACACACTCTCTGTCTGACCTTTCTGTCTCTGTTACAAAATGCTCGATCCATATATCTTACCTGAGAATCGCCTACTATTAAAATATTCTTACCTAGATTAGCAGGGGAATCAATGGTACCTTCAACCTCACTAACCACTGAAGTACACTCCTCTTGGAGTACAGAGAATCGTTTTCCTACCTTCACATCTTCTCTATTAACTCTTTTCATCTTCCTTCTTCCTGAACTGTGAACCACTTTCCACTTAGAGCGGCTGCCACTATCACTGTTGGCGACCATTCCTTCCTTACCAGCTAAATCCTTCTAACACTCGCTCCCAAACTCATCTATGCGAAGCTTCAGCCTCCTATTTTCCACCTGAAGAAGTAGAATCTCCTTCTTCAACACTTGAACCTGAGAATCTAAAACACTACAACAAGCCATGGTGCTTGGTAACAGCCCACGCTAACTAGTGTCATTGCCTGGGTCTGACAGGACCTTTGCATACAGTATAGCTTTCTTTCTCCCTCCAGTCCCCTTATCTGTGTCTGATGTAGAAGTTCCTGATGTTATGTCTGTACTGTTATTTATTTCTTTAGGCTGTTTCAGATTGCTCAGTTCCTCTTCCAAGTGCTGTATCTTGGCTTCTGCTACTATGGCATGTTGCTCCCACTTCTTCTCTCTGCAGCTATCATCTCCTCCATCCTCCTTCCAAGCTTTTCTAGCTTCCTTCCCCAGTCTTCCTCCCTTTTTTTGAGCTCTGCTTCTCGGCCTTGTTTTTGGCCCCATTGTACCACAGAATGAAGTTTCTGTGAGGATGGGTGTAGTAGGTAGTGGGAGGGGTAGGGAGGTAGGGCAGGGGGGAGAAGGATATGGGGTGGGATGGGGTGCAAGAGGGTATAGGGATGGAGGAGGAAGGGAGTATGGGAGAGGCTAGGTGAGAAAGAGGAGGGGCGAAGAGACTTGGGAGAGGGAAGGTGGATGGAAAATGAGGGTGAGAGAGAGAGAGAGAGAGGGAAGATGGATGGCCGGTGAGGATGAGAAGAGAGAGAGAGGTAGAGAGGTAGACGGAGGTAGAGAGAGAGAGAGAGAGAGAGGAGAGAGAGAGAAGAGAGGAGAGAGAGAGGAGAGGGGAGAGAGAGAGAGAGAGAGAGAGAGAGGAGAGAGAGAGAGAGAGAGAGAGAGGAGAGAGAGGAGAGAGAGAGAGAGAGAGAAAGAGGAGAAAGGAGAGAGAAAGAGAGAGGGGGGGGGGGGGAGGGGAGAGAGAGAGAGAGAGAGAGAGAGGAGAGGGGAGAGAGAGAGAGGAGAGAGAGAGAGAGTGAGAGAGAGAGAGAGGATTTTGAGAGAGGGAGAGGGAGGGAGAGAGGGGGGGTGAGAGAGTGTGTGTGCGTATGTGTGTGTATGTGCATATGTGTGTGTGTGTGTGTGTGTGTGTGTGTAGTGATATTAATGAAATCATATTTCACTGAATAGGGTTATAACACTCTACACATAAGTTTCACACAGTTATAACAGGTGTGTAAGTGCATGATGCTAAGTTGGCAGGGGGTATGTTTTTTTGCAACTCTCTTTTTTTTGCGATTGCAAGGCTGAGGCTGGAAATGATGGAAGGAAGGCGTTTGATTTTAGGTCAATTGTTTCCTCGGGATAATAGCTGGCTCAGCTGCCATAGTAGGTTTGTAGATGTTACATGGTAAGATGTAAGTGTTAATAAGTTAAAAGTGAAGTCTCCATAATTTAGGGTGGCTTTGTCCTTATTGAGGATAAAGGGGTCTGGTATTACCCATTCCTCTATATATTCTGGGAGGTCGCTCAGGATCATTGGTCTCTGGAAATTTTCCTTGTGGATGAAGTGTCGCACTCTTCGTTGGAGGGTCACTTTTACGCTTCTGTGGGGAGGTGCATTGATGGTGTAGTCGGTGGTGTTTGTTGGTTGGGGAGGGTTTTCTCTGTCTGGTATATAGAGTTCCTACATGTCGCATAGTTGTCTCTGTTTTAGAATATCTAGCCTGACATTTAATGCAACTATTTCTTGTTGGATGTGTAGATCTTCCATCCTGATTCTGTCTCTCCTCCTGATAACTTTTGTAGTTTTAGCATGTTGGATTTCGTTGTTAATGACATAGATACACAAGGATATTTAGGCATTGGTCTTATCGTCATCTTGTAGAGGTGTTTCTTATGTGGGATGGGGCTTGATAGGTGCCTGGTGGCCTGATGGCTAAAGCTCTCGCTTCACACGGCGAAGATCTGGGATCAGTTCCCGGCAAGAGTGCTGTTGAGGAATTTGTGTTGGTCGAGATTCTCAGTTTCTTGTCCCAGTTTCCTGTTCTTCGTAATTCCACATTCATTTTCTCTATTACTTTTACATACTTATGTTTTCCAATTTTGGGGATGGATGATACTACATGGATACCATCGTCAGCAAACTAGGTGATGATAGTGTCGTTAAATTCTGGTTGAGGGAGATCATTTACTTATATGTGTGTTGAAGAGTACTGGGCTAAAGCACGAGACTTGTGGCACTCCAGCTGTCGGTGTGAAAGGCTCTGCTGATTTGCCGTTGAAAGTATGGATGATGCTTCTATCTGATAAGAAGTAGCATTTGAACCTAAGAAAGCTCCAACTCTTTTAATCAGGCCATTCCATCGGAATGGAAACTTAGTATGTTAGATCATTGCTATAATAAACTCAGAAGAATTTGTAATGAACTCAAAAACAAAACTACAAAGAAAATTAGACAATTTAATTGAAAATAGTGATTGGACAAAGCATGCTAATAACAATTTTGTAATTAACTTATCAGATGAAGTGTTAGATAAGAATACAACTGCTGCTCTAGGTTTTGGTCTAAGTTTTGCAACTTCAAAAAAACTTAATAATGTTGAAATTTTGCAACTTTGAAAAATCTTCTGATTTATCCACTGATGAAATTAATATTAGTAAAGGAATAGTATATAGCTCTATGTTAAAACCAAACATTCCAAATTGCCCTCAAAGATTCTTTAAGTCTTATGATACACTTAATAACAATAAAAATTTGTGCCTTACTAAAGCAGATAAAATAAATGCAATAGTAATTATGAAAGAAAATGATTACCAAGAAAAAATGAATAATATCTTAGATGACACTGAAACCTATTCTAAACTTAGAAAGAATTCCTTAGAAACCGTTAACAGCAATTTCAATAAAACAATAAAACTTCTACTGAAAGGCAAAGATGAATTAATTAAACAATTTACTTCCACTAATCCATCTTTACCTTACATGTATGGACTAATAAAAACACACAAACCAGGTAATCCAATCAGACCAGTTATTAGCTCTATAGGATCAGTTTCGTATAAATTATCCAAATGGCTCGTTGACATTTTGAGCCCTATTGTTGGTAAAATTTCTAACTTTAATGTTAAAAACAACATAGATTTAGTTGATAAATTAAGCTCCTTGACTGACTTAAATGATTTTAACATGGTTAGTTTTTATGTTACTTCCTTGTTTACGAAAGTTCCTGTTGATGATTTATTAAGTTTCTTATCTGAAGAACTCGTTAATTATGATTTACCATTGCTAGTTCCTACCATCATTAAACTTGTTAAACTTTGCATTGTTGATGCAAAATTTGTATTTAATGATAAGTTTTACACTCAGAAATTTGGTATGGCAATGGGAAATCCTCTTTCACCTGTTCTTAGTGAACTATACATGGAATATTTTGAAACAAGATTGCTTAACACAATCCTCCCTAATAGA
>NC_069404.1:28164312-28165980 GCF_026875155.1 Cherax quadricarinatus
ACAATGCCTGCACTTTAAAGGAGGGGTTTGGGATATTGGCAGTTTGGAGGGATATGTTGTGTATCTTTATACGTATATGTTAACTATTACTTATAATCAATGATACATATTTTTTTCAAAATCCTCATATCGATTTCCGCTGATTAATAACAAAATGAAATTTACATTCGGCTTAGTCGGCAAAGTTCACCATTGTCAAAGAGCCAAATTGGTTCATAGATGATAGTTTTTGGAGAGAAAGATCATTTTTTGTATCATTAATTATATCAGTTTTGTATTTTTGACAGCACTCTAAGAATTTCAAGTTTGATTTTGAACAAAACACTGAACGTCACGCTGACCTTGTTACCGCTGCTGGAGAAGGTTACACTAAAACCATTCAGCAGTTGTTTAAGACTGGTGTGCCTCTGTTACCTATGGCTGCTCGCGCTGATCCACTGCTTCATGCAATATGACACAACCAAAGAGATGCTGTGTTTTTGCTGTTAAGTGCTGGTGCCCCTCTCTGCAATCAATCAATAGAGGATGTGACACCCTTAGAGGGAGCGCACAACACTCTTGGACTCCCAGCAGTTTTTCCTGCTCTCATCCGCATGGTACTCCACATTTTGTCTATCAGTTATCTAAACTGTTTTGTTTTTCTATACTTGTGTGCATATAAAAGTCTTGATTGTTATAATTTAAATCAGCAATACTGTTAAAGTACATTTAAAATGTATGACTCCAAAAACAGTTGAATTATGTATATATATTTGTCAATGTCTCATAAAATGCATAACCAGAGGCTAAATTTAAAAATCTTGTGATCTAATTTATTTGTAGATTTAGGACTTACAGAATTAATACCGGCGAATAAAAAAAAAAAGAATTAAAATTCCAGAATACAAATAAAATGAATTGTAATAGATGGCAGAACATTTTTGTGTTCTAAATTACTATAAAAATAAAGGAATTATATTTTCTGAGGAAAACGTCACCTAGATGGGCTTTATCTGGTCAGTAGAGAATGCTTGAGAAAAATTAAATTAAATATACAAGTGCAGATAATGAAAGGGGATTTGTATGGGAGTATTTCGGGTCGATGAAGCACTTTTTGAACTGCGCCTTACAATTATGTTGTTATTCTACCAGTTGTTCCCACTTGTAGTTTTTCCACACACTTCAACAGTACGTTGTGCAGAAGTAACACCAATATCTCAGTTGTTACTTTCACTTCCATCATGACTTTAACTAGAGGCAAACATTACCATCATAATTCAGGTCATTATTAGTGGGAGCAAAGAACGTTAATGTGTATTAATGATAGTTTGTGTTGTAAATCGAGACACAAATAATCTCTCACAAAATGGACAAATAGTAAGTTATCAAAGAATGAGAGAAAAATAACGATGACTGCACTCTGCCCTTATTAGCAATTTTAACATTTTTATTCCAAATGTGGATTACTTCATGTTAGCTAAGTCAAGCTTTAGGAATATTTACAACTTTAGCCAGGCATCAGGGACATAATATAATATAATAACCATATCTTTATTTCTACAAGTACATGTACAAGGTATACAGACATAGCTGACATAGATAATATACTACTATATAGAAAGCCGCTTGTTATGCAAGCATTTCTGGCAAATTAGGTCAGTTTTGCCCCCGGATTCGACCCACACCCAG
>NC_069404.1:28171480-28216906 GCF_026875155.1 Cherax quadricarinatus
ATCTCTCTGGGTGGAGGGGTTGCTTTACCAATTAAATTTTGAAGGGAATTTGATGATTTGTCTGGGAATTTTAAACGATAGATATAGAGGTAGGGGTTTTTTGTGGGAAACAATCGGCTGCAGCTTTAGGGTTAAAAACAGCAGTTATTACCGGGATACCCCAGGATATGTTAAAAAAGACAATTTTAAAATAAAGTTCTAGTAATGGCAAATCAATTGATCAAAAAACAAAGAAGGAATAGAGGGGAACGAGTGCTACTCCCTTTTGTTTATTATACAAATAGTAGGGGTCTAAGAAATAAAATAGATGAGCAATATTACTTTCAAAAGTAGGTAATATAGTATTTTTGGTATAACGAGACTGGTTTTAATGAAAAATAAGAAATCCTTCTGAATGCAACATACAGGGTTATAAACTATTCCCCACGATAAGGTCGCAGGAAGGGGGTGGTGTGGCATGTATGGGCAGAGAAAATTTTTAAAATTTTTGCTTAACTGAATAAGATTAAAAAATCGAACCATAATCTGTTTGGCACAGTTTCTCAGGGACATACAAATTAATTTTTGGGGGTATTTAAAGCCCCCAAACCTTTATATGAGGGCATAAGCTGTTATGGGACGAAAATTTAAAGGGTCTAGATATGAAAAAAATTTTTTATAATGGGAGATTTTAACTTTTGAAAATTTATTGGAACAATATGACAGGAAAAATTGATCTAGGGATTTCAATACTGTTCAGGATTGCGTTTAGAACAGGTTGTGACAAACAACTAGAGGGAAAAAATCTGCTTACTTGGTATTGCCAACAAAAAATTCCTAATTAAAACTTGAGGCTAATGAGAGCTTGGGGGAAAATGATCACAAATCACTTATTTCAATATACATGGAAATTCCCAGAAATGCAACAAATCCTGTCCCGATTTAGCTTGGGCCCACTTCATGGGACTGAAAAAAACCTGGGGGGGCTAAATAGGGATTCCTGACTAAAGGTCAGGGAAGGATCTTGGTTGCCAATATGACTTTTTTCAGAGCATAGTTCTAGCGCCCAAAAAACTTTTGTTCCGAGCAGGAAATTTGATCTAACTAAATGTCCCAATGATGAACAATAGATTAAAAACACCCTTGGTCAAAAAGAGGCATAATGGCATTAAAAGGGGATGGCAGTTTTAAAAAATCAATATATTTAATTTAAAAAGAGAAATAAAGAAAGGGAAAAAGAAAAGCAAAAAGGTTATAAACAAGGGCCCGGGAAAGGGGTTCAAAGACTAACCCAAAAGGTTCTTCAGGTATACAAAAAAATTTGGACAAATTGGGCCCCCTTTAAAAGAACTTGGTCGATCACTGACAGTGATAAGAAGTGGAAATTCTAAAAACCTACTTTCTCTCAGTTTTTCACCCAGGAAAATAATAATTTTGTAGAACAGATGATAATAAACTATGTATGATTGCGGTAAAATAGGACATGGTCCTCAAAAAAAGAGAAACTAAAAACCCAACAAATCCCCAGGGCCCGATGCTGTTTGCAAGGGTTTAAAGGGAAATTTAAAGAGGAATTTAGCATATCTTTGGCTAATCTTTTTTTTAAAATACACACAAAATGGCATAGTGCCTGATAAGTGGAAAATGGGAAATGTTTAAAGCTTTTACAAGGGAGGGACAGGGCCTTGGCTTCGAACTAACCAACAAGCCTACCTCCACACGGGAAAATTTATGGGAAAAATAATTCCGAAGCAATTCGTACCATCTTTAAAGGCACAGATTGTTACTAATCTCAAAACGGTTAAAAAAAGGGGCATTCCGGTCTTAACGAATTTACTAACTTTTTCACTAAGGTATTTGAGGAGGTAGATCATGGTAATGAATATGATATTGTGTATATGGACTTCAGTAAGGCTTTCGAAAGAGTTCCACACCAGAGGCTATTGAGGAAACTTAAGGCACACGGAATAGGAGAAATTTTTTCCTGGGTAGAGGCATTGCTGACAAATAGACAGCAGAGAGTTTGCATAAATGGGGAGAAATCAGAATGGGGGCACGCCACAAGCGGTGTTCCTCAGGGGTCACTGTTGGGCCCGTTGTTGTTCACAATTTACATAAACGACGTAGATGAGGGAATAAATAGCGACATAAGCAAATTTGCTGATGACGCCAAAATAGGCCGTCCAATTCATTCTAATTAGGACACTAGAGCACTACAGGAGGATTTGAATAGACTGATGCAATGCTCAGAGAAGTGGCAGATGTAGTTTAATATTGACAAATGCAAAGCTCTAAATGTTGGACAGGTAAGTAACCATGCCACATATAAACTAAATAATGTAGATCTTAATACTACTGATTGCGAAAAGGATTTAGAAGTTCTGGTTAGCAGTAATCTAAAACCAAGATAACAGTGCATTAGTGTTCGCAATAAAGCTAGCAGAATTCTTGGCTTCATATCTAGAAGTATAAATAATAGAAGTCCTCAGGTTGTTCTTCAACTCTATATATCCTTGGTTAGGCCTCATTTAGACTATGCTGCTCAGTTCTGGTCACCGTATTACAGAATGGATATAAATGCTCTGGAAAACGTACAGAGGAGGATGACAAAGATGATCCTATGTATCAGAAATCTTTCCTATGAGGATAGACTGAGGGCAATGAATCTGCACTCTCTCGAAAGGCGTAGAATTAGGGGGGATATGATCGAGGTGTATAAATGGAAAAGAGGAATAAATAAAGGGGATGTAAATAGCGTGCTGAAAATTTCCAGCCAAGACAGGACTCGCAGCATTGGTTTCAAGTTGGAAAAATTCAGATTCAGAAAGGATACAGGAAAGCACTGGTTTGGTAATAGAGTTGTGGGTGAGTGGAACAAACTCCCGAGTACAGTTATTCAGGCTAAAACGTTGTGTAGTTTTAAAAATAGGTTAGATAAATACATGAGTGTGTGTGGGTGGGTGTGAGTTAGACCTGACTAGCTTGTGCTACTGAGTGGAGATGATCAGACTGGGTGGGTCATTGGGCTAATCCGGGGGATGGGGTCTATTGGTCTAATCCGTGGAGGGGGACATGGACCTGCTCCGCATGGGTCAATAGGCCTGTTGCAGTGTTCCTTCTTTCTTATGTTCTTATGTTCTTATGACAAAAAGCACACTTAGAACAAATGAGATGTCGGGAGACATTGAAGGAGCTAGGGTATATGCAAGGACTCTACCAGACTCCTGCAGGGGCCAGGAACAGCTGAGCAGGAAAGACAGACCAATGAGCAAAGGGGCCTCAGCTAGGGAAGGGATTGAAGGAAGGAACACTCCAAGGGAAGGAACTAAAACACACCAGAGGACACAATTAGAGACACAGTGGGAGGAAGAAAGGGAGAGATCAGTTTTTGTCTATGGGCTCCAGGAAGCCGATGGAGAAACCTACGAGGATAGAAAACAGGAGGATATAAAAGAGATTGAAGGAACCGTGAAGGCAATAGGCGAGGGCGACATGACCCAGGTGGCAAATTTTTGGAGAATTGGGTGGTTCGCAAGGAGAAGAAAGCTGCCTCTCAAAGTAATTTTCTAGGCAGAATCAACTCGAACTAAGATCCTGCAGGAGAAAGCGTGGCTGAAAGACAAACTGGAATTCCAGAGTGTGTACCTCGACCGACACACAATGCAAGAGGAAAGGAGGATACTGAAAGAGAGTGCAAAAACGAAAGGAGGATTGGGAGGAAGGGAGAGAGAGAGAAAGAAGCAGAGTATCCTAGACACAGATGGAAGGGCAAACACATCCCCAGAAACACCCGCAGAAGGACTCCAACCACAACAACCTCAAGGCAACTGAACAATCTAAGCAAACAATCACACACCGATCCCACTGTCCTTACCCCCCCCCCACCATGAACCCCAACCCTACAGCAACCCCCCATGGAACTCTGCCCCCACAACAACCCCCTATAGGCCCCCACCAGGGCTCCTGCTCTCCAAACCCAATATCCTCCCAGGAACCACAGTTTTGGAACAGAACTTGAAGGTTTGGTACACGAATGCAGATGGAATAATGAACAAATATGAGGAGTGGCATGAAAGAATCAATACGAAGTCTCCAGACATCATAGCAGTCACAGAAATGAAACTCACTGAGACAATAACATATGCAATCTTCCCAACAGGATATCAGATCCTGAGAAAGACAAATGGAGCAGAGGGGAAGGAGGGGTTGCACTGCTCAATAAGCACCGATGGAAATTGAGGAAATGGGAGGCATGGACGAGATTGGAGAAAGAGAATACATAGTAGGTACACTTCAGTCTGCAGAGCACAAGGTAGTCATTGCAGTGATGTATTATCCACCACAGAACTGAAGAAGGCCAAGAGAGGAATATGAAGAGAGTAACAGAGCAATGGTGGACACACTGGCTGAGGTGGCAAGAAGAGCTCACTCGAGCAGAGCAAAGTTACTGGTTATGGGCGATTTCAATCACAGAGAGATCGATTGGGAAAACCTGGAGCCCAACGGGGGTCCCAAAACATGGTGAGCCAAGATGATGGATGTGGTACTGGAGAACCTCATGCATCAACATGTTAAGGATACTACCAGAGAGAGAGGGGAGGATGAACCAGCAAGACTGGACCTTGTGTTCACCCTGAGCAGTTCAGACGTTGAGGACATCACATATGAGAGGCCCATAGGAGCTAGTGACCACGTGGTTCTGTGCTTTGAATACATAGTAGAGTTACAAGTGGAGAGGGTAACAGGAGTTGAATGGGAAAGCCAGACTATAAATGGGGGACTACATAAGTTTGAGGAACTTCCTGCATGAGGTTCAGTGGGACAGAGAACTGGTACGAAGTAAGTAAATGAAATGATGGAATACGTAACAACAAAATGCAAGGAAGCAGAGGAAAGGTTTGCTCCCAAGAGCAACAGAAATAATGGGAAGACCAGAACGAGCCCCTGGTTTACCCGACGGTGTAAGGAGGTAAAAACCAAGTGCAACAGAGAATGGAAAAGGTACAGAAGGTGAAGAACACATGAAAATAAGGAGATTAGTCAAAGAGCCAGGAATGAGTATGCACAGGTAAGGAGGGAGGCCCAGCAACAATATTAAAATAACATAGCATCGAAAGTCAAGTCTGACCCGAAACTGCTGTACAACCAACCACATCAGGAGGAAGACAACAGTCAAAGACCAGGTGATCAGGCTGAGGAAAGAAGGTGGGGAACTCACAAGTAACAATCACGAGGTATGTGAGGAGCTCAACATGAGATTTAAGGAAGTATTTACAGTAGAGACAGGAATGGCTCTGAGAAGACAGCACAGAGAGGAACACCAATGGGGAATATACCAATAGGTGCTGGATGACATACAAACAACGGGGGAGGAGGTGCAGTATCTGCTAAGTGATCTTGATACCTCAAAGGCGAGGGGTCTGGACAACATCTCCCCATGGGTCCTTAGAGAAGGAGCAGAGAAGCTGTGTGTGCCACTAACCAGAATCTTCAATATATCCCTTGAAACTGGGCAACTACCTAAGGTATGGAAGACGGTAAATGTAGTCCCCATTTTTAAAAAGGAGACAGAAACGAGGCACTAAACTACAGACCAGTGTCTCTGACGCGTATAGTATGCAAAGTCATGGAGAAGAATATCAGGAGGAGAGTGGTGGAGCACCTGGAACGAAACAAGATTATGAACAACAACCAGCACAGATTCATGGAAGGCAAATCCTGTGTCACAAACCTTCTGGAGTTTTATGACAAGGTGATAGAAATAAGACACGAGAGAGAGGGGTGGGTTGATTGCATTTTTCTGGACTGTAGGAAGGCCTTCGACACAGTTCCTCACAGGAGATTAGTGCAGAAGCTGAAGGATCAGGCACGTATAACAGGAAGGGCACTGCAATGGATCAGAGAATGCATGACAGGGACGCAACACCGGGTCATGGTACGTGATGAGGCATCACAGTGGGCGCCTGTGACGAGCGGGGTCCCACAGGGGTCAGTCCTAGGACCAGTGCTATTTTTGATATATGTGAATGACATGGTGGAAGGGATAGACTCTGAAGTGTCCCTGTTTGCAGATGATGTGAAGCTAATGAGAAGGATTAAATCGGATGATGATCAGGCAGGACTACAAAGAGACCGGGACGGGCTGGACACGTGGTCCAGCAACTGGCTTCTCGAATTCAACCATGCCAAATGCAAAGTCATGAAGATTGGGGAATAGCAAAGAAGACCGCAGACAGAGTATAGGCTAGGTGCACAAAGGCTGCGAACCTCACTCAAGGAGAACGATCTTGGGGTGAGTATAACACCGAGCACGTCTCCGGAGGCACACATCAACCAGATAACTCCTGCAGCATATGGGCGCCTGGCAAACCTGGGAATAGCGTTACGATAGCTTAGTAAGGAATCATTCAAGACACTGTACACTGTGTATGTTAGGCCCATACTGGAGTATGCACCACCAGTTTGGAACCCACACGTGGTCAAGCACGTCAGGAAATTAGAGAAAGTACAAAGGTTTGCAACAAGGCTAGTTCAGGAGCTAAGAGGAATGTCCTATGAAGAAAAGTTGAGGGAAATTGGACTGACGACACTGGAGGACAGGAGGTTCAGGGAAGACATGATAACAACATACAAAATAATGCGTGGAATAGACAAGGTGGTCAGAGACAGGATGCTCCAGAGAGGGGACACAGGAACAAGGGGTCACAATTGGAAGCAGAAGACTCAGACGTGGTCACAGGACGTTAGGAAGTGGAATAGCCTAGCAAGTGATGTAGTGGAGGCAGGAACCATACATAGCTTAAAGACGAGGTATGACAAAGCTGAGGAAGCAGAGAGAGAGAGGACCTAGTACGATCAGTGAAGAAGAGGGCCAGGAGCTGAGTATCGACCCCTGCAACCACAATTAGGTGAGTACACACACACACATACACACAGAACACACTATACACACAGACACACACAAACACACACACACATACTTGTATTAAAAGGCACAAAAGTGGTTTGGCCACTTACCTTTATTACCCCACCTCCACTACCCCTATCTCTCCCTTTTCCCATATTTCATCCTTACCTATCCTTCTTCCTTTTCCATCTTATCAAAGTTCTGGTCATTCAAGTTAAGTGTTATATAAAGGTTAGGTAAGTTTTCTAAGGCTCTTTTGGTACAAAATTATTGTTTATTTTAAATTGATTAATTAGACACATGTGCAGCACTTGGGTATCTTTATTGAGGAAACGTTTTGCCACACAGTAGTTTTATCAGTCCATACAAAGTAAGAACAGGAGAAGTTTGAGGTAATCCGTCCCTCTGCCTTCAGTCGACGTAATCAGCCCATCAGTCTTGAAAAGGATACATTATATGTGCGAAGAAGTGGCTTATATACTGTAGAAAGGTGAGGTGAAGCAGTCGTAGGTGGTGTCACACTTCGCACATACGCTGATAACATCGACTTAAGGTTGAGGGATTGGTTACCTCAAACTCCTTCAGTTCTTCACCATTCTCCTTTGTATGGACTGATGAAGCCACTGTGAAGCGAAATGTTTCCTCAGTAAAGATATCCAAGCGTTGCAAATGTGTGTAATTTATCAACTTGTCGGTTCTCCAAACAATTCATCTTCTTTTGCATTAAAATAAATGGAAAAAAGATGTGTCTTAAAATGTATAAGAGAAAATCTTAGAGAAGATGTAATTATTTTGATAACAAACTCAATTTAATTTAGCCTAGTGCAACAAATAAATTTTAGATAAGTTTGCAATAATTTAATAACAAACAAACGCAATTAAATATATTTTTTTCGTTAGGTTCAGAACGATTTTTGCTAAATTATTGCATACACAAAATTTTCGCTTGCTTTAATTGGCAAGAAGAGGGTTGGTATTAAGCAAAATACTATTATATATATATATATAATATATTATATATATAATATATATATATATTATTAATATTATATATATATACATAATTATATATATATATATTATATATATATATATATATATATATATATATATATATATATATATATATATATATGTATATATATATGTCGTGCCGAATATGTAAAACTGGTCAATTAGCAAGAACTCATTTAAAATTAAGTCCTTTCTAAAAATTTCTCTTATACGTTTAAAGATATATTTTTTCATTAATGTTAATGTAATAGTTTCTAATTTTGCTCCAAAAGAATCTTAAAAAACTTACCTAACCTTATTATAACAAGAGCAATTTATTTTAGCCTAACCCAACTAAATATATTTTACATTTGTTTACAATAATTTAATACTAAACAAACACAGTGAAATATAATTTTTTTCGTTAGGTTCTCAATGATTTTGGCGAAATTAGTGCATATACAAATTTTCACTTGCCCTATATGGCAAGATGAACGTTGCTATTTAAGCCAAGATCGCAAGTTCTGCCTATTCGGCACGACATATATATCTGTATACAGTGGTACAACAGGATACGAATTTAATTCGTTCCAGAAGGCTGTTCCAGCGCCGATACCGAACGAATTTGTTCTCATAAGGAATAATGTCAATTAGATTAATCCGTTTCAGACCCCCAAAAATACACTTACGTAAGCACTTACATAAATACAGTTAAATAATTGTTCGAGTTTTGAGCTGTTCGTATACCGAGGTAGCACCATATATATATATTATATATATATATATATATATATATATATATATATATATATATATATATATATATATATATATATATATATATATATATATATATATATATCGTGACAAATAGGTAAAACTGATCAATTAGCAAGAAACTCATTGAAAATTAATAAAAATTTCTCCTATACATTTAAAGATATAGAATTTTATAATGTTAATGTAAAAATTTATAATTTTGCAACAAAGATCTTAGAAAACTTAAAGGGTCTTATTAAAAAACAAGCGCAATTTAATTTAGGCTAATCCAGCTAAATATATTTTGATACGTTTACAATAACTTAATAATAAACAAACACAGTGAAATATTTTTTTTTTCGTTGGTTCAGAATGTTTTTTTCCGATATTTTTGCATACACAAATTTTGGCTTGTCTTATATGGCAAGATGAGCTTGCATTTAAGCCATGATCAAAAATTTCAATATTCATCAAGACATACATATATTTATTATATTAACACAGGGCCCGATTCCCACCAAGGCGGGGTGGCCGGAATAAGAAAATCTTTCACCATCATTAAACTCCATCACTGTCTTGCCAGAAGGGTGCTTTACACTACAGTTTTTAAACTGCAACATTAACACCCCTCCTTCAGAGTGAAAGGCACTGTACTTCCCATCTCCAGGACTCAGTCCGGCCTGCCGGTTTCACTGAACCCCTTCATCAATGTTACTTTGCTGATACTTCAACAGCACGTCAAGTTTAAAAATAATTTGTCTCCATTCACTGCTATCAAATACGTTCACTCATTCTTGCTGGAAGTCCAACCCCCTCTTTACACAAAACTTCCTTTACACTCTTCCTCCGTCCTTTCCTAGGCGGACCCCTACCCTGCCTTCCTTCCATTACAGATTTATGCACTCTCGAAGTCAAAAATTTTTTTGCTCCATTCTTTCTACATATCCAAGCCACCTCAAAAACCCCTTTCCCTCAGCCCTCTGGATAATAGTTTTGGTAACCTTGCACCTTCTCCTAATTTCCAAACTACGAATTCTCTGCATTATATTCACACCACACATTGCCCTCAGACATAAACATCTCCACTGCCTCCAGCCTTCTCCTCGCTGCAACATTCATTACCCATGCTTCCACACCCATATAGGAGTGTTGGTAAAACTATACTCTTATATTTTCCCCCTCTTTGATTCCACAGACTCCTAAGTGCACCACTTACTTTTTTTCCCCTCATAAATTTTAAATGATTCACGTCATCTTTCATAGACAAATCTCCCGGCAAGTCCACTCCTAAATATCTAAATACATTCACCTCCTCCAAACTCTCTCCCCCAATCTGATACCCAGTCTTTCGTCACCAAATCTTTTTGTTTTCCTCATCGCCTTACTCTCTCCTATATTCACTTATAATTTTCTTCTTTTTACATACCTCACCAAATTCACCACCAAACCTCTGCAACTTCTCTTCAGAATCTCCCAAAAGCACAGTGTCATCAGCAAAGAGCAACTGTTTACAACTTCCACTTTGTGTTAGATTCTTCATCTTTTAACTCCACACCTCTTTCCAAGACCCTCGCATTCACTTCTTGTACAACCCCCATGGTGACATCACACATCCTTGTCTGAGGCCTACTTTTACTGGGAAATAATGTCCCTCTCTCCTACATACTCTAACCTGAGCCTCACTCTCCTCATGAAAGCTCGGGCACTGCTTTTAGTAACCTAACTCCCAACCATACAACCCGCAACATCTGCCACAGCCTGTCATATGGCTTTTCCAAATCCATAAATGCCACAAAAACCTCTTTACCTTATCTAAATACTGTTCACTTATATGTTTCACTGTAAACACTTGGTCTACAACACCCCCCACCTTTCCTGAATCCTCTTTGTTCATCTGCTATCCTACTCTCTTTAAATCTTTCAATAATAACTCTACCATACACTTTACCAGGTATACTCAACAGACTTATTCCCCTATAAATTTTGCATTCTCTATTGTCCCTTTGCCTTTATACAGAGGAACTATGCATGCTCTCTGCCATCCCTAGGTACCTTACCTCTTCCCATACATTTTATTAAATAATAGCACCAACCACTCCAAAACTATATCCCACTTGCTTTTAACATTTTCTATCTTTATCCCATCAAACACAGCTGCCTTACCCCCTTTCATTTTACCTACTGCCTCATGAGCTTCCCCCGCACTCACAACTGGCTCTTCCTCACTCTTACAAGATATTATTCCTACTTGCCCTATTTCAAAGAAATCACAGCTTTCCCATCTTCATTAACATTTAACATTTCCTCAAAATATTACCTCCATCTTCCCCCCACCCTAACCTCCCATTAATAACTCTCCTCTCCTATTTTTAAAATGTCAAATTTATTCATTCCCTAGGCTTCCTCAGCTTATTTAATCTCACTCCAAAACTTTTTCTTATTTTCCAACAAAAATTTTTTGATAACATCTCACCCACTCTCTTATTTGCTCTCTTTTTACATTTTCACCACTCTTTTAACCTCTCTTTTCTCTCCATATACTCTTCCCTTCTTGCATCACTTCTACTTTGTTAAAATCTCCCATATGCTAACTTTTTCTCTCTTACATCATCATTCCACCAATCGCTCTTCTTCCCTCCTGCACTCACTTTTGTGTAACCAAAAAACTTTTGCTGAACACTCTAACACTACATTCTTAAACCTACCCCATACATCTTTGACCCCATTGCCTATACTCTCACTAGCCCATCTATCCACCAATAGTTGTTTATATCTTACCCTAACTGCCTCCTCTTTTGGTTTATAAACCTTCACCTCTCTCTTACCTGATCCTTCCATTTTCCTTTATCCCATCAACTTTTTACTCTCACTGTAGCTACAGCTAAAAAGTTATCTGATATATCTTTGGCCCCTTTATAAACATGTACATCCTGGAGTCTACTAACCCGTGTAATAAAAATTCTACCAAAGCAGATTCTCTGTTTAATTCAACGTTTTTTTCAGGAGATTGAAACGCATTCTGAAATCTAATTTTACCACTGCATGTCCTCAGGCAGGTTGTTGATATATGCCCTTGTTGCATGAACCGCTGTTCACTTCCTTGAGAGAACCCAAAGCCAAGCTGGTTTGGTTGAAGCATCCATGGCTGCCTCGTGCACGAATACTTCGGACGCAGTTTGGATACGGAGGCGGGTAAGGTGTGGCCTACTGCAATTGGCCCGAATTCCTCCATCCTTCTTTTTAAGTGCACAAAAGTGTTGCCACACCAAAAAAGAAAGGTCTAATTTCATCAGGAATCAGACCAGCCAAGGAATTGTTGAGTACCTTGTGATGCTCTGAAAGCAGTGTCTCTGCAATTTCCCCAATAATGGATTAACCATTTCCTTTAAATGCTGTGGCCTTTTCTCAGTGTAACCCCCAGCAGAGCCAGATGGGGAAACGACATGATATTGCTTTGTAATTGTCTGGTCTTCCCAATCAATGGTTCCATTAGTGGTGACAGAGGTGTTGGAATTGTTGGTGCCACTGGTTTCCCTGGCAGGGTGCTTTCCTCTATGTGTGCTTCAGGCGTCGTGTCAGCATCTCCTGGGAGCAACTGTATCTTCACTGGTATAACTAATATCTGATTGCCCCACTGTGTGCCCTCTTCATATTTTCTTGCTCCACCTGGACTCTGACTTTTTCACTGTGTCAGTAGAGTGATGTGGGTGGTTCTGCCTCTCACCTTTTTTGTGTTGACGGGGAAAGGTGAGAATGAGGTTATCAACATCACTGTGAAGAGTAGTGAAAATTCCAAGCGCTTTCGTGACTAACTCACATTGTCAAGGAACTATGCAAAGTAATACATCACAGGAAGGACATTAAAGGCTTAGACCACCACTTCACAGTCAAAACTTCACAACAAACACTTGACGCTCGGGACAATACCGGACCTCATAGAAAAAGAGAACACTGCAGTAGGTCCGCCACTGGTACCAACTTAGACAGGGTCCTCACGGCATCCCACTAACAAATTATCGCCAAGAATAAGGTTTATTATTTGTCCTATGTATTATTAAAACTCTAACCCAAATTGTATTAATTATAAATGAATATCTAATTTATTATAAACCTAAGGATATATTCATATTATTTTCAAACTTGCTTTTTATGAAACAAGATTCAATTCTATTTCTTGTCAACATGGACTTGCTGATACAAACTTTCTCAAACTTTTTTGAAAATCAATTTCATGGTTAAAAATCTCTCACATGAATGAAACAGAACATTGGGAATCTTGTTCCCAGTTCTAATGCTGTATTTATGTTGTTTTAATCTAAGTTCGAGACTTTTACTAGTTTGACCGTAATAAACTTTATCGCAAATTTTACAAGGAATCTTATACACACATCCCATCAACATTTTGGGGGGAATTCTTTATCAAAAAGTTTTTTTTACTGTATCAAGATTTTTAAATACACTTTAATTATTAAAAGTCTAAGAAGAGAAGGCATATCAACCAAGTTTCATGATAAGGAGATGACCAAACATATTTTTAGTTGATAAGGTGGTTTCCTTTTTGGTATTGAAAAAAGTATTTCTAGCAATTTTAAATGATTTATCAATTACAATTTATCGGGTATTTCGATCAGATGGTATTTCATAAAATTTGGATATTTATCTATGAACTCTGGAATACAAATTACTGTGATACTTGATTGCATATATACAATTTATATATATATATATTATATATATATATATATCTATATATTATATATATATATAGATTATATATATATTTTATATATATATATATAATATATGTTATATATATATATCCAATGAGGCAGATTTTGGTTTTTAGAGCGAAAATTTGTGTATGCAATTAATTTCGCCAAAATCATTCCAAAACCAAACGAAAAATATATAATTCATGGTTTGTTTATTAAATTATTGTAAACATTTCTGTAAAATGTATTTAATTGGTTTAAGCTAAATTAAATTGCAATAGTTATAATATGGTTAATTAATTTTCTAAGGTTCTTTGGTATCAAAAATTTATTAATTTTTTACATTGATTAAATGGAAATAATTTATCTTTTAGTATGTATCAAAGAGAAATTTTAGAAAGGACTTAATTTTAAACGAGCTTTGCTAATGACAGGTTTTACCTATATAGAATGTATTATAAATTATAACACTGCGACTTGCAAGGACTCGAACCATGTTATTTTGGCCCTCCTCATGGTAAGCGAAATCACAATGACACTAACCACGTGACCACCAATCCTACAAGAAACCCACAAGAAACCCGCAGCCAAGCTAGGTGTGTTTACCCTCTGATCCGAGGACATACCGGTGGTGTGGGTGCATTGAGCTTTGGCTGGGTGTTTGGTTTTTTTGTAATTATTTGATGGTCCTGTGGGTTCAGAGCATCATGTGAATTCGCTTACCATGAGGCGAGGACAAAAACATCATGGGTTCGAGTCCCTTGGCTCGGTCGCAGCTTGTATGAACGTGTAGGTATAGTTCGCCATTCCTATCGAACAAATATTTTCTTAATCCAGGAATCACGAGGTTATTATATACATTTTGACTTTCATATTATTTACTGATATCGATGTGGAGACATTCTAGCAGCGCTGGATGGGCTCTTAAACTAAGGAATCGGACGCCGACTTCTCTCTACTTGGAAAGCCCTGATTACATCCTTACTTTTGTCAGTATCTCAAAAGTATAAATAATTCTTATGAAATTTATCCAAAAACAATTACACTATATTTGATAGCCGGTCGTTTGTTTACACATTAATAATATTGCTTCATAAAAACATCGCATAAGATATTCCTATAATGTCTCGTATATTTGTTTTCCTTCATTTTACAGATCTATTGGAAAAATGTGTTGGTTTATTAGACTTTTATGATCGTAGCTCGGTTCGGTAGCGCGCCACAGCTCAAATATTGAGGTCCGTGGTTCAATCCCCGGTACGGGTTGGAAACATTGGACGTGTTTCCTAAAGACACCTGCTCCTCCCTGTTCAACTAGAAAATAGGTAGGAACATCAGTGGTGCCAACTGGTGTGGGTCGTATCCTGGGGACCAATTTAACCCAAGTTTACCCGAATGTCATCATAAACCAGGGCTATTAATTATTATTAGTATTATTAGGTATTAGCGCAGCAGTATTAGCAGGCAGTAGCAATTAGCAGACAGTAGCAGTGCGCAGTAGTATTAGCAGCAGTAGTATTAGCAGCAGTAATATTAGGAATTACCAGGCAGTGTATTAGCAGCAGTAGTATTAGGCGCAGTCTATTAGCAAGCAGTAATATTAGCAGCAAAGTAGCATTAGCAGCAGTTTAGCATTAGCAGCAGTAGTATTAGCAGCAGAGTAGTAGTATTAGCAGCAGTAATATTAGCAGCAGTAGTATTAGCAGCAGTAGTATTAGCAGCAGTAGTATTAGCAGCAGTAGTATTAGCAGCAGTAGTATTAGCAGCAGTAATATTAGCAGCAGTAGCATAGCAGCAGTAGTATTAGCAGCAGTAGTATAGCAGCAGTTAGTATTAGCAGCAGTAATATTAGCAGCATAATTAGCAGCAGTTAGCATTCAGCAGCAGTAGTATTAGCAGCTGTATATTAGCAGCAGTAATATTAGCAGCAGTAATATTAAGCAGCAGTAGCATTAGCATCATTGATATAGCAAGCAGATAGTATTGAGCAGCAAGCAGTAGTATTAGCAGCAAAACAAGTGTAATTTGCACAGTAATATTGCAGCAGTAGTATTGCGCAGTTAGTATTAGCAGCAGTAGAATTAGAGCAGTAGTTTGCAGCAGTCTAGGTTTTAGCAGCAGTAAGTATTAGAGCAGTAGTATTAGCAGCCAGTAGTATTTAGCAAAGCCAGTAGTATTGCAGCAGTAGTTTTAGCAGCGTAGTCATTAGCAGGACTAGTAATAATTAGCAGCAGTAGTATTAGCAGGCAGTAGTATTAGCAGCAGTAGTATTAGCAGCAGTAGTATAAGCAGCAGTAGTATTAGCAGCAGTAGTATTAGCAGCAGTAGATTAGCAGCAGTAGGTTTTTGCAGCAGATAGTATTAGCAGCACAAGTATATTAGCAGCAGTAGTAGTATCTACGCAGCAGTAGTATTAGCTCAGCCAGTAGTATTAGCAGCAGTAGTATTAGGCAGCAGTAGTATTAAGCAGCAGTAATATAGCAGCAGTAGTATTAGCAGCCAGTAGTATTGCAGCTGTAACTATTAGCAGCAGTAGTATTAGCAGCAGTAGTATTAGCAGCAGCAGTAAGTATAGCAGCACAGTAGTAGTTAGCTAGAAGCAGAGTATTAGAGGTATTAGCAGCAGCAGTAGTATAGCGCAGCAGTAGTATTAGCAGCAGTTGTATTAGCAGCAGTTAATATTAGCAGCAGTAGTTATTAGCCAAGCAGTAGTATTAGGCAGCCAGTAGTATTAGCAGCAGTAGTATTAGCAGCAGTAGTATTAGCAGCAGTAGTATTAGCAGCAGTAGTATTAGCAGCAGCAGTAGTATTAGCAGCAGCAGCAGTAGTATTAGCAGCAGCAGCAGCAGTATTAGCAGCAGCAGCAGTATTAGCAGCAGCAAGCAGTATTAGGCAGCAGCAGTTTAGTATTAGCCAGTATTTGCAACAGCAGTAGTATTAGGCAGCAGCAGTAGTATTAGCAGCGCGTAGTTAGTATTAGCAGCTGCAGCAGTATTAGCCAGCAGCAGCAGTATTAGCAGCAGCAGTAGTATTAGCAGCAGCAGTAGTATTAGCAGCAGCAGCAGTATTAGCAGCAGCAGCAGTATTAGCAGCAGCAGCAGTATTAGCAGCAGCAGTAGTATTAGCAGTATTAGCAGCAGCAGTAGTATTAGCAGCAGCAGTAGTATTAGCAGCAGCAGCAGTATTAGCCAGTATTAGGCAGCAGTCTCAGTAGATTAGCAGCTCAGCAGCAGTATTAGCAGTAATTAGCAGCAAGCTCAGTAGTATTAGCTGCAGCAGCAGCATTGTATTATGCATGTAAGTATTAGCAGCTGCAGTAGTATTAGCAGCAGCAGCAGTATTAGCAGTATTAGCAGCAGCAGCAGTATTAGCAGCAGCAGCAGTATTAGCAGTATTAGCAGCAGCAGTAGTATAGCACAGCAGGTATTAGCAGTATTAGGCAGCAGCAGTAGTATTAGCAGCAGCAGTAGTATAGCAAGCAGCAGCGTATTAGCAGTATTAGCAGCAGCAGCAGTATTAGCAGCCAGCAGCAGTATTGCAGTATTAGCAGCAGCAATAGTATTAGCAGCAGCGAGCAGTATTAGAGTTTTAGCAGCAGCAGCAGTATTAGCAGCATCAGTAGTATTAGCAGCAGCAGCAGTATTAGCAGAATTAGCAGGCAGCGGTAGTATTAGCAGCGCAGCAGTATTAGCAGGTATTAGCAGCAGCAGTAGTATTAGCAGCAGCAGCAGTTATTAGCAGTTATTAGCAGCAGCGAGCAGTTATTAGCAGACAGCGCAGTATTAGCAGCAGCAAGCAGTATTGCAAGCAGCAGCAGTATTAGCAGCCAGCAGTAGTATTAGCAGTTTAGCAGCAGCAGTAGTATTAGCAGCAGCAGTAGTATTAAGCAAGCAGCAAGTGAGTTATTAGCAGCAGCAGCTGTATGAGCAGCAGCCAGTATTAGCAGCAGCAGCAGTATTAGCAGCAGCAGTAGTATTAGCAGCAGCAGTAGTATTAGCAGCAGCAGTAGTATTAGCAGCAGCAGTAGTATTAGCAGCAGCAGTAGTATTAGCAGCAGCAGTGTATTAGCAGCAGCAGTAGTATTAGCAGCAGCAGCAGTATTAGCAGCAGCAGCAGTAGTATTAGCAGCAGCAGTGATTAGAGCAAGCGCTGTATAGCAGCAAGCAGTAGTTTTAGCAGCAGCAGCAGTATAGCAGAGCAGTAGTATTAGCAGTATTAGCAGCAGCAGTAGTATTAGCAGCAGCAGTAGTATTAGGCAAGCAGCAGTTAGTATTAGCGCAGCAGCAGTATTAGCAGTATTAGCAGCAGCAGTAGTATTAGCAGCAGCAGCAGTATTAGTAGCAGCAGCAGTATTAGCAGCAGCAGCAGTATTAGCAGCAGCAGTAGTATTAGCAGCAGCAGTAGTATTAGCAGCAGCAGTAGTATTAGCAGCAGCAGTAGTATTAGCAGCAGCAGTAGTATTTAGCAGCAGCAGTATTAGCAGCAGCAGTAGTGAGTATTAGCAGCAGCAGTAGTATTAGCAGCAGCGTATTAGCAGCAGAAAAAAAAAATCAGCAGTATTAGGCAGCAGAGTAGTATAGCAGCAGCAGTAGTATTAGCGCACAGCAGCAGTATTAGCAGCAGCTGTAGTATTAGCAGCAGCAGTAGGTATTAGCAGCAGCAGTATTAGCAGCGCGTAGTATTAGCAGCAGCAAGTTAAGTATTGCAGCAGCCAGTCATTAGAGCAGCAGTTAGTATATAGCAGCAGCAGCAGTATTAGCAGCAGCAGTATTAGCAGCAGCAGCAGTATTAGCAGCAGCAGTAGTATTAGCAGCAGCAGTAGTATTAGCAGCAGCAGTATTTAGCAGCTAGCAGTAGTTTTTAGCAGCAGCAGTAGTATTAGCAGCAGCAGCAGTATTAGCAGCAGCAGTAGTATTAGCAGCAGCAGTAGTATTAGCAGCAGCAGTATTAGCAGCAGCAGTCAGTATTAGCAGCAGCAGTAGTATTAGCAGCAGCAGTAGTATTAGCAGCAGCAGCAGTAGTATTAGCAGCAGCAGTAGTATTAGCAGCAGCAGTATTAGCAGCAGCAGCAGTATTAGCAGCAGCAGTAGTATTAGCAGCAGCAGCAGTATTAGCAGTATTAGCAGCAGCAGTAGTATTAGCAGCAGCAGTAGTATTAGCAGCAGCAGCAGTATTAGCAGCAGCAGTAGTATTAGCAGCAGCAGCAGTATTAGCAGTATTAGCAGCAGCAGCAGTATTAGCAGCAGCAGCAGTATTAGCAGTATTAGCAGCAGCAGTAGTATTAGCAGCAGCAGCAGTATTAGCAGCAGCAGCAGTATTAGCAGTATTAGCAGCAGCAGTAGTATTAGCAGCAGCAGCAGTATTAGCAGCAGCAGTAGTATTAGCAGCAGCAGTAGTATTAGCACGCAGCAGCAAGTATTAGCAGTATTAGCAGCAGCAGTAGTATTAGCAGCAGCAGCAGTATTAGCAGCAGCAGTAGTATTAGCAGCAGCAGTAGTATTAGCAGCAGCAGCAGTATTAGCAGTATTAGCAGCAGCAGTAGTATTAGCAGCAGCAGCAGCAGTATTAGCAGCAGCAGTAGTATTAGCAGCAGCAGCAGTATTAGCAGTATTATGCAGCAGCAGTAGTTAAAAAAATTTTAGCAGACAGAAGCAGTATTTTGCAGCAGCAGCGTATTTGCAGCATGCAGTAGTATTAGCAGCAGCAGCAGTATTAGCAGTATTAGCAGCAGCAGTAGTATTAGCAGCAGCAGTAGTATTAGCAGCAGCAGCAGTATTAGCAGCAGCCAGTAGTATAGACAGCAGCAGCAGTATTAGCAGTGTATTAGCAGCAGCAGTAGTATTGAGCAGCAGCAGCTCAGTATTAGAGTATTAGCAGCAGCCAGTAGTATTTAGCAAGCAGCAGCTGTTATTAGCATATTAGCGCAGCAGCAGTATTAGCAGCAGCAGTAGTATTAGCAGCAGCAAGCAGTATAGCAGCAGCAGTAGTATTAGCAGCAGCAGCAGTATTAAGCAGTATTAGCAGCAGCAGCAGTATTATGCAGCAGCAGCGTATTAAGCAGTATTAGCAGCAGCAGCAGTCATTAGCGGCAGCAGTAGTATTAGCAGCAGCAAGCAGTATTAGCAGCAGCCGTTAGTATTAGCAGCAGCGGCAGTATTAGCGAGTTATTAGCAGCAGCAGCAGTATTAGCAGCAGCAGTAGTAGTATTAGCTAGCAGCAGCATGTATTAGCAGTATTAGCAGCAGCCCAGCAGTTATTAGCAGCTAGCAGTATTATTAGCAGCAGCCGCAGTATTAGGCAGTATTAGCAGGCAGCAGCAGAGTATTAGCAGCAGCAGCAGTTATTAGCAGCAGCAGTAGTATTAGCAGCAGAGCAGTATTAGCAGTTGTTGTAGCAGCTAGCAGCAGCAGCAGCCGATCAGCAGGCAGCAGGCTAGCAGCAGCTGCAGCAGCAGCAGTCAGCAACAGCAACGCAACAGCAACAGCAACAACAACAACAGATACAACAACAAAACAAACAACAACAACAACCAATCAACAACAACAACAACAACAACAACAACAACAAAACAACAACAACAACAACTAGCAGCAGCGCAGCAACAACAACAACAACAACAACAACAACAACAACAACAACAACAACAAACAACAACAAACTGAACAACAACAACAAGACAAACAAACAACAAAACAACAAACAACAACAACAACAGCCAGCCAGCAGCGCAGCATTATTATTATTATTATTATTATTATTATTGAACTTCATTCAACAATGCCACACAAATCGTCAGACTCAATAAAATTATCAAACAAATCTTCACATACGGAATACCTATTTTTGTCTTCACTCTTTTTTTTTCTCTGTGATAGAGCCGGGTTATTAAGTTTCGCCTCTGAGAAGACAAGGACAGGAAATACCTCTCACAACTATGTAAATATTCAAAGCCTTTCCATCCACTTGGTTCTAAAGTTATAAAGAAAAAAAGGCTCTGCATTTTTTAGTTGGGGGGCTAAGATTGCTTCTATGTTTTAGTTCGTCCATAAAATTCCTTTAAGAGTAATTTTTTATGAAAAACCAAACACACACACAAACACACACACAGCACCAGTTTGGAATCCACACCTAGTCAAGCACGTAAGGAAATTAGAGAAAGTTCAAAGGGGCATGTCCTACGAGAAGAGGTTAAGGGATGTCGACTGACGACTCTAGAGAAACAGGATGGAGGGGGGCACATGATAACGACAGAAAAATTATCAGAGCAATCGACAATGTGATTAGATACAGGAAGTTCCAGAGATGGGACACAGCAACAAGGGGTTACAATGGGAAGATGAAGACTCAAGTCACAGAGTTGTCAGGAAGTGGAATAGTCTGGAAAGTGATGGAGAGGAGCGAATATCCATACATAGCTTTTAAGAAGGGGTAATTGGATAAAGCTCACGGAGCAGGGAGAGTGGTGACCTAGTAGCGATCAGTGAAGAGGCGGGGGCTAGGAGCTGGATCGACACCTGCAACCACAACTGGGCGAGTACAACTAGATGAGTACACACACACACACACACCACACACACAAACACACACACCACCACACACCAACCACACACACCACACACACACACACACACACGACAGATACCAGACACTTTGAAGAGAGAAACGTTCGTCGCTTATATTAAAAAAAAACCTAGAGACTGAGGAAGCAGTAATTTAGCGAGCCTCCCAACTGACATGCAAACCCAGGCTGGGTAATGAAGATAATCACACCCACAGGTTTGCCATCTCTATATTGGTATGGACTTAAGGATGGCAAATATTGTCTTACTAAACTGTTGGAATTCTATTACAACCTTCGGAAGCGTACGGAGAGGAGAGAGGAGGAGAGAGAGAAGAGAGGAGAGAGGCGAGAGATGAGAGAGAGAGGAGAGAGAGAGAGAGAGAGAGAGAAAGATAGAAAAAGATAGAGAGAGAGATTGCATTTTCTTAGACTACAAGAAGGGCTTTTCACACTCCCCCCCCCCCCCCACCGCCACCACCCCACAAGAGATAAGGGGCAAAAGCTCCTTACAAGTAGGTATACCTGAAATATTATTCGGCGTAGTCATGGGGGAAATCGGTTAGCGCACACTTGAGTCCTGGAGGTGGGAGTTACTAGTGCCTTCACTCTGGAAAGAGGGTGGGGATATTTGCAATTTTGAGGCTGTTAGTATGGGCTGCCCCTCTGGCAAGACAGTGATTGAGTGAGTGATGGTGAAAGTAGTACTTCTTCTTAGAGTCATCCTACCTCGGGGGGAGATGGCCAGTTTGTTGAAAAAAAGAAATTTCCTCGGTCCATCAAAGATTACCTCAGAGGCAAGGAGGTAAGATGATGTTAGGATTAGAGAGGCTTTTATGTGTGTTATTCATATATAATGATCGGGACTGAATCAGTTGTATTTCTGCTTTCTGATTATATAAAGTTAGTGGGGAAAAAACAGAGGTCAAGAAAGGCTGCAAATAGATCTGAGCAGACTATAAAATTGGTCAGAAAAGTGATTTCTTAGATTCAACCCCACCAAATACAAGGCTATGAAATTAGGGGAAGCGGCCATAAGAACGGACACACAGTATACAGTATAGACTGGTGGACAGAGGCTGCAGAATACCTCTACGAATAACAGGAAGGCCCAGTGGTGAGTTATAGTGCCGAAATGCACAGCATGTACACTACATTACCTGTATACTGCGATAAAGAAAAAAATATTATTAAAAAGGTTCATATTACATGAAAAATATCCGCAGCCAATGCTGGTCTGGTAAATCTAGGGGCAGCCTTAAAATAATTCGGCAAAGTTATTCTGGACAATTTGTACATGTCAGGACCAGCCTGGCATGTAAGGCACACCTGAAGAAACGGAAGAAAATGCAGAATATATGGAACGAGAAAAAAAAAAAAGGGTGGAACAAAAAAAGTCCGCAGCTATGTTGTATGAGCTACGAGGAGAAGATAACGGACTGTATCTAAACGACACTGGATGAACAGAAGAAAAGGCGAGCCCCGAGACATGATCACAAGATATTCGGAGGAATTAATAGGGTAGACAGGCATCAGCTGTTTGAGAGGTGGGTCACTCTTACTCTGGAGAAACAGCTGAAGTTGAACACACACATGATCCACAAGGACTTCAGGAAATTTCTCTTCACTATCAAGGTGGTTGGTGAGTGGGGTGATCTGGACGAAAGAGTGGTCGAGGAAGGCTCCATACATAGTTTTAAGAGCAGGTATGTTAGGGCCCACGAGGTCAAAGGAAGTGAAGCTGGCAAACCGCAAATTGAGGGGTTGGGATCGGGGCTAAGACTCGTCCCGTTTAATCACATATAGGTGAATACAAGTTAGTTACACACACACACACACACCTACACACACACACCTACATACACACACACCTACACACACACACACCTACACACACACACACACCTACACACACACACACACCTACACACACACACACACACACACACACACACACCACACACCTACACAACACACACACACACACACACACACACACACACACACACACACACACACACACACACACACACACACACACACACACCTACACACACATATATATGCAGAGAGATAGAGCAACCGGAAGGCAGCTATAGTTCAACTTCAACAAACTCCAGAGACTTCACTGTTCAGTCTACTAACACAGGATCTGAACCTTCCACACCTGAAGTGGCTGGACGCACAGGTTTTGCCAGGTCAAGGCGTCAACAGAGCCGCCAGACCGAGGCACCAAGGCGAGCTCATCAAACTCCGTGGCGATCTAATCATTAAGTTCAGCTGCCAACTCAGAATAGAACTCAAATCCCGTAATAGCAGCAAGAGAAGGGAAGGCACCCAGTGCACCTGACCCAGTTATTCCCGGTAAACTACCTACAATGCATCAGTTTTAACAGTTGTAGACAAGAGGGCAGATCAGTGGTTACGCCAGCTATAAGAAAAATTAATATGAAGCTCATTTGTTACATCATTTAATCTACAGTCTGCAATGTCTAAACAACGGGCTCTCAGAATAGCATTATGGTATTTCCAAAACCTCATTTCATTTAGGTCTCCTTGTACTGACCTACAAGGACTAGGACACCAATATTATTCTACCTATAGGAGCAGCTACTACTTCTTAATAATCTTCTACCCTACAGAGCATCATCAAGGTGATGCTTAATACGTATTTATACCTGAACCAATACAATCGACGCCACAATTCGATAACAATGACTGACATTATATATCATGAGGTTAATAAACAGTGTGTTTTTCCCCCGATGTTTTACCACCATGGGTAAACACTGAGTGTTTAATAAACCATCAAAATATTTTCATGGAGGTTGAAAATTTAAACGCTTTATTAGGAATGTGCTTATTAGAGAGTATATATATAACTAGATATATTAAGAATTAAATAGTTGCTTATCAGTGACAACACTCCGTGTATTACGGCATATATGTAGTGGCCGAATAGGTGAAACTTGCATGTTTTGGTTTAAATAGCAAACGTTTTTTCTTGCGAATAAGGGCTAAGTGAAATTTAGCGTGCACTAAATATCGCAAAAATCATTCTGAAATCCTAACGAAATAATATTGTCATTGTGTTTCTTCACTAAATTATTAACTTATCTTATATATCTAGCTGGATTAGGCTAAATTAAATTGCGCTTGTTTACTAACAAATGTTAGGTAAGTTTACTAAAGTTCTTTTGGTACAAAATTATAGTGTCTTTTAAATTAACATAAATGAATAACAGTATAACATTAAAAAGTATAGAAGAGAAAATTTCAGAAAGAACTTAATTTTTAATTTCCTTCCTACATTGATCTGTTTTACCTATTCGGCACGACTATATATATATATATTATATATATATTATATATATATATAATATATATATGATATAATATATATATATCTATATATATATATATATATATATATATATTTATATATGTCGTGCCGAATAGCAGAACTTGCGATCTTGCTAAATAGCAAAGTTCATCTTGCCATATAGGACAAGTGAAAATTTGTGTATACAATAATTTCGCCAAAATCATGTCTGAGCCTAACGAAAAAAAAATATATTTCACTGTGTTTGTTTAGTATTAAAATTATGTAAATAAATCTAAAATTATATTGAGTTGCGGTTAGGCTAAATAAATTGCACTTGTTATAATAAGGTTAGGTTAGTTTTCTAGTTCCTTGTGGTGCAAAAAATATAAATTTTTACATCAAACATTAATGAAAAAAATATATCTTTATACGATTAAGAGAAAATTTAGAAGGACTTAATTTTAAATGAGTTTTGCTAATTGACAGTTTTTACATATTCCCTGCACCCCGACAATTTATATATAGTTATATATATATATATATATATATATATATAATATATATTATATATATATATATATAGTATAAGATATATATATATATATATATAATATATATATATATTACTCTGAAGGGAGGGGTGTTAATGTTGCAGTTTAAAAACTGTAGTGTAAAGCACCCTTCTGCAGACATTGATGGAGTGAATGAATGGTTGAAAGTCTTTTCTTTTTCGGGCCCCCAGCCTTGGTGGAAATCGGCCATGTTATATATATATATATAATATTTATATATATTATATATAATATATATATATATACTATATATATTTATATATATTACTATATATATATATATATATTGTACGTACACCAAACTATTACAGTATCTTCATTCTTATTATCTGCACCTTTTAACAACAAACTGATGTCTTAGAGGACGAAGTTTAGAGTCACAAGCTCGCACTGTGCTACCAGCAGCGTCTGGAGAGGGTCTCCTGGAGAGCGAGTGATATACTGGAAAGTTAGTGGACCCATTGATGCTGCTGATTGCATCGCCTCCCCTCGTAACAAAGCCAAAGGAGGTTATACCAGTACTGTAATAGCTGGAGCATGGAATGAATTGACGATCATTATTTCTTAAATATTTATTTTCTTTTGGAGGGTAATATTCGAAGTTAGGTGTACCACCACCAGTTCGATGCTTATGACTTGCGGACTGTAGTTGGAGAGCTGTGATCGGGAATATATTTTTCCTTAGGTCATTCTGCATTAACAACGAATCCGGTTAATAACTATGAAAAAAAAATAATTTTAGAATTAATTTTATTTTCTTGACACCATTCAAACAAGGGAAACTGGGTGAAATTGAAAGTCAGCTTTAAGGCAAATTAATCATTAGTTAACCGACTTATTTTATAAGTATTTTTACGCTGTCAAAGCATGATCAATGTTGAGTCATTTTAGGAAAATGATATCATATTAAGTAAGGTTTTACAAAGGGCTTTAGAGCCAGAGTGAACTGTTGTTTGCTTACCGGCTTTTGCTACAGACGATCTTATTCTCTCGTTCTTCAAAGAAACGACAGTGTGGTACCTTGGGGGCTACATGGGATCTAGTACGTAAACAGTAAGGCCATGCAAATTTCTACGGTGGTGGAGGTTTTGCGAAGAAGACCCATCCAGGCTGAGTCGAGTGAGAGTTAAATCATCATGCACGATTCTTATTCTAACCAGTCGCAGATGAGACGGAGGAAGACATGAACCAAGGTAGTGCGTGCCATACTGTAAGGTGTGAATGCATTTGTGCCTCGTACAGGGTTTTGCAGCCTATAGGTCGAAGAAGGTTTGATAGACGCCTGAATGCTGTTAGCTTCCTGGGTGTTCTTGCTTGCAAAATATATCACGAGATTCTTAAGAAACATAATACAGTAGGGAACACTGCACAGGGCTACTGACCCAAGCGGATGGCAGGTCCATGTTTTCCCCCGGATTAGACCAAGACCCACACCCCGGAATTATCCCAATGACCCACCCGCCTAGCGTTCACGCTCACTCAGGAGGTGGAGCACTGCACCAGCCAGCGGCACAAGCTAGTCAGGTAACTCAACCCACTCATGTATTTATCTAACCTAATTTTTAAAATTACACAAACGTTTTTAGCCTCAATAACTGTACTCGGGAGTGTGTTCCACTCATCCACAACCTCTAGTACCAATCCAATGCTTTCCTTATATTCATTCCTGAATCATGAATTTTTCCAACTTGAAACCATTGCTGCGAGTCCTGTCATGGCTGTGAAATGTTTTCAGCACGCTGTTTACATCCCCTTTATTTATTCTGTTTTCTTATCCCAGGGTTTAACGATCTTCCGTGTCTCATTATTACCACTTCCCCAGTATGAATTATGATTTGTATTATTTCTCAGGTGCAAACGTTGTGGAATTTTAGGGTAGTGTAAGAATGAATACAATATGAAAAAGACCACTGTTGATCTTGGGGTTCTATCTTTACGTTGGGACAGGCCAGTAACCCAGCAATCCGCGGTTCTGAGTTCTCCTTTAATGACTGGGCTGTACAGAGCGGGTTACTATAATTAACACGCCCATCCTGACATATAGTATATTAAATCCTTATAATAGGTGAGACTACCTCTCTTGCCTGTGTTTGGGACGATGGCAGGCCCATGGATGGCAAAGGGATTCATTTAGCTGATGTTTAGGGGGTATAGAACTTACCCGACTCATTTGAAGGGGAGCACGGACGTTACCCCGTCGTTGAGCCGGTATTGATGGACTGAGCTGAGGCATACGATTTGACATCTTCACTTTTTTCTTTGGCCACGTTGAATTATCACTTGACTCGACAATCACTCGACCGTAAGTTCAAACTTGTTAAAATATATTCTGTGCTGATCTCGGTCCACAGTGCAGAGAATTACCTGGAGGCTACGTCGCTTAGCAGAGAATAATATTGCGCTCTAGCGTCTTCAACCTCCTGTATCTTTGATTCAGTTCTCCTTTCGTGTTCGTGTGTGTACCATCACTAGTTGTACTAACCTATTCTGTGGGTTGCTGGGGATCGAGTCCAAGCATCATCTGGCCCCGCCTCTTCACGGTTGCTACTATGCCCCTCTCTCTCCCCGTCATTGAGCTTTATTCAAACCTCGTCTTAATTACTGTGTATGGTTCCTGCTCCTCTAGTATTTTGCTAGGCTATTCCACTGCCTTACAACTCTATGATGTAAGAAATACTTCCTACTATCTCTCTGACTCATTTGTCGTTTGTCAACTTCCAATTGTGGGCCTCTTGTTTCTGTGTCCCCTCCCTGGAACATCCTGTCCTTGTCCACCTTGTCTATCCACGCAGTATTATATATGTCGTTATCATTGTTCTCCCCTGACCCTTCCTGTCCTCAGTGTCGTCAGGCCCGATTTCCCTTAATCTTTTCTTCATAGGACATTCTCCCTTAGCTCTGGAAGAACCTTGTTGCAAACCTTTGTACTTCTCTAAGTTTTCTTGACGTGCTTTATCATGTGCGGTTCCAATACAGGGTGCTTGCATACTCCATTTTATGGGCATGACATACACGGTGTACGTGTCTTGAATGTATTCCTTAATAGGATGTCGTGAATGCTGTTCCTCAGGTTTGCCAGGCGCCCATATGCTGCAGCAGTTATCTGATTGATGTGTGCGTCCGGAGGACATGTCGGTGTTTATCACCCCCAGATCTTTCTCCTTGAGTGAGGTTTGCAGTCTTTGGCCCACCTAGACTATACTCTTCAGGAGATTGAAACGCATTCTGAAATCTAATTTTACCACTGCATGTCCTCAGGCAGGTTGTTGATATATGCCCTTGTTGCATGAACCGCTGTTCACTTCCTTGAGAGAACCCAAAGCCAAGCTGGTTTGGTTGAAGCATCCATGGCTGCCTCGTGCACGAATACTTCGGACGCAGTTTGGATACGGAGGCGGGTAAGGTGTGGCCTACTGCAATTGGCCCGAATTCCTCCATCCTTCTTTTTAAGTGCACAAAAGTGTTGCC
Source organism: Cherax quadricarinatus (assembly GCF_026875155.1). Lineage (NCBI taxonomy): Eukaryota > Metazoa > Arthropoda > Malacostraca > Decapoda > Parastacidae > Cherax > Cherax quadricarinatus. The sequence continues at coordinate 28,199,754 of NC_069404.1, forward strand.
ACACCAAAAAAGAAAGGTCTAATTTCATCAGGAATCAGACCAGCCAAGGAATTGTTGAGTACCTTGTGATGCTCTGAAAGCAGTGTCTCTGCAATTTCCCCAATAATGGATTAACCATTTCCTTTAAATGCTGTGGCCTTTTCTCAGTGTAACCCCCAGCAGAGCCAGATGGGGAAACGACATGATATTGCTTTGTAATTGTCTGGTCTTCCCAATCAATGGTTCCATTAGTGGTGACAGAGGTGTTGGAATTGTTGGTGCCACTGGTTTCCCTGGCAGGGTGCTTTCCTCTATGTGTGCTTCAGGCGTCGTGTCAGCATCTCCTGGGAGCAACTGTATCTTCACTGGTATAACTAATATCTGATTGCCCCACTGTGTGCCCTCTTCATATTTTCTTGCTCCACCTGGACTCTGACTTTTTCACTGTGTCAGTAGAGTGATGTGGGTGGTTCTGCCTCTCACCTTTTTTGTGTTGACGGGGAAAGGTGAGAATGAGGTTATCAACATCACTGTGAAGAGTAGTGAAAATTCCAAGCGCTTTCGTGACTAACTCACATTGTCAAGGAACTATGCAAAGTAATACATCACAGGAAGGACATTAAAGGCTTAGACCACCACTTCACAGTCAAAACTTCACAACAAACACTTGACGCTCGGGACAATACCGGACCTCATAGAAAAAGAGAACACTGCAGTAGGTCCGCCACTGGTACCAACTTAGACAGGGTCCTCACGGCATCCCACTAACAAATTATCGCCAAGAATAAGGTTTATTATTTGTCCTATGTATTATTAAAACTCTAACCCAAATTGTATTAATTATAAATGAATATCTAATTTATTATAAACCTAAGGATATATTCATATTATTTTCAAACTTGCTTTTTATGAAACAAGATTCAATTCTATTTCTTGTCAACATGGACTTGCTGATACAAACTTTCTCAAACTTTTTTGAAAATCAATTTCATGGTTAAAAATCTCTCACATGAATGAAACAGAACATTGGGAATCTTGTTCCCAGTTCTAATGCTGTATTTATGTTGTTTTAATCTAAGTTCGAGACTTTTACTAGTTTGACCGTAATAAACTTTATCGCAAATTTTACAAGGAATCTTATACACACATCCCATCAACATTTTGGGGGGAATTCTTTATCAAAAAGTTTTTTTTACTGTATCAAGATTTTTAAATACACTTTAATTATTAAAAGTCTAAGAAGAGAAGGCATATCAACCAAGTTTCATGATAAGGAGATGACCAAACATATTTTTAGTTGATAAGGTGGTTTCCTTTTTGGTATTGAAAAAAGTATTTCTAGCAATTTTAAATGATTTATCAATTACAATTTATCGGGTATTTCGATCAGATGGTATTTCATAAAATTTGGATATTTATCTATGAACTCTGGAATACAAATTACTGTGATACTTGATTGCATATATACAATTTATATATATATATATTATATATATATATATATCTATATATTATATATATATATAGATTATATATATATTTTATATATATATATATAATATATGTTATATATATATATCCAATGAGGCAGATTTTGGTTTTTAGAGCGAAAATTTGTGTATGCAATTAATTTCGCCAAAATCATTCCAAAACCAAACGAAAAATATATAATTCATGGTTTGTTTATTAAATTATTGTAAACATTTCTGTAAAATGTATTTAATTGGTTTAAGCTAAATTAAATTGCAATAGTTATAATATGGTTAATTAATTTTCTAAGGTTCTTTGGTATCAAAAATTTATTAATTTTTTACATTGATTAAATGGAAATAATTTATCTTTTAGTATGTATCAAAGAGAAATTTTAGAAAGGACTTAATTTTAAACGAGCTTTGCTAATGACAGGTTTTACCTATATAGAATGTATTATAAATTATAACACTGCGACTTGCAAGGACTCGAACCATGTTATTTTGGCCCTCCTCATGGTAAGCGAAATCACAATGACACTAACCACGTGACCACCAATCCTACAAGAAACCCACAAGAAACCCGCAGCCAAGCTAGGTGTGTTTACCCTCTGATCCGAGGACATACCGGTGGTGTGGGTGCATTGAGCTTTGGCTGGGTGTTTGGTTTTTTTGTAATTATTTGATGGTCCTGTGGGTTCAGAGCATCATGTGAATTCGCTTACCATGAGGCGAGGACAAAAACATCATGGGTTCGAGTCCCTTGGCTCGGTCGCAGCTTGTATGAACGTGTAGGTATAGTTCGCCATTCCTATCGAACAAATATTTTCTTAATCCAGGAATCACGAGGTTATTATATACATTTTGACTTTCATATTATTTACTGATATCGATGTGGAGACATTCTAGCAGCGCTGGATGGGCTCTTAAACTAAGGAATCGGACGCCGACTTCTCTCTACTTGGAAAGCCCTGATTACATCCTTACTTTTGTCAGTATCTCAAAAGTATAAATAATTCTTATGAAATTTATCCAAAAACAATTACACTATATTTGATAGCCGGTCGTTTGTTTACACATTAATAATATTGCTTCATAAAAACATCGCATAAGATATTCCTATAATGTCTCGTATATTTGTTTTCCTTCATTTTACAGATCTATTGGAAAAATGTGTTGGTTTATTAGACTTTTATGATCGTAGCTCGGTTCGGTAGCGCGCCACAGCTCAAATATTGAGGTCCGTGGTTCAATCCCCGGTACGGGTTGGAAACATTGGACGTGTTTCCTAAAGACACCTGCTCCTCCCTGTTCAACTAGAAAATAGGTAGGAACATCAGTGGTGCCAACTGGTGTGGGTCGTATCCTGGGGACCAATTTAACCCAAGTTTACCCGAATGTCATCATAAACCAGGGCTATTAATTATTATTAGTATTATTAGGTATTAGCGCAGCAGTATTAGCAGGCAGTAGCAATTAGCAGACAGTAGCAGTGCGCAGTAGTATTAGCAGCAGTAGTATTAGCAGCAGTAATATTAGGAATTACCAGGCAGTGTATTAGCAGCAGTAGTATTAGGCGCAGTCTATTAGCAAGCAGTAATATTAGCAGCAAAGTAGCATTAGCAGCAGTTTAGCATTAGCAGCAGTAGTATTAGCAGCAGAGTAGTAGTATTAGCAGCAGTAATATTAGCAGCAGTAGCATTAGCTAGCAGTAGTATTAGCAGCAGTAGTATTAGCAGCAGTAGTATTAGCAAGCAGTTGTATTAGCAGCAGTAATATTAGCAGCAGTAGCATAGCAGCAGTAGTATTAGCAGCAGTAGTATAGCAGCAGTTAGTATTAGCAGCAGTAATATTAGCAGCATAATTAGCAGCAGTTAGCATTCAGCAGCAGTAGTATTAGCAGCTGTATATTAGCAGCAGTAATATTAGCAGCAGTAATATTAAGCAGCAGTAGCATTAGCATCATTGATATAGCAAGCAGATAGTATTGAGCAGCAAGCAGTAGTATTAGCAGCAAAACAAGTGTAATTTGCACAGTAATATTGCAGCAGTAGTATTGCGCAGTTAGTATTAGCAGCAGTAGAATTAGAGCAGTAGTTTGCAGCAGTCTAGGTTTTAGCAGCAGTAAGTATTAGAGCAGTAGTATTAGCAGCCAGTAGTATTTAGCAAAGCCAGTAGTATTGCAGCAGTAGTTTTAGCAGCGTAGTCATTAGCAGGACTAGTAATAATTAGCAGCAGTAGTATTAGCAGCAGTAGTATTAGCAGCAGTAGTATTAGCAGCAGTAGTATTAGCAGCAGTAGTATTAGCAGCAGTAGTATTAGCAGCAGTAGATTAGCAGCAGTAGGTTTTTGCAGCAGATAGTATTAGCAGCACAAGTATATTAGCAGCAGTAGTAGTATCTACGCAGCAGTAGTATTAGCTCAGCCAGTAGTATTAGCAGCAGTAGTATTAGGCAGCAGTAGTATTAAGCAGCAGTAATATAGCAGCAGTAGTATTAGCAGCCAGTAGTATTGCAGCTGTAACTATTAGCAGCAGTAGTATTAGCAGCAGTAGTATTAGCAGCAGCAGTAAGTATAGCAGCACAGTAGTAGTTAGCTAGAAGCAGAGTATTAGAGGTATTAGCAGCAGCAGTAGTATAGCGCAGCAGTAGTATTAGCAGCAGTTGTATTAGCAGCAGTTAATATTAGCAGCAGTAGTTATTAGCCAAGCAGTAGTATTAGGCAGCCAGTAGTATTAGCAGCAAGTAGTATTAGCAGCTGTAGTATTAGCAGCAGTAGTATTAGCAGCAGCAGCAGTATTAGCAGCAGCAGTAGTATTAGCAGCAGCAGCAGTAGTATTAGCAGCAGCAGCAGTATTAGCAGCAGCAGCAGTATTAGCAGCAGCAAGCAGTATTAGGCAGCAGCAGTTTAGTATTAGCCAGTATTTGCAACAGCAGTAGTATTAGGCAGCAGCAGTAGTATTAGCAGCGCGTAGTTAGTATTAGCAGCAGCAGCAGTATTAGCAGCAGCAGCAGTATTAGCAGCAGCAGTAGTATTAGCTAGCAGCAGTAGTATTAGCAGCAGCAGCAGTATTAGCAGCAGCAGCAGTATTAGCAGCAGCAGCAGTATTAGCAGCAGCAGTAGTATTAGCAGTATTAGCAGCAGCAGTAGTATTAGCAGCAGCAGTAGTATTAGCAGCAAGCAGCAGTATTAGCCAGTATTAGGCAGCAGTCTCAGTAGATTAGCAGCTCAGCAGCAGTATTAGCAGTAATTAGCAGCAAGCTCAGTAGTATTAGCTGCAGCAGCAGCATTGTATTATGCATGTAAGTATTAGCAGCTGCAGTAGTATTAGCAGCAGCAGCAGTATTAGCGTATTAGCAGCGCAGCAGTATTAGCAGCAGCAGCAGTATTAGCATTATTAGCAGCAGCAGTAGTATAGCACAGCAGGTATTAGCAGTATTAGGCAGCAGCAGTAGTATTAGCAGCAGCAGTAGTATAGCAAGCAGCAGCGTATTAGCAGTATTAGCAGCAGCAGCAGTATTAGCAGCCAGCAGCAGTATTGCAGTATTAGCAGCAGCAATAGTATTAGCAGCAGCGAGCAGTATTAGAGTTTTAGCAGCAGCAGCAGTATTAGCAGCATCAGTAGTATTAGCAGCAGCAGCAGTATTAGCAGAATTAGCAGGCAGCGGTAGTATTAGCAGCGCAGCAGTATTAGCAGGTATTAGCAGCAGCAGTAGTATTAGCAGCAGCAGCAGTTATTAGCAGTTATTAGCAGCAGCGAGCAGTTATTAGCAGACAGCGCAGTATTAGCAGCAGCAAGCAGTATTGCAAGCAGCAGCAGTATTAGCAGCCAGCAGTAGTATTAGCAGTTTAGCAGCAGCAGTAGTATTAGCAGCAGCAGTAGTATTAAGCAAGCAGCAAGTGAGTTATTAGCAGCAGCAGCTGTATGAGCAGCAGCCAGTATTAGCAGCAGCAGCAGTATTAGCAGCAGCAGTAGTATTAGCAGCAGCAGTAGTATTAGCAGCAGCAGTAGTATTAGCAGCAGCAGTAGTATTAGCAGCAGCAGTAGTATTAGCAGCAGCAGTGTATTAGCAGCAGCAGTAGTATTAGCAGCAGCAGCAGTATTAGCAGCAGCAGTAGTATTAGCAGCAGCAGTGATTAGAGCAAGCGCTGTATAGCAGCAAGCAGTAGTTTTAGCAGCAGCAGCAGTATAGCAGAGCAGTAGTATTAGCAGTATTAGCAGCAGCAGTAGTATTAGCAGCAGCAGTAGTATTAGCAGCAGCAGTAGTATTAGCAGCAGCAGCAGTATTAGCAGTATTAGCAGCAGCAGTAGTATTAGCAGCAGCAGCAGTATTAGTAGCAGCAGCAGTATTAGCAGCAGCAGCAGTATTAGCAGCAGCAGTAGTATTAGCAGCAGCAGTAGTATTAGCAGCAGCAGTAGTATTAGCAGCAGCAGTAGTATTAGCAGCAGCAGTAGTATTTAGCAGCAGCAGTATTAGCAGCAGCAGTAGTGAGTATTAGCAGCAGCAGTAGTATTAGCAGCAGCGTATTAGCAGCAGAAAAAAAAAATCAGCAGTATTAGGCAGCAGAGTAGTATAGCAGCAGCAGTAGTATTAGCGCACAGCAGCAGTATTAGCAGCAGCAGTAGTATTAGCAGCAGCAGTAGTATTAGCAGCAGCAGTATTAGCAGCGCGTAGTATTAGCAGCAGCAAGTTAAGTATTGCAGCAGCCAGTCATTAGAGCAGCAGTTAGTATATAGCAGCAGCAGCAGTATTAGCAGCAGCAGTATTAGCAGCAGCAGCAGTATTAGCAGCAGCAGTAGTATTAGCAGCAGCAGTAGTATTAGCAGCAGCAGTAGTATTAGCAGCAGCAGTAGTATTAGCAGCAGCAGTAGTATTAGCAGCAGCAGTATTAGCAGCAGCAGTAGTATTAGCAGCAGCAGTAGTATTAGCAGCAGCAGTATTAGCAGCAGCAGTCAGTATTAGCAGCAGCAGTAGTATTAGCAGCAGCAGTAGTATTAGCAGCAGCAGCAGTAGTATTAGCAGCAGCAGTAGTATTAGCAGCAGCAGTATTAGCAGCAGCAGCAGTATTAGCAGCAGCAGTAGTATTAGCAGCAGCAGCAGTATTAGCAGTATTAGCAAGCAGCAGTAGTATTAGCAGCAGCAGTAGTATTAGCAGCAGCAGCAGCAGTATTAGCAGCAGCAGTAGTATTAGCAGCAGCAGCAGTATTAGCAGTATTAGCAGCAGCAGCAGTTATTAGCAGCAGCAGCAGTATTAGCAGTATTAGCAGCAGCAGTAGTATTAGCAGCAGCAGCAGTATTAGCAGCAGCAGCAGTATTAGCAGTATTAGCAGCAGCAGTAGTATTAGCAGCAGCAGCAGTATTAGCAGCAGCAGTAGTATTAGCAGCAGCAGTAGTATTAGCACGCAGCAGCAAGTATTAGCAGTATTAGCAGCAGCAGTAGTATTAGCAGCAGCAGCAGTATTAGCAGCAGCAGTAGTATTAGCAGCAGCAGTAGTATTAGCAGCAGCAGCAGTATTAGCAGTATTAGCAGCAGCAGTAGTATTAGCAGCAGCAGCAGCAGTATTAGCAGCAGCAGTAGTATTAGCAGCAGCAGCAGTATTAGCAGTATTATGCAGCAGCAGTAGTTAAAAAAATTTTAGCAGACAGAAGCAGTATTTTGCAGCAGCAGCGTATTTGCAGCATGCAGTAGTATTAGCAGCAGCAGCAGTATTAGCAGTATTAGCAGCAGCGTAGTATTAGGCAGCAGCAGAGTATTTGCAGCAGCAGACAGTATTAGCAGCAGCCAGTAGTATAGACAGCAGCAGCAGTATTAGCAGTGTATTAGCAGCAGCAGTAGTATTGAGCAGCAGCAGCTCAGTATTAGAGTATTAGCAGCAGCCAGTAGTATTTAGCAAGCAGCAGCTGTTATTAGCATATTAGCGCAGCAGCAGTATTAGCAGCAGCAGTAGTATTAGCAGCAGCAAGCAGTATAGCAGCAGCAGTGAGTATTAGCAGCAGCAGCAGTATTAAGCAGTATTAGCAGCAGCAGCAGTATTATGCAGCAGCAGCGTATTAAGCAGTATTAGCAGCAGCAGCAGTCATTAGCGGCAGCAGTAGTATTAGCAGCAGCAAGCAGTATTAGCAGCAGCCGTTAGTATTAGCAGCAGCGGCAGTATTAGCGAGTTATTAGCAGCAGCAGCAGTATTAGCAGCAGCAGTAGTAGTATTAGCTAGCAGCAGCATGTATTAGCAGTATTAGCAGCAGCCCAGCAGTTATTAGCAGCTAGCAGTATTATTAGCAGCAGCCGCAGTATTAGGCAGTATTAGCAGGCAGCAGCAGAGTATTAGCAGCAGCAGCAGTTATTAGCAGCAGCAGTAGTATTAGCAGCAGAGCAGTATTAGCAGTTGTTGTAGCAGCTAGCAGCAGCAGCAGCCGATCAGCAGGCAGCAGGCTAGCAGCAGCTGCAGCAGCAGCAGTCAGCAACAGCAACGCAACAGCAACAGCAACAACAACAACAGATACAACAACAAAACAAACAACAACAACAACCAATCAACAACAACAACAACAACAACAACAACAACAAAACAACAACAACAACAACTAGCAGCAGCGCAGCAACAACAACAACAACAACAACAACAACAACAACAACAACAACAACAAACAACAACAAACTGAACAACAACAACAAGACAAACAAACAACAAAACAACAAACAACAACAACAACAGCCAGCCAGCAGCGCAGCATTATTATTATTATTATTATTATTATTATTGAACTTCATTCAACAATGCCACACAAATCGTCAGACTCAATAAAATTATCAAACAAATCTTCACATACGGAATACCTATTTTTGTCTTCACTCTTTTTTTTTCTCTGTGATAGAGCCGGGTTATTAAGTTTCGCCTCTGAGAAGACAAGGACAGGAAATACCTCTCACAACTATGTAAATATTCAAAGCCTTTCCATCCACTTGGTTCTAAAGTTATAAAGAAAAAAAGGCTCTGCATTTTTTAGTTGGGGGGCTAAGATTGCTTCTATGTTTTAGTTCGTCCATAAAATTCCTTTAAGAGTAATTTTTTATGAAAAACCAAACACACACACAAAACACACACAGCACCAGTTTGGAATCCACACCTAGTTCAAGCACGTAAGGAAATTAGAGAAAGTTTCAAAGGGGCATGTCTACGAGAAGAGGTTAAGGATGTCGACTGACGACTCTAGAGAAACAGGATGGAGGGGGGCACATGATAACGACAGAAAAATTATCAGAGCAATCGACAATGTGATTAGATACAGGATGTTCCAGAGATGGGACACAGCAACAAGGGGTTACAATGGGAAGATGAAGACTCAAGTCACAGAGTTGTCAGGAAGTGGAATAGTCTGGAAAGTGATGGAGAGGAGCGAAGATCCATACATAGCTTTAAGAAGAGGTATGATAAAGCTCACGGAGCAGGGAGAGGGTGACCTAGTAGCGATCAGTGAAGAGGCGGGGGCTAGGAGCTGGATCGACACCTGCAACCACAACTGGGCGAGTACAACTAGATGAGTACACACACACACACACACACACACACACACACACACACCACCACACCCAAACACACACACACACACACACACACACACACGACAGATACCAGACAACTTGAAGAAAGGAAACGTAGTCGCTATATTAAAAAAAAACCTAGAGACTGAGGAAGCAGTAATTTAGCGAGCCTCCCAACTGACATGCAAACCCAGGCTGGGTAATGAAGATAATCACACACAGGTTTGCCATCTCTATATTGGTATGGACTTACGGATGGCAAATATTGTCTTACTAAACTGTTGGAATTCTATTACAACCTTCGGAAGCGAACGGAGAGGAGAGAGGAGGAGAGAGAGAGAGAGAGAGAGAGAGAGAGAGAGAGTGAGAGAGAGAGAGAGAGAGAGAGAGAGAGAGAGAGAGAAAGATAGAAAAAGATAGAGAGAGAGATTGCATTTTCTTAGACTACAAGAAGGCTTTTCACACTCCCCCCCCCCCCCCACCGCCACCACCCCACAAGAGATAAGGGGCAAAAGCTCCTTACAAGTAGGTATACCTGAAATATTATTCGGCGTAGTCATGGGGGAAATCGGTTAGCGCACACTTGAGTCCTGGAGGTGGGAGTTACTAGTGCCTTCACTCTGGAAAGAGGGTGGGGATATTTGCAATTTTGAGGCTGTTAGTATGGGCGCCCCTCTGGCAAGACAGTGATTGAGTGAGTGATGGTGAAAGTAGTACTTCTTCTTAGAGTCATCCTACCTCGGGGGGAGATGGCCAGTTTGTTGAAAAAAAGAAATTTCCTCGGTCCATCAAAGATTACCTCAGAGGCAAGGAGGTAAGATGATGTTAGGATTAGAGAGGCTTTTATGTGTGTTATTCATATATAAGATCGGACTGAATCAGTTGTATTTCTGCTTTCTGATTATATAAAGTTAGTGGGGAAAAAACAGAGGTCAAGAAAGGCTGCAAATAGATCTGAGCAGACTATAAAATTGGTCAGAAAAGTGATTTCTTAGATTCAACCCCACCAAATACAAGGCTATGAAATTAGGGGAAGCGGCCATAATGACTGACCACACAGTATACAGTATAGACTGGTGGACAGAGGCTGCAGAATACCTCTACGAATAACAGGAAGGCCCAGTGGTGAGTTATAGTGCCGAAATGCACAGCATGTACACTACATTACCTGTATACTGCGATAAAGAAAAAAATATTATTAAAAAGGTTCATATTACATGAAAAATATCCGCAGCCAATGCTGGTCTGGTAAATCTAGGGGCAGCCTTAAAATAATTCGGCAAAGTTATTCTGGACAATTTGTACATGTCAGGACCAGCCTGGCATGTAAGGCACACCTGAAGAAACGGAAGAAAATGCAGAGATATGGAACGAGAAAAAAAAAAAAGGGTGGAACAAAAAAAGTCCGCAGCTATGTTGTATGAGCTACGAGGAGAAGATAACGGACTGTATCTAAACGACACTGGATGAACAGAAGAAAAGGCGAGGCGAGACATATCACAAGAAATATTCGGAGGAATTAATAGGGTAGACAGGCATCAGCTGTTTGAGAGGTGGGTCACTCTTACTCTGGAGAAACAGCTGAAGTTGAACACACACATGATCCACAAGGACTTCAGGAAATTTCTCTTCACTATCAAGGTGGTTGGTGAGTGGGGTGATCTGGACGAAAGAGTGGTCGAGGAAGGCTCCATACATAGTTTTAAGAGCAGGTATGTTAGGGCCCACGAGGTCAAAGGAAGTGAAGCTGGCAAACCGCAAATTGAGGGGTTGGGATCGGGGCTAAGACTCGTCCCGTTTAATCACATATAGGTGAATACAAGTTAGTTACACACACACACACACACCTACACACACACACCTACATACACACACACCTACACACACACACACCTACACACACACACCTACACACACACACACACCTACACACACACACACACACCTACACACACACACACACCTACACACACACACACACACACACACACACACACACACACACACACACACACACACACACACACACACACACACACACACACCTACACACACATATATATGCAGAGAGATAGAGCAACCGGAAGGCAGCTATAGTTCAACTTCAACAAACTCCAGAGACTTCACTGTTCAGTCTACTAACACAGGATCTGAACCTTCCACACCTGAAGTGGCTGGACGCAGAGAGGTTTTGCCAGGTCAAGGCGTAACAGGGCGCCAGACCGAGGCACCAAGGCGAGCTCATCAAACTCCGTGGCGATCTAATCATTAAGTTCAGCTGCCAACTCAGAATAGAACTCAAATCCCGTAATAGCAGCAAGAGAAGGGAAGGCACCCAGTGCACCTGACCCAGTTATTCCCGGTAAACTACCTACAATGCATCAGTTTAACCAGTTGTAGACAAGAGGGCATCCAGTGGTTACCAGCTATAAGAAAAATTAATATGAAGCTCATTTGTTACATCATTTAATCTACAGTCTGCAATGTCTAAACAACGGGCTCTCAGAATAGCATTATGGTATTTCCAAAACCTCATTTCATTTAGGTCTCCTTGTACTGACCTACAAGGACTAGGACACCAATATTATTCTACCTATAGGAGCAGCTACTACTTCTTAATAATCTTCTACCCTACAGAGCATCATCAAGGTGATGCTTAATACGTATTTATACCTGAACCAATACAATCGACGCCACAATTCGATAACAATGACTGACATTATATATCATGAGGTTAATAAACAGTGTGTTTTTCCCCCGATGTTTTACCACCATGGGTAAACACTGAGTGTTTAATAAACCATCAAAATATTTTCATGGAGGTTGAAAATTTAAACGCTTTATTAGGAATGTGCTTATTAGAGAGTATATATATAACTAGATATATTAAGAATTAAATAGTTGCTTATCAGTGACAACACTCCGTGTATTACGGCATATATGTAGTGGCCGAATAGGTGAAACTTGCATGTTTTGGTTTAAATAGCAAACGTTTTTTCTTGCGAATAAGGGCTAAGTGAAATTTAGCGTGCACTAAATATCGCAAAAATCATTCTGAAATCCTAACGAAATAATATTGTCATTGTGTTTCTTCACTAAATTATTAACTTATCTTATATATCTAGCTGGATTAGGCTAAATTAAATTGCGCTTGTTTACTAACAAATGTTAGGTAAGTTTACTAAAGTTCTTTTGGTACAAAATTATAGTGTCTTTTAAATTAACATAAATGAATAACAGTATAACATTAAAAAGTATAGAAGAGAAAATTTCAGAAAGAACTTAATTTTTAATTTCCTTCCTACATTGATCTGTTTTACCTATTCGGCACGACTATATATATATATATTATATATATATTATATATATATATAATATATATATGATATAATATATATATATCTATATATATATATATATATATATATATATTTATATATGTCGTGCCGAATAGCAGAACTTGCGATCTTGCTAAATAGCAAAGTTCATCTTGCCATATAGGACAAGTGAAAATTTGTGTATACAATAATTTCGCCAAAATCATGTCTGAGCCTAACGAAAAAAAAATATATTTCACTGTGTTTGTTTAGTATTAAAATTATGTAAATAAATCTAAAATTATATTGAGTTGCGGTTAGGCTAAATAAATTGCACTTGTTATAATAAGGTTAGGTTAGTTTTCTAGTTCCTTGTGGTGCAAAAAATATAAATTTTTACATCAAACATTAATGAAAAAAATATATCTTTATACGATTAAGAGAAAATTTAGAAGGACTTAATTTTAAATGAGTTTTGCTAATTGACAGTTTTTACATATTCCCTGCACCCCGACAATTTATATATAGTTATATATATATATATATATATATATATATAATATATATTATATATATATATATATAGTATAAGATATATATATATATATATATAATATATATATATATTACTCTGAAGGGAGGGGTGTTAATGTTGCAGTTTAAAAACTGTAGTGTAAAGCACCCTTCTGCAGACATTGATGGAGTGAATGAATGGTTGAAAGTCTTTTCTTTTTCGGGCCCCCAGCCTTGGTGGAAATCGGCCATGTTATATATATATATATAATATTTATATATATTATATATAATATATATATATATACTATATATATTTATATATATTACTATATATATATATATATATTGTACGTACACCAAACTATTACAGTATCTTCATTCTTATTATCTGCACCTTTTAACAACAAACTGATGTCTTAGAGGACGAAGTTTAGAGTCACAAGCTCGCACTGTGCTACCAGCAGCGTCTGGAGAGGGTCTCCTGGAGAGCGAGTGATATACTGGAAAGTTAGTGGACCCATTGATGCTGCTGATTGCATCGCCTCCCCTCGTAACAAAGCCAAAGGAGGTTATACCAGTACTGTAATAGCTGGAGCATGGAATGAATTGACGATCATTATTTCTTAAATATTTATTTTCTTTTGGAGGGTAATATTCGAAGTTAGGTGTACCACCACCAGTTCGATGCTTATGACTTGCGGACTGTAGTTGGAGAGCTGTGATCGGGAATATATTTTTCCTTAGGTCATTCTGCATTAACAACGAATCCGGTTAATAACTATGAAAAAAAAATAATTTTAGAATTAATTTTATTTTCTTGACACCATTCAAACAAGGGAAACTGGGTGAAATTGAAAGTCAGCTTTAAGGCAAATTAATCATTAGTTAACCGACTTATTTTATAAGTATTTTTACGCTGTCAAAGCATGATCAATGTTGAGTCATTTTAGGAAAATGATATCATATTAAGTAAGGTTTTACAAAGGGCTTTAGAGCCAGAGTGAACTGTTGTTTGCTTACCGGCTTTTGCTACAGACGATCTTATTCTCTCGTTCTTCAAAGAAACGACAGTGTGGTACCTTGGGGGCTACATGGGATCTAGTACGTAAACAGTAAGGCCATGCAAATTTCTACGGTGGTGGAGGTTTTGCGAAGAAGACCCATCCAGGCTGAGTCGAGTGAGAGTTAAATCATCATGCACGATTCTTATTCTAACCAGTCGCAGATGAGACGGAGGAAGACATGAACCAAGGTAGTGCGTGCCATACTGTAAGGTGTGAATGCATTTGTGCCTCGTACAGGGTTTTGCAGCCTATAGGTCGAAGAAGGTTTGATAGACGCCTGAATGCTGTTAGCTTCCTGGGTGTTCTTGCTTGCAAAATATATCACGAGATTCTTAAGAAACATAATACAGTAGGGAACACTGCACAGGGCTACTGACCCAAGCGGATGGCAGGTCCATGTTTTCCCCCGGATTAGACCAAGACCCACACCCCGGAATTATCCCAATGACCCACCCGCCTAGCGTTCACGCTCACTCAGGAGGTGGAGCACTGCACCAGCCAGCGGCACAAGCTAGTCAGGTAACTCAACCCACTCATGTATTTATCTAACCTAATTTTTAAAATTACACAAACGTTTTTAGCCTCAATAACTGTACTCGGGAGTGTGTTCCACTCATCCACAACCTCTAGTACCAATCCAATGCTTTCCTTATATTCATTCCTGAATCATGAATTTTTCCAACTTGAAACCATTGCTGCGAGTCCTGTCATGGCTGTGAAATGTTTTCAGCACGCTGTTTACATCCCCTTTATTTATTCTGTTTTCTTATCCCAGGGTTTAACGATCTTCCGTGTCTCATTATTACCACTTCCCCAGTATGAATTATGATTTGTATTATTTCTCAGGTGCAAACGTTGTGGAATTTTAGGGTAGTGTAAGAATGAATACAATATGAAAAAGACCACTGTTGATCTTGGGGTTCTATCTTTACGTTGGGACAGGCCAGTAACCCAGCAATCCGCGGTTCTGAGTTCTCCTTTAATGACTGGGCTGTACAGAGCGGGTTACTATAATTAACACGCCCATCCTGACATATAGTATATTAAATCCTTATAATAGGTGAGACTACCTCTCTTGCCTGTGTTTGGGACGATGGCAGGCCCATGGATGGCAAAGGGATTCATTTAGCTGATGTTTAGGGGGTATAGAACTTACCCGACTCATTTGAAGGGGAGCACGGACGTTACCCCGTCGTTGAGCCGGTATTGATGGACTGAGCTGAGGCATACGATTTGACATCTTCACTTTTTTCTTTGGCCACGTTGAATTATCACTTGACTCGACAATCACTCGACCGTAAGTTCAAACTTGTTAAAATATATTCTGTGCTGATCTCGGTCCACAGTGCAGAGAATTACCTGGAGGCTACGTCGCTTAGCAGAGAATAATATTGCGCTCTAGCGTCTTCAACCTCCTGTATCTTTGATTCAGAAAAAAAAAAAATTTTTTTTTTTTTTAAAAAAAAAAAAAAAAAACCCCCCCCCCCCCCCCCAAAACGAATTCTTGGCTTAATAGCAACGTTAAACTTGCTTTACAGGAACAAGCGAAAAATTTGTGTATGCAATAATTTCGCCAAAATTCATTCTGATACCTAATCGAAAAAAATATATTTCACTGAATTTGTTTAGTATCAAATTATTGTAAACAAATCTAAAATATATATAGTTGTGGTTAGGCTAAAATAAATTGTTCTTGTTATAATAAGGTTAGTAAGTTTTCTAGATTCTTTTGGTGCAAAATTAAAAATTTTTTACATCAACATTAATGAAAAAAATATATCTTTAAACTTATAAGAGAAAATTTTAGAAAGGACTAAATTTAAATGAGTTCTTGCTAATTGACCAGTTTTACATATTCGGCACGACATTATATATATATATATTATATTATTATATTTATATTATATATTATATTTTTAAATATATATATATATATATTATATATATATATATTATATATATATATAATTATAATTTAATATATTATATATTATATATTTATTTTATTGTGTGTGTGTGTGTGTGTGTGTGTACGTACTAGCCTAATTGTGGTTGTAGGAGTCGAGTCACAGCTCCTGGCCCAGCCTGTTGGCTGGTCGCTACTAGGTTCACTCTCCCTGCTCCATGAGCTTCATCATACTTCTTCGTAAAGCTATGTATAGATCCTGCCTCCACTACATCACTTCCCAAACTGTAGATGAATGGTTCAGAGAACCGACATGTTGATAAATTAGACACGTGCAACTCTTGGGTATCTTAATTGAGGAAACGTTTCGCCACACAGTGGCTTCATCAGTCCATACAAAGGAGAAATGTGAAGAACAGGAGGAGAATGAGGGGTTTCGTTCTCATATTTCATTGTTCTTTACGGGTTTCGTTTTCATGTTTCCTTGTTCTGGACGGGTTTCCTTCTCATATTTCCTTCTTCTGGACGGGTTTCCTTCTCATATTTCATTGTTCTGGACGGTTCCTCTCATATATGTCTGACGGAATTTCCTGTGATATTTCATCGTTCTGGACGGGTTTCCCTTTCATATATCATTGCTCTGGACTGGTTTCCCTCACATATTTCATTGTTCTGGACGGGTTTCACTGTCATATATCATGGTTCTGGACGGGTTTCCTTCTCATATTTCATTGTTCTGGACGGGTTTCCTTGTCTTATTTCAATGTTCTGGACAGGTTTCCCTGTCATATTTCTTTGTTCTGGACGGTTTCCCTTTCATATCGCATGGTTCTGGACCGGTTTCCCTGTCATATTTCATTGTCATGGACGGGTTTCCCTGTCATGTTTCATTGTCATGGACGGGTTTCCCTGTAATATTTCATTGTTCGGGACGGATTTCCTTGTCATATTTCATTGTTCTGGACGGTTTTCCCTGTCATATTTCATTGTTCTTGACGAGTTTCCTTCTCATATTTCATTGTTCTGGACGGGTTTCCTGTCATATTTCATTCTTGTGGACGGGTTTCCCTCTCATACTTCATCGTTCTGGACTGGTTTCCTTCTCATATTTCATTGTTAAGGACTGGTTTCCCTGTCATATTTCATTTTTCTGGCCGGCTTTCTCGGCCATATTTCATTGTTCTGGACGGGTTTCCTTCTCATATTTCATTGTTCTTGAGGGTTTCTTTTCATATTTTTGTTTGGACGGTTTCCTTTCATATTTCTTGTTTGGGCGGGTTTCCCTTTTCCCTATTTCTTGTTCTGGAGGGGTTTTCCCCTTTATTTCTTTTTTCTGGCCGGTTTCCGCATTTTCTTGTCT
>NC_069404.1:28217406-28239906 GCF_026875155.1 Cherax quadricarinatus
CAAGTTCTCCTGTTCGATCTCCTTGTGGTTAAAGTCGCCCATGATCAGGAGCTTTGCCCTGCATGTATGAGCTCTTCTGGCCACTGCAGCCAGTGTGTCAACCATCGCTCTATTGCTCTCGTCATACTCTTACCTTGGCCTCCTGCTGTTCTGTGGTGGGTTATACATCACTGCAATTATCATTTTTTCCACTGGGGGCCCCTTCAAAGGATGCCGCCTTTTCACACCTATGTGCTAATGACCTTGACCCTATGATAATGACCCTTCCGGGCACGTGTCGCCTTTTCACACCTAGGTGTTACTTCCGGTTTGACCTTGACCTCGCCCTCGAGACTACCTCACCCTTGACCCCCCCACCATTACCCCCGCCCACGACACCCCCCCTTCGCGACCCCCAGTCGCGCCGCGCGCCCGCCCGCGCGCCCGCCCGCGCCCTTCGCGACCCCCGCCCGCGCCTTCTGCTGCGCCTTCTGCAGCGTCATCCGGATGTGTGTGTGAGTGTGTGTACTCACCTAATTGTACTCACCTAGCTATGATTGCGGGGGTCGATTCACAGCTCCTGGCCCTTCCTATTCACTTGGCCACTACTACTAACCCGGTCACTCTTCCCGCTCCGTGAGGTGTGTGTGTGTACTCACCTAGTTGAGGTTGCAAGGGTCGAGTCCAAGTTTCTGGCCCCGCCTCTTCACTGGTCGCTACTAGGTCACTCTCCCTGAACCTTGAGCTTTATCATACCTCTGCTTAAAGCTATGTATGGATCCTGCCTCCACTACATCGCTTCCCAAACTATTCCACTTCCTGACTACTCTGGGGCTGAAGAAATACTTCCTAACATCCCTGTGATTCATCTGTGTCTTCAACTTCCAACTGTGTCCCCTTGTTGCTGTGTCCCATCTCTGGAACATCCTGTCTTTGTCCACCTTGTCAATTCCTCTCAGTATTTTGTATGTCGTTATCATGTCCCCCTATCTCTCCTGTCCTCCAGTGTCGTCAGGTTGATTTCCCTTAACCTCTCCTAGTAGGATATACCTCTTAGCTCTGGGACTAGTCTTGTTGCAAACCTTTGCACTTTCTTTACTTTCTTTACGTGCTTGGCTAGTTGTGGGTTCCAAACTGGTGCCGCATACTCCAATATGGGCCTAACGTACACGGCGTACAGGGTCCTGAACGATTCCTTATTGAGATGTCGGAATGCTGTTCCGAGGTTTGCTAGGCGCCCATATGTTGCAGCAGTTATTTGGTTGATATGCGCTTCAGGAGATGTGACTGGTGTTATACTCACCCCAAGATCTTTTTCCTTGAGTGAGGTTTGTAGTCTCTGGCCCCCTAGACTGTACTCCGTCTGCGGTCTTCTTTGCCCTTCCCCAATCTTGACGACTTTGCACTTGGTGGGGTTGAACTCCAGGAGCCAATTGCTGGACCAGGTCTGCAGCCTGTCCAGATCCCTTTGTAGTTCTGCCTGGTCTTCGATCGAATGAATTCTTCTCTTCAACTTCACGTCATCTGCAAACAGGGACACTTCGGAGTTTATTCCTTCCGTCATGTCGTTCACAAATACCAGAAACAGCACTGGTCCTAGGACTGACCCCTGTGGGACCCCGCTGGTCACAGGTGCCCACTCTGACACCTCGCCACGTACCATGACTCACTGTTGTCTTCCTGACAAGTATTCCCTGATCCATTGTAGTTCCTTCCGTGTTATCCCTGCCTGGTCCTCCAATTTTTGCACTAATCTCTTGTGCAGAACTGTGTCAAACGCCTTCTTGCAGTCCAAGAAAATGCAATCCACCCATCCCTCTCTGACACAGACACAGACACAGGCTTTTGACTCTCGCCCTGGCAGGTCATAGCAGCTATCCTTACTTACTCTGTCTCCCTACGATCCCCGTTGGGGAGGGGAACCTTTACCAGCGTCATCTTCGCCTTGACTTACACGATGAGCTACGCAAATCGTGTAAAGATCAAGCCGAAAAGTGGTACCGTTGATGATTCATCGAATCTTGCTCTCGCCACTGTTGTGCAGGGAGCATTGCAAGTGAAATTCAATGCTATTTTGTCACTGAAAGAAGCATTCATTGTTGTGTGTCACGATGATGCTGAAGCAGAGAAGTTACTCACCACAGAAGCCACCACTACTCTTACTACTCAAGGGTTTACTGTTACATCATCTCCTGCCCTCAGGGCAAGGAAATCAGTATTCCTAAAAAAACTGGACAAGATTCTGACTTCTCAATCAATTGCTGAACTCAAGTCATCCATTGAAACTCAAAATACTTGGGCTACTGTTGATAGCATTACCAAAATCCCGAATATTCGTCTATGCTCAAGGTCACCTTTACCGACGTGAACATGGTTGCCACTGCTCTGAACGAAGGTCTTGCTGTCTACTACTACTACATCAGTCCCACCTACATAGAAGCAAAGAGATACAACTACATCCAACATTGCTGGAACTGTTATTCTTATATTCACACCACCAAAGCATGTCCAGTAAAAGACAAGAAGTTCTGCACTACATGTGGTAGTGAGGGACACACCTTCAGTTCCTGTACCGCTGCTGCTCCAACACAACCAGAGTGTTTAAACTGCAAAAGTAAGGATCACCATACACTGGCAGCAAAATGTCCTACATTGGCAACAAAATGTCCTACAAGAAAGGATATTATGAAGAAACAACAAGATGCAACAAAGAAAAAATCTACCAACAACACACCAACGTATGCCGCAACTGCAAAGTTGCAAGCAGACATTACAAAATTACTTCAAGCATCTCAACCCGCCTCCACCATCACTCCTCCAACATGTGACGTAACGAAGATCCACTATTGTCTACTATACGCTCACATGCAGAACATGGCTGTACCTGGATCTTTTAACTCTACCATCAACGAGTTATTTGCATTAAATAACATGCCATCATTCACATTTCCAGCATCGCCAACTTCTGAAGAAATTCTCAAATTCACTGAAGACTTAGTCACAACCTCGGATGTAGCAGATCCAACACCACCATCAACTAGTGACGTCACTCCAACATCGTCCAATGAGAAGCCTTCACCGCCACCACTCCTCTTTGAAACCGACCAATCAGAAGCCTTGTCACCAGAAAATTCTTCCTATTCGTCTACTGAAGATGACAACGTATATTCACTTCCACCTTCAACAACACCTAACAAGAAAGAAAAAACAGCAAAAAAATCATCATCTCACAACTCTCGACATGATAATGATGAAGATAATAAAAAATATACTTCACGGACTGGAATCAACTTCTACACTACAGAAAAATATCATCAAGACATGCTGCTTCCTGAACTTTATTCTCACCTCATCGAAAAGAAAGTCAAGTATACCATCGATTTTTCCTGCTCAGCTGGAACTCTTCGTGCAACTGAATTTTCTACTATTCTAAAGACCATTGTAGACCAACTAGAAGCAGAAGATTCCAGCCAAAAACACTTGCTGACACGTATAAATTTGCTCCCTCTACAACGTTTCAAACGTCTTGAAAACGGAACAGAATCGTAAAACAACGCCATGACTCCAGGTAACCACCAAACCTCTATGAACTGACCAATCAACGATGAGCTCCTTCCTTGTCGCCTGCAGCTGCCTATCCCTCTCTCTCTTGTCTTACTGCTGTCACCATGTCATAGAACTCCAGTAGGTTTGTGACACAGGATTTCCCGTCCCTGAAACCATGTTGGCTGCTGATGATGATATCATTCCTTTCTAGGTGTTCCACCACTCTTCTCCTGATAATCTTCTCCATGACTTTGCATAAAATACATCTCAGTGATACTGGTCTGTAGTTTAGTGCTTCATGTCTGTCTCCTTTTTTTTAAAGATTGGGACTATATTTGCTGTCTTCCATGCCTCAGGCAATCTCCTTGTTTCGATAGATGTATTGAATATTGTTGTTATTGGTACACATAGCGCCTCTGCTCCCTCTCTCAGGATCCATGGAGATATGTTATCCGGCCTCATTGCCTTTGAGGTATCTAGCTCACTCAGAAGCCTCTTCACTTCTTCCTCGGTTGTGTGTACTGTGTCCAGCACTTGGTGGTGTGCCCCAACTCTCCGTCTTTCTGGAGCCCCTTCTGTCTCCTCTGTGAACACTTCTTTGAATCTCTTGTTGAGTTCCTCACATACTTCACGGTCATTTCTTGTTGTCTCTCCTCCTTCCTTCCTTAGCCTGATTACCTGGTCCTTGACTGTTGTTTTCCTCCTGATGTGTCTGTATAACAGTTTCGGGTCAGATTTGGCTTTCGCTGCTATGTCGTTTTCATATTTTCGTTGGGCCTCCCTTCTTATCTGTGCATATTCATTTCTGGCTCTACGACTGTTCTCCTTATTCTCCTGAGTCCTTTGCCTTCTATATTTTTTCCATTCCCTAGCACACTTGGTTTTTGCCTCCCTGTACCTTTGGGTGAACCATGGGCTCGTTCTGGCTTTTTCATTATTCCTGTTACCCTTGGGTACAAACCTCTCCTCAGCCTCCTTGCACATTGTTGCTAAATATTCCATCATCTCATTAACTGGCTTCCCTGCCAGTTCTCTGTCCCACTGAACCCCGTTCAGGAAGTTCCTCATTCCCGTGTAGTCCCCTCTCTTGTAGTTTGGCTTCATTCGTCCTGGCCTTCCTGCTTCCCCCTCCACTTGTAGCTCTACTGTGTATTCGAAGCTTAAACCACATGATCGCTGGCCCAAAGGGTCTTTCATATGTGATGTCCTCAATATCTGCACTACTCAAGGTGAATACTAAGTCCAGTCTTGCTGGTTCATCCTCTCCTCTCTCCCTTATAGTGTCCCTTACGTGTTGGTACATGAAGTTTTCCAGTACCACCTCCATCATCTTAGCCCTCCATGTATCTTGGCCCCCATGTGGGTCCAAGTTCTCCCAATCGATCTCCTTGTGGTTAAAGTCACCCACGATCAGGAGCTTTGCTGTTGAGAATTTGGCCTTACCAGCTAAGATATAATTATATAATGAACACTTAGCTGATAAATGACAGCAAATCGTCTACACAGCCGTCCCTGCAGACGAGGTCTAGATGCTGTCGAAACCATCACAACAGTGGGCTGTCAAGAGATACAATTTGTAAGTATAGTACCCCTAGGGGGTGTTATGTCAGCATATTTCATTCGATGATGGCTGACGAATACTTACTTGTTTGGACTCAAAAGTCCACACCTTACTGCCGATTATAGGTTGATTACAAACTCCTTCTTTTGGTTGTGTGTTTTGGAAAACCACTTGGGTGGTGGCCCAAATCTTTTTTTATGGACCCCCCTTCTTTCCCCTGGCATTTTTAATCCTTTTTAAACCCCAAATTCCAGGTCTTTTTTGGTTTTTTCCCCCTTCCTTTCCTTTCCCTTTAGGGGTCCTTACGTTTTTTTGGGGAAAACTTTTGGGAAGGTTTGCGTACCCTCATTTTTCGGGGGGCCCCTTCAAGGATTTTCTTTGGCCCCCATGTTTTCCATTCTCCACCCCCAACCTTTCCCCTTTGTTGGGTTTTTGCCTCCAGTAATTTTGGGGTTTTGAAATTTTGGGCCTTCGGTTTTTAAAATTATTTTTTATTGGGGAAAAATTCCTGATTTGCAGGGTTGGGCCTAAATTTTTTCCCTCAAAGGCCCCCGTTTTTCCTGTTCCCACCAACCCCGTTTAAAGGAGCCCCCAATTTGGGGAAAAACCCCCCCTTTTTGGGTTTTTGGGTTCAGCGTTTCTTCAACCCTACGAATTTACTTTATTGGTTTTTGGCCCCCCAAAGGGGGCCCAACCTTTAACTGCCATTAAGGGTTTAAATTACAAACCTCTTGGGGCCCCCCAAATTCCAATTCCCCGGGTTTTACAAAAAATTTTCCGAAACCCCCCCTTTTCCCCTTTGGCCCCCGGGGATCGGGGCCCCCAGGGGGTTTTTCCCCAACATTTTCCCTTTGGGTTTGCCCCCTTATGGGAAGCGGGAATTTTCCGGGTTTTGGTTCCACGTTAAATTTAATTGCCTTAGGAAAAGCAAAAATGGTAACCCCAGGTTCAACGGGGTTTTTTTTAGTGTTTAAAACCCTTTTTCCAAAAGGGGCGGGAAAAACTTTTAAGTTTTAGGGGGTTTTTTGGTAGAAAATTTTAAATTTCAACACTAACGTTGGATAAAATGCCCCCTTTGTTTTGGTTTAATCCCTTGGCTCGTGGAATCCCCCAATTACAAAATTTTTAAATTTTGCCTTTTTTTAAGGGGCTTTTTCCCAAACATTTCCCAGACAAAAAAAAAAAGTGATTGTCCTTTGGGTTTGCCCACTTTTCCTTGTTGGAAGCAAAGGAAATTTGTTTGTTTTTTTTTTCCTTAAATCAAAAACAAAATTTCCAAATTTTATTGGTTGTGGGGGAAAATTTTTTTCCCAAAAAATTTTTCCTTTTGCTTTTAAGGAGTGTACTTCTCTTTTTAAAAATAACCTTCCCAAACCCCCCTGGGGGGGCCCCAATCCAATTAGGGCCCCCCTTAAAAAAAAAAAAAAAATATTCCCAAAAAAAAAAAATTTTTTTTTAAAAAAAAAAAAAAAAAAAAAAAAAAAAAAAAAAAAAAAAATAAATTAAAAAAAAAAAAAGGGGCATTTTATCAATTACTCACTCTAGCAGTAAAAACAAGAGCTCCCCCCTTGAGTGGCCCTAGGGCTGAGAGGGTAAAGGGGGGTAAAGGGGTTTAAAGGGGGGTGATACCCCCCCCCCTGGAGAAAATTTCCCCAACACTGGGGGGGGGCGGAGGTTCGCTCCCAGGTAAAAAACTTTCTTCATTTAAAACTTTAAATTTTTAATTTTTCACTCGCCAAAAAGGGCTGCTTGCCCTTTCTAAACCCGCTTTAGTCTGTGTGGTTTCTGGAGAATCACAAATTTTGTTTTAAAAACACTGTGTAATTCTAACGGCACTAGTTTTTTTATTGCCCGGCTTATTCACAAACCCCTTTTGCTCAAAACTTCAATGCCCTGTGTTCCATTTGCACAGGATATTTGGTCAAAAATTTTTCCAAGGGGCCCTTTGGGAAACCTCGGACCATCATTGTCGAAAAATCCTTGTCACCAGGTTTAAAAGGGACTTATGATTTTCGGGAAAACCCCCAGCTCCATAAAAGTGTTTCCCCAATGAGGTGAGTTAGTCTTTCCCCAAAATTTTTTCCCCCAAAATTTCAAAACTTTTTAGGTGTTTGAATTTACGTCTAGTTGCTAAAGGTTCAAAAAATAAGAAAGGTTTTCCTCTATGTTTTCTTTATATTCATGGGGGAAAGGTTCGACCCTTCTGCCATGGGGGAAAAAGGAGATGGACTTAAAAATTTCAAATTGTCCAGGTCATGGGGAAAAATAATTTAAAGGGTTGTTTTTGGGACTCTTTTTTTTTCAGTAAAAAACCTTTTAGGGAAATTTCTTCTAAGTCTTTCTTTGTCGTGAAGAGTCTTCCTTAAACAACGTTTTAAATGCCGATATTCTTTCATAAAACCGGGCCGGGCCTGGAGATTTAGGAGGAATGTATCTAAAGGGAACTTTCGCGTTGATTCGCATCTGTTTTTCTTCTGGTGATAAAAGGGATCTTGCTTATATAAGCAGCACCGCAACAAATTCGTTCCCTTTGTCTGAAATCATAGTCGGGGCATGCCCTTCTGGCGGAAAACCTTTGAATTTTTTGATAAAATTTTAGCAGACATGTAAAGGGGTTTTCTTCTAGTTGTACTGCTCTAGTTGTACCCCACAAAGTGAAAAAAACCAGAGTACCCCTTGATGGGAACTTTGTCAACTTTTTTGGGTTAAAATTATTGGTCCGTATAATTACACCTGTCACCTCAGATGGGTGATATGACAAACTCTTTCGGGGGATATGGGGTGGCCCCGGGATATGACTTACTCGCATATCGTAGTGACGAAAAAAAAATTACAGTTTTTTAATTTGTTTTTTCACACTTTGCGACCTTGAGGTTCAGTGGGGTTTGTCGTATATGAAAAAGGGTGTGTCAGCACCCCCCCATTGTAACACGTTACTGGGGGCCCCGTTTTGCACAATCGTTTTGTTACCCAAATGATTTTGGGGATCAATTTTGGGGATGTATGGCTTCTTTAGGTGTGAAGAATTATGAATTCTTCCTCGAAAATCTTATAATCTTTTTGAGTCGAGATAAATTTCCTAAAGAATTAATCATAACAGGTTTTTTTGGGGGGTTTTTATCTTGTTTTTTCTGGGAAATTTAAAATTCTTTTAAAAGAACACATCTTTCTGTTTTTTAGTTTCCCCCGTTTTTAAATTGGGTTAAAAGCCCTTTCATAATCGGTTTTTTTTCTTTTTTTGGAAATTTAAAAGGAAAAGAGTTTTTAATCTTAATAGTTTACCCAAAGATGATTTTTTTAGACCCATCAATGACAAATTTCTGTTGTTCTGGTATTTAAAACAACTTATTTCTGCTGTGTTTCAAGAAGACTGTTTCTTCTGGCATAATGTGAGCTTTTTGCTGGGCCATTTATTTCCATTAGAGAGCCAGTTCGGCCGTGGAGCCAAAATTTTATTATTAAAAAAATTTCTTGAGTGGGACCCCACGTGACAACATGTCAGTGGATTCTTTTGGGGTTTGAGGGGTGAAGAAAGAGAAAAATCTCTTTTGCATCTTTTTTTTCTGTACTCTGTTCTTTTTCATAGACCAACTTACCTTATTATTTTTTAAACCCACTGGAAAAACTGCCCCCTTATCACTCCAGATCACGGTTTTTTTAAATAGTGGGGATGATAAAGTCTTTTTTTAAGATAACAGCAAAATTTTTGTACCTACTTTGATTGCTGTCGTTCCTTTTTGTGGTACTTTTTCTGCCCTTCGGGGTGCTCCCCGGGCCTTTAAAAGTAATTGTGTACTTCCTTCAGCATTACTCATGAAAAGCTACAGCGCCAAAAAACCTCTGATTGACGATCACAGAACACATGTAATGTGTAATTGTTTCCCTTTTGGGACTATTTGTCGGAAAAGGGTAATTTAAATTGAAGTTGTTTAAAAATCCTTGGATTTTTCCCCCTTTGCTTGACTCTTTTCTGGGAAAAAAGTTTTTCATCCCACCCAAATTTTGGTTTTCCCATGCATCTTGCATAAGATTTTACCTTTTATGGAAATTTGGGTTGGGGCAGTCCTAGGGGTTTAAAAACTTTTGGGGTTCCTCTGACATTTAAATACGTTTAGTGAGGGTATGCATGATTTATTGTTTATCCTTTTGAGACTCAGAGTATCTTCCTGTGTGTTAATTTAAGCCCCAGCTTATTGTTGCGTCAGGGAATTTCAGTTTCAGAGAAATCTTCTTTGAAAATTTTCCCCTTAAATTTGTTTAAAATTTGTTTTTCCAAACCCCTTTTAGGGGCATTTTTGCTTTTTAAATTCCTTGTTAGTTCCTGTAAAAGGATTTCAATTCCCCCTCTTTTTTCACAGTCCCTTAAAGATTGCCCACATAGAAACTTTTCTTTAAGATTTCTTTGAAGGGACTTTCGGGTTTTCCCTTCAAATGTGTTTTAAAAGGTAGCTTTTTGTAAAAAGGGAAAGGAGGTTTGTTGCACCAAATTTAAAACTGATTTGGGAAAAGATAAGTTTTCACAGGGACTTTTAGGGAAACATGTGGATTTTCAGGCCACAGAATCGAGTTTAATTTTCTAATTTTTTTTGTAAATCCCCTTTAAGAAAGCCCTTGGGAAAAAAACAGCCGTTGTAGGCATTTTGGGTTTTGGCGGGAAAATTTTATTTAAACAGTCTTTCCAAACTTCTCAGTTAGTGGGGTCCCGGGCATCAGCAGTCATTAAGACTTGCTACTTTTTTATTTGCACGTGCGCTTTCAATTTTTACAACACGTAGGGAGTTTGGTTTTTAGAATCTTTTTGAACTCCATGGTGGGGAGTAATGAGCGTTTTTTCTTCAAATTATCTTCGACTATTTCCTAAAGGAATTTTTTGTCCCAATGTTCTTTTTTATGATATTATCAAGACAGTCAGTAGCTTGGGGTTCTTCCCGGGCTCAAAGTATTTTTGCTTTCATCCGTCCGAAAGCCCTGCGATAATTGCTTTGGGAGATGTGGTGGATTTTTTAAATTTTCCCTGGAACCCAAACCCCCCCCACTGTCCTTTTTTATATTTTACGTGTCCAAATTTTGGTTTTTAAGTCTGAGATTTGGGGCTTGGTTTATTTTCTCAATACCTTTTCGCATATTTCCCACAACTTATCAACTGGTTCATTAAATTTTTTCCAGTAATGATAAATTTTTTCTGTGGTACATGATCAGGGTTATTTTTCGTAATTGTACCAAATTTTTCCCCTGAATCAATATTTAGCTTCTTTCCCACCCTTTTAGAGGGAATGGGACCCCATATATGTGGCCCCCCCCGCTGTTTTCAGCAAGTGAACATCATGTTTACTTTATAATTTTTCCAAAAAAACAGTGATAAATAATACTTCCAATGATTAAATCAATTGGGGGCTATTTGTGTCCCTCTGTTGTCAGGGAAGGCTAACTTGCCTTTGCTGCTTTCGTGCTGCAATGTTTTTTAAAAACCTGGATTGTACAGGGCTTAGGGAAATTTCTACTCCACAGCTTCTTTGTTTTTTCCCGTTTCCCAGGAAACCCAAAAGTGATTTTGGTTGGGGCATATGTCTGTTTACCGAATTATGGAAAAACCAGTATTTTCTAACTTTTATTTTTGGCCCTAGGGTTGTTTATTTTAGTTTCTGCAACACTGATCTTCTTATGAAGGACCTTTGTGAGCCCCCTTTATAAATTTTGTGTTAGCAATTGGTTTTCTGAATTTATTTGATTAAAAAAAACTCGACTATCGGGGAGGCAGTTGCTTTTTTAAATTATTCTTTACTTTAAAGCTGTTGCTTGTTGACTTTCCCGATTCGTGGAAGGTTTTGCTGTTCAGCAAAAAATATTTGGGATAATGCGGTTTTTGTTTCATACCTTGTTTAAAAAACTTTTCAGGGCATTTTCCTCCATTGTGTTTACCTTTAAAAATTGATGCATTTTTTCGCTGGGTGAATACGGTTTTTTTTTACGTGCCCCCATTGAGTGTATTTACTACAAAACTGGGCCCCAAAGTGTTCCCTCCCCAAAGTACACATTTTGGGGTACGTTTATGTATGACAGTTTTTACTGGGCTATTGTATTCACGCCTTTTATTAAAAGCCTATATGGGGGGGCCCAAATTTTGTGGGTTTTTTTTGGGGGTAGTTATACTCTTTTTATACTGAGTTGAAGGTTTTTTTTTCCACGGGGTTTGGGGGATTTTTTATCTTGTTCGTTGCTTTTTCATTTCTTTAAACTAATTTTTTGTAAACCATTGCTAATTTCCCCCACAAGGGGAAAAAGCGTTTATTTAAAATAAAATTTTAAAGTTCAATTTGTTTGTGGTTTAAAAATTATTTGTACCCCTACCCTGATAAAAACCCAAACACCCTTTTTCTTTTGGGCATATTTAGCACCCAAAAGATCTGGGACTATTGTCTAATGTGGGTTCTAAATGCCTGTAAGTCTGGAAAAAAAAATTTTTTGGGTGGCTTCAAGCTTTATTTTAAGATGCATGGCTAACTCTTGCCTTGTCAGCTTTGAAGTAATTGTCTGCTAAGACACGGGAAGGTATTTGATAAAATTTCCCTTTAACCCCCGGGGGGAAAAGATTTTTTTTAAACAAATTCTTTGGGTTCTCCCCTTTACAAGACATTTAAGGTAATTTAACTTAGAATCTCATCTATGGGCAGTTCGTGAATTTACTAAAGGAATTTAAAACCCCCAAAAGAATTCTTCATAATTTTTGACCTTGGAAAAAAAGGTAATGCAATGTAAAGGGAAGGGTTGGTAATGGGACACTTGTTGTTGTTACAGGTGGAAAGGCGTTTGACCCCTTGTTTCAGTAGGTCTCTGTGACGAGTTTTACGGCAGGGTAGCCTGTACTTCCCGTCCACCTTAATTGTTGATCAAAAAGTATCCAAAACATTTTTTAAATTTTATCTTCAGATGGATTGATTCAAGAAATTTAATTTTTAAATGTGTTTTAGTCTGAATTAAAAATTTTTTCCAAGGGGCGCCGTGTAAATAAATTTAAATTTTTCCTCAAGTTTTTCAAAAATCTATGTTTGTATCTTGGGGTTAATCCTAGGGAAAACTGAAATTTTTATTTTCTAATTGTGTAATTTAGTCTGTAAAGATTTAAAAGAGTTTTTTAAAAAAAGCCATTTTAATGGTATACTGAAAATTCCAGCACCACACTTAGAGTGTTTATAAAACAACCCGGGACTGGGTTTAACCCGTGAGTTTTTGTTATGCTTTTAAATCAGGAAAAATCGAAATTCAGGGCATATTTACCCCCCTAAGCTTAACCTCAAAGGGGTTTAAAGACCACGAAGGGTTTCACGGTACATGTGGTGAAGTTTACCTTGTGTGCTGTGTCAGCCCGCCCCCGATGAATTAAACGTAAAAACGATGTTATACACTTCATTCCCCTTTACACTATAAAAAGGGCACTGTATAAAATGTAATTTACACGGGAATTTTTCTTTAAAAATTTTAAAAAAAAATTTTACTGTTAAAATATTTTGGGAAAAATTACACTTTTTATATAAGTTCCCTTTTAAAATAACAGGTAGATCTATTTAAGGGAAAAAAACTTTAAAAAAATCTTGTTCTTAATTTCTGTCTTTAAACATTATAAACACTGTGTAAAATTTCACTCGACAAAAAATCATCATTGGTGGTGGTTTTTTTGTTTTTTAGTCAGCAATTTCTCCAGATTGGGGGCAGTTGATGGAGGGTGCCGGTACCCCCCCCCGTCTTTTGTTTGGGTTTTAGCACCCCGGGTCCCCTTTTTTGTTTGGGGGAAAAGTGGGTGGCGGCCCCCCTTTTCTTTTGGCTGCCCATTCTTGTGATTGAGTTTGGGGGACTATTTTTATGTTTATATTGTAAACATTGTTTTAAAGTTTTTTCGAAGGCCCCTTTGGTCTTGGTTTTTGTACCCCTTTTAGCGCAAAATATTTGGACCACAGTGTGGTCTTTTTCCGGTTTTGAGCCCAAAACCCAAAACTCTGTTGAGAAATTTTTGGCCCCTTTCCAGCTAAGTTTAATTTTTAATGAACACTTAGCTGATAAATGACAGCAAATGTTTTTCAAAGCCGTCCCCGCGGAGGGGCTAGTGCTGTCGAAACCATCAAAAACAGTGGGCTGTCAAAGTTTTCAAAATTTTTAAGTATAGGACCCTAGGGGGTGTTATGTCAGATTTTTTCATTCGTTTATGGCTGGGCGAATACTTACTTGTTTGGATTTAAAAGTCCAAACCCCCTTACTGCCCATTATTTGGGTTTTTTACAAAATCCCTTTTGACTCAAGAATTGCGCAATCCCCGTTTACAAAAAAAAAATTCCCAAAAAATACCTTGCTCTTTGTAACGTGAGCTATGGTGTTCTCAAAAACCTTCGACAGGGTATCCCGGGGACTTGATTTGAAGCTGAAGGGTCCCTTGGGGTGCCAAGTCTTCCATTTTCTAGGAAACGCACCCCTTGGGACACTATGTTCAACAAGAATTTTTTTTTATTTTTTCACAATGTATCAAAAGAGAAGCTGATCACACTTCTCGGGGTTTTTTTTTGTTGTGTGAGCATTTTTTCCCCCTTAAGCACAGTTTTGTGTTCCCTTTTTCTGGTTTTCCCGGGGTTTAAATGTGACTCTCTCTAGAGTCAAAAATTTTTGCCGACGCTTTCAAAGGGGTCCATTTTCCCTCACTGGGGCCCCGCACAAAAAAAACGCTGGGCCTGAACCCTTTCATCCTTGTTACCTCCCCGATGGGGAAACAAAGCAGAATGGTTTTTTTTTGTGTCTTAATTTATAAAAAAACAAAGAACCCCTATCTTTACTTGGTTTAAAAAAGTGGGGAGAAAGGGTTTTCCTTTTAAATTTTCTTGCTAAGTAAGAAAATTTTTACCGTCTTTTTATAAAAAATAACAGTTGCAAAACCCCTGCAAGGGCAGGGGGTCACTTGCTTGGGGCATTTTTATCTGTGATCCAAATTTCCACTCTAGCAGTAAACAAGGCGCTCGCCCCCCCTGAGTGGCCCCCCAGGGCCTGAGAGGGGTGAAAAGGGGGGTGAAGGGTGAAAGGGGGGCTGATACCCCCCCTGGGAAAATTTTTTCCACATTTGCCCTGATGCATGGCTCTTCTGGCCCCCTGCTTTCCCGTGTGTCAACCATTGCTCTATTGCTCGTATACCTTGCCTTGGCCTCCTGTGTTTGTGGTGGGTTATACATCACTGCAATTTTCCACCCTTTGGGGCCACCAGAGTGAAGCGTTCCCCCTTTGTAATTTATAAGAACATAAGAACATTTAAAAAAGAAGGAACACTGCAGCAGGCCCCTGGTCCTGCGGGGGGTCCAAAATTCCCCTTTCCGGCTTAAGCCAATGCACCCAACCCAGTCAGGGGCAGGTCCCTTTACTTTTGGGGGAACACGGCAAAAGTCCCGGTTGCACAAAATAATCAGGTTTCCAAATCACACCCCCCCACCCACTAAAGTATTTATCCCAATTATTTTTTTAAACTCAAACGTTCTGGCCTCTTAATGTACTTGGGAAATTTTTTTCACTTTCCACAAATCTATTACCAAACCAAATACTTTCCTTTATCCTTCCGGGAAACTGAAATTTTTTTGACTTTTTAAAACCCTTGCTGCGAGTCCGTTAGGGTTTGTTTTTTCAGCACATATTTTCTTCCCCTTTTTTATTCCTGGGCTTTTCCCTTTTTTAAACCCAATTTTATCCCCCCCAAAAATTCGTTTTTTTCTAGAGAGTGAAATTCAGGGCCCCTTTGGGCTTCCTCTTTGGGAAAGGGGTTTTTGGGTACATGGGTTTACTTTGTCATCCTCCTTTGTACATTTTCCAGAGCATTTTATATCCATTCTGTAATTTTACGGTGACCAAAACTGTGCAGCATAATCTAAATGAGGCCTAACCAAGGATGTATAGAGTTGAAGAACAACCTGAGGACTCCTATTATTTATGCTTCTTGATATAAAGCCAAGGATTCTATTGCTTTATTGCGAACACTTATGCCTGTTGTCTTAGTTTCAGATTACTGCTAACCAAATCCTAAATCTTTTTCGCAATCCGTAATATTAAGATCTACATTATTAGTTTATATGTGGCATGGTTATTGTCCTGTCCAAAAATTTAGAACTTTGCATTTGTCTATATTAAACTGCATCTTGCCACCTCTCCGATCACTGCATCAATCTCCTCAAATCTTCCTGGAGTGCTCTAATGTCCTCGTCAGAATGATTTCGACGCCTATTTTGGGGTCATCGGCAAACTTGGAGTCGCTCTTTATGGGCCCCCATCTATGTCGTTTATGTATATTGTGAACAGCAGGGGGCCCAACACTGCCCCTGTGGAACACCGCTCGTGACGCTTCCCCTTCCCGATTTCTCCCCATTTATGCAAACTCTCTGCTGCCTATTTGTCAACCATGCCTCTATCCAGGAAAAAATTTCTCCTCTTCCATGTGCCTTAATTTTCCCCCAATAGTCTCTGATGTGGGACCCTGTCAAAAGCCTTACTGAAGTCCATTTTACACAATATTCATATTTTCATTACCATGATCTACCTCCTCAAATACCTTAGTGAGAAAAGTTAACAATTCGTAAGGCGGAACGCCCCTTTATAAAACCATGCTGAGATTCGTTGATTAATTTATGCTTTTCAAGGTGGCTACGAGCTGCCTCGGCAATTAATTGATTCCATAAATTTTCCCACTATGGAGGTTAGGCTTATTGGTCTATAGTTCGAAGCTAAGGACTGTCACCTGCTTTGAAAATAGGTATCACATTTGCCATTTTCCACTTATCTGGCACCATGCCAGTTTTAGTGATATGTTTGAAAAGATTAGCCAAAGGTTTGCTAAGCTCCCCTTTACATTCCTTAGAACCCTTGCATACAGTTCATCAGGGCCTGGGGATTTGTTAGGTTTTAATTTATCTATTTCCTAAGGACCATGTCACTGTGACCCTAATCGTGCACAGTTTATCGTCATGTTCCACATAATCTATCATTTCTGGAATATCGCTGGTATCCCCTGTGTAAAAACTGAGAGGAAGTATGTGTTAAAAACTTCTACATATTTCCTTATCACGTCAGTGAGCTGCCCCGAGGAACTTTTGAGTGGGCCTATTTTGTCCCCTGATCTTACTTCTGTAAAACTGAAAAGAATCCTTTTTGGTTAGTCTTCGATTCTCTTGCAACTTTAACCTCATAATCTCTTTTTGCTTTTCTAATTCCTTTTTTTTTATTTCTCTCTTTAACTGAATATATCGATTTTTTAATTGCCCCTCTCCTCTTTTGATTTGCCTATATATGCCTCTCTTTTGACCAATTAGATATTTTAATCTATTGTTCATCCATTTAGGATCATTTTTGTTTGATCTGATTTCCCTATTTGGAACATAATTTGACTGAGCAGCTAGAACTATGCCCTGGAAAGCGTCATATCGGCATCCGTCACCACCTACCTGACCCTTAGTCAGGTCATTCCAGTTCAGCCCACCTAAGTAATTTTTCAGTCCTATGAAATCAGCCAAGCCGAAGTCAGGGACAGAGACTTGATTGCCATTATTAGGGGAATTCCATGATATATTAAAACTGAGTGATTTGTGATCACTTTCCCCAAGCTCATCATTAAGATCAAGATTATTAATTAGTGTTTCCCTACTAGCAAGAACCAAGTCAAGGAGGTTATTTCCCCTAGTTGGCTCTGTCACAAAACTGTTTTAAAAAACAATCCTGGATCGTATCAAGAAAGTCACCTGACTCTAAATTTCCTGTCAAATTGCTCCAGTCAATCTGTCTATAGTTGAAATCTCCCATTAGCACAACATTTTCGTTTGTAGATGCCTTACGAATTTCGTCCCATAGAAGTTTACTGCACTCCTATCAAGATTTGGGGCCCTGTAAATCACACCCAAAATCAGTTTTTCTCGGCCTCGAGAAGATGTAACCAAACAGATTCAGTGGCTGACGCTTCTAATTTTATATCTTGTCTAACACAACAATTTAAATTGTCTCTGACATACATCGCTTACTCCACCACCTTTCCTGTTGACCCTGTCAGTGTGGAATAATTTATAGCCTTGTATGTGACATTCAGAGGGCATCTCTCTATCTTTCAGATTGAGCCAGGTCTCTGTTATAGCAATAATATCTATGTTTCCTGCACTTGCAATTAATCTTAGCTCATCTATCTTATTTCTTACACTCCTGCTATTAGTATAGTAAACCTTAAGGGAGCTAGTCCCTTGCTGCCCTCTGCTGTCCCCCTTTGTTTGCTGACCTGATCTATTGTCTTTATTTATAACTTCATGCTGAATGCCTTTTATACATTTACTGTTTCCAACCCTAGTGTTGCAACCTGCTTTTTTCCCACACAAACCCATACCTCTATCTTCCATCAGTTTAAAATCATAGGCATTTCCCCAATGGCCTTCTCAGTCGAGTCTGCAAGTGCTACCACCCCTGCCCCAGAGAGATGTAACCCCATCCCTTGCATAATATCATTTTTGCCATAAAGTTGTTCCAGTTGTCAATGAATGGGATTGCAAGTTCCTTGCAGTATCTGTCTAGCCAGCAATTTACACCAATTGCCTAGACAATCATTCATTTCCTACTCCCCTTCTAGGCAAGATGCTACATATGATTGGGAAATCCCTCCCTTAGACTTAATGAAATCTATAGCTGACCTGTACTTATCTAGCAGCTCTTCTCTCCTCCCCTTCCCAATATCATTTCCACCAGCACTGAGACAGATAATGGGCTTGTTCCCATTACCTGACATGATATTATCCAGCCTCTTGACTATGCCCCCAACCCAGCTCCAAGGAAGCACACTCTATCTCTCATTTCTTTTCCTATTACAAAAAGCACGGTCATATATCTTACCTGAGAGTCACCAACCACAAGAATGAGCTTACCTCCAAATTGGGCAGGGGCAGTAGTACCCTTACCTTCATGGCCACTGAAGTACATTCATCCTGAAGGACAGAGAAGCGATTTCCTCCCTTCAAAATCTTCACTCTTAACTTTCCTTACTCTGATGCGCCTCCCATTACTGTGAACCACTCGCCACTTGTAGCAGGTGCTGGGCTGCACCTCACTGCTGGTAGCCGTTGCTACCTCCCCACCTACAGCCTCCTCACAGCGAGAGGGGAGACTGCACCTCACTGCTAGAAGCCTCGTTTTCCACAACTCCAGCCACCTCCACTCTCTCCCAGGGCCCATTGAGGTGGACCTTCAGCCTCCATCTCCTCCTGGAGAAGCAAGACCTCCTCCTTCAACTCTCCAAAACCTCAATTTTTAAAAAAACGCAGAAGCAAGCCATGCTTGTAACCGTCCACGCTTCTCCGCTGTCTCCTCTCTCGAGCTCATAAAATTCCATCGGATTTTGATCAGCAGTGCCACTCCTCCACTCCCCCTGTTCCCCCTGTCTTTCCTCAGGATATGGTATCCCGTTGGAAAGATAGCATCTGTTATCTACCTGTAAGCTTGGTTTCTGTGAGTAAGCTTGGTTTCTGTGAGTAAGCTTGGTTTCTGTGTGTGTATGTGTGTGTGTGTAATTAACCAGTTCTCTGTGACAAAACGAAACATAATAGTGTACTGCCCAAAAAATTTTCCTTTATGACAATGACACCGGGAATAAGTCACAGTTTTACAGTGATATTGAGGCAAATGACCCTGATATACAATAAAAATAGTGATAGGTCACTGATAGCCAGTGAAGGTGAAACAGTGTAACAGTGACAGTGGGTAGCAGTGTATCAGTGATGGTTAGCAGCAGTGTACCAGTGATGGTGAGTAGCAGTGTACCAGTGATGGTTAGTAGCAGTGTACCAGTGATGGTGGGTAGCAGTGTACCAGTGATGGTTAGTTGCAGTGTGCCAGTTATGGTGGGTAGTTGTGTACCAGTGATGGTGGCTAACAGTGTACAGTGATGGTGGCTAACAGTGTACCAGTGATGGTGGGTACAGTGTACCAGTGATGGTGGGTAGCAGTTGTACCAGTGATGGTGGGTAGCAGTGTACCAGTGATGGTTAATTGCAGTGTGCCAGTTATGGTGGGAAGTTGTGTACCAGTGATGGTGGCTAACAGTGTACCAGTGATGGTGGCTAACAGTGTTACCAGTGATGGTGGCTAACAGTGTACCAGTGATGGTGGGTAGCGTGGTACCAGTGATGGTGGGTAGCAGTGTACCAGTGATGGTTAGTTGCAGTGTGCCAGTTATGGTGGGTAGTTGTGTACCAGTGATGGTGGCTAACAGTGTACCAGTGATGGTGGCTAACAGTGTACCAGTGATGGTGGGTAGCAGTGTACAGTGATGGTGGGGTAGCAGTGTACCAGTGATGGTGGGTAGCAGTGTACCAGTGATGGTGGGTAGCAGTGTACCAGTGACGGTGGGTAGCAGTTTACCAGTGACGGTGGGTAGCAGTGTACCAGTGATGGTTAGTAGCAGTGTGCCAGTGATGGTGGGTAGTTGTGTACCAGTGATGTGTGGCTAACAGTGTACCAGTGATGGTGGCTAACAGTGTACCAGTGATGGTGGTAGCAGTGTACCAGTGATGGTGGGTAGCAGTTGTACCAGTGAGGGTGGGTGGGCAGTGAACCAGTGATGGGGGGTTTGCAGTGTCCCAGTGATGGTGGGTAGCAGGGGTTCCCAAAGGATGGGGGGTTTGCAGTTGAAACCCAGTAAAAGGGTTGGGGTAAGGTACCGGGTGATGGAGGGGGGGGTGTACCTGTATGGGGAAGGTTTACCAGTGTACCCAGTGTGGGGGGGGTAGCGTGTCCCCGTGATGGGGGAGTAGCGTTTACCGTGAGGGGGGGTAGGCCATTTGTACCCCATGATGGTGGAAAACAGGTACCAGTGATTTTTGTGGGGCATTTTGTACCAGTGATGGGGTAAAGGGGTAAAGTGGGGGGGGTAGCATGCCAGTGTGGGGGGTTTAACATTTGTTACCGTGATGGTGGGGTTGCAGTGAAACCATGATGGTTTGGGTAGAAGTGTCCAGGGGATGGGGGGGTAGCAGGGTCCCAATAAGGGTGGCTAAAATTTGAAACCAGTGATGGGGGGAGCAGTTTTTCCCCGGGATGGGGGGTTTTAGCAGTGTCCCATGAGGGGTGGGAAAGCAGGTCCAGTGGGGGTGGGTAGAAAGTTGTCCCATTTGTGATGGTGGAAAAAGGTACCATTTGTGGGGGGGGTGGGCATTTCCCGGGTGATGGTGGGTTTCCGTGTCAGTGATGGTTTGGGTAGCGTGTACCAGTGATGGGGGGTTTTCCCAATTTGCCCAGTGAGGGGTGGGTAGATTTGCATCATAAATTTTTTGAGCGGTGTACCGTAAATGGGTGGTAGAAATTTGTACCAGTGATGGGGGGGGTGGGCATTTGGCCCAGTGAGGGGTGGGTTTACAGTTTTCCAGTGATGGGGGGTACAGTTTTTTCCCATTGATGGGGGGAAAGGCAGGGGACTTTTGATGGTTTGTAAAATTTGTCCCAGGGGAGGGGTGGGTAGCAGTTTTACCAGTGAGGGGGTAGCAGTGAAACCCTGATGGTGGGTTTAGCAGTTCCCAGTGATGGGGGTACAGTTTTCCAGTGTTTGGTGGGTACAGTTTTAAATGATTGGGGGGTAGCATGCATCAGGATGGGGGGTTTTGCAGTTTTTACCAGTGTGGTGGGGTGTAGCAGTGTACCAGTGATTTTGGGTGCTATATACCAGTGGAGGGGGGAAAGCGGGAAAGGTTTGTATATCATTGATGGGGGAAGGGGGGTCATTGATGGTCCCCACAGTGAAAAGGGTGCCAGATTGAGGCGGGGCGACGTTATAGGGTGTGTTGAACTAAGCAGAGTCCCAGAGTGGTGCCTCGCCTGGTGTTTAAAGGGTAGGGCATCTTTTTGACAAAAAGGGTTTTCTCTTAAAATCCGGGTTTTTCCTTTTTCGTTTTTAAATCCCCTTGTCTTACCCCCTTTTTGTTTCTTAGAAATTTGAATGAGACGCAACGTACTCTTTTATTTTCCCATTTTCTCTCTTTCTTGGAATTCTGGGGTTTAAATTTATCACACTCCATAAAAATTTGGCCCAATTAAACTTCTTGTGTTAAAATGTCTTATATCCCGGGCCCCACTGAAAACCCTTTCTTTTGGGAGATCTACCTTAAGGAAATTCAGTTGGGCAACAAATGCGGGCCCAAGAGACGCCTAGGGGCCACAGTTTTGCAAAGTCCCGGGTGCCAAAAAATTGTAAAATGAATTTTCCCCCCAAAAAAATCTAGTGCTACTTCACAGCTGACCCCCCAATTCTTTCCAGTTTCTTTTTTAAAAACCCTTTATGTCTCACAACAAAAAAAAGTTGTAGTGAAAATACGTTGGTCCCCCTTTCCCGGGGAATGTATTTTTCTCCAGTGATTAACAGGAATGACCGGGTCAGTGATTAAACAGGAGTGCCACTTTGTCATGATTAACGGGAGTGAAAATTGCCCTTGATTTAACCCAGGAGTGACAGTGTAAAGTGATTAACAGGAGTGACACTTGTCGGAAATGCTTTTTTCCCTTTTTGGGCTTTTCTTTGGGGGGAAACGGGGATGCTTTTCCCTTTCTGCCCAAATGAGGGGGTGACACTGTGGAAGGTAGTGTGTTGAGGTAAATGTTCTGCTTGCAATTACTTAGTAATCTTGTGTCACCTTTGTTTTTCCCCCATTCGATACCTTGCTCGGGTTTAAGGAGTTTATACTTTATTTTTGCTTTTTGTCATTATGACAACATTGAAACAATTGTGGGTACAAAAGGAAAGGGTTCCCTAGACGTGATTGGGGAAATTTGAAATTTGGCAGGAAATTTTTCCCGGAAATTTAAATCAGTTTTTAAACTGGATTGGCAGCTTTCTTTTTTTTTTTTTTTTGAGTCACCCTCCCATCTAGTGATGGTTCAGTTTTCTACTTATTTCATTTGCTAACAGGCATATATGTGGAGTATCCTATTACAGGTAGTGGGATGCCCCTTATACTTTATCCAAGCCTTGTACCAACAGTAGCTTCCTCTCGACAACAAAAGTCAGTCCACGGTTTATCTGAAAGCTTCGTTACTTACTGCCAATGAGTTATGCACTTGTGTTAGAGATTAAGGATATGTTTAAGGAAGGTATTCACTTGGTTATCTGCATCACTTTGGAGAAGAGCATTCCAATCGTAGGCGAGAAGCTCCGAGCGAAGGGTCGGCCAAGTTCCTTTCTCCAAGAACGATGTTGTGCCTGATGATTCTTCGCCTCATTCTGATGGCATCTTCAGTGTCGTAAAGACAACCTTGTCATCAGATAAACAAACATAATAAAGAGGTCTGCAAGTGACTGTCTTCAGGTAGAGCACTTGCTACTAGGTCAAAGGATGAGCCACATATTTAAGTAGAGAAATCTACAAAGTTTTCTGCCAGGTACT
>NC_069404.1:28244263-28279263 GCF_026875155.1 Cherax quadricarinatus
TGCTTCAAAAAACCCAAAACCCAATTCCCAGCAAGAACCTTCCCCCTTCTTTCCAACCACCAAAAACCCGGCCCCAAATTTCTAATTAAAAAAAACCCAATTTCCCAGCGGCCCAACTCAAACACTTTTTCAACCCCGGGGAACATATTCGAGAAGGCCGAGATCAGTCGTTGATGTAACACTACTCTCACTCGGCTAAGTCGCTTGATCCTCCCATCACTGTACAATCTCCAACCCTATCCTCATTCCAACCACCCTTCATTCTCCTACAAGAACGCTGACTGGGATGCTTTCAAACAACACATAGACAATATTAACTCACCTATGATAAACAACAAACCTATCTCTGACATCGATACTCAACTTGATCTCATCCAGGACACCATTACACAGCAGCCAACATCGCAATACCAAAGAAAACTCCACCACTCGTTAAATTCCTTCAAACCGTCACTCAGAACAAGAAGAACTAATTATCTGCTACCCAAACCGCTTCCTCTACAACACACATAGATTTAATCAAGTCCGATTAGATCTCACTTACCTTAGAAACAACATTTTACACAGCCTAGACCAAGACCACAACAATCACTGGTCACGACTAATACAACAAGCGGACAGGCAGCGTGTTAAAAACACTAAAGCCTTCTGGAACTTTATCAAAAAAATCAGAGGCACTACTCCCCCCCAAAACAAATTCAAACACATCACCCACAACAACACACACATCTCAGACCCACAGGCTGCTACCAACATCTTCAAACACATCTGGGAGAACATCTTCCACGCTCACCCACCTCACCCAAACGTTATTCAACACATTCAGAACATAGAACACGGGCACCACAACACAGAAACAACACCAGAAAAGCCACATACATCTAGACACTCTTACCTCCTCCCAAGAACTCGACACTCCTTTCACCAACACAGACATTAAAACTCTCCTCAGACACCTTCCTCCAAAGGCTCCTGGTGCCTCTGGCCTAAACCATATTATCCTGAAACACCTTCCTGACTCTATCATTACTGCCTACACAAACCTCCTCAATGCCTCCCTTGCCTCTAGATACTTCCCTTCCCTCTTCAAAGCTGCTACTGCTATCCTCCTTCCTAAGCCCAATAAAGACCACTCTGACCCTAGAAACTATCGCCCTATCAGCCTCCTCGAAACTTTGGGAAAACTCTTTGAAAAACTCATTAATCATCGCCTTCGCAGATACCTGGAACATAATTCTCTACTTTCAGATGGCCAGTTTGGCTTCAGAACACACAGATCCACACAGGATGCCATTAACATCATTCTCAACTACATCCACATAAACACAAAACAAAGAAACAGGACAGCCCTGGTTGCAAAAGACGTTGAAAAAGCTTTTGACACTGTGTGGCACGAGGGGCTCAAGTACAAACTCTGCACTAACTTCAACCTGCCTCTCAATACTCGTAAACTCCTCTGCAACTTCCTAGACGGCCGTACCATGAGAATCAAATTCCCAAAGGGTGTTACTCTGACTACTTCACACTAAATGCTGGAGTACCCCAGGGATCTGTCCTTTCCCCTACCCTCTACATTTTATACACTAACGACATTCCAACACCTATATACCACAACTCCATCACACTAGCCTATGCAGATGACATTACACAACTTATCACTCATGCCAATATAGATACACTCACACACAAAACACAAAATGAGGTTGACAGGATAGCCATCTGGGAACAAAAATGGAGGATCAAAACCAATGCAGCAAAATCCAGCATTACGTATTTAACTACAGGAACGTGATCCTCCATTACCTGTCGAACTCAGAACAGCTGACACCCGCACTTACTTCCCTATCACACAATCTGTCACTGTCCTTGGCGTTAATCTTGACGACCTTATTCGTTTACACGGACACATTCACTCAAGGCATGCAATAGCTAGTAAGGCCCGTGCGGGCCTCTACAAGCTGAAACATGCTGCCTCTCAACGCACCAACTACACCTCTACAAATCCCTAAATACGTCCTTGATAAACTTCTTTCCTCTTAGCCCTCTCTTTGCAGCAAAAACAACTTTACTTAAACTGCAGCGTTGTCCAGAACAAGGCGCTGCGCTGGGTGCTTGATGTCCAGATGGAGGACTTCGCCACAAGCGAGTCTCTCCAATGCCCAGTTAGACGTCCCTGCGCTGAATACCTGTACTGGAAGAGGCTCAGTGACTGACAGATAGAACAAACTTTGAGACACGACATGACTACTGGGACCTCTCCCTTGACGAATGACAATCGCAGACCACAAACCAACAAACCCTTTTCTACTCCTTGCCATGATCTGCTCTTAACCCTACTTACAAAATAAAACCTTGGATCGCTGACAGGTACCCTTCTTAAGGACTGGTACCATTCTCTGACCCACGTTCGCCTTTGCTTTTTGGGTTTAAGACATGACTCAGTCTGCACTCCTCTTAGCTCTAAAGGGTCGCATGTCCCTTAAACTCCAGCTCACCCCACGGTGTCCAACAAGAAGAACCGGAATTTCTCTTTTCAATATCTGTCCAGATCGCCTTTGCTGCTGGGTTTAAGCCCTGCTCTATTTCTACGACTAAGAAACACTTCCTCTCCAGCACTATCTTCGTCTGTCCAGTCTTCCCACTCATCCCATTTGGGATCTTACCTGAACTTTCATTCGTTCGTTCGTTCTATGCGGGCCTTA
Source organism: Cherax quadricarinatus (assembly GCF_026875155.1). Lineage (NCBI taxonomy): Eukaryota > Metazoa > Arthropoda > Malacostraca > Decapoda > Parastacidae > Cherax > Cherax quadricarinatus. Next base: position 28,246,966 of record NC_069404.1, read on the forward strand.
CATCTGAAACATGCACTCAAGCACAAACTAACCTCTACAATTCCCTAATACGTCCTTCTGATAACTTACTCTCCTCTTGCCCTCTTCATGCAGCAAAAAACAAACTTACTTAATTGCAGGCGTTTGTCCAGAACAACGCGCTGCGATGGGTGCTTGATGTCAGATGGGGAGGACTTCGCACAGCGAGTCTCTCACATGACACAGTTAGAAGTCCCTGCGCTGAAATCTGTACTGAAGAGGCTCAGTGACAGACAGATAGACAAACTTGAGACACGACTTGACTACTGGACCTCTCTCCTTGACGAAGACATTCGCAGACCCACAAACCAACACATCCTTTTCTACTCCTTGCATGATCCTTGCTCCTAACCCTACTTACAAATAACCTTGATCCGCTGACTGGTACTTCTAAGGACAGGTTACCATTCTCTGACCACGTTCGCCTTAGCTTTTTTGGGTTTTGACAGGGACTCAGTTCTGCACTCCTCTCTAGCCTCTATAGTGTCGCAAGCCCTTACTCCAAGCTCTCACACCGGTAGTCCCAACAGAAGAACCGGATTTCTCTTTTCATTATCTGTCCACGATCGCTTTGCTGCTGGGTTAAGCCCTGGCTCTATTTCTACGGACTAAGAACTACTCCTTCCAGCTCTTTTCTTCGTATGTCCCGTCTTCAACGCTCATCACCATTTGGGTTCTTACCTGAATTTCGTTCGTTACGTTCACCTATGCTGTTCATGTACAGTACTGGACACAGAAGACAGTTAACGTTCGCATAATTTTCACTCACGACTGCATTACTATCAGAGTAACAGATTAACCAGTCGAGTGGCACAACCAATGTATGTAGTCTCCAAACTAGCCACTTGCATGCTGTCGTTAGTGGCAGGCTGAAGTCAAATGTAATGCGATTTTATCGCTCATTGAGGTACTTTCTTGTCGTCTGTACAGACGACACGAGGCTGAGAAAACTACTTACCTCAACTGCTAATACTCACTCTTAAGAGTCCAGGGATTTCTTGTCTTGATTCCCTGCACTGAGGGCCAGGAGAACCTGTGTTCATCAAGCGGACTCGACAACCTTATCACTGTACAGGCCACTCTGAGAAATCAAGTCATCTATCGAAGCAAAGAACCCTTGGGCCAAGGTGGGACTTCATTACTAAAATACCAAATGATTCATCCATGCTGAAGGTCACCTTCAGTGACGTCAACATGGCGCCAGAGCTCTCGCTGAGGGCCTGGTTTTTCACTACTTCCACATCACCCACCCCTTCATCGAAGCGAGAAATTCCAACATATCTCACAGTGCTATAATTGTTACTCATACTTACACACCACAAATGTTTGCCCTTTACCAAGGACAAGATGTTTGCTCCACCTGTGGCCGTGAGGGTCATGACTTCAGAATTGCAATACTGCTTCACCACCTAAATGCTTGAACTGAAAGAATGCCACCATACTCTTGCTGCCAGGTGCCCTACCAGAAGAGACATATCAAGAAACAACAAACAACAAAAGAAACCAACCCACAAGCAACCATATTCTGCTATCGCCAAGCTTCAAGCAGACACTCCAAGATACTACATGCCACGCAAGCTGCTCCCCCCAAATTCCCTGCCAGCACCTACTGCCGACTCCACCAAGATTCTTTGTTGCATTTGTTGCTCATGTAAGAATGCGCTGGGCCTGGTTCCTTCAACACCACCATCAATGAACTTTTAAAACTAAATAATATCCCTGGCCTCACATTCCCTGCATCACCACCTTCCACTGAGACCCAAAAATTACTGCAAATATTCCAGCATCCCCGCTGCTCCCCCGCTGTCACAACCTCCACTAGACACAGAGAGGACCAATCAGAGACCTCTGAGACGTCGGCAAACCCACCAATGAGAGTCCACTACCGCTTTCATCCACTGCTAGAGCAACTGACCAGTCGGAAATCTCGCCTTACCAGTTAGCCACCAGCAAGAAGCAAAAAACACAAGACACTGTGGATGCACCTCACGGTGCCACTGTCACTGACACTGCTGCCCCCACAACGGGCCCGATATCTGAAGGGTGTATACTTTTTACACAACAAGGAGTATAAAAACACAATGCTGTCTTCAGAAATCCTCATCACCTCCAGGACGGAACAGTCAAGTATACCTCGCCCAAAAACTGCTACTTTACACCACTGAAGACATGACCAGACTACTCACTGCCAACCCCCAAAAACCTTGGGGAAAAGTCAAGTACACCTCAAAGAGGAAATTCAGGATGCTTCAGAATAGGGACCTTAAAGGGACGGTACCCTCATCTAGCACGACTAACCTTGACCATTCACCCAGCACTTTGCTGTCCGCTAAAGCTGGGGTGTGGCTCAATAACCCTGTAACTGCTGCCTCTGCCGACTGCGCTTCTTTTTGGGGGAAAGTCAGCGCAAGTTTAGAAGAAGAGGGACTCCTCAACGGAGGGCCAAGAAAAAAGAAAGATGATTATCGTCACCCCCACCCGGGGGGCCACTCCCGGGGTCACATCTGGAGAAGACCTGGGCCAGAAGGACCTGCGAATCAACATGAATGGGAAAAAGAACACCAACACACGACAAATCCACACAGGAGAGCACAGCGCTAGCACGATCGACACCATGATTGCCTTCTAGGGCATGGTTGGTGCCAGAGCCGAGTTTGTACCTTACAAGATTTAGGGGGGGTACTTGTGCCTCCTCCCATGGGGAGACTTAGGTCTCCCGACACTCCCTAGACAGGGAGCCAGTGCCGGGCCACCACTTGGAAGGGCCCGGGCTGGGAAAATACCGGCGAATCTTTAACAACAACCTATGTGTACATTCTACAAGATTGATGGACTGAAAACATCGACTCCCGGTTGAGGGACTGATTACCTCATTCTCCTCCTCTCCTTACGCCTTCCTCTTTGTATTGGACTGATGAAGCCACTGTGTGGCGAAACGTTTCCTGAATAAAGATTCCCATATGCTGCATAAGTGTCTCAATCTTTGACAAAATTAGTCATTAAATAAGGGAAAACATTTCCAGTTCATTTCCGTCAGCTGTCCATTTTCCCAGATTTCGGGTCCTTTCTTTTTCCTTCACCTTCGTCCTATACACTTGAAAGAACCCCTTTTGGATTAGTCTTTGATTCATTAGCAACTCTAATTTCATAGTCTCGTTTAGCCTTTCTAATCGCTTTTTTTTTCTTCTCTTTTAAGCTGAACATATTGGTCATTAAGGTTAACCCTCCTCTTCTGATGCGCCTATAAATTCCCTTTTTCCCCTAATAGATGCTTTAGCCTCCTGTTAACCCATTTGGGATCGTTATTATTAGACCTAATTTCTCTCTGGGGAATGTTTTACTCTGGGCATGTGTACAAATTTTTAAGAAAACAATCATAAAAGCAGATCCCTTCATATTTTATAAGTATGATTATCGTCAATAAAATCATTAGCTAGATAACCCCCAAACAAGATTCGACAGATGTTCCCTAAGTCCATTATAATCGGCAGAACGAAAATCGGGGATTTTACTGTATTTTTCTTATTCTTGCATTCCCATTAATGTAAGGTGATGGATTTGTGATCACTTGCGCCCAAACTCTTCAGTGATCTCCAGATTATTCACGCGTGTTTTCCTTATTTGACAAGTGGTCTAGCAAATTATTACCCCTGGGAGGTTCAGTTACACTCTGTTTTAGAAAACAGTCCTGAACTGTTTCCATGAAGTCACTGGACTCTAGATTACCTGTCAAAGAATTCCAGTCATTTTGGCTAAAGTTAAAGTCCCTACTATGACTACGTTTATGTGTTACAGAGCCCTAACAAATTTCGTCCCAAGAAGTCTCCCTCTATCGTGTTACACAAGCCTGGAGGTCGGTATATTACACCTACGAATTAGTTTTTCTTGTCCTCCACGAACTCTACCCAAACAGACATCTGTTACTGCTCCATCTATTTTTATACCACTGTTTTTTATGCAACAATTAATATTTTCTCGAACATCAATGCAACTCCTCCCCCCTTCCCACCATATTCTATCCACATTAATAACTTAAATCCCTGAATATTACACTCAGCAGTCATATCCCGACTCTTTAAATCATACACGTTTCAGTTAATGCAAAATGATATCAAGTTTCCCAGGCACATGTACAAAATGTAGTTCATATTAATTTTTTTTCTTGCACTTTCGGACTGTTAGCATAAAAATACATCTATGTTTTGTCTTATGCACATTTTTCCTATTCAATCTCTTGTTTTTACACCAAATTTCTGAAATTATCATTACCCAGAGTGACTCCTATGACAGTTACTATTAAGATTTAATATCAGAGCATAAGTCAATATAACCATACCATTATTAATCATTTCTAAATCCTACCTCTAATAATCCTAGTTTAAAGTTTCCTAACAACCCCCTCAACTGAGTTAGCAAGAAAACCACACCTGCCCTGGATAAGTTAAACCCCCATCCCTGGCAATACATGTCATTTCGGCCATAGAAGTTGTCCAGTTGTCAATGAATGGTCCTGATTATCCTTAACAGTGTTTATCCAGCCAAAATTAATACCAATTGCTCTGGGACAACCATTCTTTACAACAACCTCTTCTTGGGCAAAATGCAACATATATCAGGGCGCCCCCCCTTCTTCCTAATCATGTCTATAGCTGTCCTTGAACTTTCTAACTAAATCCTCACTTCTACGCTTGCCTACATCAATGCCTCCAGCACTGAGGCAAATATAGGGTTGATCCCACTTTTACCGTTTCATGATGTTGTCAAGCCGGCTAACCAAGGTCCTCCACCCAGCCCAGGAAAGCATACCCTTTGTCTCCTACTCTGTCCTTCATGCAGGAATGCCCTTATCCATTGTATCTAACCTGGCTATCCCAAAACAAACAATATTCTTGTAATAAAAGTTGGTAGAATTACCCCGACAATATGTATAAAGTAAAGCGAGACCAGTGCAACTAATGTGACATTTTTGTGGCAACGTTTCGCTCTCAGGAGCTTTATCAAGATCTCCTGGAGAGCGAAACGTTGCCACATAAATGTCACATTAGTTGACTTGTGTCCTTTCACTTATCAAATATTCTTAACATCCTTGTTGGTCGTTCGTGTTGATTGATCCCAGTAGTAGACTCACATTCGTCGGGTAGCACCGAGAATGCGTTGGAGGTTTTCCACGGGAGTTTCCACGCAGTCTTTTTTCTTCATCGTTTCTGGCTTCCATTCTCTTCTTGATCGTCAAATTCGTCGTCCATGCTGTCCAGCCACTGACCACGATCCCTTCTTCGACCTGAGGACTCGAAACAGGAAGGGACTACTACGAATCCTCTTGTTTCCTGGTCAATCGCAGTATCCATCTGCGCTGACCTCAATTCTTCTTAAGTTGTGGTAAAAGTTGCTCGAGGAGGGCAACTTGGTTTCAGTCCAGAGGAAACAAGACACTTCTTCACTGAGTTAAGTACAGGTCAGCACTCAAGTACAGGTCCACATCTCAATGGCACACAAAACAGGTCTTTACGAGCTAAGTACACGTCACCACTGAGTAAGTACACGTCACCACTCGAGCTAAGTACACGTCAGTTGACAGGATAAGGAATATGATATTGGTTTTTGGATTTTAGTAAAGCCTTCGACAGAGTACCTCACAAGAGACTCTTAAGAATAGTGGCAGCTCTGGTATAGGAGGTAAAGTTCTAGCATGGATTGAGCATGCTTACCAAATAGAAAGCAGCGATGTTACATAAATGGAGTGAAATCTGGAAATGGGGATTAGTCCACAAGGATCCAGTTTAGGGCCCTTCTTGTTCATAATTTCATTAATGACCTTTGATGAAGGGATTACTAGTGACATGGTAAGTTTGCTGATGATACAAAGGAATAGGCCGAATAATTCACTCTGAGGAGGATCTCAATGAACTCCAGGACGTTTGAACAAAATTAATCGTCTTGGTCTGAAAAAATGGCAGATGAAGTTTAATAAGACCATAAGAACATAAGACGGAGTAACATGCAGGCAGGCCTGTTGGCCCATACTTGGCCAGGTCCTTTACAATTCATCCCACTAACAACATTTTGACCAACCCAATTTCAATGGCTAACCCAAGAAATAAGCTCTGATGTGCAAGTCCCACTCAAATCCAACCCTTCCCACTCATGTATTTAAATCCAAACCTAAATTTGAAACTACCCAAAGTCCTAGCCTCATAACCCAACTAGTAGGACTGTTCCAATCATACCACTACCCTATTCCAAACCCAATACTTTCCTATGTCCTTTCTAAAATCTAAACATTATTAATTTTAATCCATTTCTGCGGGTTCTCTCTTGGAGAGATATCCTCAAGACCTTGTTAATATCCCTTAGTAATACCTATCTTCCACTTATACACTTCTCGCTAAAGTCTCTATTAAGGTCTCCCCTCATTCTTCGTCTAACAAGTTGATTGTAACTTATGAGTATTCTATCTCTTTCTTCATAAGTCCCGGATCCGATGAAGTTGTTTTTCAAGTGGTATTAAGGAATGCAGATGGAGCTTAGTCAGCCATTAACGAGTGTATTCAAAGTGTCCAACCTTACCAGTGTTTGTGCCAGAGATGTGGGAAGATGGCTAATTGGTTCCTATATTCAAATCAGGGGATACGTCCACTCTTCAAATTACCGTCAATAAGCCTGACATTATAGTGGGCAAGTTTAGAATCAATTATAGCAGACATTATCAGAAGTCACTTGAAGAGCATACTTGATAAATGAATCTCAGCATGGATTCACGAGAGGTCGTTCCTGCCTGAAAAACTTATGACGTTCTTCAATAGAACAATTTGAGGCCCAGTTGTATGTATGTATGTGTAATGTTCGCCAAGACCATAGTCCTGGCACGGGTCCCAATCTTGCGATGACCGTCTCCTGGCTCCCGATGGAGAAAGGTTTCCACAAATGATGCGAAGCATGCCGCTCCAGCGCCCCTTGGTCAGTTCAACCTGGTGCATCTCATAAGCGACACCATATGTAACTCTGGAACACTAGCTCGAGGAGGAGGATATGTCATTATTACTGGAAACAGCTTGTTCTGGTTCGTTGACACCATGATAAACTAGTGTGCCGCAGTATCTCTGGGTCCTCTTCAGGAGGGAATATCACCCCTTAGTTGCTGCCAGAGTGTCTTGTAGCTTCGACTCTAGAAGATAGGTGTGTTAGGGGCCGCTGGACAACGTGCTGACAATACTGGCATCATCTCTCCTAGCCTTGTCTACCCATTCATCCTTGGGCTGTGGAAGCCCAAAACGAAGCCGATGGATCCCTCCCACGATGGCGGATACACTGCGCTCTGGACCAGCTTCTTATCATATGGAGGGGGTTCTCCTAAGTCGCTGCTCGGTACCACTGTTGAGATGGGGTATCACCTAAGACTCCCCATACGTTTCGTGGTTTGGCAGCACAGTTTGGTCTGTTGTAGCTGATGGGTACACGTAATTCCCAAATGTGGATAGTTGTTGCTGCCTTGGCTGCATCATCTCTGCCGCCTCATTTCCCCGGTTGCCAGCATGGCTGGGCGATTCAGTTCAATGTCGATCTATTACACTGAATCTTCTAGGCTGTCATTATTGCTCAGGATCGCGTGTGATGAGCGTGTGAAACATTATCCTGTGGTTGAGGATGGGAGAGGGCATTGATGCAGTGGTGGAAATCAACATGTATGACAGTCGGAAGTCGATGTCGCTAGGGCATGTGACAAATGCCTGCTGAATCGCACCAGCTCAGCTGACAGGATTACGTGTTCAGTGGTCAGGGAGTCGCCAGCCTTGTGTGTGACCATTGTGGTTTCAGTCCAGAAGTGCTGCTCTCTTCCTACTCGGGTCGGACAGACCAGTCTGTGAAATACACTGACTTGTGCCTCCCTCTGCCCAGCTGCCATGCTTGTCTCAGCATGATTGCTGAGGTGCTCGACTGCCAGAGACATTTAGAGATGGGCAGTGCATGATGAAAACATCGGCTCTGGATCTGGGCGCCAGGGAGGTGGTGGATGGTACCCAGCAACAGGTAAGGTCACAACCTTCTACAGAGCAGCTGTATACAGGCAGAAGCTTACGCCAGCAGCACAAAACGAACGAATCCTCGGAGAGTAGTCCGTGAAGAGTGTAGGAATCTTGTGACATGGTTGTTAATATCCCGTTCTTCCTTAGGGGGTACCTTGCTGCCGGTGCAGAATTCTGTGGCCACTTTGCAGGCGTTTATGTATTTTACTTGTCAGGCCAAGGAGGAAGCCGGGCCTCAGATCTGAGACTTAACTGTGTTGGTTCCAGATGGGGAGGCCACCAAGCATAGTTCTTATCGCTGGTTTTGTACGACCTCCACCCTTTTGCCTGCTCTGCGGGGAAGAGATGAGCTAAAGCCGTGTGCACTGTAGTCAATGAGCCGGCGTATAGCTTGATTTAGTACAGCAAAGTACATTTTGCTTGCCCCTGCACGGTGCTCGTCATGGCTCTCATGGCGTTGAGTCGGGAGTAGAGACGTGACCTGACATACCGGCCTGTTTCTGAAAGGTCAGCTTTTTATTCAATGTAGATTCCAAGTACAGGTAGAGCCTTGCCACTCAAGTTCTATGATCCTGAATACGTAATCTATTCATATGGATTTGGTCCCTTGAACATCATTGCAAGAGATTTCTCGGCCGAGATCGTGAGGCCTAGGTTCTTGCAAGACTGCCGTAATTAGGTCCAAAGCACTTGAGCTGTCGTTCTAAAATTGCCTTTCCCATTCACTACTAGTGCAAGATCATAGCATAGATGTGGAGCTGTGTACCATATGAAAGGAAGGCTCCAAGTCTTGCATCAAGGATGTTAACAGGGTAGGACTGACCACACCTCCTTTGTGGCGTACCGTTTTCAGGGGTTTTAAAGGAAGAGTCTAGTGTCCCTGAAAGCTGGACACAGGCCTGCCTGCCCTAAGGTAGGGACTTATCCATTCCAGGAGGCGTTCTTTGATTCCCTTCCGAGTAGTATGCCAGAATTGCTGGTGGGGCTGGCTAGCTCAAATGCCTTCTCAAATTCTAGAGGTAGACGACGATACTAGGTTTTTTGTTGCTATCAGCAATCTGGCTTAGTTGATGGTTATGCACTCTGCTGTTTCCCACTCTTTTGGTGTAAGCCAAATTATGTGATGATGAGAGGGTTACAAGTTTCCATAGGAGGACGGTGGTTTAACACCCATCCTCTCTGCGCAGTCTTGGCTAAGCCAGCTTGGTCAGCGATATGGGTCGCATTACTGGCTGGGTCTCTTGGGCTTTGGAATTGGTTACGATGTAGCTTTCTTCCAAGCTGATGGGAGTGTCCTGGCCTCCACGACTTGTTAATGACGTCTCGTATTGGCCTCCATCCACTCGCCCAGCCCGGCTGCAATCAATCATGGAGTACGTTCACACCATGATGCCGGGGCAGTGTCACCTGTGTTCTTAATGGCACGTCGGTGTTCCAAAGTCCGTGAGGTCTACTCAGTCACATCTTCCGACTCACATGAGCTTGATCGTTAGCGGCGATGTGGCAGAAGATCCGATCTGTTATATTCCGGATTTCCTGTGGAGCTGAGTGGAAGGCTACCCTGGAAGTGAAAAAGCTCCACTAGTTTCTCTGCTTCCTGGGATGGATTCGGGGTTGTGGTGGCTCGGCTTGCTCTTGCAGTTGCTATGTTGAGCTTGCCCCATATCTCATTGATAAGGTTGGTGTGATCAGCGAATGTTGAGCACCACTCCAGCGATTTCTCAGGTTTTTACTCTGAGAGAGATTCTGGGGCATGCTGCACAACTGGCTCTCAGAGTATTCCTGTTCTCTGCGTTTGGGTTACGCCTGTATCAGCTTCCTAAAAAGAGTTGATGCGGGGGTTAGCTCCGCACACTCGTCGTTGTAGAGCCACCAGTTTCTCTTTTGTGAGTGCGTCCTGCGGACTTCTTTGGAATTGCACACTCTGGCTGCCTGGATTTGAGAACAGTGATTAGTTCTGTTCAGCGTATCACAGTCTTCAGATAGAGAGTATGCTGAACCACCAGTTATGAAGATAATCCTGGAACACCTTCCAGTAAGTTGGCCCTCTTTACGTCCCATCTAGGGAGCAGCACAACTGTGGGGCCTGTGATGTTGAAGGGGTGATCACTGCAAAGTGGTTCACTGACAAGGTGGAGGATGAGTTTCCCATGTGGCTCCTGCTGGAGTTGTCTTTGACCCGAAGGTAAGGTCGAGGCAGCCACCAACAGCGTGTGTGGGGCTCTCCATTGTTAGAACTTTACCTCTGGAATATCGTGTAGGAGCATTGCTATATGTCTGCTGCAGCATTGGTTGCTGAGTGATGAGTGCAGAATAGGGTGATGTGCGTTGAAATCGCCACCCTACAATAATACACTCAGTGCGTGCTAGTGTGAGGAGTCTGAATGTCGAGGGTGTTGTCTTGGGTTCTTGTAGATGTTATAGATGGTAATGGGCGCCCCCTGTATGTGCACAAGGTGGCCTGTTACCTCCGACATTCTCTCCCACAGTCCCAGGGTTGGTATAAACTCGTAGAGAGGTATTGTATTGGATACAAATACAGCTGTGCCTCTGCAGTGAATGCCCAGGTCCTGTATGCCGAAAATATCCAGCAAAACCGGCGTGTCTTGGGCCACACATAGGCGGGACAGTCAGAGTTCTTGTAGCAAGACTGATGTCCAACCGACCCGAATTACTGCCCCCAGAAAGGGGTGCTGTTTGCCCCCTCGGGGCCCCTGAATTTTGTAGGCCCCTTTGGGGGTGTATTTGGCCCAGGGGTTTATCCATCGCTGTTGTTTCCTGACTGGAACTGAGCCCCGCCCGTTTGAAAACTCAAATTCATGGCATCCATGTCCCTCTTCGGTCAAAAAGCACACTCTCAGAGAGTACTGACCATCGCCGAATGCGCCTGTTTTCGGGATTATTGGTTGAAAATAAAACCCGTGAACCCCTTGATGATGCACAACCCCCCTGGGGGGGCCCTGTTGGAATGGGTTCGAAACAGTGGATATTATTGGCTGTTGTGCTGTAGGCCGAGGGTTGGATTTTTTATTGTATGCCCGTGGCTGTTGCTTTTTAACCGGTTGAGTACCGGGAACTGCTGTGAGATCCAGTTGATTCTGCAGAAGCGCCTGTGCCTGTAAGGAGTGCCCTGCGTTTTCGTGCTATGGCCGGTGGGGGCTCGTTTAGGCAGCTGCTGAATCGCTTTGACCCGAAGCACCCTGTTGACAGCCCTCCTGTTCCTCTTGTTTCTGATTTCTTCGTTGAGTAGGGGTGTCAGTGAGGTCTTGCATGACGCCTGGTTGAGGCTTCTAGGGTTGGGAATTCCTGGCATTGACTTGGTTTTAGCTGCTGAGATATCTGCGTATGGCAGGGTTCTCTGCGACGGTGCCCAACAGTTTGATGACCGACGTACCTGTTGCCGAGTTTTTGGCGTCTCCAACTTCCATGCATACGGGCCGAGCCTCTCGGGGCCAATCCGAGATTCCCAGGCAATGGTGTTTCTGCCTGCAGTTCGGCGGGCATTTTGAGTGGGTGGCGATGCATTTTTTCAGCTTGGTGATGCATTCCTCGGTAGTTGGGAGCTGCAGCAGTCACCGCAATTAACTCCTGTTCGGACAGAGTGCACCCAGGTGTCCATAACGCAGACCCTTGAAACAGCGAACTGTTTCTGCTGTGAAGGTCCTGACATCGTACCTGCCCCAAGAACCGAGGGTCCATCCTGGGATGGCATTGGTCCTACATGCTGAATGAGAACCTGTCGGTTGGTGCTTGCCTGCCGTCTTGCCTGAGACGTTTGAGACTGACACCACTCTGGGGTGAGCTGCTACTGCCTCGATGGGCATCATCAGCTGGTATCGCAGCACAACACCTTGGTGATTTCTACTGCCGAGAAGTCCAGTATTCTCCAGGTGACTGGAGTCGATCTGTCTCCATGACTCTCGTTACGAAGTTGGGATACAATTCCTTGTTGAGAGGAGTCCCAATTGGTTCTCCCCTCAAGTTGAACCATATCTTGAACTTCAGGTTGGTTGTGATTCCAGTATATACAACAACCCCATAGTGGGTTCTTCAGTGGTCCCCATAAGACTTCACCTTGAATTTGCCAGGTCGGTTGAGCTGGTTTCCTCTCCTTGACGGACGGTGCCTTCTTCTTCTTGTCCTCATGTTTCCATCCCTCTTGGTTTTTTCGTGGGTGCGTGTTTATTTCCGCACCTGTTTCTATTGTCGCGCGCTGGCTCCAGGCTTGTGCTGTCAGATCCGCTAACAATGTGAACAAGGATCTTCCTCTTCCCTCTCGCAACTTCTCGCTAGAATTTCCCCACATTTCAAATCGTGAGTCACTCCGTCGTGTTCATGAGCATCGAGGCCTCTCTTTTCGCAGAAAGCATGTGCCCATTATCTCTGATAAGGTAGTGAAACTCCGTTAACTGAGAGTGTGTCAATGGCTATGTCGTACTAAACGCTTCTTCCTGAGTGTGCGGTACTACTGTGGAATGTACTGTGGAATGAATGAAGCAGAAGAACGAACGAACGAACGAAAGTTCAGGTAAAGATCCCAAATGGGATGAGCGGGGAAGACGGGACAAGACGAAGATAGTGCTGGAGAGGAAGTGTTCCTTAGTCTTAGAAATAGAGCCCGGCTTTTTTTTTAAAACCCAGCAGAAAGGCGATCGTGGGACAGATATTGAAAAGAGAAATTCCGGTTTCTTCTGTTGGGAACTGTCCGGTTGGGTGAGACTGGGAGTAAGGACTGCGACGTTAGAGCTAGAGAGGAGTGCAGAACTGGATCATGTCTTAACCCACAAAAGCTAAGGCAACGTGGGTCAGGGAGAATGGATGCACCTGTCATAGAAGGTACCTGTCCAGCGGACCAAGGTTATTTGTAAGTAAGGGTTAGGAGCAGGATCATGCAAGGGAGTAGAAAGGATTGTGTTGGTTATGGTGGGTCTGGCGAATGTCTTCGTCAAGGAGAGAGGTCCCAGTAGTCAATGTCGTGTCTCAAATTTTGTCGATCTGTCTGTCACTGGCCTCTTCCATACCGAATCAGCGCAGGGACGTTCTAACGGGCATGGAGAGACTCACTCGCTTGGGGCGAGGTCCCCATCTGACATCAAAGCACCCACGCAGCGCCTTTGTTTCTGGACACGCCGCAGTTTAATAAGATTTGTTTTGCTGCAAGAGAGAGGCTAGAGGAGAGTAAGTTATCAGAGAACGTATTAGGATTTGTAGAGGTGGTAGTTGATGCGTGATGAGTCATGTTTCAGCTTGAAGAGGCCCGCAGGCCTTACTAAGCTATTGCAATGCCTTGAAGTTAATGTGTCCGTGTAAACGAAGAAGGTAGTCCAAGATTAAGCGCCAAGGACAGTGACAGATGATGATAGGGAAGTAAAGTGGCGGGTGTCAGCTTTCTGAGTTCGACAGGTAATGGAGGATCACGTTCCTGTAGTTAAAATACGTAATGCTGGATTTTTGCTGCATTGGTTTGATCCACCATTTTTTTCCCAGATGGCAATCCTGTCCAACGCTCATTTTGTGCTTTGTGTGTGAGTGTAATTATATGGCATGAGTGTGTAAGTTGTGTAATGTCGTCTGCATAGGCTATCGTTGATGGTGTTGTTGTATACAGGTGTTGGAAAAAAAATTGTCGTTATGTATAAAATGTATAGGGTGGGGAAGGAAAGATCCTGGGGTCCTCAGCATTAGTGTTGAAGTAGTCAAGTAACAGCCTGGAATGATTCTCAAGGTACGCGCTAGAAGTTGCAAGGAGTATTACGAGTATTGAGAGGCAGTAGACGTTAGGTGCAGAGTTTGGTACTTAGAGGCCCCTCGTGGCCACACAGTGGTCCAAAAGCTTTTTCAACGTCTTTTGCAACCAGGGCTGTCCTGTTTCTTTGTTTTGTGTTTATGTGGATGTAGTTGATAATGATGTTATGGCATCCTGTTGTGGATCAGTGTGTTCGCAGCAAACTGGCATCTGAAAGAAAGAGAATTATGATCCAGGTATCTGCGGCCGATGATTCATGAGTTTTTCAAAAGAGTTTTTTCCTAAAGTTTCGAGGAGGCTGATAGGGCGATAGTTTTCTAGGGTCAGAGTGATCTTTATTGGGTTTAGGAAGGAGGATACAGTAGCGAGCTTTGAAGAAGGGAAGGGAAAGTATCCGAGAGCAATGGAGGCATTTGAGGAGTTTGTGTAGGCAGTAATGATAGAGTCAGGAAGGGTGTTTTCAGGATAATATGGTTAGGCCCAGAGGCACCGAGGAGTCCTCTGTAATCAAGAGGCAAGGAGTCTAGATGAGAGTTTTTAATGTCTGTGTTGGTTGAAAGGAGTGTCGATTCTTGGAGGAGGTAGAGTGTCTAGATGTATGTGGCACTTGTGTTTGTTACTTGTTTGTGTGCAGTGTTCCATTGGTTCTATTTCTGAATGTGTTGAATAACGTTAGGGCGAGGTGGGTGAGGGTGGAAGATGTTCCCCAGATGGTTGAAGAATGTTGGTAGCAGCCTTTTGGTCTGAGAGTGTGTGTTGTGAGGGGTGATGTTTTGAATTTGTTTGGTGGGAGTAAGTGCCTCTGATTTTTTTGATAAAGATCCAGAAGGTGCTTTAGTTTTTGTAACACGCTTGCTGTCCCGCTGTTGTATTAGTCGTGGACCAGTGGATTTGTTTGTGGTCTTGTCTAGGCAGTGTAAATGTTGTTTCAAAGGTAAGTTAGGATTCTAATCGGACATTGGATAAATCTGTGTGTGTTGCAGAGGAAGCGGTGTGGTAGCAGATAATTAGTCTTCTTGTTCTGAGTGACGTTCGAAGGAATAACGAGTGGTGTGAGTTTTCTTTGGTATGCGATGTGGCTCTTGTGTAATGGTGCTGGAAGAGATCAAGGTTGAGTATCGATAGTCAGAGATAGGTTGTTTGTTGTAAGTCCATCAGGTTAGGTATAATATTGTCAATGTCTATTGTCTATTGGTGTTTGGGCGAGCATAGGTGTGAAAAAGATAAAGGGTCCAAGGTTGTGTGTATTCTGACCGCAAGACAGTTTGTGAATAAAAGGATTGGGAGAAATTCATGTTTTATGTGTTGGAATTGACAGGATGGGAACCCCATCGTGTGGATCAAAGGGGACTGTAGTGGCAGTATAACCTAATGGCGGGAATACAATGAGGGGATATGAGGCAGGTACTGTTTAGCAAAAAACAATACTGGCCTCTCTGCTTTCAAGGAGCTCGGCCGTTAGTGTCTAATTGTAAAAGTAAGAACGGTACGTTGAACTGAATCACAATCACCTTAAACTGGATATAATGGTTTCGTCTTAGCAAAGTTAATGTCGGGGGAGGAGTCCCAGGATTAAAGAGCCCGTGATAGGTGGTGCCATCAGGAATGTGTGTTTGTAGGTGCTAAGAACCCGTTATTCCTAGAGGGGGGAGATGAGATGAGATCTGTTTTTATGTTCATATGGTCTGTCCGTCAGAAGTTGGGGTAAGGTATAAGTTTGAGTTGATTTTGTCTGGAGGAGTGGAGTTGGACTGATGAGGATTTTTGGTTGTGTGGAGAGCGAAGGTGTGATGGCAGAGGAAGTGGAAGTTTTGGTAAGCTGTGAGGAAGTGGAAGCTTTGGAAGGGGGATGAAGTGGGTAAGAGGAAGTGGGGGGAGGGGTGGTCGTAGCAGTAGCAGTAGGGTTTGTGATGTGTATGACAGTAGTGAAGAAGAGGTAGTGGAGGAGGAGAGCGGGTGGGAGTAGTATGTGGGGGGGGGGAGGGAGAGAGGGAAGGAGGGAGAGTTGTAGGAGGCTTGAAAGAAGCAGGAATGAGGATAATGTTAAAGAGGGAAATTGATAGCAGACAAGATTAGGTTAAGGACATGTGAGTATCTGATTGGTAGGAGCTTGTGAGATTACCATCGCAGAGTGGGCAGCAGTGGCAAGTTTGACAGTTAGTTTGTAGTCTAGTGTGGTGTAGAAGGAGAAGTGCTTGTAGTCCTGTGTTTGTGTTGATGTGTGTAGAGTAGAAGGAGTAGACCAAGTGTGTGGGAGGCCCAGGCATTGGTGTAGGGGAGGGAGGTAAGGAAGGGAGGGAGGAGCAGGAAGGGTTGGGGAGGGAGGAGGTGGCTTGCTTTGAGGGAGAGAGACATGTGCCTTCTGAAGGGCATGAAATTTGCAACTGCAGAGTTTGACCCGCCGCGTTAGAACATTTAAGGGGAGGTTGCAATTATTCCGCGAAGTGGCTAGTTGCTGAACATCTGGAGCAGACTTTGTTGTAGATGTGAGTGTTTTGTCCGTGCCGAAATTGTAGCATTTACGACATTGTGGTGATTGGGTTGGAAGTACGGATGAAGAGAGAGCGTTTGGAGGAAGCGATGGACTTTGGCAAAGATTCCATGACTGAAGAGTGAAGAGGCGTCCAGCAGGAGTAAGAACAGCGTATTTTGAGAATGGAAGAGTTTTCTGGTCAGGTAAATATCGACAACGAGAGACTTTGTTCTTAGTACAGTATCTTTTATAAGTCTTCTTTGTCTGTGTCATAGCTGTCCAGGAGATATTAGTCTACGTGTTTTAGCCAATGACTGTGCTTTGGCTCGGTGCTCAGGAGTCCAAATAATGGTGAGAGCTGCGTATGAGAGTTTTTGTCTGTTAACGCTTGAGGTGTACGCATCGAAGGAATGTGTGTCAAGAAGGATTTGAAGCCTGAGTTGTTTGGAAAAGACTTTAAGTTTGAGGGCAATCCAGTGACTGATATAATAAATATTCCGGACAGATTAGTGGCTTCAGGATTAAAAATTTGAGGTTTAGCGAGAAGGAATTGGATTTAGTAGAAGCAGAGGCGAGGTGTTGAGGTTGGGGGAGAGAGGAAGGGGTGTGGGAGTGGAAGGCAAAGAAGGCATCGTCTAATTACGAAAAGATGTAATTGGAGGTGACAATCGGCCAAAAAGTGAGAAGTACTCAGCTATGGCTAAGTACGTGTAAGTAGACACACGTACTTGCCTGCGCAGACACAGAGGAGGTGAACTGTAGCTTATGGAGTCACTTTATATCCTGAGTTGGTGGCGAGACTGCTGTATGGCTGCAGTCCGGCAGCGAATAGAATTCATGCAGCAAGAGGCTTTTCCTGCCTTCCGGTCGCAACCACCGACGCACCCATCCTGTCTGGTGTGAGAGGAAGACGACGGTCCAGCAAGCACTACTCACAGTCACTACTCACACGGGTTAAATTCGAGAGAGGCGAGATCGTCCGACGTGATAGGTAAGCACACGCACCACTGATCACTCGAGCTATGTCGACTGACAAGTCATTGTGTCTGTAGTATTTGGCGATAGAAATTGATGTCATGTTTTGGAATCGTAATACTGTTGCGAATTTGAGCTAAGTACTGAGGGCTTCAGTTTCTGTGGTTTCCTTCATCTCGTCCACTGTCAAACCACAGAAACTGAAGCCCATCAGCTTAGGCCACAATTCGCAACAGAAAATACGAAACCAAACCTAAGACCTCATTTCCTCGCCAAAAACTACAGACAACAATGACTTCCGTCCGACTTCAAAAAGTCTATCTTCCAGGCATCATCTCAGCAGCCATCTCACCGCAGCTCCCCAGTCATAACACGACGTAATACATAATGCACTCAAAGGTTTAGCAGAAGACACACCACATGGTCACCACCGCTGATAAAGGGGGTGTGTTGTTATCATAACCTGACGATTACAGGAACAAAATGCTCACTCTGCCTACTTAAGGACCCAGATACCTACAAACCTCTCACAATAACCAAGTGGACAACCTTAACTAAAAAAACTTTCTTCAAAGGACTCGCCGCAATCTGAGTGGCTCAGCACAAGGGAAGAAACTTCTGCACACCATGCCCAGCAACCCCAGAGCCAGCCAAAGGTCGGCCTCCTAAGACTCACAAGCCTGGTATCCCCCTGAGGCCCATATCCTCGGGAATAGGCAGTGGCTCCCCAACCCAGCTCTCAGGAATTCTCGCCAAACACCTCTCTAAACTTCATGCACTACAGTCCAGAGCACATCTCAAACACCAGGTGATCTTCTCAATCGCAATCGCAACATCAACATCAGGAACAAGAAACTTTCCCAGCCTTGACGGACTTCCCTATTCACCAAAGTACCTACTACACAAGCCATCGATCTCTTGCGCAGGAAAATTGACGAATTTCACTGATCTTCCCATTCCCACCAGCGATTTCATCGACTTGTTGAACTATGTGTTGGCTTTAACGTGTTTCTCTTACGAAAATCACCTCTTTCAGTAGACTTTGACTAACCCATGGTTTCGCACACAGAGTAGTCCCGGCGAACCTATACATGTAACATCTAGAAGCCGAACGTTCTCCACCATTAATTGCCTTCGTTCTGTCAACCTGGCTCGTTATGTTGACGTCATTCTCCTCAAACTCATAAAAACGCATCAACGTTTTCAAGCTCTCCAAGGACAAGCTCAAAACAGGTCGAGCCTTCAATCCAGTTCACACTTGAAGAAGAGTCGACAACACTCTTCCCTTTCCCTTGATGCCTTCTCTTGCAAGCTGACCATGAAACTTCGTTTTAAGTCTATCGAAAACCCAAACCAACCAAAACGATCTTCTCCACTTCTACTCACACACGACACCAAAACCAAAACGGGTGTAATTTATAGGCATCTTCCTGCTAGCACATCAGAATCTGGCAGCAACGATTTCCCTTGAGCACGAATGCACAAATAATTGAAACAAATATTTTCTAAACTCCACTATCCTCGACACTTCATCAGGAGACTGCACACGGCGGGCATTAAACCACTTCAACACACCCAGAGGAATACACTGGCCGAGAAGAGATTCCTATCCTTCCCACCACTCCATTGCCAAACATTTTCCAACAACTTTGCCAAAACATCATTCCAAGTATCTACCACCTCCACCAAACCACGACCATCAAGGACCACACCAGTAGTATACAGGACAAAGCCGTCCATCCTCTGCAGGGGTATACAAAATCCCTTGTAATGACTGCAACAAGTATACGTGGGCGAAACATCAAGGACCTTCAAACACGTATTTCAAACACCAATACGCAAGCCAGGTCGTTACGAACACAAGGAAATGCTGCGTACAACGACCGTAATTCACATACAACCACTTGATAACCAACAGAAACCAAGACTTATCGCACAGAAGACAAACACTCAATACCGAAGAATCCTGACTCATCACTTATTCTATATCCGAACAACTTCACCAGAATAGTGCTTCTATAACATAGCTGAACCAGCTTGCCAAGAAACTTCTTTCATCGCATCCCACGTAAGAACACTGTAGACGGTTCTGCTCACAAACTTAACCAATCTCCTTTCCAAGCTACCCAAAGTTTTTAGACTCAATAAGCCCAACTCGGTACATCATCAGATGCAGCATACTACACCCTGACCTCAGCATTCTGAACCGGACTATAAATACTTCGCGTTCCTTCACCCCAGGTAGTTCCTGTTTGAGACTAGAAAAAAGCCCATGTAGTGGGCGAACGTAGTCAATAAAAGGATAACATTATACTGCATTTGTGTTTTATATTTCCATTGTGTTCGGTATTATTATACCATTTATTTTCCACTCTATAACGTAACTTGGATTTGTTCCACGCATTCCCACAACTCTATTAACCAAACACATAACTTCCTATATCCCTTCCTGAATCTGAATTTTCCAACTTAAAACCATGCTGCGAGTCCTGTCTAGCTAGATATTTTCAGCACACATTTACATCCCCTTTTAGTTATTCCTGTCTTCCATTTATACACCCTCAATCATATCCTCCCTAAATTCTACGATCTTTCTAGAAGATGCATTTTTCAGGCCCTTAGTCTAATCCTCATAGGGAAAAGGTTTTCTGATAACATGGGATCAACTTTGTCATCCTCCTTATTTACATTTTCCCAGAGATTTATATCCATTCTGTTATAACGGTGACCAAAACTGTGCAAGCTAATCTAAATGAGGCCTAACCAAGATGTATAGTAGTCGAAGAACAACCTGAGGCCTCCTATTATTTATGCTTTCTTGCATATGAAGCCAAGGATTCTATAAGCTATATGCGCGAACACTATGCACTGTTGTCTTGGTTTCAAGATTACTGCAACCATACCTCCTAAATCTTTCGCAATCCGTAATATTAAGATCTACATTATTAGTTTATATGTGGCATGGTTATTGTCCTGTCCAACATTTAGAACGTTGCATTTATTCTATAATTAAACGGCACTGCCACTTCTACGACCACTGCATCAGTCTATTCAAATCTTCCTGGAGGCTTCGAATGTCCTCGTCAAGAATGAATTCGACGGCCTATTTTGGTGTCCAATCGCAAACTTGCCGAAGTGTCGCACTATTATGCCCCTCATCAATGCGTTATAAGGTATATTGTGTGAACACATGGGCAGAAAAAACTTGAAGACGATTGTAATCAGTCCATCACCCTTAAAGTTTTGAGGTGGTCATCCGCTCAGTCCTGGAGAAGAGCATTGTTCCATAGTATGAAACAATATTGGAGATGAAGTGACAGATGGACCTAATATAGCGCAAGAGGAGAGAACGTAGGTCACTAGAAGAGGTTAAGAACTCAGATTTTGGGGGGTTAGGTCCTCTAAAATCCAGCCGTTCTCATCATGGATGTTGTCGAAGTTGATTGCAGACTGTACCAAGAACCCTTGTGTTGGCAGTTCTGACCAGATTGAAACGATTAAAATGGTATAAAATACCCGACAGATTGTTAGGAAAGACACATATGCAACAGATAAGGGTGATGGACTGATTACATCGTCTCAAGTATTTTCTGCTTCTAGCACTTTCCTGTACTCGACTGAAGAAGCCTACTGTGTAGGCGAAACGTTTCGAAATAAAGATACCTAACTGTTGCATATGTGTCTTACCTAACATTCTACGTCTCTCCAGAGAGTGGAGATTTAAGGCTTTAAGTCTATCTTCATATGTTGTTAGGTAAGACACATATGCAACAGTTAGGTATCTTTATTTCGAAACGTTTCGCCTACACAGTAGGCTTCTTCAGTCGAGTACAGAAAAGTTGATAGAAGCAGAAGAGACTTGAAGACGATGTAATCAGTCCATCACCCTTAAAGTTTTGAGGTGGTCAGTCCCTCAGTCTGGAGAAGAGCATTGTTCCATAGTCTGAAACAATATGGAGTTGAAGTGACAGGATGGAGCCTTATATAGCGCCAAGAGGTGAGACGTAGGTCACTAGAAGGGGTAAGAACTCAGATGTTGGGAGGTCAGGTCCCTCTCAACTCCAGCCGTTCCCACTAGTAGAGGTTGTCGAAGTTGATTTCAGGTCTGTACCAAGATACCCTTGTGTTGCAGTGTCTGATAGATTGAACATTAAAATGGTATAAAATACCGACAGGTTGTTAGGCAAGACACATATGCAACAGTTAGGTATCTTTATTTCGAAACGTTTCGCCTACACAGTAGGCTTCTTATGGTTCATATGGTTCCTGCCTCCGCTACCTCATTTGCTAGGCTATTCCACTTCCTGACTACTCTATGACTGAAGAAATACTTCCTAACATCCCTTTGACTCATCTGAGTCTTCAACTTCCGATTGTGACCCCTTGTTTCTGTGTCCCCCCTCTGGAACATCCTGTCTCTGTCCACCTTGTGTATTCCACACAGAATTTTGTATATCATTATCATGTTTCCCCTAACCTTCCTGTCCTCCAGTATCGTCAGGCCGATTTCCCTTAACCTTTCTTCATAGGACATTCCCCTTAGCTCTGGAACTAGCCTTGTTGCAAACCTTTGCACTTTCTCTAATTTCATGACCTGTCTGACCAGGTGTGGGTTCCAAACTGGTGCTGCTTACTCCAGTATGGGACGGACGTACACAGTGTATAAAGTCTTGAACGATTCCTTACTGAGGTACCGGAACGCTATTCTCAGGTTTGCCAAGCGCCCGTATGCCGCAGCAGTTATCTGGTTAATGTGTGCTTCTGGCGATGTACTCGGTATTATACTCACTCCTAGGTCTTTCTCCTTGAGTGAGGTTTGCAGCCTTTGGCCTCCTAACCTATACTCTCTCTGCGGTCTTCTTTGCCCTCCTCCGTCCTTCATGACTTTGCATTTGGCTTGGTTAAATTCTAGGAGCCAGTTTCTGGACCACGCATCCAGCTATCCAGGTCTTTGTAGACCTGTCTGGTCCGCGTCTGATTTAGTTCTCCTAATTAACTTCACGTCATCTGCAAACAGGGACACTTCTGAGTCTATCCCTTCCTTCAAGTCGTGTGTGTGTGTATGTACTAACCTATTTGTGGTTCTAGGGGTCGATTCATAGCTCCTGGCCCCGCCTTTTCACTGGTCGCTACTAGGTCCTCTTTCTCCCTGCTCCATGAACACTATCAAACCTCGCGTTAAAACTATGTATGGTTCCTGCCTCCACTACGTGTACTCACCTAGTTGTGGTTACAGAGGTCGAGTCACAGGTCTTGGCCTCGCCTCTTAGCTGCCGCTACTAGGTCAGTCTTCCCACTCCATGAGCTTTATCATATATCTTCTTATAGCTATGTATGGATCCTGCCTCCACTACATCACTTCCCAGACAATTCCACTTCCTGACAAGTCTGCGACTGAAGAAATACTTCCTAACATCCCTATGATTCATATAAGTCTTCAGCTTCCAAATGTGACCCTGTTGTTGCTGTGTCCTATCTCTGGAACATTCTGTCTCTGTCTACTTTGTCGATTCTTCTCAATATTTTGAATGTTGTTATCATATCCCCCATATCTCTCCTGTCCTCCAGTGTCGTCAGGTCGATTTCTCTTAACCTCTCCTCGTAGGACATACCCCTTAGGTCTGGGACCAAGCTAGCTGCATACCTAGGCACTTTCTCTAGTTTCCTTAAGAGCTTGGCTAGGTGTGGATTCCATACTGGCGCCGCATATTCCAATATGGGCCTAAGGTACACAGTGTACAGGGTCCTGAGAGATTCCTTATTAAGATGTCCGAATGATGTTCTTAAATTTACTAGGGGCCTGTAAGCTGCCGCAGTTATTTGGTTGATATGCGACTCAAAAGATGTGCCCTGTGTTATACTCACCCCAAGATTCTTTTCCTTGAGTGAGGTTTGTAGTCTCTGGCCCCTCAGACTGTACTCCGTCTGTGGTCTTCTTTGTCCTTCCTCAATCTTCATGTCTTTGCATTTGTTGGGGTTGAACTCCAGGAGCCATTTGCAGGACCAGGTCTGCAACCTGTCCAGATCCTTTTGTAGTTCTCCCTGATCCCCTTGAATTCTTCTCATCAACTTCAGGTCATCTGCAAACAGCGACACTTCGGAGTATATTCCTTCAGTCATGTCGTTCACTAATATCAGAAACAGCATCTGTCCTTTGGACTTATTCCTCTGGATCCCCGCTCGTCACAGGCGCCCACTCTGACGCCTCGCAACGTACCATGACCAGCTGTTGTCTTCCTAACAGGTATTCCCTGATCCATTGCAGAGCCTTCCCTGTTATCCTTGCCTGGTCCTCCAGATTTTGCAATAGTCTCTTGTGTGATACTGTGTCAAACGCCTTCTTACAGTGCAAGAAAATGCAATCTACCCACCTCTCTCTCTCTTGTCTTACTGTTGTCACCCTGTCATAGAACTCCACTTTGTTTGTGACACAGGATTTCCCGTCCCTGAAACCGTGTTGGCTGTTGTTGATAAGCTCATTCCTTTCTAGGTGCTTCACCACTCTTCTGATGATCTTCTCCATGACTTTGCATACTATACATGCCAGTGACACTTGTCTGTAGTTTAGTGCTTCATGTCTATCTCTTTTTTTATAAAATGGGACTACGTCCGCTGTCTTCCATACCTCAGGTAGTCGCCCTTTTTCTATAGATGTGCTGAAGATTGTTGTTAGTGGAACATACAGTGCCTCAGCTCCCTCTCTCAGGACCCATGGAGAGATGGTATCCGGCCCCATCGCCTTTGAGGTATTTTGCTCGCTTAGCAGCCTCTTCACTTCTTCCTCAGTTGAATGTATTGTGTACAACTCTTGAAGGTGTACCCCACCTCTTTGTCTTTCTGGAGTCCCTTCAGTCTCCTCTGTAAACACTTTTTGAATCGCATGTTGAGTTCCTCACATTCTTCAGGGTTGTTTCTTGAGATCTCCCCTCCTTCATCAGCCTGATTACCTGGTCCTTGACTTTCGTTTTCCTTCTGATGTGGCTGTACAACAGCTTCGGGTCAGTTTTAGCTTTCACTGCAGTGTAATTTTAGTATTGCCGTTGGGCCTCCTTTCTTTCCTGTGCATATTTATTTCTGGGTCTATGACTTTTTTCTTATTCTCCTGCCTTCTATATTTCTTCATTCTCTAGTACACTTCATTTTAGCCTCTCTACACCTTTGGGTGAACCAAATTCCATCATATCGTTTACTGACTTCCCTGCCAGTTCTCTGTCCCACTGAATCCCTCAAATTCTTCATGCCTGTGTAGTCCTGTCTTTTGTAGTCTGGCTTCGTTCGTCCTGCCCTTCCTGCTTTCCTCTCCACTTGTAACTCTTCAATGTATTCGAAGCTCAGAGCCATGTGATCACTGGCCCTGAAGGGTCTCTCATATGTGATGTCCTCAATATCTGCACTATCCTAGGTGAATATTTGGTCCAGTCTCACTAGTTCATTCTCTCCTCTCTTTCTCTGGTAGTCTCCTTTACGTGTTGGAGCATGAGGTTTTCCAGTACCACCTCCATCATCTTAGCCCTTCACGTTTCTGGGCCCACATGTGGCTCCAGATTTTCCCAGTCGATTTAATTGTGGTTGAAGTCACCCATAATCAGCAGCTTTGCCCTGCTCGCATGAGCCCAACTGGCCACTTCAGTCAGTGTGTCAATCATTGTTCTATTATTCTCATCACACTCTTGCCATGGCCTCCTGCTGTTCTGTGGTGGGTTATACATCACTGCACTTACCACCTTGGGACCTCCAGACTGAAGTGTTCCTATTATGTAGTCTCTTGCTTCTCCTTTGTCTCCTTTCTTCAGGTCATCAAATTCCCATCGGTTTTTGATGAGCAGTGCCATTCCTCCATCCCTTCTGTTCCTTCTGTCTTTCCTGAAGATCTGATATTCCGTTGGAAAGATGGCATCTGTTATCATTCCCGTGAGCTTGGTTTCTGTGAGAGCTATGATGCCAAGCGATGTCTTTTTGACTCTTTCGTGCCACTCCTAATTATTCGTTATTCCATCAGCAATGGTGTACCATACCTTAAGTTTCCTCTCAACCACTGTGTTCTGGGGGTCTGTAAGGGAGGGAGACCTGGCAGTGTACTGTGGGATTCTAGAGTGTACTGTGGTGGGGGGGGCTGTAAGTGTGGATTGTGGTTTGTGTTGGGATATCGTGTTTGGTTGTGGGGTTCTAGGGGTGGTTCTGTGTGTGCCTGCACTTGCTTGTTGCTCTGCCCTACTGTTTTGGTCCTCTGCTGCTTCTGTCTTTGTCTCTCCTCCTAGCCCCTTTCACCTGTGTGTCCTCTCCCTCAGCTGCTGTCGTTCTGACCCTGTTCTGTCTCGATCTAGGAACACCTTCCTTTATGTTGACGATTCCTTCAGCCGTGATTTCTCTTGTAGGATCCTTATTGGCACCGTATCTCTCTTGAAAGTGAACTTGAAAGACCTGTTTCTCTCCTCCGAGTGTGTGTGTATATGTGTGTGTATTTATGTGTGTGTGAGTGTGTATACTCACCTAATTGTATTCACCTTCCTATGGTTCCGGGGGTCGAGTCACAGCTCCTGGCCCTGCCTATTCACCTGGCCGCTACTACTAACCCGGTTACTCTTCTTGCTCCATGAGGTGTGTGTGTGTGTGTACTCACCTAGTTGAGGTTGCAGGGGTCGAGTCCAAGCTCCTGGCCCCGCCTCTTCACTGGTCACTACTAGGTCACTCTCCCTGAACCTTGAGCTTTATCATACCTCTCCTTAAAGCTATGTATGGATCCTGCCTCCACTACATCGCTTCCCAAACTATTCCACTTACTGACTACTCTGTGGCTGAAGAAATACTTCCTAACATCCCTGTGATTGATTTGTGTCTTCAACTTCCAACTGTGTCCCCTTGTTGCTGTGTCCATTCTCTGGAACATCCGGTCTTTGTCCACCTTGTCATTTCCTCTCAGTATTTTGTATGTCGCTATCAAGTCCCCCCTATCTCTCCTGTCCTCCAATGTCGTCAGGTTGATTTCCCTTAACTTCTCATCGTAGGATATACCTCTTAGCTCTGGGACTAGTCTTGTTGCAAACCTTTGCACTTTCTCTAGTTTCTTTATATGCTTTGTTGGTGTGGGTTCCAAACTGGTGCCGCTTACTCAAATATGGGCCTAACGTACACGGTGTACAGGGTTCTGAACGATTCCTTATTGAGATGTCGGAATGCTGTTCTGAGGTTTGCTAGGCGCCCATATGCTGCAGCAGTTATTTAGTTGATGTACGCTTCAGGAGATGTGCCTGGTGTTATACTCACCCCAAGATCTTTTTCCTTGAGTGATGTTTGTAGTCTCTGGCCCCCTAGACTGTACTCCGTCTGCGGTCTTCTTTGCCCTTCCCCAATCTTCATGACTTTGCACTTGGTGAGGTTGAACTCCAGGAGCCAATTGCTGGACCAGGTCTGCAGCCTGTCCAGATCCCTTTGTAGTTCTGCCTGGTCTTCGATCAAATGAATTCTTCTCATCAACTTCACGTCATCTGCAAACAGGGACACCTCAGAGTCTATTCCTTCCGTCATGTCGCTCACAAATACAAGAAACAGCACTGGTCCTAGGACTGACCCCTGTGGGACCCCGCTGGTCACAGGTGCCCACTCTGACACCTCGCCACGTACCATGACTCACTGCTGTCTTCCTGACAAATATTCCCTGATCCATTGTAGTGCCTTCCCTGTTATCCCTGCTTGGTCCTCAGTTTTTGCACTAATCTCTTGTGCGGAACTGTGTCAAACGCCTTCTTGCAGTCCTAGAAAATGCAATCCACCCATCCCTCTCTCTCATGTCTTACTGCTGTCACCATGTCATAGAACTCCAGTAGGTTTGTGACACAGGATTTCCCATCCCTGAAATCATATTGGCTGCTGTTGATGAGATCATTACTTTCTAGGTGTTCCACCATTCTTCTCCTGATAATCTTCTCCATGACTTTGCATATTATACATGTCAGTGACACTGGTCTGTAGTTTAGTGCTTCATGTCTGTCTCCTTTTTTAAAGATTGGGACTACATTTGCTGTCTTCCATGCCTCAGGCAATCTCCCTGTTTCGATAGATGTATTGAATATTGTTGTTAGGGGTACACATAGCGCCTCTGCTCCCTCTCTCAGGATCCATGGAGAGATGTTATCTGGCCCCATTGCCTTTGAGGTATCTAGCTCACTCAGAAGCCTCTTCACTTCTTCCTCGGTTGTGTGTACTGTGTCCAGCACTTGGTGGTGTGCTCCAACTCTCCGTCTTTCTGGAGTCCCTTCTGTCTCCTCTGTGAACACTTCTTTGAATCTCTTGTTGAGTTCCTCACATACTTCACGGTCATTTCTTGTTGTCTCTCCTCCTTTCTTCCTTAGCCTGATCACCTGGTCCTTGACTGTTGTTTTCCTCCTGATGTGGCTGTATAACAGTTTCGGGTCAGATTTGGCTTTCGCTGCTATGTCGTTTTCATATTGTCGTTGGGCCTCCCTTCTTATCTGTGCATATTCATTTCTGGCTCTACGACTGCTCTCCTTATTTTCCTGGGTCCTTTGCCTTCTATATTTTTTCCATTCCCTAGCACACTTGGTTTTTGCCTCCCTGTACCTTTGGGTGAACCATGGGCTCGTCCTGGCTTTTTCATTATTCCTGTTTCCCTTGGGTACAAACCTCTCCTCAGCCTCCTTGCACATTGTTGCTACATATTCCATCATCTCATTAACTGGCTTCCCTGCCAGTTCTCTGTCCCACTGAACCCCGTTCAGGAAGTTCCTCATTCCCGTGTAGTCCCCTCTCTTGTAGTTTGGCTTCATTTGTCCTGGCCTTCCTGCTTTCCCCTCCACTTGTAGCTCTACTGTGTATTCGAGGCATAAAACCACATGATCGCTGGCCCCAAAGTGTCTTTCATATGTGATGTCCTCAATATCTGCACTACTCAAGGAGAATACTAAGTCCAGTCTTGCTGGTTCATCCTCTCCTCTCTCTCTTGTAGTGTCCCTTACGTGTTGGTACATGAAGTTTTCCAATACCACCTCCATCATCTTAGCCCTCCATGTATCTTGGCCCCCATGTGGCTCCAAGTTCTCCCAATCGATCTCCTTGTGGTTAAAGTCACCCTTGATCAGGAGCTTTGCCCTGCATGCATGAGCTCTTCTGGCCACTGCAGCCAGTGTGTCAACCATTGCTCTATTGCTCTCGTCATACTCTTGCCTTGGCCTCCTGCTGTTCTGTGGTGGGTTATATATCACTGCAATTACCACCTTGGGACCTCCAGAGTGAAGCGTTCCTACTACGTAATCACTTGCTTCTCCGCTGTCTCCTCTCTCCAGCTCATCAAAATTCCATCGGTTTTTATCAGCAGTGCCACTCCTCCACCCTCCCCTGTTCCCTGTCTTTCCTCAGGATCTGGTATCCCGTTGGAAAGATGGCATCTGTTATCATACCTGTAAGCTTGGTTTCTGTGAGTAAGCTTGGTTTCTGTGTGTGTGTGTGTGTGTGTAATTACCCAGTTCTCTGTGACACACGAAACGTAATAGTGTACTGCCAAAGAATTTTCCTTTATGACAATGACACCGGGAAGTAAGTCACAGTTGCTACAGTGATATTGAGGCAAATGACCAGTGATATACAATAAAAATAGTGATAGGTCACTGATAGCCAGTGATGGTGGAAAACAATGTACCAGTGACGGTGGGTAGCAGTGTACCAGTGATGGTTAGTAGCAGTGTACCAGTGATGGTGGGTAGCAGTGTACCAGTGATGGTTAGTAGCAGTGTACCAGTGATGGTGGGTAGCAGTGTACCAGTGACGGTGGGTAGCAGTGTACCAGTGATGGTTAGTAGCAGTGTGCCAGTGATGGTGGGTAGTTGTCTACCAGTGATGGTGGCTAACAGTGTACCAGTGATGGTGGCTAACAGTGTACCAGTGATGGTGGGTAGCTGTGTACCAGTGATGGTTAGAAGTAGTGCACCAGTGATGGTGGGTAGCAGTGTACGACTGATGGTGGGTAGCAGTGTACCATTGATGGTGGGCAACTGTGTACCAGTGATGGTTAGTAGTAATGCATCAGTGATGGTGGGTAGCAGTGCACTAGTGATGGTGGGTAGCAGTGTACCGGTGATAGTGGATAGCTATGTACCAGTTATGGTTTATATTAGTGTACCAGTGATGGTGGGTAGCAGTGTACCAGTGATGGTGGGTAGCAGTGTACCAGTGATGGTTGGTAGCTGTGTACCAGTGATGGTGGGTAGCAGTGTACCAGTGATGGTGGGTAGCAGTGTACCAGTGATGGTGGGTAGCAGTGTACCAGTGATGGTGGGTAGCAGTGTACCAGTGATGGTGGTAGCAGTGTACCAGTGAATGGTTGGTAGCTGTGTACCAGTGATGGTGGGTAGCAGTGTACCAGTGATGGTGGGCAGCAGTGTACCAGTGATGGTGGGTAGCAGTGTACCAGTGATGGTGGGTAGCAGTGTACCAGTGATGGTTGGTAGCTGTGTACCAGTGATGGTGGGTAGCAGTATACCCGTGATGGTGGGTAGCAGTGTACCAGTGATGTTGGGTAGCTATGTACCAGTGATGGTTTATATTAGTGTACCAGTGAAGGTGGGTAGCAGTGTACCAGTGATGGTGGGTAGCAGTGTACCAGTGATGGTGGGTAGCAGTATACCAGTGATGTTGGGTAGCTGTGTACCAGTGGAGGTGGGAAGCGGGTAGCTGTATATCATTGATGCGAGGAGTCAGTGATGGTGCCACAGTGCAGAAGGGTGCCAGATTGAGGCAGGGCGACAGTAATACGGTGTGTTGAACTAAGCAGAGTGCCAGAGTGTCGTGCCTCGCCTGGTGATGAAGTCACGGCATCTGTTGACACAAAAAGTGTCTCGTTAATCCGGGTTTTCCGTTCGTGTTTATCACCTGGGTCTTACCCCCTTTTTTGATTCTTAGTAATGAATGAGACGCAACGTATCTCTTTTATCTCCCATCTTTCTCTCTCTCATGGAATTCTGAGGTTCACTGATACACACATTCCATAATAATGGACCAAGTTCACTTCCTTGTGTTACAATGTCTTATATCCTGTGTCCCACTGAGAACTTCTCTTGGAGATCTACCTTCAATGCAATCACTTGGCAGACGTAATGCAGGGCCAGAGACGCCTAGTGCCAGCAGTTTTGTCAAGAGTCCCTGGTGCCATACACTGTCAAATGAATGTACCAACAATATCTAGTGCTACTTCACAGCTGACCACCCATTCATCCAGTTTCTTTTCTGAAGCCTTATTGTCGGTCACAACAAGAAAAAGTTGTAGTGAAAATACGTTGTCACCTGCCGTGAATGTATTGTCTCCAGTGATTAACAGGAATGACACTTGTCAGTGATTAACAGGAGTGACACTTGTCTGTAGCTGCTGTTTTCCGCTTTGCTCTTCTTTTTGTGAACAGGGACTGCATTTGCCTCTGTCCAATGAGATGGCCATGACACTGTGGAAGGTAGTGTGTTAGAGGTGATGTTAGCTGCTCTGCATATCTACTTAGTAATCTTGTGCTCACCTTT
This sequence comes from Cherax quadricarinatus, assembly GCF_026875155.1. NCBI lineage: Eukaryota > Metazoa > Arthropoda > Malacostraca > Decapoda > Parastacidae > Cherax > Cherax quadricarinatus. Next base: position 28,277,723 of record NC_069404.1, read on the forward strand.
GTCTCACATTCATACCTTGCTCTGGGGATTTAAGGAGATATACTTTATCTTGCTTTTTTGTCACTTATGACAACATTGAAACAATTATTGTGGCTACCAAATGAAGGTTCCCTGACGTGATTGGAACTTGCATCTTGGCAGGAAATTGTTCTGCAATAGATCAGCTTTTACTGGATTGCCAGCTTTCTTTTTTTTTTTTTGAGTCACCCTCCCATCTAGTGATGGTTCAGTTTTCTACTTATTTCATTTGCTAACAGGCATATATGTGGAGTATTCTATTATAGGTAGTGGGATGCCCCTTATACTTTATCCAAGCCTTGTACCAACAGTAGCTTCCTCTCGACAACAAAAGTCAGTCCACGGTTTATCTGAAAGCTTCGTTACTTACTGCCAATGAGTTATGCACTTGTGTTAGAGATTAAGGATATGTTTAAGGAAGGTATTCACTTGGTTATCTACATCACTTTGGAGAAGAGCATTCCAATCGTAGGCGAGAAGCTCCGAGCGAAGGGTCGGTCAATTTCCTTTCTCCAAGAACGATGTTGTGCCTGATGATTCTTCGCCTCATTCTGATGGCATCTTCAGTGTCGTAAAGACAACCTTGTCATCAGATAAACAAACATAATAAAGAGGTCTGCAAGTGACTGTCTTCAGGTAGAGCACTTGCTACTAGGTCAAAGGATGAGCCACATATTTAAGTAGAGAAATCTACAAAGTTTTCTGCCAGGTACTACAAGAAGCTCATCAAAATTCCTCTTGTATATGTTGGATGTGGTCACCAACAATTATATTATGTTAACATTTATGAGGTTTAATATGTATTAGGAAATTTATGAGGTCTGCTGACTGCATAATCAACAGAAGATTCACCCGTTTTCTGTCACAATGTTCGACCACAAGTGTTGTGTTGACAGTTCAGTTAGCGCTAAATTTCATTTAGATATTGTTCACTATGAACAAAATTTACCTCACAACATTAAACTGTATTTTTCCTCTCAAGGATAATGTCCTCAGATGTTTACACAATAATGTCCTCAGATGTTTACACAATAATGTCCTCAGATGTTTACACAATAATGTCCTCAGATGTTTACACAATAATGTCCTCAGATGTTTACACAATAATGTCCTCAGATGTTTACACAATAATGTCCTCAGATGTTTACACAATAATGTCCTCAGATGTTTACACAATAATGTCCTCAGATGTTTACACAATACAAGAGTTGAATCCAAGTGACAAACAAACTGAACAGTTAAGGAAAGAATCTTTAAAATTATTATAGTTCTTACTGGATAATTACCGTTATTTACACCTAAATACTTTTGTCAAAGATTATTTTCGAAGAACGTTCCAACAATAACAAATCCTCATAGTACACTTGATAACGAGCCAGATATATTACAGCAAGATCTCCGTTAGTGCGAGTTGAATAGTGCGAATTTCTGTATAGTGCGAAATTAATTCATGATAATTTTGCTTTCCCCCCCAAAATAATTCTTTAAATCCTGCGCAGAAAAACTGCATATAATTCGAGGCG
>NC_069404.1:28284263-28299263 GCF_026875155.1 Cherax quadricarinatus
CGTCTTTCTGGAGTCCCTTCTGTCTCCTCTGTGAACACTTCTTTGAATCTCATGTTGAGTTCCTCACATACTTCACGGTCATTTCTTGTGATCTCTCCTCCTTCCTTCTTTTGCCTGATTACCTGGTCCTTGACTGTTGTTTTCCTCCTGATGTGTCAGTATAATTATAACAGTTTCGGGTCAGATTTGGCTTTCGCTGCCATGTCGTTTTCATATTGTTGTTTGTGTGTGTGTGTGCGTGTGTATGTTGTGTTGTGTGTGTGTGTGTGTGTGTGTGTGTGTGTGGTGTGTGTGTTGTGTGTGTGTGTGTGTGTGTGTGTGTGTGTGTGTGTGTGTGTGTGTGTGTGCTTATGCGTGTGTGTATCTATGTGCAGGAGTGTATATATGTGTGTGTATGTGTGTGTGTGCATGTGTGTGTAAGTGTACTCACCTGTTTGTGGTTCAGGGATTGAGTCATAGGTCCTGGCAGAGCCACTTCACTGATCGCCACTAGCTCACTCCGTCCCTGCTCCGTGAGCTTTATCATACCTCTTCTTAAAGCTATGTATGGATCCTGCATCCACTACATCACTTTCCAACTTTTCAACTCTATCACTGAAGAAATACTTCCTAGCACCGGTTCTAGGACTGACCCCTGTGGCACCCCGCTCGTTACAAGGGCCGACTCTGACTCCTCGCCACGTACCATGACTGGCTGTTGTCTTCCTGAGAGATATTCTTTGATCCAATGTAGTGCATGTTACAAAAAATGCGATTTCTAGTAAGTATAGAGATCTGCAGTGAATACTAGAAAGGACTGCCCTTCTAGCATCCAGCCTGTTACTGGGTTTTTGTAACAAGTAGTCAGTATCCTGGTCCAATTATCCATTAGAATTTAGTAAAATTCAATAGTGCTTCAGGATTACAACTGGTAGGCTACTAACTAAAGAAATTAAAATTTAATAAATTTATTAATAATAATAACATTGTCTAGGCGTATAAAATTAATCAATATAATCAAAATAATCACTTCTCTCATGTACAGTAGCATTGTGCTGAAGGCACATATCACATCTTTATGGCTTAAGTACCGTCTGGTACATTGTTAGCATTTAACAACATAATACAAATATATATAAGTAAGTTTGTGTGTATGTGTGTAAGTGCTCTAAGTAGTTCGCTATGTCTCAAGACTCGACTAGACTTAACCAGTGACTGATTAAAAGTCCTCACATAAACTAACTTCTTGACCAACCTGGCAATCAGAACAGCTTGCTTGAACAATAAAACGACTGATAAGCCGAACAGCAATATAACTAGCAACAGCGACACAAAATCAGGAACAAGGAGATAATATAAGGACACTAAGTAGGGACCATCTGCAGATCCTCCACAAAAGCCACAAAACTCCCATACTACTGAATCTAAGTTCAGCAGTAGAAAATCCCCGACTGTGACAGTACACAGATTCCAGTACAAATTAGGTCAGAAGCTACAGCTCAGGACCTGAGTGCCTTCCTTGTTATTCCTGCCTGAGTTTGTGTGTTTGTGTGTGTGTGTGTGTTTGTGTGTGTGTGTGTGTGTGTGTGTTTGTGTGTGTGTGTGTGTGTGTGTGTGTGTGTGTGTGTGTGTGTGTGTGTGTGTGTGTGTGTGTGTGTGTGTGTGTGTGTTGTCAACTATTTGTACTCACCTATTTGAGGTTGCAGGGGTCGATTCATAGCTCCTGGCTCAGCCTCTTCACTGATCTCTACTAGGTCCTCTCTTCCTGCTCCATGAGCTTAATCAAATCTCGTCTATATACTATATATGGTTCCTGCCTACACTAGGTCACTTTCCAGGCTATTCCACCTCCTGATAACTCTATGACTAAAGAAATACTTCGTGAAATCCCTTTGATCTATTGTTTCTGTCTCTGTCTACCTTGTCAATTATTCGCAGTATTTTATATGTCGTCATCATGTCTCCCTGTCCTCAAGTGTCTTCAGGCCGATTTCTCTTAACCTTTCTTCGTAGGACATTACCCTTAGCTCTGGGATTAGTCTTCCTACAAACCGATGCACTTTCTCTAATTTCTTAAAATGCTTGATTTGGTATGGGTTCATAAATGGTGCTACATACTCCAATATGGGCCTGACGTACACGATGTGCAATCATGAACGATTCTTTACTGAGGTGTGGGAACGCTCTTCATTGGTTTGCCAAGCGCCCATTTGCTGCAGCAGTTAGATGGTTGATGTGTGCCTCAGGAGATGTGCCTGGTATTACACTCACATCAAGATCCTTTTCCTTGAGTGAAGTTTGCAGTCTTTGGCCACCGCCTATACTCGGTCTGCGGGCTTCTTTGCCTTTCCCCGATCTTCATGATTTTGCATTTGGAGAGGCTAAATTAGAGGAGCCAGTTGCTGAACCAAGTTTCCAACTTGTCCAGGTCTCTATGTAGTCCTGCCTGATCCTCATCCGATCTAAATCGCCTCATTAACTTCACAACATCTGCAAACAGGGATACTCCTGAGTTCATCCCTTCCCTCATGTCATTCACATATACCATAAACAGCACTGGTCCTAGGACTCACCCGCGAGGAGCCCCGCTCGTCAGGGGCGACCACTCTGACACCTTGTTACATACCATGACTCATTGTTGCCTCCCTGTCAGGTATTCTCTGATCCATTGCAGTGCCCTTCTTATTATACGTACTTGATCCTCTAACTTTTGCACTAATATCTTGTGAGGAACTGTGTCGAAGGTCTTCTTGTAGTCCAAGAAAATGCAATCTACCCACCCCTCCCTCTCATGTCTTACTTCCATTACCTTGTCATAAAACTCCAATAGGTTTGTGACACTGGAGTTGCCTTCCATGAAATCGTGCTGGTTGTCGTTTATCCGCTAGTTCCATTCTAGGTGCTCCACCACTCTCGTCCTGATAATCTCCTCCATGACTTTGCAAACTATACACGTCAGTGACACTGGTCTATAGTTTAGTGCCTCGTGTCTGTCCTCTTTCATGAAAATGGGGACTACATTTACCAAATCCATACATCAGGCAGTTGCCTAATATCAATAGATGCTTTGTAAACTGGTGTTAGTGGCCCACACAGAATCTCAGCTCCCTCTCAAAGGACCCACGGAGAGCTGTTGTCCGATCCCTTAGCACCTTCTTCAGATCCTCCTCGGTTGTGTGTATTTCATCCAACACTTCTTGGTATATCCCTTGTTGGTGTACCCTGTTTCCTCTGTTCTGTCTTCCCGGAGTCTTTTACATCTCCACTGTAAATACTCAAATCTCAAGTTGAGCTCCTCACATATTTCTTGGTAGTTTCTTGTGAGCTCCCCACATTCCTTCCTCAGCCTGATTACCTGGTCCTTTACTGTTGTTTTCCTCCTGATGTGGCTATACAAAAGCTTCGGGTCAGACTTGACTTTCTATGCTATGTCCTTCTCGTACTGCCGCTGGGCCTCCCTTCTTATCTGTACATACTCCTTTCTTTATTGCAAATTGTTTTTCAATCCTTACACATTTGGGTGAACCAAGAGCTCGTTCCAGTCTTCCCATTATTTTCACTGCCCTTTGAAACAAATCTCTCCTCTGCCTCCTGCATTTTGTTATCACTTAGTTCATCATTTCGTTTACTGATTTTCCTGCAGGAAGTTCCTCATACCTGAGTAGTCTATGTATCTGTTTGTGTGTACTCACCTAGTTGAGGTTGCGGGGGTCGAGTCCGAGCTCCTGTGTGTATCTGTTTGTGTGTGTGTGTGTGTGTATCTGTTTGTATGTGTATGCATGCGTGTTTATCTGCCAGTGTGTGACTGTGTGTGTGTGTGTGTGTGTGTGTGTGTGTGTGTGTGTGTGTGTGTGTGTGTGTGTGTGTGTGCGGTGTGTGTGTGTGTGTGTGTGCGTGTGTGTGTGTATCTGTTTAGATTAGATTTAGATTTTGCCACCGAAGTGGCTAGTTTATTGTGCACCCCATATCCATCCTGTGGACGGTAGCGCGAGAGCATGTGGATACACAAAAGGCCTAGGAACTAGGCCCCAAAGGGTTAACAGGAATACATATGGATTTATATCTACATATCTATAGTTCACTTATCTGTTACAAGCAAATTTAGGAAATTTGCTTAGTATATCTGGTATCTTATTTTCATTAATAAGATATCTTGACATGTCACATAGGTTATTATACTGTCTGTCTCTGTATTCCTCAATAAGTGGACAATTAAGCACATAGTGTTCAAGAGAGTGACCATATGCCTGATCACATAATTTACATTTAGTTTGATCATCATCTGTGTGTCTCCCAAACTGCCAGAAGTACTTGTAACCAAGCCTAAGCCTGGCCACTACAACATCAGTCAGTCTGTTCACATTGCAAGTTGCTCCATAAACATACTTATCTACGTTCATGTTATCATTTTGTATGTGTATGCATGCGTGTTTATCTGCCAGTGTGTGACTGTGTGTGTGTGTGTGTGTGTGTGTGTGTGTGTGTGTGTGTGTGTGTGTGTGTGTGTGTGTGTGTGTGTGTGTGTGTGTGTGTGCGTGCGTGTGTATACTCACCTATTTGTACTCACCTATTTGTGGTTGCAGGGGTCGAGTCATAGCTCCTGGCCCCGCCTCTTCGCTGATTGCTACTAGGTCCTCTCTCTCCCTGCCCCATGAGCTTTATCATACCTCGCCTTAAAACTATGTATGGTTCCCGCCTCCACTACGTCACTTTCTAGGCTATTCCACGGCCTGACTACTCTATGACTGAAGAAATACTTCCTAACATCCCTTTGATTCATCTGAGTCTTCAACTTCCAATTGTGACCTCTTGTGTCTGTGTCCCTTCTCTGGAACATCCCGTCTTTGTCCACCTTGTCTATTCTGCGCAGTATTTTATATGTCGTTATCATGTCTTCCCTGACCCTCCTGTCCTCCAGTGTCGTCAGGCCGATTTCTCTCAACCTTTCTTTGTAGGACAATCCCCGTAGCTCTGGGACTAGTCTTGTTGCAAACCTTTGCACTTTCTCTAATTTCTTGACGTGCTTGACTAGGTGTGGATTCCAAACTGGTGCTGCATACTCCAGTATGGGCCTGACGTAAATGGTATACAGAGTCTTGAACGAATCCTTACTGAGGTATCGGAACGCTATCCGTAGGTTTGCCAGGCGCCCGTATGCTGCAGCAGTTATCTGATCGATGTGCGCCTCAGGAGATATGCTCGGTGTTATACTCACCCCCTAGATCTTTTTCCTTGAGTGAGGTTTGCAGTCTTTGGCCATCTAAACTATATTGTGTCTGCGGTCTTCTTTGCCATTCCCCAGTCTTCATGACTTTGCACTTGGCAGGGTTAAACTCAAGGAGCCAGTTGCTGGACCAGGCTTTTAGCCTCTCCAGGTCACTTTGTATTCCTGCCTGATTCTCATCCGATTTGATTCTTCTCATTAACTTCACATCATCTGCAAACAAGGACACTTCTGAGTCTATCCCTTCCGTTATGTCGTTCACATATACCAAGAACAGCACAGGTCCTAGGACTGACCCCTGTGGAACCCCGCTTGTCACAGGCGCCCACTCTGACACCTCGTCACGTACCATGACTCGTTGTTGCCTCCCTGTCAGGTATTCTCTGATCCATTGCAGTGCCTTTCCTGTTATGTGTGCCTGATCCTCTAGCTTTTGCAGTAACCTCTTGTGAGGAACTGTGTCAAAGGCCTTCTTGCAGTCCAAAAAATGCAGTCGATCCACCCCTCTCTAGATAAGATAAGATAAGATAAGATTGTGTTCGGATTTTTAACCCCGGAGGGTTAGCCACCCAGGATAACCCAAGAAAGTCAGTGCGTCATCGAGGACTGTCTAACTTATTTCCATTGGGGTCCTTAATCTTGTCCCCCAGGATGCGACCCACACCAGTCGACTAACACCCAGGTACCTATTTGCTGCTAGGTGAACAGGACAACAGGTGTAAGGAAACGTGTCGAATGTTTCCACCCGTCGGGAATCGAACCCGGGCCCTCCGTGTGTGAAGCGGGAGCTTTTGCCACCAGGCCACGGGCCACTCTCTCTTTTCTTTCTTACTTCTGTCTCCTTGTCATAAAACTCTAGTAGGTTTGTGATACAGGATTTTCCTTCCCTGAAACCGTGCTGGATGTCAATTATACACTTGTTTCTTTCCAGGTGCTCCACCACTCTCCTCCTGATAATCTTCTCCATGACCTTGCATACTTAACACGTTAGTGATACAGGTCTGTAGTTTAAATGCCTCATGTCTGTTTCCCTTTTTAAAATTGGACTACATTTGCCATCTTCCATACCTCAGGGAGTTGCCCAGTTTCAAATGATGTGTTGAAGATCTTTGTTAATGGTACACACAATATCTCTTGCTCCCTCTTTAAGGACCCACGGAGAGATGTTTGTCTGGTCCCACCACCTTTGAGATGTCAAGTTCACATAACAGCTTCTTCACCCCCCTCCTTGGGTTTTATGTACCTCATCCAGCACTTGCTGGTGTACCCCCCTGTTCTGATTTCCTGGAGTCCTACTGGTTCCACTGTAAATACTTTTTTTAAATCTCGTGTTGAGCTCCTGACATACCCTCTCGGTCGTTTCTTTTTGAATTCCCCATCACCCTTCCTCAGTCTGATTACCTGGCCTTGACTGTTATTTTCCTCCTGATGTGGCTGTACAACAGCTTCGGGTCAGTCTTGACTTTCGATGCAATGTCATTTTCATATTGTCGCTGATACTCCCTTCTTACTGTGCATATTCGTTTTTTGGCTCTTCGGGTAATCCTCTTTATTTTCCTGAGTTATCTGCCTTCTGTACCTTTTCCATTTTCTAGTACACCTAGTTTTTGCCCCCTACACCTTTGGGTGAACCCAAAGGGGCTCGTTCTGTTCTTCCCATTATTTCTGTTTCCCTTGGGAACAAACCTCTTTTCTGCCTCCTTGCATTTTTTGCCACATAGTCCACATTTCTTGACGGGTTTTTCCCTTTGTCATTTTCCCTCTCCCATGAGTGTCTTTGAAAAATTTCCTCAGCCTGATTTAGTGCCCCCTTTTTGTATTTTGGTTTTTTTTCCCACCTATCCTGTACTTTTCTCCACTAGGAGCTCAACATGTATCGAAGCACAAAAACCACATGATCACAAATTTCCCAAGGGGACTTTCATACATGTTTCCCTAAATTTCCCCCGATCTACTCAAGGGAATACAAGGCCCATTTCTTGCTGGTTCACCCTCTTCCTCTCTCCCCTGGTAGTGTCTCTAAAAAGGGTTATGCAAAAGGGTTTTTCCATACCAACCCCATAAACGCTCCCCCATTTTTTCCGGAACCCCAATGGGGCCCCGGGTTTTTTCCCATCAATATCCTTCTGATTGAAATCACCCAAACTGTAACTTTGCCCCCCCCCATGTTTGCTCTCCGGGCCACCTCTTTTGGGGTTGTGTCGACCATTGCTCTGTTGCTCTCATCAAATTCCTCTTTTTTGGCCTCCTGCAGTTCTGCGGGGGGTTGTACATTCCCTGCAATTATCATCCCTATGCCCCTCAGAGGGGATTGTTCCTACTAAGTAGCCCCCTTTCCCCGTCCATCCTTTCCCTTTCCCCTTTTTTTCTAAAACCCCCCCACGGGTTTTTAAAGGGGCTTGCGACTCCTACTCCCACCCCCCCTCCCTCTGTTTTTCCTGGGGATTTGTTAACCGGATGGAAAAAAGGGAAATTTTTATTATTCTGGTATTTTGTTTTCTTTTGAGTGCTATTATTTTTGGGGGATTTCCCTTATTCTTTTGGCCACTTCCCATGCTTATTTGTTTTTCCATCGGCATTTGTAAACCCCCCTTCAATTTCCCTTCTCTAAGACTGGGTCGGGGGAGGTGTTTTTGGGGTTTGGGGGAAGGGAAACCTGAAAAGGGAACAATGGTGGTTCTGTGGGGTGGATTTTTGTAATGAAAGTGGGGGGGGCCCCAATTGATTTGGAAAGGGTGTTTTGGTTAGAGTGTTTGGGTTTGCCCTGGGGTTGACCGGATTGGGAGGCTTCTATAAATTTTTTGAGGAGGGCTGTTTTTGGATCTTCCGTGTCGGGGAAATCTCCTGTTGTCTTCTCCATCCCCCTGTTTTTTGGTGGGGTGTGTGTGGGGTGGGGTTTTTTTGTGGTGGGGGTATGTATGTGGGGTTGGGGGGCAGGGTGTCGAAATGGGGTTTTGGAAAGGGAAAGATAAGACGTTGAAGGAAAACCCAACCTTGTTGGAGGGTAACACTATATATATTGCAGACTGTGATGAAGGCGGGAGCCCAGGCCTCCTCTGCCTGCGGAAAATGTCAAATCTGTCGAGTGAGGGGCGAGGCAATTTCATCTCACTGACTCATGCGGGTATCCCAGGACTTCAAAACAGTCACGGGCCCTAGGGGGCCTTCTATAAAAAGCACATGGATGGTTTTATAAAATACTCCCCAAAACTATACATACAACACATGTAAAGGGGGATCAGCAACTTTTCTGACAGCTCGGTCATGTTTGTATTAAACTGGGACATACACTACTATGCTATAGGCTTAACGGCAGGGGTTCTGGGCTGTTTTAAATAACAAATTCATTTTAAAAATTTTTAAAACCCAAATTTAAAGGGCCATCATAAGGGAGGGTTAATAAAATTGATTTTTAAACGAAAAGGGTTTTAAATGTAATGTTTTTTAAAAAGTAATGCTTTAGGGATTTTATAAGAACAAATCATTTTACAATATGGATGGAATTATCGACCCGTTCTTTTATTCATGCACTCTACGGTTTCCTGAGGAAGAATAAAAAATATATAAAAGGGTAAATTAACAGTTTAAGGCATCTGGGGGCACTCAATCATTACTGTCAAATTCTCAAACGGAGGGGAAAATGAACACAAAAGAAAAAAAATTCTGAAAAAACTGATCATTTTTTAACAAACAGTTTTACAATTTCCTTCATCTCTGACATCCCAATTTACAGACCCATTACATTTAAACCCCAATTTTTGGGGAGGGGGGGTTAAAATTGGGAGAATGGTTATCATTTCTGGGAGGGATTGAATTCCTCTCAATGGCTAACAGGGTGCCTTTCTGAGGGGATCTGAATGAGTATCTACAAAAATAATTTTTGGTTTTTTCATTACGTTCGAGTAGCAAACATAGCGACATTCAGGTTTATTATCGACTGAGTTTTGAGGTAAGGTACAAAGTCAAGAGGGGGTCCAGCAACGTACATTAGTCGGGGAGCAATATCATCAACCGCATACTAACTTCATATTATCAAAAGCAAAATTTTTTTGTACTTCCATACTAATTTTCTCTAAACCCCTTTTTTTCTTTTTTTCCCGAGATAAAAAGTTCTACAACTCGATAAGGCCCAACAAACTTTTGAAAACAAGCTTTGGGGATTGCGGGTGTTTTGATGAAATTTGTCAGCATTAAATCTTTAAACCCACTTTAACTTTTGGGGGCCTTTGCAAGGGTATTAGTTACTCTAGTACATCTGCTGTTGATTTATGAAGTTTTTTTATGGATTCCCTTTTAAAAACACTCTTTTGCTATGCTGGACTAGTTTTTATGAAAAACATCAGGGTTTTAATTTTGGGTTTAGAGTAGAATATACAACTCATAGGGTAAACGCCCTTTCTACACCATACAATGCATAATGTGGATATCACCCATGGAAGCATTGTAAGCAGAATTTAAGGCACATTTTAACTTCTGGGATAAAAATTCCCTTCCCCAAATTTTTACTATTGGGGTTGATAGTGGCCCCTCAAAACATCAAAAACTTTCTTTTTGGTTTTGTTCAGCTAACCCCCTTTTCTGGCAGGATGATGAGGAACAATGGTGGATTTAGAGAAAAAGTACCTACACAAAATTTTTGAGAATCCATTACAGAATTCACCTCCATTATCTGTTACTAAGGACTTAGGGGTGGGATGCCTGCAGATAATGCGTTCTTTAAAAGCTTTTTCTACTGTCCCCCTGCATCTTTTCTTTCAATAGGAAAATAACTCACAATATCTGGTGAAATGGTGTACCATAACCCCCCAGATGTTTGTTGGCCCGGAGGGGAAAATTTTAAAAAAAGGGGTTTAAAAAAAACAAGGGCAAACTTTTCCCCCAGTTCGCTAGTGGTTTTGGGGCACCGGATTGGATTAACCAAATTTACATTTCCCCTTTTGTTGCATACAAAAAACTGCAAATTTTTTAACCCTACCTGAAATGTCAGTTTTCCCTACGTGGGCCCAAAAATACTTCATTTTGCCTTGTTTCACAGAACGATCCCCTACCAGGGTGGCAACACCTGGGCAATTTGTGAACTGTTGTAGATTACGCCCCTAGTGACTGTGGGAAATTTCTAACTTGGGACAACCCCTTTTCCTTTGGGGTACCCCCAAATCGTCTGTTCCCAAAAACAGAAAGATCTTCCTGGGGGCAGGAATCGAATTTACCAGAACTCAAAAGGGGTCCGTTCTTTTCCTTTCTGGAGGAAAGAACAAACTGGGGGAGTGGATGGGCTCCCCCCCGGTTTAAAAAAAAAAAGCTATAACCCCAATATGAGGGAAGGGGGAAAGAGTCTACTATCTCTCACTACAAGCACAGGGGGAAAAAAAATGAAAAACGGAACCAAAGCTGAAATTCATCTGAGTCCACAAAAGTGACACAGGTATCAGCTAAAAAGAAACTTCACTTACAACGTTAAAAAAAATTGAAAGTTACTCCCAGAAATTTAAATTTTTACATTTAAAGAATTACTGTCCAAATAGGGTGGGATCACCATCTGGGAAAACAAGGGACAAAAAAAAACACTCAAGTGAGATCACTGCCGCATACGGGAAGTGATATCAAAAAAGAGATGGCATTACTATTTTTAAATAAACGTTTTTTTGACAGGGCATCCCCTGTGAGAAACACTAAATTGAACTAGCAGACATTTCAGGGATAAAGGGTCAGCACTCAAGGCAGTCCCCCAATGTCCTCGGACACTTGAGGAAAACACTTTTCTTTCATATCTGAAGGGGAAATTTGGGAAAACAGAATGGGGGGGACAGAGTTACTAGTGCCTTTAACCGGGTCGGGAAAGTTTTAAAAAGTAATTCCGGGTCTATAGGGGGAAATTAACTGAACCCTTTACATTTTGCAGCACTTTAAAAAATCTCAGATACAACTTTTGAGAACAAACACATTTCCAAAGGGGGAGGGTTTTTTCTTTTTAGGCATAAGGGAATATTGGGACTGTGGACCCGATTCATAAATTTACTTTGACTTTGGGATGATACACTAAGTGAACATTCCAAAAATGATGGACAAAATTTTTCAAAGGGAAAATTACTCAAGGGTAAAGGCAAAAAAAAAAAAAATAGAAAGAATAAAAGAAAAAGTAAATGGGGGGACACACAACACATGAACTTAAAAGGGAAAAAAATGCTTTAAATTTTTTTCATAAATAATTAAAAATTTAAAAGGTCACAAAATTTTAAGCAAGGAAAACCCCACACAAGAAAAATTTTCCCAAATGAATAAACAACACTTTTAAAAACAAAAAAACCTTTTACTTTACCAAATCTAATTTTCTCCCCTTTACTTTAAAATTTAATGAATGGCACAGTGGAGTTTTGGGCTTTAAATCTCAAAGGGAAAAGGGGGAAAATTTAACCAAAAAAATGATGAACAATCAAAAATATTAAAATGGGGCTCAATAAATCCCTTTTGCAAAATTTAAAAAAAAACTGGGAAAACAATTCACTGAAAAGGAAATAAAATGGCACACAAAGAATAAAATATTTTGCACCCGAACAGAGCATAAAAACTGCACTGAAAAAAACTGACAAAAGCAAATAAAAATTCTAAATCAAGATTTCTGCACAAAAACTACATAAAAATTTTTGAAAGAAAAATTTTTAAAGGCAAAAACAATGTTTGCACAAGAATTATTTTCAAAATGAGTCCCCAAAGTGCAATAATAAAAAAAAAAACACACACCCAAAAAACACAGTTTACATGGGAAAAAATTTTACAAGGAAAGAACTGAGTGAACACTTTTAAATCTTTAAATGCAGCTTAAGCAACACTTACTGAACAAACAAAGGGAAAAGATTTTTCTTTTAAAAAAAGAACTTAAAAATTGTACTAAAAAAAGTGAATTTTTTTCAATGAAACAAAAAAAATAAAAGGGTGCAAAACAGAACAAAAAGGTTTGAAACTTTCAGTGATGCCAAAAACACAACACACAATATAAAAACAAAAACTAGAATTTTTTTTGCTAAAGTAACCCTTTTGGAAAAAATTTTTATAATAATTTGGGCCCTTTCTTGGGAAAAAAACAATGGCATTATTGTCGTGGAAATAAGACAAATTGACACTGCTAAATGAAAAGGGAAATTAAAACAAAAATGTTCAACACAAGAGAAAACAAAACAAGAATACACAAATGCTGGGAGGAAAATATAACAGACAACACTGAGTTGTGATGCAGAACATAAGGAAATAAATTACTGAATTATTTTTCACTGAATAGTGAGAACACAAGGTGATTCTGAAGTGTAAACACAAGTTCTATACTGCTCATATGTTGCACACAACAAGGAAAAAAACAGTAAGGTACTTACTTCAAGTATATAAAAAAAGAAGCACAACAGGACAGACATGAAATTATGCACGAAAATTAAGACTGAATTAAGAAGAGAAAAAAAATATTGCAACCGGTATATAATAAACACTGAGTCTAATCAAGAGTTACTGAATGTCACTAAGAAAAGAACACTCGCAAATGTCTCTATGAAAAAATATTATCACTGTAGCGACGTGGTTAAGAATGAGGTAGATGGTGGTGGATGGTGGTGGATGGTGGTGGATGGTGGTGGAGGATGTTTATGTCGTCTTGCGGCTGGCTACTGTCCACACATGATCGTAGAATTTTTGCTTACATCGGACGATTGATTCACAAAAGGAGGCCCTTTCAACGGTGGCACCACTGACGAAGACACACTCTAGCTCTTGACCCCCTATGTGGTCTTTAAATTATGGTGCTAGAACCCGTACTAAGAGTACAACAGTGGTAGTGGGTGAGTGAGTGAGGCAGCTGAGGCAGGGCTGAGGCCGCCGTGGCGAGACCGCGTGGTAACTGGGCCTATGGGATGAACGGCGTATGCCTCACTGGGGGCACCCAGTTAGTTGCTGGCTTGCTTAGCTTAACCCTTCACACAGAATGGTTTGATAACTTCTAACGATGAGCACAGCAGGAGTGGAAAGCTGGCTTGGCAGGCAAAGGCTGGATGGAGTAGGCTAGGCTGACTGACTCCCTCACCACAGACTGGCTGCTGGCTTATTTTGCAAACTCGGGTCAACCCCTCTGGAGTGATGCAAATAAGCAGATAAACACTAATACAAAGACAGACCAGTGAATAATGTAGAGGCTGGAAGATGCTTGCGAGGGTAGCTGGCTGGCTTGAGGTAGGTCGAGCGTTTCCCTGCTCGGCAGGCCTAGTCACAAGATGGCGACCGGCTCAGTAGAAATTTATCTCAAGAAATCGCTGTAATTGTCAGAATTACAGGTCCTCCGCTGGCACCAATTTGTCGTATGGGGTTCGGTAAGGAGATAGAGGGTTGAAGGTAAACACCTTGTTGGATGGTAACACTATATATATTGTCAGACTGTGATGAGAGGTGGGAGTCCAGGCCTGCCTGCTGGTATGTCTATCCGTCGAGTGAGAGCGAGGCAACTCGTCTCGCTGACTCATGCTGTATCCCATGACGTCATACAGTCACAGGCAAAGGGAGCTTCTATATTAAGCTCATGGATGGTACTATGATACTCTGCTAAACTATACATACAACACATGTAAAGGAGAATCAGCAACTATGCTGACATGTGTGTGTGTGTGTGTGTGTGTGTGTGTGGGTGTGTGTGTGTACTCACCTATTTGTGGTTGCAGGGGTCGAGTCCTAGCTCCTGGCCCCGCCTCTTCATAGGATGCTACTAGATCCTCTCTCTCCTCGCTCCATGAGCTTTATCATACCTCGTCTTAAAACTACGTATGGTTCCTGCCTCCACTACATCACTTTCTAGGCTATTCCACTGTCTGACAACTCTATGGCTGAGGAAATACTTCCTAATATCTCTCTGACTCATCTGTGTCTTCAACTTCCAATTGTGACCTCTTGTTTCTGTGTCCCCTCCCTGGAACATCCTGTCTTTGTCCACCTTGTCTATTCCGCACAGTATTTTATATGTCGTTATCATGTTTCCCCTGACCCTCCTGTCCTCTAACGTCGTCAGGCCGATTTCCCTTAACCTTTCTTCATAAGACATTCCCCTTAGCTCTGGAACTAACCTTGTCACAAACCTTTGCACTTTCTCTAGTTTCTTGACGTGCTTTATCAAGTGCGGGTTCCAAACAGGTGCTGCATACTCCAGTATGGGCCTGACGTACACGGTGTACAGTGTCTTGAACGATTCCTTATTAAGGTATCGGAACGCTGTTCTCAGGTTTGCCAGGTGCCCATATGCTGCGGCAGTTATCTGGTTGATGTGAGCTTCCGGAGACATACTCGGTGTGTGTGTGTGTGTTGTGTGTGTGTGTGTGTGTGTGTGTGTGTGTGTGTGTGTGTGTGTGTGTGTGTGTGTGTGTGTGTGTATGTGTGTGCGTGTGGCGTGTATGTGTGTGTGTGTGTGTATGTGTGTGTGTGTGTGTATGTACTCACCTAATTGTACTCACCTAACTGTGGTTGCAGGGGTCGAGATTCAGATCCTGGTCCCGCCTCTTCACTGATCGCTACTGGGTCCTCTCTCTCTCTGCATCCTTAGCTTTGTCATACCTCTTCTTAAAACTATGTATGGTTCCTGCCTCCACTACTTCACTTGCTAGGCTATTCCACTTGCTGACAACTCTATGACTGAAGAAATACTTCCTAACGTCCCTGTGACTCGTCTGAGTCTTCAGCTTCCAGTTGTGACCCCTTGTCCCTGTGTCTCCTCTCTGGAACATCCTATCTCTGTCCACCTTGTTTATTCCCCGCAGTATCTTGTATGTCGTTAT
>NC_069404.1:28304263-28337101 GCF_026875155.1 Cherax quadricarinatus
GGAATATAACTAGTGAGGGCAGAATGGGATTTAAAATCCAGTGTGAGCAGGTGGGAATATAACCAGTGTGAGCAGAGTGGGAATATAACCAGTGATGGCAGAATGGGATTATATCCAGTGTGAGCAGAGTGTGAATATAACCAGTGTGAGCAGAGTGGGAGTATAACCAGTGTGAGCAGAGGGGTGAATTTAACCAGTGTGAGCAGAGTGTGAATATATCCAGTGTGAGCAGAGTGGGAGTATAACCAGTGTGAGCAGAGTGGGAATATAACCAGTGTGAGCAGAGTGGGAATATAACCAGTGTGAGCAGAGGGGGAATATAACCAGCGATGGCAGAATGGGATTATATCCAGTGTGAGCAGAGTGGGAATATAACCAGTGTGAGCAGAGGGGAATATAAACCAGCGATGCAGAATGGGATTATATCCAGTGTGAGCAGAGTGGGAGTATAACCAGTGTGAGCAGAGTGGGAATATAAGCAGTGTAAGCAGAGTGGGAATATAAGCAGTGTGGAGCAGAGTGGGAATAAAACCAGTGTGAGCAGAGTGGGAATTATAAGCAGTGTGAGCGAGTGGGAATATAAGCAGAGTGGAGCAGAGGGGGAATATAAGCAGTGTGAGCAGAGTGGGAATATAACCAGTGTGAGCAGAGGGGGAATATAACCAGTGTGAGCAGAGGGGGAATATAACCAGTGTGAGCAGAGTGGGAATATAAGCAGTGTGAGCAGAGTGGGAATATAACCAGTGTGAGCAGAGTGGGAATATAACCAGTGTGAGCAGAGTGGGAACATACGGGTTTAGAGCGCCGAGGATTAACAGTATTCTTGCAACGCGAAGAAAAAAATATTAAATATATTTATACATAATTATTTTTGGAAATCATGCAGTTAAGGCCAAATTTTCTCACCACAGAGAACGAAAAAAGTTCTGAACGTCTCCGCTAATTATCATTAATTATCATTAATCAATTCGTAAATTATTACTTTTCATAACAAATTATATTATGACTTTAATAAAGGTTACATTAATTTCCTGTAGCGACGGTGAAATAATTTTTTTGTTTTTAATAATGAAGAACTTACGTTTTAATGTTTTTAATGAGGGGTTATTTGTCAGCCATATTGGACGTGAAGCTGTGTTGTCAACCACGTAAACAATACCACACATGTGAGTGATATTTCTTTCAACTGTCTAAGCATATGATATGATTATTGTTTGTTGGTCTGTTGTAGTATTCAGCGAGATGGTGAATCGTACCTAACACACTACAGGATCTACAAGGATTTTGAAAATACAAAAATGAAGGATTTCTGCCGTGAGGATGACCAGTCTGGGAGTCGAAATAAACATTTTCATTAAGAAGTGTCTGGTAGCTGATGAAACACTTTTAAACAAATGATTGAGAAAAGAGACAAGTTGATAAATGAGAGACTTGTACAACGTTAAGGTATCTTTATTGTAGAAACGTTTCGACAACCAGTGGCTTCTTCAGTCAAAAGTAAATAACGGTGGAAGATAAGGAGCTTGAGGTAATCAGTCCCTCAGCCTGGGATCGATATATTTATCGGCTCCAGCTTGCGGGACTGATTACCTCAAACTTCTTCTCATCTTCCACCGTCAAATACTTACCATAATCCATCTATCATCAACTGATATAAAGGTTTTGGTCTAAGAAAGGCATCTCTGCATCCCTTAAGCCCAGCCACATCTACCTCAGTGCACTCAGTTGGCAGAGAATTGAGTGGTCGCAAAGACTGAATCTAGCAAATTATGTAAATATACATACGTGTCTGTGTGCGAATGTATCCTTATGTATAAATATGTGTGTTAGTATTTTTGTGTATTTATAAATACACAAAAATACTAACACACATATTTATACATAAGGATACATTCGCACACAGACACGTATGTATATTTACATAATTTGCTAGATTCAGTCTTTGCGACCACTCAATTCTCTGCCAACTGAGTGCACTGAGGTAGATGTGGCTGGGCTTAAGGGATGCAGGGATGCCTTTCTTAGACCAAAACCTTCATATCAGTTGATGATAGATGGATTATGGTGAGTATTTGACGTTGTTATGAACATGAGAATGGATGAACACTGCAGTTGTCCTATTGGAATATACTAGGCAGGTCGTACTCAAACTCAAAGCTGCTAACAAAAATATTTACCCAACCCTTTTTCAACGCTTCCCAAAGAACAGGCATTGAGGTAAGTCTGTGTTCCCTTAAGTTCTAGAACAAAAACAATTATAATAATGTTGGTAGAATTACCTACAATATGTTACGTAAAAGGACACATGTGCAAGTAATGTGATAATTTATTGTGGCAACGTTTCGCTCTCCAGGAGCTTTGTCAAGTCGTTACAAGCCGTATATATACCCTCTGTGACCTTGTATTGCTTGTAACACTTTGACAAAGCTCCTGGAGAGCGAAACGTTGCCACAATAAAATGTGACATTAGTTGCACTTGTGTCCTTCTACCTATAAAGAAAACAATAACAGATATTTTAATATTACATAGGATTTCCTCATTATTTTCTTGTGAGATTTTGGTGACAGTCTTTTGTCAGTGCTGACATCTAGGTTCCTTTCTTCTGTTTATGACTTTAGTTTTGCCTATAAGAGACTTCATCAAGCACATTTAATCTCTTGTGAGTGAAAAGTCACATTAAAAATGTCTTCCTCTGCTACACGTACATATTTCCACCAGTCTCAGACATTTGACTCTGACATAAACTTACTACAAGGTCACAACATACTGGTTTATGTCAAGGGTTTTGCGGTTTTTTATTGGTTTTAGTAAGTCATTGTATGATTTTTGTAGGTTTAATTTTTTTTCCTAATTTTTTGTAAGTTTTTGTAGGTTATTTAGGGTTGGGTAGCTTTTTATAGTTTTTGGAGGTTTTTGTTGGTTTTCGTAAGTTTTTGTAAGTTTTTATAGGTTTTTGTGGTGTTTTTGCAGGTTTTCAGGCTATGTAATTGTTTTTGTTTGTTTCGATTTTTTTTTGTATTTTTTGTGATTCTCAGATTTTTGTAGGCTTTAGTAATTTTTTGCAAATTTTTGTAGTTTTTGTTAATTAGTTTTATCGATTTTTGTAGGCTTATGCAGTTTTTTGCATGTCAGTAGTTTTTTGTATGTCAGTAGTTCTTTTGTAAGTCTTCGTAGTTTTTTGTAGGTTTCGTAGGTTCTCGTTGGATATCCAGTTTAGTGAGAGAGATGGTTCACTGTGATGCTGTGAATCTTGTCAGGTTTTCTCTGATTCATATCCAGTGAACATTAAAATGGTATAAAATACCGACAGGTTGTTAGGTAAGACACATATGCAACAGTTAGGTATCTTTATTATGAAACGTTTCGCCTACACAGTAGGCTTCTTCAGTCGAGTACAGAAAAGTTGATAGAAGCAGAAGATACTTGAAGACGATGTAATCAGTCCATCACCCTTAAAGTTTTGAGGTGGTCAGTCCCTCAGTCTGGAGAAGAGCATTGTTCCATAGTATGGAACAATCCATCCTGTCACTTCTTCTCCATATTGTTTCATACTATGGAACAATGCTCTTCTCCAGACTGAGGGACTGACCACCTCAAAACTTTAAGGGTGATGGACTGATTACATCGTCTTCAAGTATCTTCTGCTTCTATCAACTTTTCTGTACTCGACTGAAGAAGCCTACTGTGTAGGCGAAACGTTTCATAATAAAGATACCTAACTGTTGCATATGTGTCTTACCTAACAACATTCACATCCAGTATGGCTGACCTGTGCAAATTGGCAGACTTTAGTCATGTGAGTTCATAGTGATAACTATGCTCCCACTTTTGCCAGTATTATTATCAAGGGAGTATACACAAAATAATGTATATCTGTAAGTGTGTATAGATAGAAAGTTTACTTAAATTCTGTTTAAGGTATGAATTCAGGTATTTTTGACTGGGGGTGCACTGGTTATATGCACTCTAGTGCAGTCGATAGCCTTTAAACTTAATCAGACAAACGTTTTTCTCCGTTGCTATGGGTCAGCCTTCCCCCAGCTTGTATGGAGAGGGCAGGTATGAGGGCTGGATAGGTGAACACCCAGGTGATCATCATAATTACCTATAATAACACCCCCGCCCAGGTAGGGTACCGTGGGACCAAGTAATTACCACTCCCGCTCTCTCTCTCTCTCTCTCTCTCTCTCTCTCTCTCTCTCTCTCTCTCTCTCTCTCTCTCTCTCTCTCTCTCTTTCTCTCTCTCTCTCTCTCTCTCTCTCTCTCTCTCTCTCTCTTTTGTTTTTTTACAGAGGGTTTGACAAGGTTAAGGATCCCTAGCTTTATTGGCAAGCTAAGAGCTGTTACCTACATCAGCTCATTTGAAAGCATTTTGATTGCTATGAGACATACAATTAGGGAACAGGATGAAATTGGAGTCATCTGTGGGCCAAAATTTTCATTTGATCAGCTGACTTTATCTCGTTGACATCATTATGCTGTACGAATGTGTTCCATACTCGAGTCATCCTGGGTATATATGATGTCAGATGGAGTGATGTTCTGGAAAAGGGTACAGCCAGAGTGAAGTTACTGCTTTCTGCCCGTCTCTCTCTCTCTCTCTATATCTCTCTCTCTCTCTTTCTCTCTCTCTCTCTCTCTCTCTCTCTCTCTCTCTCTCTCTCTCTCTCTCTTCTCTCTCTTCTCTCTCTCTCTCTCTTCTCTCTCTCTCTCTCTCTCTCTCTCTCTCTCTCTCTCTCTCTCTCTCTCTCTCTCTCACTCAGCAATAGTTACAAGATGTAAATTAAACATACTTGACGAATTAGATTTGGGAAATTCTTAAACACTATTAGCAGAACTTTTGTGATTCAATGTCACTATACGAGCCTTTGTAGAATCAGAAATAAGAATTTTACAAGTACATCCGTCAACAGTTGTGACGTCTTGGTGCTAAGACTGATGTTATATGTGACATCACTGAGGATCTTGATGACGTCTTGGTGCTAAGACTGATGTTATATGTAACATCACTGTGGAAACACATATGCAGTTTAATGTGATCCTTCATTGACAACTTTTCACCCACACAGTGGGCTTTTTCAAGTCACACACGGATCTACCTGGGGTGGAAGGTACGGGAGTATTTATAGTCAGGTTCAGAATGCTGAGGTCATGTGGAGAATGCCGCATCTGATGATCTACCGGGTGGATTATAGAGTCTTGGGTAGCCTGGCAGGGGTATTGGACAAGTTGTGAGTAGACCTTCTGCAGTGTTCTATGTTCTTATGTGGGATAGCGATGAAGAAGTTTCTTGGAGAGTGGTTCAGCTATGTTATAGAAGCCATTGTTCTGCTTGAAATTGTTGGTTATAGAGATAAGCGATGATTCCAGGATTCTTCGGTATTGAGTGTTGTCTTCTCTGGCGATAAGTCTTGAGTTTCTGTAGTTAATTAAATGGTTGTGTGAATTGCGGTGTTGTACACAGGCATTCCTTGTATCGTCAGTCCTGCTTATGTATTGGTGTTCTGGAATACGTGTTTGGACGTCTCTTGATCTTTCGCCCACATATAATTTGTTGCAGTCATTACAAGGAATTATGTATACCCCTGCAGAGGATGGAAGCTTGTCCTGTCTACTACTGGTGATGTCCTTGATGGTCGTGGTTGTGGAGGTAGATACTTGGAATGAGGTATTGGAAAAGATGTTGGAAACATGTTTGGCAATGGAGTTGGTGGGGAGGACTATGTATCTCTTCTCGGCAGTGTCTTCTCTGGCTGTGCTGAAGATGTTTATTGCCCGCCGTCTGTAGTCTCTGATGAAGTGACGAGGATAGAGGAGCTTAGAAAATACTTTTTCAAGTATAGTGCATTCTTCCTCAAGGAACTCATTGCTGCAGATTCTGAGTGCTCGCAGGAAGAAGCCTATAATTACACCACGTTTAGTTTTGGTGTCGTGGTGGAGAAGATCGTTTTGGTTGGTTGGTTTTCAATAGACTTTAAAACGAAGTTTATGGTCAGTTTTGCAGAGAAGAACATCAAGGAAAGGAAGAGTGTTGTCGACTTTTTCTTCAAGTGTGAACTGGATTGAGGGCTCGACCTGGTTGAGCTTGTCTTGGAGAGCTTGAACGTTGAAGCGTTTAGGAGTTATGAGGAGAATGTCGTCAACATAACGGAGCCAGGTGACAGACGAAGGAATAATGATGGAGAAACGTTCGGCTTCTAGATGTTCCATGTATAGGTTCGCCAGGACTGCACTGAGTGGCGAACCCATGGGTAGTCCAAAAGTCTGCCGAAAGAGGTGATTTTCGAAAGAGAAACACGTAAAGCCAACACAGTTCAACAAGGTCGATGAAATCGCTGGCTGGAATGGG
The DNA here is from genome assembly GCF_026875155.1 of Cherax quadricarinatus. Lineage (NCBI taxonomy): Eukaryota > Metazoa > Arthropoda > Malacostraca > Decapoda > Parastacidae > Cherax > Cherax quadricarinatus. The sequence goes on from NC_069404.1 coordinate 28,310,614, forward strand.
AAGATCAAGTGAATCGTCAATTTTCCTGCGCAAGAGATCGATGGCTTTTTGTAGTAGGTACTTTAGTGAATAGGGAAGTCACGTCAAGGCTGGAAAGTTTCTTGTTCCTGATGTTGATGTTGCGAATGCGATTGAGAAGATCACACGAGTGTTTGAGATGTGCTGGACTGATAGTGCCCAAGAGTTTAGAGAGGTGTTTTGCGAGAATTCCTGAGAGCTGGTGGGGAGCACTGCCTATTCCCAAGGATACAGGCCTCAGTGGGATACCAGGCTTGTGAGTTTTTGGCAGGCCGTACATTCTGGCAGGTCTGGGGTTGCTGGGCATGGTATGCAGAAGTTTCTTCCCTTGTTCTGAGCCCCTCAGAATGCGGCGAGTCCTTTGAAGAAAATTTTTAGTAAGGTTGTCCACTTGGTTAGTTGTGATAGGTTTGTAGGTATCTGGGTCATTAAGTAGATTGACCATTTTGTTCCTGTAATCGTCAGTGTTCATGATAACAACACCACCTCCTTTGAAGATTGAGACACTTATGCAACATATGGGAATCTTTATTCAGGAAACGTTTCACCACACAGTGGCTTCATCAGTCCAGGCTGAGGGACTGATTACCTCAAACTCCTCCTCTCCTTACGCCTTTCTACTTTGTATCGGACTGATGAAGCCTCTGTGTGGCGAAACGTTTCCTGAATAAAGATTCCCATATGTTGCATAAGTGTCTCAATCTTCAACTTGTCGGTTTTTCAAACCATTCATCACCACCTCCTTTATCAGCGGTGATGACCCTGATGGTCGTGTCTTCTGCTAAACCTTTGAGTGTATTGATGTAACGTCGAGGTATGACTGGGGAGCTGCGTGTTGAGATGGTTGCTGAGATGATGCCTTGAAGATAGCCTTTTTGGAAGTCGGAGTCATTGTGTCTGTAGTTTTTGGCGATGAAATTGAGGTCTTGTTTTGGTTTCGTAATTCCTGTTGCGAATTTGAGGCCTAAGCTGAGGGCTTCAGTTTCTGTGGTTGACAGTGGACGAGATGAAAGATTTTGAATAATTTCAGGTCTTCCTAAACTTTTCTAATTACTATTATCGCAGAGTGTTTGTAGTTTCCTAGTAAATCTGATCTTCTGTTGAACATTCGCTGTGGTAACTCTGCTGCGAATGATTTCGGCGGTGCGTCTGTTCATGTTGCCCCGGAGTGTTGTGCCTAGTGTTCTGGCTTGGAGAAAAGCTTCCTTTGTAGCATTGTTTAAGTCATCTGCACACTCTTCAAGGTAGGTCCGAGCTGTAGCGGAGAAAGGTGGTTTGATGTTGGCAATTTGAGGAGGAGTAGATCTTGGTAAGACCATTTCTTGAATGCAATCACGAAGAAAATGGTGTCTGTTGAGAAGTGAGTAAGCTTTTAGAAGAAGGTCCAGGTATTCTCTGTGTGAAGTATCCATTTCTACTGTAGTGTTTGACACTATGGAAATAAATGGTATAAAATACCGACACAATGGAAATATAAACACATGTGTAGTATAATGTGATCCTTTATTGATTACGTTTCGCCCACACAGTGGGCTTTTTCAAGTCACAAACAGATCTACCTGGGGTGGACGAACGAACGAACGAAAGTTCAGGTAAGATCCCAAATGGGATGAGCGGGGAAGACGGGACAGACGAAGAATAGTGCTGGAGAGGAGTGTTCTTAGTCGTAGAAATAGAGCCAGGGCTTAACCCAGCAGCGAGGGCGATCGTGGGACAGATATTGAGAAGAGAAATTCAGGCTCTTCTGTTGGGTCTCCAGTGGGGTGAGCGGGGAGGAAGGGACATGCGACGTTTAGCGCTAGAGAGGAGTGTAGAACTGGGCCATGTCTTAACCCAAAAGCTAAGGCGAATGTGGGTCAGAGAATGGTACCTGTCATAGAAGGTACCTGTCAGCGAATCCAAGGTTATTTGTAAATAGGGTTAGAAGCAGGATCATGCAAGGAGTAGAAAAGGTTGTGTTGGTTTGTGGGTCTGCGAATGTCTTCGTCAATGAGAGAGGTCCAGTAGTCATGTCGTGTCTCAAGTTTGTCTATCTGTCTGTCACTGAGCGTCTTCCAGTACAGATTCAGCGCAGGGATGTCTAATTGCGCATGGAGAGACTCGCTTGTGGCGAAGTCTTCCCACCTGACATCAAGCACCCAGCGGTATAAAATACCGACACAATGGAAATATAAACACATATGCAGTATAATGTGATCCTTTATTGACTACGTTTCGCCCACACAGTGGGCTTTTTCAAGTTACAAACAGATCTGTTTGTGACTTGAAAAAGCCCACTGTGTGGGCGAAACGTAGTCAATAAAGGATCACATTATACTGCATATGTGTTTATATTTCCACCGAAGAATCCTGGAATCATCGCTCCATCCTGTCACTTCAACTCCATATTGTTTCAGACTATGGAACAATGCTCTTCTCCAGACTGAGGGACTGACCACCTCAAAACTTTAAGGGTGATGGACTGATTACATCGTCTTCAAGTCTCTTCTGCTTCTATCAACTTTTCTGTACTCTACTGAAGAAGCCTACCGTGTAGGCGAAACGTTTCGAAATAAAGATACCTAACTGTTGCATATGTGTCTTACCTAACAACATTCTGAACCTGACTATAAATACTCCCGTACCTTCCACCCAGGTACACTCTGCTTTCATCAGCACAGTTCAGTTCACGGAGTTTACTACCTTATTACAAGATAGGCACATGGCTTCTGCCGAAAAGAAGAGGCCACGATGCTCCAGGAACACGACGGAGGACTCAGATTTGGAAATGTGGGGCGCAATTCTAGCGAAGAAGTTGCGAGAGGAAGAGGAAGATCCTGCAGATCTGACAGTTCCAACCATGGAGCCAGCGACAATGGAAACAGGGGAGGAAATAAACACCCCACCCCCCGAAAACCAAGAGGGATGGAACACTGTGGACAACAAGAAGAAGCGCCGTCTGTCCAAGGAGCAGGCAAACCAGCTCAACCGACCTGGCAAATTCAAGGTGAAGTCTTACGGGGACCACAGAACCCACTATGGCGTTGTTTCATACCTGGAATCACGACACAACCTGAAGTTCAAGATATGGTTCAACTTGAGGGGAGAACCAATACTGACTTCTCTCAACAAGGAAATGTATACCACCTTGAAGAGAGTCATGGAGACAGATCGCTCATTCACCCTGGAGAAACTGGACTCTCGGCAGAAGATCACCAAGGGTGTAGTGATGCGATACCCGCTGATGATGCCCATCGAGGCAGTAGCAGCTCACCCCAGTGTGGTGTCAGTTCAACGTCTCAAGGCAAAGACGGCAGGCAACGCACCAACCCGACAGGTCCTCATTCAGCATGTAGGACCACTGCCATCCAAGCTGGACCTCGGTTCTTGGGGCAGGTACGATGTCAGGACCTTCACAGCAGAACCAGTTCGCTGTTTCAAGTGTCAGCGTTATGGACACCTGGGTGCACTCTGTCCGAACAGAGTAATCTGCGGTGTCTGCAGCCAGCATCAGCCAAAATCACACCCTCAAGGTCCTGCAATGGAACATTCAGGGCCTGAAGGGCAAACAGCACCTCTTGCTGGAGGCAGTAATTCGGGATCGGGTTGACATCGTCTTGCTACAAGAAACTCTGACTGTCCCGACTATGTGCCCAAGACTACCCGGTTTTGCTGGGTATTTTCGGCACATGGACCAGGGCGTTCACTGCAGAGGCACAGCTCTATTTGTATCCAATACAATACCTCACGAGGTTATAGCCAACCCTGTGAACTGTGGGGAGGATGTCGAGGTACAGGCCATCCTTGTGCACATACCTGGGGCGCCCATTACCATCTATAACATCTACAAAAACCCAAGACACACCCTCGACATTGCAGAGCTCCTCGCACTAGCACGCACTGAATGTATCATTGTGGGTGGAGATTTGAACGCACATCACCCAATCCCTGCACTCTCACTCAGAAACCCAAAAGCTGCTGGCAGACACATAGCAATGCTCCTACACGATATTCCAGAGGTAAAGTTGCTAAACAATGGAGACCCCACACACCTGTTGGGTGGCTGCCGCGACCTTACCTTCGGGTCAAGACAACTCGCAGCAGGAGCCACATGGGAAACTCATCCTCACCTTGTCCAGTGACCACTTTTGCAGTGATCACCACCTTCAACATCAACAGGCCTCCCACAGTTGTGCTGCCTCCTAGATGGGACGTAAAGGGGGCCCAAAACTGGAAAGGGTTTGTTCCAGGATTATCTTCATGACTGGTGGTCCACATTACTCTCTATCTAAAAGACTGTGATACGGCTGAACAGGAGCTAATCACTGTTCTCTCCCAGGCAACAGAGTGCGCAATTCCAAAGAAGTACGCAGGACGAACTCACAAAAGAGATTGGTGGTTTTACAACGACGAGGTGCGGGAGCAGACCACCGCATCAAACTCTTTTAGGAAGCTAAAACAGGCGTAACCCTACGGCAGAGAACAAGAATACTCTGAGACCCATTGTTGCAGCATGCTCGCAGAGTCTCTCTCAGAGTAAAAACTGAGAAATGGCTGGAGTGGTGCTCAACATTCGGGCATCACACCACTTTATCTGAGATATGGGGCAAACTCAACATAGCAATTGGCAAGAGCAAGCCGAGGCCACCAGCACACCCGAACCCATCCCAGGAAACTGAGAAACTAGTGGAGCTTTTCATTTCCAGGGGAGCCTCCACTCAGCTCCCACAGGGAATCCGGAATATACAGACGGATCTTCTGCCACAGTGCCAGCTAACGATACAAGCTGCATGTGGTCGGAAGATGTGCGTTTGAAGACCTCCGGACTTGGAACTCCGACGTGCCATTAAGAACACAGGTGACATTGCCCCGGGCATCGATGGTGTTACATACTCCATGATTGCACGGGCTGGGCAGAGTGGATGGGAGGCCATACTAGACGTCATTAACAAATCGTTTGGGGAGCAGGACATCCCCGCAGCTTGGAAGAAAGCTTACCTCGTACCAATTCCAAAGCCCAAGGACCCAGGCAGTATGAGACCCATATCGCTGACCAGCTGCTTAGCCAAGACGCTGAGAGGATGTGTTAAACCGCCTCCTAGGAAACTTTGGGCCCTCTCATCATCACATATTTGGCTTCACCAAAGGAGTGGGTACAGCAGAGAGCATAACCATTCTTTCTAAGCCAGATTGCTGATAGTAACAAAAAACCTAGTATTGTCGTCTACCTCGACCTTTTAAAAGGCATTTGAGCTAGTCAGCCCCACAGCAATTCTGGCAATTACTAGCTCGGAAGGGAATCAAAGGGCGCCTCCTGGCCTGGATAGAGTCCTACCTTAGGGGGCAGGCAGGCCTGTTTTCAGCTTTCAGGGACACTACTCTTCCTTTAGATCCCTGGAAAACGGTACGCCAAAAAGGAGTGTGCTCAGTCCCACCCTGTTTAACATCCTTTACAGGAACTTGTGAGCCTTCCCTTTCATAGTGGTACACAGCTCCTCAGCTATGCTGATGATCTTGCACTCGTAGTGAATGGGAAAGGCAATTTAGAACGACAGGCTCAGAGAGCTTTGGACCTAATTACGCAGTCTTGCAAGGAACTAGACCTCAAGATCTCGGCCGAGAAATCTCTGCAATGATGTTTTAAGGGGCCAGATCCTGTGAAGATTAAAGTATTCAGGTATAGAACTTGAGTGGACAGGGTCCTACCTTTACTTGGGAAAACTACATTGATAAAAAGCTGACCTTTCAGAAACAGGCCGAGTATGTCAGGTCACGTGCTCTACTCCCGACTCATCGCCATGGAGCCATGACGAGGCACCGTGCAAAGGGGCAAGCAAAAATGTACTTCGCTTGTACTATACTATACGACAGTATTTAAGTCTCCGCACTGTCGCTTGATCTTCAGATAGTTCCTGACTATGGAACTGAACTTCTCCAGGCGGAGGGACTGACAACCTCCCAAATTTACGATTCAAGGGGGAAGGACTGATTACATCGTCTTTACATCTCTACTGTTCCTGCCTACTTTCTGTATTCGACTGAAAAAGCCTACTGTGTGGCGAAAACGTTTTTGGAAAAAAAGGGTTTCCTAACTGTTGCCTATGTGTCCTTACCTACCAACCCGTCGGTATTGTATACCATTTTGATGTTATCTTGTCAACACTGCAACACATGGCCTCTTGGTACAGGAAAACACCTTGGACAACCCTTTCAAGTGAGAAAATGTTGGATCTGAGAGTGACCTGACCTCTCAGGGGCTACATTCTCACTACTTCTACTGCTCTGCACCTCCCCCTTCCGACGTTTTTAATCTCCCCCACTGTCGCTTGATTTCAGATAGTTTCCTGATATAAAAACTGAATTTTCCAGGCGGGAGGGACTGAAAACCCCAAAAATTTCTAGATTTTAAAGGGGTTTGTTGGACTGATTCATGTCTTCATATCTCTACTGTTCCTGCCTTTTTTTCTGTATTCGAGGAAGAAGCCACTGTGTAGGTTGACGAAATTAATTGGGGGTCTTTGGCGAGGTTTTTAAAGGGGAAAAGTGAGATCGTCTGGGAAAGATTAAAGAAGAAGGTTCACAAAAATGCTGCAGTGAAAAGGCCCCTTTGTTTTTAAAAACCCTTCGGGGAATTTGGGCTGTCACTGGTCTAGGGTTCGGGGAACTAGATTAGTTGTTTATTTTGGGGTTTTGCGTATGTTGGTAAAAAATTTTTGGGGCCCCAAGATTAAAGTGCTTGTTTCTCGAAAGTGGGTTAAGGTTCGGGGACGTTTAATTTGGGTTTATCGGGATTCGCGTCCTTTTCCTTCCATTTTTTGTTTTGCAGAGGCCCAACAGCCTCAAAAGCTTTACTGAAGAAATTTTTAATTAAATTATTTAGCCAACCCCCGGCCCCTTTTGTGAATCCATGCTGAGAAATCTTTAATAAAAGCTATGCTTATCGAGAGGCTTCTTATAATCTAAAGCTATAATTGACTCTAGTTTTTTTGCCTAAAATTTTGGGGCAGGCTTACGGGGCGGAAATTTTTGAGGGTAACGATTTTGCCCTCTGTTTTAAAAATAGGAATTAAAATTACCCATCTTAACATTCGACACTAAAACCGGGTTTGAAGGAAAAATTTAAAAAATATTGGGTTAAATGGTTACAGATTTCCATTTTGCTTTCCCTTTAAGAACCCTTGAAAAAACCTCATCAGGCCCCCAGGGGACTTATTTTGCTTCAGTCTGCTATCTGCTTCTAAACCATTTCACAGTGATGTGATTTTACATAATTTATCTTCTTTTTAGCCCACTATAAAAATTAATTACCGAATATTGTTAGTGTCTTCCTGTGTGAAAACGAGAGAAAATAAATTTTTAAAAACGAGCACATAGTTATTTTTTAAAGGGGCCTATCTTAAATTTTAAATTTTTTTTCTATAGACCCGGAAAAAAAAATTTTTGGGGTTTGCTTTTTGAATTTTTAGCAACTTTAATTTCATAGTTTCCCTTTTTTGCTTTTTTTTCCCCTTTTTTTAAAGTCCCTTTTTAATGTCCAAAATAAATGATTTTAAGATGACCCTCACCTCTTTTGAAAACGCCTATAAAATTTCCCTTTTTTATTCCCTTGAGATATTTGAGCCTTTTATTCATCCATTTTTTGGGCCCTTTTTTATTTGATCAATTTCTTTATTGGGATAACGTTCTTTTGGGGGCAGGAAAGGATAGTGTTTAAAAAAATGTCCCTTTGGAAAAGCTCTCTTCGTTACCCAGTCAAAAAAGTTTATAAGTGTTTTCTAAGCCCATCGTAATCTGTAAGCGAAAGTCTGGGACTGTTTCTGAGTTTTTCCCCTAAAATTTGTACTTTTTGAACATAACAAAAGAACATAAAATGTAGGAAAAACTGCAGAAGGCCCATTGGCCCATTTCGGGAAGGTCCCTTTTTAAAACGACCCCCTACCTAAAGCTACCCAAGAAATAACCCCCCGTACCCCCCCTGACACCAATCAAAAAACCCCGCCCCTCCCCCCTCATATATTTTTCCAGTCCTTCTTAAAACTACCCCCGGGCCCAGCTTCTATCACCCCCTGGGAAAGGGCTGTTTTCCCCCCTTCAACTCGTTGAAAACCAGTACTTACCTATGTCCTTTCTAAATCTAAATTTAAACCAATTTTTAAAACCCTTATTCCTGGTTTTTTACCTGGTTCGACACCCCCGTACTTTATTAATGTCTCCCTTGTTTATGCCCCTCATTCCCACTTTACACTTCCCAAAGAATTCCCCTCATTCTAAAGCTCTCCAGAGAGTGGAGATTTAAGGCTTTAAGTCTATCTTCTTTCGGGAGGTTTCTTACACAGAAATCAATTTTTTTGCATTCTTCTCTGTATGTTTCCCCAAAGAGTCTATTCCATCCTGTATAAGGGGACCAAAACGAGCGCTTTAAACTTTAAAAGAGGCCTCACCCAGTGTTTTTATAGAGCTTAAAATAACGTTTGGACTTTTTGTTTTCTTTACTTCTTGAGATAAAAACCAAGTAATCTGTTGGCCCTTTTTGCGAAAACTAAGGGACCCCTGTCTTTGGGGTTAGAAATTTCCCGCTTTTCCAAAGACCCAAGTTTTTTTTTTACATTCTTTTTAATCAAGCTCTACTTCACCTAGATTTAGCATTTTCATTACCAAGGGCAATTACTTACACTTACCCACTTTGAACTTCATCGCCATTTTTCAGACCAAAACATTAATTTGCCCAAATCGCGGAGTTCTTGATATCCCCCTCAAGTGATTATAGGGCCTATTTTTGTTCACAGAAACTTACTCATTCACTCGTAATCCCTTCATCAAGTTTTTAATGTAAATTATGAACAAAGGGGGGGGCCTAAAACGATCCTTGGGGAACCCAACTGGACTAATCCCCATTAAATTTCCTCCTTAAAGGGGTAAATCTTGCTTTTTTTGGAAAGCATCCTCTACCCATGCTAAATTTTCCCTCCTATACCAGGGCTCCATTTTTTAAAGGGGTTCTCTTTGGGGGGAATCTATCAAAGGCTTTACTAAAATCCAAATAAAAAATATCATATTCCTTATCACTGTAAAAATGCCTCAAATGTTCTATTAAGAACGTCAGTAAGTTTTAGGCGGGAACGACCTCTCGTAAACCCATGCTGAGATTCATTTATCAAGTTTTACTCTTAAAGGGGACTTCTGAAATGTAAACTAAAATTGATTCTAATAACTTGCCCCAAAATGTCGGCTTAGGGACTATTTAAAGGATGGACTTATCCCTGATTGAATATGGAAAACCACATTAGCATCTTCCACAACTCTGGCACAACCCCGGGTAAAAAGGGACGCATTGAATCACGTTAATGGCTGACTAAGCTCCATCTTGCATTAATTAACCCCCTGGAAAACAAAAAAAGGGTCCCGTGGACTTATTTTTTTTCAGTTTGTCTATCGTTAAAAAAACCATGTCCCTGTGACAGTAATTTTTTTAAATTAAATTTCACAGGAATAAATATTGAAATTACGGGAACCATTTACATTTTCCCTGTTAAAAACTAAAAAAAATATCATTAAATAAGGAACACTTTTCCCTTTATTACCCGTCACTGCCATTCCCAATTTCAGAGGCCCCTACTTTTTCCTTCACCTTCTAATAACATTTGAAAAAACCCCTTTGGATTATTTTGATTCATTAGCAACTTTAATTTTAGTCACTTTTTAGCCTTTCTAATGCCTTTTTTACTTCTTTTTAAGCTAAACATTTTGGCGAAAGGTTAAACCTTCCTCTTCTGATCCCTATAAATTCCCCTTTTCCCCCCTAATAGATGCTTTAGCCTCCTTTTAAACCCTTTTGGGATCGTTTTTAATTAGACCTAATATCTCTCTGGGGAATTTATATAATCGGGCACTGGTACATTATTAAGAAAACATCAAAAAAGCAGATCCCTTCATATTCATAAGTTATTATCGCAATAAAATCTTTAGCTAATAAACCCCAAAAAGATTAGACAGATGTCCCTAAGTCCATTATAAGGGCAAAGAAAACGGGGTTTTTTATGTATTATCATTATTCTTGCATTCCCTTAAGAAAAAAGGAGGATTTGTGATACCTGCCCCAAACTCTTCATGATCTCTAATTTTTCGATTTTCCTATTTGACAAGATAGGTCTAGAAATTTTCCCCCCGGGGTAGGCCTGTTACCCCTGCTTCAAAAACAGTCTGAACTGTTTCCATAAAGTACGGGACCTAGATTACCTGTAAAAAATTTCCAGTCAATTCGACTAAAGGGTTAAAGCCCCCTATAGACTATGTTTTGTTCTAGAACCCCCAATTTCGTCCAAAGAAGTCTCCCTTATCGTATCCAAGCCAGGAGGTCGGTATATTACACCTAAATTAGTTTTTCTTGCCCCTCCACGAACTCTACCCAACGTTTCATTTAAATGCAATGATATCAAATTTCCCCAGCACATCACCAAACGTATTTTCATTAATTTTTTTTCTTGCATTCGAATGTTAGATAAAAACCATCATATGTTTTTCCCCTTTTGCACATTTTTTCCTTTTATTTTGTTTTTACACAATTCCTGAAAATTTTCTACCCAAGTTACTCCATGACTTACTATTTAAAATTCTTTTCAAGCTAATCAAAATATCCATATCATTATTTATCATTTTTAAAACCCCTACCTTAACTAATCCTGTTTAAATTAAAACCCCCCCACAAAAACAAGAAAAAAACCCCAATCCCCGGGTAATGCCCCCCCCTGGCCCAAATTTTTTTTGGCCAAAAAGGGAAAATTTTTTTTAAGTTTCATTTTTGGACCCATTATCCACTTTTAGCAAAATTTAAAAAATTGCCGGGCCCCTTACCACACCTCTTTTTCCCCCCCCCCCCCCCCCCCCCCCCCCCCCCCCTTCCTTCCTTTTTCTCTTCACTGCCAAATTTTAATAATCCTAAATTTTAGTTGCCACATTCCCCCAGCCCACAGGCAAAAAAGGATAAATCCTTTTACCGTTCGTTTTAAGCCCTAACAAAGTCCCCCACCCAAAAAAATACCCCCCTTTTTCCCCCCTTCCTTTGTGAAACCTTCCCCTTACTAAATTGGGGGCACCAACAAACAAAAAATTTTTTACTTCTTTTTCTTCGTCGTACATCCCTTTTTCCCCACTTCGTCGGGGGCCCGGTGCTTTAGGCCCCCAAAGTTTTTCTACTTTTCCCCAACGGTTTTACTTCGCTCTTGTGCAAATTTGGGCTCCCCCCCTGTCCACCCGCCCCCATTTTTCCTAGCTAAAAAAAGGGGCCATAAACCCCTTTGTTCTCTCGGGGACACAAAACCCCTTTGTTCAATTTTTCCCAAGGGTTTTAAATTTTTGGGGGAAATTTTTATTCAACCCCGACATTTCCAGATTTTAAATCAGGCAAATTTCCCTTTTAAGTTTTGGGCCAAACCCCCAAAAATTTAAAAATTTTAAAAAATTTTTAAACAAATCAGTTTTAGAATAATCAAGCAGGGTTTTTTTTTCCCCCGAATTCTTACAAACTGCTTCAAAAAAAATCCTTAAAAAACTTCTGGTCCCTTATTTTAAAAATTTGGGGGGAAATTCCCTCAAATATTTAAAGCCCTGAAATCTTTCGGCTTTGGCCCCTTTAAAATTTCCTTAAGTTCCCTGGCCCCCTTAAATTTTGGGGGGGTACCCCCCTAAATAAATTTTTATGCCCCCCTGAAAATTCACCAAAAAACCTTTTGTTTTTTAGCTAAATCCCTTTTTTTCAACAGTTGGTTCGGGAAAACTTTGGAAAAAGGTTACCCTAAAAATTTTATTAAAGAAATTATGATAAAAGGGCAAAACTTACAAAAATCCCCCAAAAGGGCAACTTCGGCCTAAAAGTTGGTTCAAAATCCTTTGTAAGATGGTTCCCCTAGGGGTTTTGTACTATTTTTTGTTTTTCTGAGTATTTTTTTAAAATCAAAAAACCCTTACGGGATTTAAAAGTTATTCAAAATCCCCTTTTCAAGAAGGCAATCCCCCCTTCAAAAAATGTCAATTGTCCTTTTTAACGGAGCTTTTTTCCAATTAAGTTTTGTGGGGCTTTAAAAGGAAATGTCCTTTTGGTTCCCGGGGCTTATTTCTAAAAAAGAAACCTGGCCTTGTTCAACAAAAAGCTTTTTTTCACAAGTATAAAAAACGATCAACTTTTTAATTTTTGTTTTGTAACCCTTATTACACAAGCAAATGTTCCTTTGCTGGTTATCCTGGCGTCAGTGTGACTCTCTCAAGAGTCAAAAGTAATCTGGCGTCGTCACACCGCTCCATGCCGTCACTGCCCTAATACACCAAAAAAACGCTGACCTAGTACCTTGCATCCCTGTCACCTCCTCGATGAAGCAAAGCAAATGTTTGTTTCTTGCTGTCTTAATCATAGACAACAATGTACACCTTTACTATGGTAATAAAGTGGGAGCAGGATTTTCCTTAATTGTCCTGCTAAAGTAAGGGATGTACTGTCTCTTATAAAAATACACGTTGCAACACCACTGCAAGGAGCAGAGGTCATTTGACCACGCATACGACATCTGTGATCAATTACTCACTCTAGCAGTAAACAAGATACTCGCCCCTTCCGAGAGGGCTTGGCCCCTCAGGGCTGAAAGGGGCTGAAGGGGGCTGAAGGGGGCTGAAGGGGGCTGATACCCCCCTCCTGGAGAAAATGTCTCCACACATACATTGCCACCCCACCCCCCCCTTCCCGATACTTCTATCTACTTGGAACAATTTAAAACCCTGAATGTGACATTCCGCAGGCATGTCCCGACTTTTTGAATTAAACCACGTCTCAGTTAAGGCAAATACATCAATGTTACCTGCACTAGCAACTAATCTCAACTCGTCCATCTTATTCCTAGCACTACGGTTATTAGCATAATAAACATTGAAAGACTCTCCTTTCTCTTACCCTTCCTGCTCATTTCTGTTTTTCTACTAAACCTATTACTGTCCTTATCACCCCAGTGTCACTGGCATTTCAATTTATCTACCTCGTTCTGGCTTATTACTAGTTCCCCTAGAACTCGTAATATACTACACTGGGACTTCACTGTTTTCCTGCCAAAACCCATACCACTACTATTCCTAGTTTAAAGTCCTAACAGCTCCCTCCACTGTAGTTGCCAGTGCTACCACCCCAGACCTAGATAAGTGAACTCCATCCCTGGCATACATTTCATTTCTGCCATAGAAGAGGTCCCAGTTGTCAATGAATGTTACCGCATTTTCCTTACAGTATTTGTCCAGCCAGCAATTGACACCAATTGCCCTGGACAACCATTCATTTCCAACTACTCTCCTTGGCAAAATACCACATATGACAATGTTCCCACTCTTCCTCCTATTTATTTCTATTGCTGACCTATACCTGCTAATCAGGTCTTCACTCCTACGTCTGCCAACATCGCTGCCTCCCGCACTGAGACAGATAATAGGATTGCTCACATTACCTCTCATGATGTCATCCAGACGGCTAATAATATCCTCCATCCCAGCCCCAGGAAAGCAAACCCTCTGTCTCCTACTCCTGTCCTTCAAGCAGAACGCCATATCCATATACCTAACTTGGCTATCCCCAACAACAACAATATTCTTACCTTGGAAATAAATGGTATAAAAATACCGAAAACAATGGAAATATAAACACATATGCAGTATAATGTGATCCTTTATTGACTATGTTTCGCCCACACAGTGGGCTTTTTCAAGTCACAAACAGATCTACCTGGGGTGGAAGGGACGCGAGCTTTTATAGTCAGGTTCAGAATGCTGAGGTCAGGTGGAGAATGCTGCATCTGGAATGATGCACCGAGTGGGGTATAGAGTCTAAAATCTTGGGTAGCTTGGAAAGGAGATTGGATAAGTTTGTGAGCAGAACCTTCTGCAGTGTTCTTCCATTCCTGTGTTCTTATGTGGGATAGCGATGAAGAAGTTTCTTGGCAAGTGGTTTAGCCATGTTATAGAAGCCATTATTCTGGTTGAAGTTGTCGGATAACTTCAACCAGAATAGTGGCTTCTATAACATAGCTAAACCACTTGCCAAGAACTTATTTCTTGGGTAGCATTGAAAATTGGGTTCGGTAAATGTTTTGTTAGTGGGATGAATTGTAAAGGACCTGCCTAGTATGGGCCAACAGGCCTGCTGCAGTGTTCCTCGTTTCTTATGTTCTTATGTTCCGCTTAAGGAAGGAGCACGGCTAGAAAGATCATGTATGGCTAGAAAGTTCACGCAAGGCTAGAAAGATCATGCAAGGCTAGAAGGATCAAGCATGGCTAGAAAGATCATGCAAGGCTAGACAGACCACGCAAGGCTAGAAAGATCATGGAAGGATAGACAGATAGTGTAAGGCTAGAAAGATCTTGCAAGGCTAAAAAGATCATGTATTGTTAGAAAGATCATACAAGGCTAGAAGGATCATGTATGGCTAGAAAGATCACGCAAGGCTAGAAAGATCATGCATGGCTAGAAAGATCATGCAAGAATAGAAAGATCATGCAAGGCTAGAAAGATCATGTATAGCTACAAAGCTCATGCAAGACTAGAAGGATAATATATGGCTAGAAAGATCATGTATGGTTAGAAAGATCATGCAAGGCTAGAAAGGTCATGCAAGGCTAGAAAGGCCATGCATGGCTAGAAAGTTCGCGCAAGGCTAGAAATATCATGTATGGCTAGAAAGATCATGCAAGGTTAGAAGGATCATATATAGATAGAAAGATCATGCAAGGCCATAAATATCACGCAAAACTAGAAATATCATGTATGGCTAGAAAGCTCGTGCAAGGGTAGAAAGATCATGCTAGGCTAGAAAGATCAAGTATGGCTAGAAAGATCGTGAAAGGTTAGAAAGCTCATGTATGGTTAGAAAGATCATGCAAGGCTAGGAAGATCATGTAAGGCTAGTAGGAACATGTATGGCTAGAAAGATCATGCAAGGCAAGAAAGATCATGCAAGGCTATAAAGAATATACAAAGCTACAAAGATCATGAATGGCTAGAAAGATCATACATGGCTAGAAAGATCATGCAAGGCTAGAAGGATCATATATTGCTAGAAAGATCATGGAAGGACATAAATATCATGCAAAACTAGAAAGATCTTGTGTGGCTAGAAAGCTCGTGCAAGGCTAGAAAGTTCATGCTAGGCTAGAAAGATCATGTATGGCTAGAAAGCTCGTGCAAGGCTAGAAAGTTCATGCTAGGCTAGAAAGATCATGTATGGCTAGAAAGCTCGTGCAAGGCTAGAAAGTTCATGCTAGGCTAGAAAGATCATGTATGGCTAGAAAGCTCGTGCAAGGCTAAAAGTTCATGCTAGGCTAGAAAGATCATGTATGGCTAGAAAGCTCGTGCAAGGCTAGAAAGTTCATGCTAGGCTAGAAAGATCATGTATGGCTAGAAAGCTCGTGCAAGGCTAGAAAGTTCATGTATGGTTAGAAATATCATGCAAGGCTAGAAAGATCATGCAAGGCTAGAAAGATCACGCAAGGCTAGGAAGATCATGCATGGCTAGAAAAATCATGCAAGGCTAGTAGGAACATGTATGGCTAGAAAGATCATGAAAGGCTAGAAAGATCATGCAAGGATAAAAAACTCATGCAAGGCTACAAAGAACATGCAAAGCTAGAAAGATCATGTATGGCTAGAAATATCATACATGGCTAGAAACATTATGCAAGGCTAGAAAAATTATGCAAGGCTAGAAAGATCATGCAAGGCTAGAAAGATCATGCAAGGCTAGAAAGCTCATGTATGGCTAGAAAGATCATGAAAGGTTACAAAGATCATACAAGGCAAGAAAGATAATGCAAGGCTAGAAAGATAGTGCAATGATAGAAAGATCATGCAAGGCTAGAAACATCAAGTATGGCTAGAAAGATCAAGCAAGTCTTGAAAGATCATGAAATTCTAGAAAGATCATGCAAGACAAGAAAGATAGTGCAAAGCTAGAAAGATCACGCAAGGCTTGAAGGATCAAGTATGGCTAGAAAGATCTTGCAAGGCTTGAAAGATCATGAATTGCTAGAAAGGTCATGTGTTGCTAGAAAGATCATGCAAGGCTAGAAAGATAGTGCAAGGCTAGAAAGATCATGCAAGGTTAAAAAGATCATGTGTAGCTAGAAAGATCATGCAAGGCTAGAACGATCATATATGGCTAGAAAGATCGTGCAAGGCTAGAAAGATCATGCAAGGCTAGAAAGATCATGAATGGCTAGAAAGATTAAGCAAGGCTAGAAAGATCATATATGGCTAGAAAGACAATGCAAGGGTAGAGACATGATGCAAGGTTAGAAAGATCATTCATGGCTAGAAAGATCATGGAATGTTAGAAAGCTCATGCAAGAATAGAAAGATCATGCAAAGCTAGAAACACCATGAAAGCTTGAAAGATCATGTATGGCTAGAAAGATCATGCAAGGCTAGAAAGATTATGCAAGGTTAGAAAGATCATATATGGCTAGAAAGATCATGCAAGGCTAAAAAAAATGATTCAAGGCTAGAAAGATAGTGCAAAGCTAGAAAAATCATGCAAGGCTAGAAGGATCAAGTATGGCTAGAAAGATCATGCAAGGCTAGAAAGATTATGCAAGGTTAGAAAGATCATATATGGCTAGAAAGATCATGCAAGGCTAAAAAAAATGATTCAAGGCTAGAAAGATAGTGCAAAGCTAGAAAAATCATGCAAGGCTAGAAGGATCAAGTATGGCTAGAAAGATCATGCAAGGCTTGAAAGATCATGTATTGCTAGAAAGATCATGCAAGACTTGAAAGATCATGCAATGCTAGACAGATCATGTATGGCTAGAAAGATCATGCAAGGCTAGACAGATCATGTATGGTTAGAAAGATCGTGCAAGGCTAGAAGGATCAAGTATGGCTAAAAAGATCATTCAAATCTAGAAAGATCATGCAAGGCTAGAAAGAACATGCAAGATTAGAAAGATCATGTATGGCTAGAAAGATCATGTATGGCTAGAAAGATAATATATGGTTAGAAAGATCATGCAATGCTAGAAACATCATGCTAGGCTAGAAAGATCATATATGGCTAGAAAGACCAGGCAAGGCTAGAGAGATCATGCAAGGCTTAAAAGATGATGCATTGCTAGAAATATCATGAAATCCTAGAAAGCTCATGCAATGCTTGGAAGATTATGCAAGGTTAGAAAGAAAATTCATGACTAGAAAGATCACGCAAGGCTAGAAACACCATGCAAAGCTCGAAAGATCATGCATGGCTTGAAAGATTGTGCAATGCTAGAAAGATCATGCAAGGCTAAAAAATATCATGCAAGGCTAGAAAACAGTACATAGATAGAAAGATCATACAAGGCTAGAAAGATTTATATATGGCTAGAAAGATCATGTATGGTTAGTGAGATCACGCAAGGCTAGAAAGATCATGAATGGCTAGACAGACCATGCAAGGACTGAAAGATCGTGCATGGCTAGAAAGAACAAGTATAGCTAGAAAGATGATGCAAGGCTATAAAGAGCATGCAAGTGTAGAAAGATGATGCAAAGTTAGGAAGATCATGAAAGGCTAGAAACAATCATTCAAGGCTAGAAAATATCATGTATGGCTAGAAAGATCATGCAAGGCTTGAAAAATCATGCAAGTCTAGAAAAATCATGTTTGGTATGAAAGTTCATGCAATTCTAGAAAGATCATGTATAACTAGGTCGTACAAGGCTAGAAAGATTATGCAAGGCTAGAAAGGTCATGCAAGTCTAAAAGATCGTGCAAGGCTAGAAAGATCATGCTAGGCTATTAAGATAATGGAAGGTTAGAAAGATTATGTATGGCTAGAAAGATCATGCAAAGCTAAAAAGTTCATGTTTGGCTAAAAAGATAATGCAAGGCTAGAAAAATCATGTATGGCTAGGAATATCACGCAAGGGTAGCAGGATTATGCAATGCTAGAAAGATTATGCAAGGCTAGAAAGATCATTTCAAGGCTACAAAGATCATGCAAGGTCAGAAAGATCATACAAGGCTAGAAAGATTATGCAAGCCTAGAAAGATTATCTAAGGCTAAAGATCATGCAAGGCTTGAAAAAACATGCAAGACTTGAAGATCATGTGAGGCTAGAAAGATCATGAAAGGATAGAAAGATCATGCAGTGCTAGAAAGATCATGCAAGGCTAGAAAGACCATGTATGGCTAGAAAGCTGACTCAAGGCTTGAAAGATCGTATATGGCTGGACAATCGTGAAAGACTAGAAAGAAGATTCAAGGCGAGAAAGCTCATGTATGGCTAGAAAGATCATGCAAGGCTAGATGGATCAAGTATGGCTAAAAGATTATTCAATTCTAGAAAGATCATGCTATTCTAGAAAGATCATGAAATGATAGAAAGCTCATGCAATGCTTGGAATATCATGCAAGGTTAGAAAGATCATACAAGAATAGAAAGATCATGCATGGCTAGAAAGTTTATGCAATGCTAGAAAGATCATGCAAGGCTAGAAATATCATGCAAGGCTAGAAAGACAATACATGGCTTGAAAGTTCATGCAAGGCTAGAAAGATCATATATGGCTAGAAAGATCATGTATGGTTAGAGAGATCATGCAAGGCTAGAAAGATCATGAATGGCTAGACAGACCATGCAAGGCTTGAAAGATCGTGCATGGCTAGAAAGAGCAAGTATAGCTAGAAAGATGATGCAAGGCTATAAAGAGCATGCAAGTGTAGAAAGATGATGCAAAGTTAGGAAGATCATGCAAGGCTAGAAACATCATGCAAGGCTAGAAATATCATGTATGGCTAGAAAGATCATGCAAGGCTAGAAAAACAATACATAACTAGAATGATCATGCAAGGCTAGAAAGATCATATATGGCTAGAAAGATCGTGTATGGTTAGTGAGATCATGCAAGGCTAGAAAGATCATGAATGGCTAGACAGACCATGCAAGGCTTGAAAGATCGTGCATGGCTAGAAAGAACAAGTATAGCTAGAAAGATGATGCACGGCTATAAAGATCATGTATGGCTAGAAAGATGATGTATAGTTAGGAATATCATGCAAGGCTAGAAACATCATGCAAGGCTGGAAAGATCATATTTGGCATGAAAGTTCATGTAATTCTAGAAAGATCATGTGTAACTAGAAAGATCGTACAAGGCTAGAAAGATTACGCAAGGCTTTGAAATATCATGCAGTCTAAAAAATCGTGCAAGGCTAGAAAGATGATGCTTGGCTATTAAGATAATGGAAGATTAGAAAGATTATGTATGGTTAGAAAGATCATGCAAAGCTAAAACGTTCAGGTTGGCCGAAAAGATAATGCAAGGCTAGAAATATCATGTATGGCTAGGAATATCACGCAAGGCTAGGAGGATTATGCAATGCTAGAAAGATTATTCAAGGCTAGAAAGATCATGCAAGGCTACAAAGATCATGCACGGCCAGAAAGATCATACAAGGCTAGAAAGATTATGCAAGCCTAGAAAGATTATCTAAGGCTAGAAAGATCATGCAAGGCTTGAAAGAACATGCAAGACTTGAAGATCATGTATGGCTAGAAAGATCATGAAAGGATAGAAAGATCATGCAAGGCTAGAAAAACAATGCAAGGCTAGAAAGATCATGTATGGCTACAAAGCACATGCAAGGCAAGAAAGCTGACTCAAGGCTAGAAAGATCATGTATGGCTGGACATATCATGTACGGTTAGAAAGATTATTCAAGGCTTGAAAGATCGTGAAAGACTAGAAAGACGATTCAAGGCGAGAAAGCTCATGTATGGCTAGAAAGATCATGCAAGGCTAGAAGGATCAAGTATGGCTAAAAAGATCATTCAATTCTAGAAAGATCATGCAAGGCTAGAAAGACCATGCATGGCTAGAAAGATCATGAAATGCTAGGAAGCTCATGCAATGCTTGGAATATCATGCAAGGTTAGAAAGATCATGCAAGAGTAGAAAGATCATGCATGGCTAGAAAGGTTATGCAATGCTAGAAAGATCATACAAGGCTAGAAATATCATGCAAGGCTAGAAACACAATACATGGCTCGAAAGTTCATGCAAGGCTAGAAAGATCATGTATGGCTAGAAAGATCATGTATGGTTAGTGAGATCATGCAAGGCTAGAAAGATCATGAATGGCTAGACAGACCATGCAAGGCTTGAAAGATCGTGCAAGTGTAGAAAGATGATGCAAAGTTAGGAAGATCATGCAAGGCTAGAAACATCATTCAAGGCTAGAAAAATCATGTTTGGCATGAAAGTTCATGCAATTCTAGAAAGATCATGTATAACTAGAAAGATCGTACAAGGCTAGAAAGATTATGCAAGGCTAGAAAGATCATGTAAGTCTAAAAAATCGTGCAAGGCTAGAAAGATCATGCTTGGCTATTAAGATAATGGAAGGTTAGAAAGATTATGTATGGCTAGAAAGATCATGCAAAGCTAAAAAGTTCATGTTTGGCTAAAAAGATAATGCAAGGCTAGAAATATCATGTATGGCTAGGAATATCACGCAAGGCTAGGAGGATTATGCAATGCTAGAAAGATTATGCAAGGCTAGAAAGATCATGCAAGGCTACAAAGATCATGCAAGGCCAGAAAGATCATACAAGGCCAGAAAGATCATACAAGGCTAGAAAGATTATGGAAGCCTAGAAATATTATCTAAGGCTAGAAAGATCATGCAAGGCTTGAAGATCATGTATGGCTAGAAAGATCATGAAAGGATAGAAAGATCATGCAAGGCTAGGAAAACAATGCAAGGCTAGAAAGTTCATGTATAAGAATAAAGATCATGCAAGGCTAGAAAGATCATGTTTGGCATGAAAGATCATGCAATTCTAGAAAGATCATGCAAGGCTAAAAAATCGTACAAGGCTAGAAAGATCATGTTTGGCATTAAAGATCATGCAAGGCTAGAAAGCTAATCTTTGGAATGAAAGATCAAGCAATTCTAGAAAGATCATGTATTGCTAGAAAGATCATGCATGGCTAGAAAGACCATGCAAGGCTAGAAAGATCATGCAAGGCTAGAAACATCATGTATGGCTAAAAAGATCATGCAAGACTAGAAAAATCATGCAAGTCTAGAAAGATCAAGCAAGGCTAGCAAGCTCATGTATGGCTAGAAAGATCATGCATGGCTAGAAAGATCATGCTAGGCAAGAAAGATCATGCAAGGCTAGAAAAATCGTGCAGTGCTAGAAAGATCATGCAAGGTTAGGAAGATCAAGTATGGCTAGAAAGTTCATGCAAGGATAGAAAGATCATGGAAAGTTAGAAAGATCATGTATGGCTAGAAAGATCATGTATAGCTATAAAGATCATGCAAGGTTAGGAAGATTATGCAAGGCTAGAAAAATCATGTTTGGCATGAAAGATCATGCAAGGCTAGCAAGATCATAAATTGCTAGAAAGATCATATATGGTTAGAAAGATCATGCATTGCTAGAAAGATCATGAAATGCTAGAAAGATCATGCAAGGCAAGAAAGATCATGCATGGCTAGAAAGACCATGCAAAGCTAGAAAGATCTTGCAAGGCTAGAAAGATCATGTATGGCTAAAAAGATCATGCAAGGCTAGAAAGAATATGCAAGGCTAGAAAGATCATGTTTGGCATGAAAGATCATGCAATTCTAGAAAGATCATGTATGGCTAGAAAGATTGTGCATGGCTAAAAGATTAGGCAAGGACAGGAAGATCATCCAAGGTTAAAAAATCGTACAAGGCTAGAACGATCATGCTTGGCTAGAAAGATCATGTTTGGCATGAAAGATCAAACAATTCTAGAATGATCATGTATGGCTAGAAAGATCATGTATGGTTAGAAAGATCATATATGGTTAGAAAGCTCATGCATTGCTAAAAAGATCATGAAATGCTTAAAGCTCATGCAAGGCTAGAAAAATAAGGCAATGCTAGAAAGATCATGTATGTTTACAAAGATCATGTAAGGCTAGAAAGATCATGTTTGGCATGAAAGATCAAGCAATTCTAGAAAGATCATGTATGGCTAGAAAGATCGTGCAAGGATAGAAAGATCATGCTTGGTTTGAAAGATCATGCAAGCCTAGAAAGATCTTGCTTGGTTAGAAAGATCATGCTAGGTTAGAAAGATAATGTTTGGCATGAAAGATCATGCAAGGCTAGAAAAGTCTTGTTTGGCTAGAAAGATCATGCAAAGCTAGAAATATTATGTAAGGCTACAAAGATCATGCAAGGCTTGAAAGAACATGCAAGGCTAGAAGATCATATATGGCTAGAAAGATCATGAAAGGTTAGAAAGATCATGCAAGGCTAGAAAGATAAGGCAAGGCTAGAAAGATAATGTTTGGCATGAAAGATCATGCAGTTTTAGAAAGATCATGTATAGCTAGAAAGCTCGTGCAAGACTAGAAAGATTATGTAAGCTAGAAAGATCATGCAAGACTAAAAAATCGTACAAGGCTACAACGATCATGCTTGGCCAGAAAGATCATGCTAGGCTAGAAAGATCAATATGGTTAGAAAGATCATATATGGTTAGAAATATCATGCATTGCTAAAAAGATCATGAAATGCTAGAAAGATCATGCAAGGCTAGAAAGATCAAGCAAGGCTAGGGAGATCATGCACGGCTAGAAAGACAATACACGGCTAGAAAGATCATGCAAGTCTAGAAAGATCATGAATGGCTAGAGAGACCATGCAAAGCGAGAAAGATCGTGCATCGCTAGAAAGATTATGCAATGCTAGAAAGGTCATGCAAGGCTAGAAATATCATGCACGGCTAGAAAGACAATACACGGCTAGAAAGATCATGAATGGCTAGAGAGACCATGCAAAGCGAGAAAGATCGTGCATGGCGCTAGAAAGAGCAAGTATAACTAGAAAGATCATGCAAGGCCAGAAAAATCATGCAAGGGTAGAAAAATCATGCAAGGGTAGAAAGATCATGCAAGACTAGAAAGAACATGCAATGTTAGAAAGATCATGTATGGCTAGAAAAATCATGTATGGCTAGAAATATCATATATGGTTTCAAAGATCATGCATTGCAAGAAAGATCATGAAATGCTAGAAAGATCATGCAAGGCAAGAAAGATCATGCATGCCTAGAAAGACCATGCAACGTCAGAAAGATCATGCAAGGCTAGAGAGATCATGCAAGGCTAAAAAGATCATGCATGGCTAGAAAGATCATGCAATGCTTGGAACATCATGCAAGGCTAGAAAGATCGTGCAAGGCTAGAAAGATCATGCAAGTCTAGAAAGATCATATTTGGCGAGAAAAATTATGTATAGTTAGTGAGACCATGCAAGGCGAGAAAGATCGTGCATGGCTAGAAAGAGCAAGTATAGCTAGAAAGATCAAGCAAGGCTACAAAGATCATGCAATGGCAGAAAGATCATGCAAAACTAGAAAGATCATGTATAGCTAGAAAGATCATGCAAGGTTAGAAATATCATGTATGGCTAGAAAGATCATGCAAGTCTAGAAAGATTATGCAAGGCTTGAAAGATCATGCAAGCCTAGAAAAATCGTGTTTGGCATGAAAGATCATGCAATTCTAGAAAGATCATGTATGGCTAGAAAGATCGTGCAAGGCTAGAAAGAATATGCAAGGCTAGAAAGATCATGCAGGTCTAAAAAATCGTACAAGGCTAGAACGATCATGCTTGGCTAGAAAGATCATGGAAGGCTAGAAAGTTCATGAAAGGCTAGAAAGAACATCCTAGGCTAAAAAGATCATGTATGGCTAGAAAGGTCATGGAAGGCTAGAAAGATCATATAATGCTACAAAAATCATGCAAAGCTAGAAAGATTTTGCAAGGCTAGAAAGTTCATTCAAGGCTAGGAAGATCATGAATGGCTAAAAAGATCATGTTTGGCTAAGAAGATAATGCAAGGCTAGAAATATCATGTATGGCTAGAAAGATCATGCAAGGCTAGTAGGATCATGTATGGCTAGAAAGATTATCAAGGCATGAAAGATCATGCAGGGCTAGAAAGCTCATGCAAGGCTATAAAGATCCTGCAAGGCTAGAAAGACCATGCAAGGCTAGAAGAACGAAGTATGGCTAGAAAGATCATGCAAGGCTTGAAAGAACATGTATGGCTAGAAACTTCATGCAAGGCTAGAAGGATCATGTATGGCTAGAAAGATCATGCAGGGCTAGAAAGATAGTGAAAGGCTACAAAGATCATGCAAAGCTAAATAGCTCATGTATGGCTAGAAAGATCATGCAAGGCTAGAAAGATCATGTATTGCTTGAAAGATCATGCAAGGCTACAAAGATCATGCATGGCTAGAACGATCATGTATTGCTTGAAAGATCATGCAAGGCTACAAAGATCATGCATGGCTAGAACGATCATGTATGGCTAGAAAGATCGTGCAAGGCTAGAAATATCATATATGGCTAGAAAGATCATGCAATGCTAGAAGTATTATGAATGGCTAGAAAGATGATTCAAGGCCATAAAGATCATGCAACGCTAGAAAGTTTATGCAAGGCTAGAAAGATCACGCAAGGCAAGTAGGATCATTTATGGCTAGAAAGATCATGCAAGGCTAGAAACATCATGCAAGACTATAAAGATTATCCAAGGCTAGAAAGATCATGCAAGGATAGAAAGATCATGCAAGGCTAGAAAGATTATCCAAGGCTAGAAAGATCATGCAAGGATAGAAAGATCATGCAAGGCTAGAAAGATCATGTATGGCTAGAAAGATCATGCAAGGCTTGAAAGATCATGCAAGTCTACAATATTGGATCATGTATGGCTAGAAAGATCACGCAAGGCAAGTAGGATCATTTATGGCTAGAAAGATCATGCAAGGCTAGAAAGATCATGCAAGACTATAAAGATTATCCAAGGCTAGAAAGATCATGCAAGGATAGAAAGATCATGCAAGGCTAGAAAGATTATCCAAGGCTAGAAAGATCATGCAAGGCTAAAAAGATCATGTATGGCTAGAAAGCTCATTCAAGGCTAGAAAAATCATATATGGCTAGAAAGATCACATACGGTTAGAAAGATCATGAAAGACTAGAAAGTTGATGGAACGCGAGAAAGGTCATGTATGGCTAGAAAGATCATGCAAGGCTAGAAGGATCATATATGGCTAGAAGGATCATGTAAGGCTAGAAAGATCATGCAAGGGTAGAAATATCATCCAAGGGTAGAAAGATCATGTATGGTTAGTGGGATCATGCAAGACTACAAAGATCATGAAAGGCTAGAAAGACCATGCAAGGCTAGAAAGATCGTGCATGGCTAGAAAGAGCAAGTATAGCTAGAAAGATCATGCAAGGCTATGAAGATCATGCAAGGCAAGAAAGATCGTGCATGGCTAGAAAGTTCATGTATAGCTAGAAAGATCATGCAAGGCTAGAACGATCATGAGTTGCTAGAAAGATCATGAAAGGCTAGAAAGATTATGCAAGGCTAGAAAGATCATGTTTGGCATGAAAGATCAGGCAATTCTAGAAAGATCATGTATGGCTAGAAAGATCGTGCAAGGCTAGAAAGATTATGCAAAGCTAGAAAGATCATGCAAGGATAAAACGATCATGCAAGGCTAGATGGATCATGCATGGCTAGAAAGATCATGCAAGACTAGGAAGTTCATGTAAGGCTAGAAAGATCATGTATAGCTAGAAAGATCATGCAAGGCTAGAAAGATTATGCAAGGCTAGAAAGATCATGCAATATTAAAAAATCGTACAAGGCTAGAAAGATCATGCTTGGCTAGAAAGATCATGCTAGGCTAGAAAGATCATGTTTCGCATGAAAGATCATGCAATTCTAGAAAGATCATATATAACTAGAAAGATCGTGCAAAGATAGAAAGAATATGCGAGGCTAGAAAGATCATGCAAGCCTAAAAAGATCATTCAAGCCTAGAAAGGTCATGCTTGGCTAGAAAGATCATGCTAGGCTAGAAAGATCGTGTTTATCATGAAAGATCATGCAAGGCTAGAAAGATATTGTATGGCTGGCAAGATCATGCAAGGCTAGAAAGCTCATGCACGGTTAGAAAGATCATGCATGGCTAGAAAGATCAGGCAAGGCTAGGAAGATCATGTAAGGTTAGAAAGATCATGTATGGCTTGAAAGATCACGTATGGCTAGAAAGATCATGCAAGGCTAGAAAGAACATACAAGGCTAGGAAGATCATATATGGCTAGAAAGTTCATGTATGGCTAGAAAGATCATGAAATGCTAGAAGATCATGCAAGGCAAGAAAGATCATGCATAGTTAGAAAGACCATGCAACGCTAGAAAGATCATGCAAGGCTAGAAAGACCATGCAAGGCTAGAGAGATCATGCAAGGCTAGAAAGATTATGCTTGGCTAGAAAGATCATGAAATTCTAGAGAGATCATTCAATGCTTCGATGATCATGCAAATTTAGAAAGATAATGCAAGACTAGAAAGATTATGCAAGGCTAGAAAGATCATGCAAGGCTAGAAATATCATGAAAGGCCCCTTTTG
>NC_069404.1:28337601-28375101 GCF_026875155.1 Cherax quadricarinatus
AGGGGGTCACATGACCCAGGATAACCGCAAAGGACACTGATCTGTGCGTTAGTGTAAATAATGGTGTCTCACAACAATAATAACACTTAGAGAAGTGTGATCAGCTTCTCTTGTGATACATTGTGAACAATAAAGACTATCTTGTTGAACATAGTGTACCAGTGTGCGTTTCCTAGACAATGGAAGACCGTGGACATCCAAGGACACTTCAGCTTCTATCAAGTCACGATATCTGTCGAGGTGTTGAGAACACCATAGCTCACGTTACAAAGAGCAAGGTATGTTACGAATTTCTTGTAGATCGGGGGATTGCACAATTCTTGAGTCACAAGGAGTTTGTAATCAACCTATAATCGGCAGTAAGGTGTGGACTTTTGAGTCCAAACAAGTAAGTATTCGTCAGCCATCATCGAATGAAATATGCTGACATAACACCCCCTAGGGGTAATTCATACTTACAAATGGTATCTCTTGACAGCCCACTGTTGTGATGGTTTCGACAGCATCTAGACCTCGTCTGCAGGGACGGCTGTGTAGACGATTTGCTGTCATTTATCAGCTAAGTGTTCATTATATATAATTATATCTTAGCTGGTAAGGCCAAATTCTCAACAGTATGTCCGAGATCGCTTGAACTGTTGCATAAAAACGGGTATTAAGTCTGAAGTAACACATACAGAGTCTCTTTGGATAGAATTTTCAGAGGGGCATGAAAAACTGATTTAGGAGTGATATTCCGTCCCCCAAACTTAGATAGGGACCAAGGGAGACTACTATGGGAGGAAATTGTTAAGGCCACAAGGCACGATAATGTAGTAATTCTAGGAGACTTTAACTTTAGTCATATTGATTGGAATTCTTGACTGGGAATTTAGAATCATACGACTTCTTAGAAGTAGTTAAGGATTGTTTTTTGAAGCAGTTTGTGACAGAACCTACAAGGGGAAATAAACCTGCTTGACTTAGTTCTGGCAAACAATGAATCCCTTGTTAATAATTTAGAATTTCAAATTAAATTGGGTGCTAGCGACCACAAATCAATTACATTTAGCATTGGTGACCTGTACTTAACTCTGTGAAGTAGTGTCTTGTGTGCTCCCGAGGACTGAACCAAGATGCCCTCCATCGAGCAACTTTACCAGCAGCTTAAGGAAGAATTGAGGGCAGCAAAGATGGAGATACTGTGATTGACCGAGTAGAACAAGAGGATTGTAGTAGTCCTCCTGTTTTGAGTCCTCAGGGTCAAGAAGGGATCGTGGTCAGTGGCTGGACAGCAGGGGACGACGAAGTTGACGATCAAGAAGACGAATGTAAAGCCAGAAACGATGAAGAAGAAAGAGACTGATGAAGAAACTCTTGTGGAAACCTCCAACGCATTCTCGGTGCTACCCGACGAATGTGAGTCGACTACTGGGATCGTCACGACGAACGACAAGGAAGGTAAGAATATTGTTGTTGTTGGTGATAGCAAGGTTAGATACATGGATAGGGCATTCTACTTGAAGGACAGGTGTAGGAGACAGAGGGTATGCTTTCCTGGGGCTGGGATGGAGGACATTGTTAGCCGGCTTGACAAGATCATGAACGGTAATAGGATTAATCCTATTATTTGCCTCAGTGCTGGAGGCAATGATGTAGGCAAGCGTAGAAGTTAGGATTTAGTTAGAAAGTTCGGGACAGCTGAAGAAGAAGGAAGGAAGAACGGGGGGCACCATGTTATATGTGGCATTTTGCCAAGAAGAGGTGTGGTAATGAATGGTTGTCCAGAGCAATAGTATTAATTGTTTGCTGGATAAACACAGTAAGGATAATGCAGTACCATTCATTGACAATGGGACAACTTCTGTGGCCGAAATGACATGTATGCAGGGATGGGGTTCACTTATCCAGGGCAGGTGTGGGTTTTCTTGCTAACTCAGTTGAGGGGGTTGTTAGAACTTTAAACTAGGATTAGTTAGAGGTATGGGTTTAAAAATGATAAATAATGAGTATGGATATATTGATTATGCTTGATATTAAGAATCTTAATAGTAATGTCATGGAGTAACTCTGGGTAATGATAATTTCAGGAATTGTGTAAAAACAAAGATGAATAGGAAAAATGTGCAGAAGGAAAAAACATATGATGGTATTTTATGCTAACATTCGAAGTGCAAGAAAAAAAATTAATGAACTACGTTTGGTAGCATGTGCTGGGAACTTTGATATCATTGCATTAACTGAAACGTTGGGTAGAGTTCGTGGAGGGTCAAGAAAAACTAATTCTGGGTGTAATATACCGACCTCCTGGCTTGGATCACGATAGAGGGAAAATTTTTTGGGCCCAAAAATTTGGTAGGGCTTCTAGACACAATAACATAGTCATAGTAGGGGACTTTAATTTTTAGTCGAATTGAGGGAAATTCTTTGACAGGTAATTTAGGTCCAGTGACTTTATGGGGAACAGTTGGGGATTTTTTCTGAAGCGGGGCTTTTAAAGGGGCCTACCAGGGTAAAAATTTTTGTTAGTGGACCTAGTTTTGTCAAAAAAGGAAAAAATCGTAAATAATCTAGAGATCATAAAGAGCTTGGCGCAGGTGATCAAAAAATCTCATTTTAGCTTTAAAAGGGGAAATGAAGAATAATGTTTAAATCAGTAAAATCCCGATTTTCGTTCTCCCAAATTTAATGGACTTAGGGAACTCTTTTCTAATCTTGTTTGGGGGTTTATCTAGCTAATGATTTTATGGACGAAAATCATTTTTATAAATATGAAGGGATTGTTTGATGATTGTTTTTTTTAAAAATTACACAGTCCCCAGGTTTTATCCCTTTCCCCAGAGGAATTTAGGTCAAAATAAAAAAACGTTTCCCAAAGGGGTTTTTTAACAGGAGGCTAAAGCATCTATTAGGGGAAAAAAGGGGAAATTTTTTAAAGGCGATCGAAGAGGAAAAGGGGTTAACCTTACTGACCAATATTTTTCAGCTTAAAAGAGAAGTAAAAAAGGCGATTAGAAAGGCTAAAAGTGATAGAAATTAAAGTTGCTAATTTAATCAAAGACTAATCCAAAAAGGGGGTTTTTTCCCAAATGTATATTACGAAAAGGGGAAGGAAAAAAAAAGGGGCCTGAAATCCCGGGGAAAGGACAGGGCGGATAATGGGAAATGGGAAAAGTGTTTCCCTTTTTTAAGGGCTATTTTTTGGGGCGTTTTTAAAAAAGGAAAAATGTAAAAAAGGGGATTTCCCCGTAATTTCAATTTTTTAGTTTTTCCTTTAGAATTTAAGTTAAAATTTTATTACGTCCGGGGGGTGGTTTTTTTAAAAAAAGATTTTGGGAAAAAAAAATGGAAAAAAAAAAATAAGGGCCCGGGGGCCCCCATTTTTAAGGTTTGGGGTTTTCCCGGGGGGCTTTTAAATTTAATTTCAAAATGGGCTTAGGGCAAACCATTAAATAGTGAAATTTAATGGTTCCCTTTTTTTTTCCCGGTTTTTGTGGGCCCGGGGGTTTTTTGGGGGAGGGGTAATGTGGTTTTTTTTTTTCAAACAGGGGGGAAGTTCCCCCTCCCCTTAAAAATTTTCCCTTAATAAAAGGGGCCCGGAAAATTTTTTATAAGGGGGGGGAAAAATTTTTTTGAATTAATTATTTGTTTGGGGGGGGGAAATTAATTTAGGAAATTCCCCCTTTGGAAAGAGTTTTAAAATTGTAAATGGGAAACTCAGCATGGGGTTTCCCCGGGGGAAAGGTTTGTTTTCCCCCGGGGGGGAAAAAAATTACGGGCGTTCTTCAATTTTGAAAAAATTTGAAAGGGAGTTGGGGCAGTGGTTTTAAAGGGTTTTGATTTTTGGGTTTTTTTGGGATTTTAGTAAAGGGCCTTTTGGGTAGGGTACCCCACAAGAGGGGTCTTTAAAAAAAGTGGCAAACCTTTATGGTATAGGAGGTAAAAATTTTTTTAGCATGGATTTTGAGGCATGGGGTTTTCCAAAAAAAGAGGAGTTTTTCCAAATTTTGGGGGGTGGAAAAAATTGGGAAAAGGGGGGGTTTGGTTCCCCCTTTGGTTTGGGGGTTTCCCCCAAGGATAGTTTTTGGGGTCTCTTGTTTTTATTTAATTTTTTCATTTAAATTTACCCTTGATGGGGAAAGGGGTTTTCGAGTTGGGGAAAAAGGTTGTTTTTGTGATGATACAAAGGGTAGGGTAAAAATTTATTGGGGGAGGATATCAAAAAAACCCTTTTTGGGGGGGCGATTTTGGGGAAAAAAATTTTAAAGGTTTTTGGGTCTGGGAAAAAATGGAGATTTTAAGTTTTTAATTGGGGGATAAAAATGTAAAGGTAATTTTTCCCTTTTTGGGAATGGAAAAAAAAGCAAAAATTTTAGGGGGGAAGTAGAGGCTTGAAACATTACGGGGAAAGTGGGAAAAAAAAAAGGGCTTGGGGAGTTTATTGGGAAGCAGAAAAACTAAAGGGGAAAGGGGGCCAAAGGGGTTGGGGCCTTTGTGTTGGGGGAACCCAAAGGGAAAAGGGTTTTTCTTGGAAATTTAAAATTTTAAGAAGTTAAGTAAAAAGAAAAATCCCCAAAAAAGTTATTTTTAAGCCCCTATTTCATATTTGGGGAAAGGGGCCCCTTTTTGAATTTTGCTGCTTTAGTTTTGGGGCCCTTATAAACCCCGGTTGGGGGTTGGGGGGCTCATTAGGGGAAAAAAAAATTTCAGAGGGGGGGAATGGGGGGCTAAAAATTGGGTTTACTGTGTTTTAAGGGGGAAAACCCCCCGTATGAAAGGGTAGGAAATTTAAAAGGGCCCTTAAAATTCCAAATCTCTTTGGGGGAGGGGGGGTAGAATGGGGGGGGGGAAAAATTTTTCAAATTTAAGGTTTTATTTAAATGGGTTGGGGGGGCATTTAAAAACAAGGGAGACATTTAATAAAGTACTGAGGGTGTGGGAAACCAGGTAAGAACCAGGAATATTGGATTTAAGTTGGTAAATTTAGATTTAGAAGGACATAGGTTAATTTATGGTTTTCTAACAGAGTTGTAGATGCGTGGAACAGTTTCCCAGTGGGGTGATAGGAAGCTAGGACCTTGGGGTAGTTTTAAAGAAGAGATGGGACAAATATATGAGTGGGAGGGGCTGGGGTTTGATTTGGTGTCATGGGGTACGGGAGTTTTTCTTGGGTAGCTTTTAGGTAGAGGTCGTTTTGTTTAAGGACCTCCCTCGTATGGGCCAATAGGCCTTCTGCAGTGTTCCTACATTCTTATGTTTTAGTTATGTTCTAAGTACGATAGTAGCGATAATCAGTAACAGTCCCGGGACTTTCGCTTAGCAATACGATGGGCTTAGAGAACACTTATCATCTGTTGACTGGGTAACGAAGAGAGCTATCAATATGGACAGTTTTCTGAACATATACATGCTGCTCAAAGAACGTTTTTCCCGTATAAAGAAATTAGATTCAATAAAAATGACCCAAAAATGGATGAAAAATTTTAGGTTTCAAATATCTAATAGGGCATAAGAAAGGAATTTATAGGCGTTATAAAAAGAGGTGAGGGTCATCTTATGAATCAGTATATTGACATTAAAGGGACATAAAAAGGGGATAAGAAAAGCTAAAAGGGAACTATGAAATTAAAGTTGCTAGCAATTCTAAAGCTAACCCAAAAAAAGTTTTTTCCAGGTCTATAGAACAAAAGTTAGAGTTTAGATAGGTTCCCTTAAAAATAACTATGTGCTTGGGATTTTAAATAATTATTTTCTCTCAGTTTTCCCCACAGGAAGACACTAACAAATATTCCAGTAATTAATTTTTATAGTGGGCTGAAGAAGATTAAATTATGTAAAATCACAGTTCACTGTGAAATGGTTTTTGAAGCGATAGACAGACTGAAAGCAAAATAAGTCCGCTGGGTTTTTGATGAGGTTTTTTCAAGGGTTCTTAAGGAATGCAAAAAAGGAACCTGTGAACCATTAAACTAAATTTTTTTAATTTTATCTCTTCAAACAGGTTGTAGGGGTCTGATATGTGGAAGATGGCTAATTTTTAATTTTCCCATTTTTTAAAAAAAAGAGGACAAGTCGTTACGTCAAATTACGCCCAGTAAGCCTGACCTCAATTGTAGGCAAAATTTCTAGAGTCAATTATAGCTGAGATTATAAGAAGCCATCTCGATAAGCATAGCTTGATTAAATAAATCAGCATGGATTCACAAGAGGCCGGTCTTGTCTAACTAATTTATTAACTTTCTTCAGTAAAGCTTTTGAGGCTGTTGACCTCTGCACTAACAATCGATGGAAGGAAATGGGACGCGAATCCCTGATAAACAACTTATCGTCACGCACCTTAACCGACTACGAGAAACAAGCACTGAATCTGGGACTCAAATTTACCACCAACATACGCAAAACTAACTATCAACTCAATCTAGTTACCAGAACCATAGACACAGTGACAGCAACTTCCAGAAGGGTTATATACAGGGCCTTCTCACTGCAGCTTTATGTGAACCTTCTTCTTCTAATCTTCCTAGACGATACATCACTGCCCTTAAGAACCTCGCCAACGACCCCTACATTATCGTCACCTACACAGTAGGCTTCTTCAGTCGAATACAGAAAGAAGGCAGGAACAGTAGAGATATGAAGACGATGTAATCAGTCCATCACCCTTGAAGTCGTAGAATTTGAGGTTGTCAGTCCCTCAGCCTGGAGAAATTCAGTTTCATAGTCAGGAACTATCTGAAGATCAAGCGACAGTGCGGAGACTTAAATACTGTCGGAAGGAGAGGTGCAGAGCAGTAGTAGTAGTGAGAATGTAGCCACTGAGAGGTCAGGTCACTCTCAGATCCAACAGTTCTCACTTGAAAGGGTTGTCCAAGGTGTTTTCTGTACCAAGAGGCCATGTGTTGCAGTGTCTGACAAGATGAACATCAAAATGGTATACAATACCGACAGGTTGGTAGGTAAGACACATAGGCAACAGTTAGGCAACTTTATTCCGAAACGTTTCGCCTACACAGTAGGCTTTTTCAGTCGAATACAGAAAGTAGGCAGGAACAGTAGAGATGTGAAGACGATGTAATCAGTCCATCCCCCTTGAAGTCGTAGAATTTGAGGTTGTCAGTCCCTCAGCCTGGAGAAGTTCAGTTCCATAGTCAGGAACTATCTGAAGATCAAGCGACAGTGCGGAGACTTAAATACTGTCGTATAGTATAGTACAAGCGAAGTACATTTTTGCTTGCCCCTGCACGGTGCCTCGTCATGGCTCTCATGGCGATGAGTCTGAGTAGAGCACGTGACCTGACATACTCGGCCTGTTTCTGAAAGGTCAGCTTTTTATCAATGTAGATTCCCAAGTACAGGTAGGAGCCTGTCCACTCAAGTTCTATATCCTGAATACGTAATCATTCACAGGATCTGGTCCCTTGAACATCATTGCAAGAGATTTCTCGGCCGAGATCTTGAGGTCTAGTTCCTTGCAAGACTGCGTAATTAGGTCCAAAGCTCTCTGAGCTTGTCGTTCTAAATTGCCTTTCCCATTCACTACAGTGCAAGATCACAGCATAGCTTGAGGATCTGTGTACCACTATGAAATGGGAAGGCTCACAATTTCCTGCATAAGGATGTTAAATCAGGGTAAGGATCGAGCACACCTCCTTGTGGCGTACCGTTTTCCCCCTGGATTTAAAGGGAAGGAAGTAGTGGTCCCCTGAAAGCTGACACAGGCCGCCTGCCCCCTAAGGTAGGACTCTATCCAGGCCAGAGGCGTCCTTTGGTATTCCCTTTGCCGAGCTAGTAGCCAGAATTGCTGTGGGGCGACTAGCTCAAATGCCTTTTTCAAGGTCGAGGTAGAACGACCAATACTAGGTTTTTTTGTACTATCAGCAATCTGGCTTATAGAATGGTTATGCTCCTCGTGTCTGTACCCACTCCTTTGGTGAAGCCAAATATGTGAAGATGAAGGTCCAAGTTTCCATAGGAGGCGTTTTCTAACACCATCTCTCACAGTCTTGGCTAAGCAGCTGGTAGCGAATATGGTCTCATACTGCCTGGGGTCCTTGGGCTTTGGAATTGGTAACGATGTGCTTTCTTCCAAGCTGCTGGGAGTGTCCTGGCTCTCCACGACTGTTAATGACTTCTAGTATGGCCTCCCATCCACTCTTGCCCAGCCCGTGCAATCAGGAGTTATGTAACACCATCGATGCCCGGGCAATGTCACCTGTGTCTTAATGGCAACGTCGGAGTTCAAGTCGCGTAGTCTTCATCATTCACATCTTCCGACTTCACATGCAGCTTGTATCGTTAGCTGGCACTGTGGCAGAAGATTCTCGTCTGTATATCCGGATAGCCTGTGGGAGCTGGAGTGGAGGCTCCCCTTGAAAAATGAAAAGCTCCACTAGTTTCTCAGTTCCTGGGATGGGTTCGGTGTGCAGATGGTGGCCTCGCTTGCTCTTGCCATTGCTATGTTGAGTTTGCCCCATAACTCAGATAAAGTGGTGTGATGCCCGAATGTTTGAGCACCACTCCAGCCATTCTTTTCTCCAGTTTTAACTCTGAGAGAGACTTCTGCGAGCATGCTGCACAATGGCTCTCAGAGTATTCCTTGTTCTCACTGCATAGGTTACGCCTGTATAGGCTTCCTAAAAGAGTTGAATGCGGTGGGTTCTGCCTCCCACCTCGTCGTTTGTAAAACCACCAATTTCTCTTTTGTGAGTTCGTCCCTGCGTACTTCTTTGGAATTGCGCACTCTGTTGCCTGGGAGAGAACAGGTGTTAGCTCCTGTTCAGCCGTATCACAGTCTTCAAGATAGAGAGTAATGTGGACCACCAATAGTCATGAAGATTAATCCTGAACACCCTTCCAGTTGCCCTCTTTACGTCCATCTAGGAGCAGCACAACTGTGGGAGGCCTTTTGATGTTGAAGGTGGTGATCACTGCAAAGTGGCACTGACAAGTGAGGATGATTTCCATGTGGCTCCTGCTGCGAGTTGTCTTACCCCGAGGGTAAGGTCGCGGCAGCCACCCAACAGGTGGTGTGGGGTCTCCCATTGTTTAGCAACTTTACACCTCTGGAATATCGTGTAGGAGCATTGCTAATGTAGTCAGCCAGCAGCATTGGTTGCTGAGTGAGAGTGCAGCATTGGGTGATGTGCGTTTCAAATCTCCACCACAATGATACAATCAGTGGTGCTAGGCGAGGAGCTCTGCAATGTCGAGGGTGTGTCTTGGGTTTTGTGTAGATGTTATAGATGGTAATGGGCGCCCCAGGTACGTGCACAAGGATGGCCCTGTAACCTCACATCCTCCCCACAGTTCACAGGTTGCTATAACCTCGTGAGTATGTATTGGTACAAATAGAGCTGTGCATCTGCAGTGAACGCCCTGGTCCATGTGCCGAAAAATAACCCAGCAAAAAACCGGGTAGTCTTGGCACATAGTCGGGACAGTCAGATTTTTCTTGTAGCAAGACGATGTCCAACCCGATCACCCAGAATTAATGCCCTCCACAAGAGGGCTGTTTTGCCCTTCAGCCTGAATGTTCCATTCAGGACTGAGGGTGTGATTTATGGCTGATGCTTTGGGCTGCAGACACCGCAGATTACTCTGTTCGGACAGAGTGCACCCAGGTGTCCATAACGCTGACACTTGAAACAGCGAACTGGTTCTGGCTGTGAAGGTCCTGAACATCGTACCTGCCCCAAGAACCCGAGGTCCAGCTGGAATGGGCAGTGGTCCTACATGCTGAATGAGGACCTGTCGGGTTGGTGCGTGCCTGCCGTCTTTGCCTTGAGATCTTTGAACTGACACCCACTGGGTAGCTGCTACATACCCTTTGATGGGCATCATCAGCGGTATCGCATTTCACTACACCCTTGTGATCTTCTGCCGAGAGTCCAGTTTCTCCAGGGAGAATGAGCGATCTGTCTCCATGACTCTCTTCAAGGTGGTATACATTTCCTGTTAGAGGAGTCAATATTGGTTCTTCTCTCCCTCAGAAGTTGAACCATATCTTGAACTTCAGGTTGTGTCGTGATTCCAAGGATAAACAACGCCATAGTGGGTTCTGTGGTCCCCGTAAGACTTCACCTTGAATTGCCAGGTCGGTGGAGCCTGGTTGCCTGCTCCTTGGACAGACGGCGCTTCCTTCTTTGTTGTCCACAGTGTTCCATCCTCTTGGTTTTCGGGGTTGGGGTGTTTATTTCCTCCAACTGTTTCCATTGTCGCTGGCTCCATGGTTGGAAACCTGTCAATCTGCAGGATCTTTCCCTTCCTCTCGCAACTTTCTTCGCTAGAATTGCGCCTCCACATTTCCAAATCTGAGTCCCCCGTCGCGTTCATGGAGCATCGTGGCCTCTTCTTTTCGGCAGAAGCCTTGTGCCTATCTTGTAATAAGGTAGTAAACTCCGTGAACTGAACTGTGCTGATGAAAGGCAGAGTGTACCTGGGATGGAAGGTACGGGAAGTTATTTAAGCAGGTTCAGAATGTTGTTAGGTAAACACATAATCACAGTTAGGTATCTTTTATTTCGAAACGTTTTCGCCTACAGACGGTAGGCTTCTTCAGTAGAGTACAGAAAAGTTATATGAAGCAGAAGAGACTTGAAGACGGATGTAAATCATCCATCACCCTTAAGTTTGAGGTGGTCAGTCCCTCAGTCTGGAGAAGGAGCATGTTCCATAGTCTGAAAACAATATGGGTTGAAGTGACAGATGGAGATGATTCCAGTATTCTTCGGTTGAAATAAAACACATGTGCAGTATAAAGTGATCTCCCCCCTTTATTGACTACGTCCCTCGCCCACACAGTGGGCTTTTTCAAGTCACAAACAGATCTGTTTTGTAACTTGAAAAAAGCCCACTGTGTGGGCGAAACGTAGTCAATAAAGGATCACTAATACGCATATGTTTTATATTTCCATTGTTCGGTATTTTATACCGCTGGGTGCTTGAATGTCAGTGGGAAGACTTCGCCACAAGCGAGTCTCTCCATGCGCAATTAGACAGTCCCTGCGTTGAAATCTGTACTGGAAGACCTCAGTGACAGACAGATAGACAAACTTGAGACACTACATGACTACTGGACCCTCTTCTTGACGAAGACATTCGCAGACCCACAAAACCAACATCAACCTTTTCTACTCCTTGCATGATCCTGCTCCCCTAACCCTACTTACAAACAAACTTGGATTCGCTACGAGGTACCTTCTATGACAAGGTACCTTCCCTGACCCACATTCGCCTTAGCTTTTGGTTAAGACATGGCCCATTCTACCACTCCTCTCTAGGCCCTAAACGTCGCAGTCCCTTCCCCTCCCCGCCTCAACCCCACTGGAGACCCCAACAGAAGAGCCTGAATTTCCTTCTCAATATCTGTCCCACATCGCCTTCGCTGCTGGGGTTTAAAGCCCGCTGGCTCTATTTCTAACGACTAAGACACCTCCTCTCCACACTATCTCTCGTTCTGTCCCGTCTTTCCCCCGCTCATCCCATTTGGGAAACTTACGGAACTTTCGTTCGTTTGTTTCGTTCACAAGCCCAGTAGATCTGTTTGTTGACATTGAAAAAGCCCAATGTGTGGGCGAAACGTAGTCAATAAAGGATCACATTATACTACAACATTGTTTTATATTTCCATAGTGTCGGTATTTTATACATTTATTTCCAACGTATCAACACTGCAGTAACAAATGGATCCTTCACACAGAGAATACCTGGCCTTCTTCAAAAGCTACTCACTTCGCAACAGACACAATTTCTTCGTGATTGCATTCAGAAGGTCTTACCAAGATCTACTCCTCCTCAAATTGCCAACATCAAACCACCTTTCTCCGCTACAAGCTCGGACCTAACCTGAAAGTGTGCAGAATGACTTCAACAAATGCTACAAAGGACGCTTTTCTCCAGGCCCAGATCACTAGGCAACAACACTCGCTCCGGTCAATAGTGAAACAACGCCCCGCCGAAATCCATTCGCACAGGAGTTACCACAGCGAATGTTTCAACAGAAGAGATCAGACTACTAGGAAACTATAAACCCTACTGGCGATAATAGTAATTGGAAAAGTTTAGGAAGACCTGAAATTATTCAAAATCTTTCTCTCGTCCACTGTCAACCACAGAAACTGAGCCCTCAAGCTTAGGCCTCAAATTCGCAACAGGAATTACGAAACCAAAACAAAGACCTCAATTTCCTCGCCAACAACTACAGACACAATGACTCCGACTTCCAAAAAGGCTATCTTCAAGGCATCATCTCAGCCCAAGCCATCTCAACACGCAGCTCCCCAGTCATACCTCGACGTTACATCAATCACTCAAAGGTTTTAGCAGAAGACACGACCATCAGGGGTTCATCACCGCTGATGAAGGGAGGTGAGATGAATGGTTTGAAAAACGACAAGTTGAAGATTGAGACACTTATGCATCAATGGGAATCTTTATTAGGAAACGTTTCGCCACACAGTGGCTCAACAGTCCGATACAAATAGAAAGGCTTAAAGGGAGAGGAGGGTTTGAGGTAAATCAGTCCACAGCCTGGACTGATTAAGCCATCTGTGTGGCGAAACGATTCCTGAATAAAGATTCCCATAATGTTTGCATAAGTGTCTCAATCTTCAACTGAGGAAGGTGGTGTTGTTATCAGATCATGAACACTGGACGATTACAGTAACAAAATGCTCAATACTACTTAATGACCCAAAAGATACCTTACAAACCACTATCACAACTAGACCAAGTGGACCAACCTTACTAAAACTTTTCTTTTCAAAGTACTCGCCGCATTCTGAGAGCTCAGAACAAGGAAGAAACTTTCTGCACACCATACCCAGCAACCCCAGACCTTGCCAGAATGCACGGCCTGCCAAAACTCACCAAGCCTGTATCCCACTGAGGCCTATAATCCTGGGAAATAGGCAGTCTCCCCACCATCTCTCAAGGAATTCTCGCACAACACCATCTCTAAAACTCTTGGGCACTAATCAGTCCATCCCCTCGCGAAGCACATCTCAAACACTCGGGTGATCTTCTCAATCGCATTCCCGCAACGTCGCATCAGGAACAAAGAAACTTTCACCTTGACGTGACTTCCCTATTCCACCAAAGTACCTACTACAACAAAGCCATACGATCTCTTGCGCAGGAAAATTGACGATTCCCTTGATGCTTCCCGATTCCAAGCCAGCGAATTTCATCGACCTTGGTTGAACTATGTGTTGGCTTTAAAACGAGTTTCTCTTTCGAAAATCACCTCTTTCAGCAGAACTTTTGGACTACCATGGGTTTCGCCAACTCTCTCAGTGCGGTCCTGGCGAACCTATAACATGGAACATCTAAGAAGACGAACGTTTCACCACCATTATTCCTTCGTCTGTCACCTGGTCCGTTATGTTGACGACAGTCTCCTCATAACTCTCCTAAACGCTTTCAACGTTTGTCAAGCTCTCCACAGGACAAAGCTCAAACCAGGTCGAGCCCTCAATCCAGTTCACACTTGAAAGAAAAAAAAAAAAAAAAACAAAAAAAAAAAAAAAAAAAGTCAGATAACACTCTTCCTTTCCTGGATGTTCTCTCTGCAAAACTGACCATAAACTTCGTTTTAATCTATCGAAAACCAATCATCCAAAACGATCTTCTCCACTTCTAACTCCTCACCACGACACCAAAACTAAACGTGG
Organism: Cherax quadricarinatus; assembly: GCF_026875155.1. NCBI lineage: Eukaryota > Metazoa > Arthropoda > Malacostraca > Decapoda > Parastacidae > Cherax > Cherax quadricarinatus. Next base: position 28,351,251 of record NC_069404.1, read on the forward strand.
TGTAATTATAGGCTTTTCTTCTTCTTCCTGCGAGACTCAGAATCTGCAGCAATAGTTCTTGAGGAAGAAAATGCACTATACTTGAACAAGTATATTCTAAGCTCCTCTATCCTCTCGTCACTTTATCATCAGAGACTGCAGACAGCGGGCAATAAACATCCTTCCTTCGCACACACCAGAGAAACCTGCCGAGAAGAGATACATAGTCCTCTCCCACCAAACTCCATTGCCACAAACAATGTTTTCCTCCCAACATCTTTTTCCCTATACATCATTCCAAGTATCTAACCCGTCTCCACAACCCACAACGACCATCAAGGAGCCATCACCAGTAGTAGAAAAAAAAAACAGGACAAGCTTCCATCCTCTGCAAGGATACATAATTCCTTTGAAATACTTGACAACAAATTATACGGGGCGAAAACTCAAGAGACTCCAAACCACGTTATTCCAGAACACCAATACATAAGCAGGAACTGACGATACAAGGAATGCCCCTGTGTACAACACCGCAATTCACACAACCATTTATAATTTACTACAGAAACTCAAGACTTATCGCCAGAGAAAGACAACACTAAATACAGGAGAATCCTGGAATCATCGCTTATCTCTAAAACCAACAATTTCAAACCAAACAATGGCTTCTATAACAAGCAAACCATCTCCAAGAAAACTTCATCTCTACCCACATAAGAACATAAACACTGCAAAAGGGTCACTCAAAACTTGTCCAATCCCCCCTCCCAGCTACCCAAAGACTCTATAACCCCCCGGAGATCATCAGATGCGGCTTTCCCCCCCACATGACCTCAACATTCTAACCTGACTATAAATACTCCCGTACCTTCCACCCCCATAGTTTTGTTGTGACTTGAAAAAGCCCACTGTGTGGGCGAAAATTTGTCAAAAAAGGGGACCATTTAAAACTGCATATGTGTTTCCTCAGTGATGTTACATAAAACATCATCTTACACCAAGAGTCATCAAGGTCCTCATGAGTCACATAAAACACGTCTTAGCACCAAGCTCACAACTGTTGAGGGATTATTTGAAAAATTTTTAAACTGATTCTACAAAGGCTGTATGGGACATTAAATCACAAAAGTTCGCTAAAAGTGTTTTAAGAATTCCCCAAATCTAATTCGTCAAGTATGTTTAATTTACTCTTTAACTGTTTTGATGGGGAGAGAGAGGAGAGGAGAGAGAGACGGGAGAAAGCATAATTTTCACTCTGGCTGTAACCTTTCTCCAAAACACACCCATCTGAAATCAACTTTACCCAGGATGCCAAATAGGAAAACACATTCGTACGCTAATATGTCAACGAGAAAAGAGCTGATAAAAATTGAAAATTCTGGCCCACGATGACTCCAAAATTCATCCTGTTCCCTACTTGATGTCTCTAAAATCAAAATCTTTCAAATGCTGATGTATAAAAAGCTTTAGCTTGCCAATAAGCTAGGGTCCTTAAACCCTTTTAAAAAAAAGAGAAGAGAGAGAGAAGAGAGAGAGGAAGAGAGAGAGAGAGAGAGAGAGAGAGAGAAGAGAGAGAGAGAGAAGGAGAAAGAGAGAAGAGGGAGAGAGAGAGGGGAGAGAAAAGAGAGAGAAGAAGAGAGAGAGAGAGAGAAGGAGAGAGAGAGAAAAAAAGGGAAAACGGGGTGGTAATTCTTTTTCCCCCGGAACCAAAGGGGGGGGGGTGTTATTTTTAGGGAATTAGATGACACCTGGGTGTTCACTATCCACCCCTCATCCCGCCCCCCATACAAGCTGGGGAAGCTGACCCATAGCAACGGGAGAAAAAAAAGTTTTTCCCGATTAAATTTAAAGGGATCGACTGCAAGAGTGCATATAACCCGTGACCCCCCGTCAAAAATACCTGAATTCATACCTTAAACAGAATTTAAGTAAATTTTCCCTATCTATACACACTTACAGATATACATTATTTTGTGTATACTCCCTTGATAATAATACTGGCAAAAGTGGGAGCATAGTTATCACTATGAACTCACATGACTAAAAGTCTGCCAATTTGCACAGGTCAGCCATACTGGATGTGAATGTTGTTAGGTAAGACACATATGCAACAGTTAGGTATCTTTATTATGAAACGTTTCGCCTACACAGTAGGCTTCTTCAGTCGAGTACAGAAAAGTTGATAGAAGCAGAAGATACTTGAAGACGATGTAATCAGTCCATCACCCTTAAAGTTTTGAGGTGGTCAGTCCCTCAGTCTGGAGAAGAGCATTGTTCCATAGTATGAAACAATATGGAGATGAAGTGACAGGATGGATTGTTCCATACTATGAAAAAAGCTTTTCCCCAGACTGAGGGACTGACCCCCTCAAAATTTTAAAGGGGTGATGGATACATTCCACACAAAACCGTGTTATTAACATAATTTGCTAGATTCATCTTGCGACCATCAATTCTCGCAACTGAGTGCACTGAGGTAGATGTGGTGGGCTTAAGGATGCAGGGTGCTTTCTTAGCCCAAAACCTTCATATCAGTTGATGATGATGGATTATGGTGGTTTTTGAAGTTGTAAATTTTGTTATGAAAGAATTTTTCTAACTAAACTTTTACAACGGTGGAAGATAGAAGAAGTTTGGGAACGTCCCGCAAGGGGGCCGATAAATATATGATCCAGGCTGAGGGACTGATTACCTAAATCTCCTTATCTTCCACCTTTTTTTATTTTTTGCTAAAGAAGCCACGGGTTGTCAAACGTTTCACAATAAGTCCTTTTAACTTGAACAAGTCTTCATTTATCAACTTGTCTTTTTCTAAAATCATTTTTTTTAAAAGTTTTTTCATCAGTACCAGCACTTCTTAATAAAAATGTTTATTTCGATTACCAAGGTCATCCCACGGCAAAATCTTATTTTTGTATTTTCAAAATCCTTGTAGATCCTGGTGTGTTAGGTACGATTCACCATCCGCTGAATACAAAAAAACCCAACAAACTAATATATCATAGTTTGACTTTGAAAGAAATATCACTAATGTGGGTTTTGTTTACGGGGTTGACAACACAGCTTCACGTCCAATAGGTGACAAATAACCCCTTTAAAAACTTAAAACGTAAGTTCTTCTTATTTAAAAAAAAAAAAATTTTTTCCCGTCGCACAGGGGAAAAAAGAAATTTATTAAAGTCTAAATAATTTGTTATGAAAAATAATTTTTACGAATTGATTAAAATAATTAATGATAATTAGCGGAAGTTCAGAACTTTTTTAGTTCTCTGTGGGAGAAAAATTTTCCCCCAACTGGTTGATTTCCAAAAAAATTATGTATAAATAATTTAATTTTTTTTTCTTGCGTTGCAAGAATATGTTTAAACCTAGGGGCTCAAACCCGTATGTTCCCCCTCTGTCACACTGGTTATTTTCCCCCCTGCTACATGGATATATTCAACTTGGTCAACGGTTTATTCCCACTTCTCACACTGGTAATATTCCCCTTCTCACATGGTTATATTTCCCCCCTGCTACACTGGGTAATTTACACCTTTGGGCACACTGGGTTTATTCCCACTTGCTCCCCCTGGTATTTTCACACTCTGGGACACTGGTTTTAAACCCCCTCGCTACACTGGGTATATTCCACTCTGGTCACATGGATAATTCACACTCTGGTTTACCGGATATTCCACCTGCTCCCTGGGTATATTCACACTCTCCACATGGATATTTCACACTCTGCTCCATGGATATATTCACACTTGGGCCACTGGTATATTCCACTCTGCTCACACTGGAAAAACACTCTTGGGCACACTGGTTATATTCCCCCTCCTCACATGGTAATATTTCCCCCTCTGCTCACACTGGTTATATTCCCACTCTGTCACACTGGATAATTCCCATCTGCTCACACTGGGTTATATTCCACTTGCTCACACTGGTTATATTTCCCCTCTGCTCACACTGGATTAATCCCATTTTGCCCCACTAGTTATATTCCCCCTTGCTCACATGGTTATATTTTCCCCTTGCTCACACTGGGTTATTCCCATCTGCTCACACTGGTTAATTCCCACTCTGCTCACACTGGTTATTTCCCACTCTGCTCACACTGGTTATACTCCCACTCTGCTCACACCCGGGTTTTAAATTTCCCCCTCTGTCCCGGGGTTTTATTCCCCCTCTGCTCACACGGTTTATTTTCCCCTCTGCCAACTGGTTAATTCCCACTCTGTCACATGGATATAAACCCCTTCTGCCATCACTGTTAATTCCCACTCTGCCCATGGTTATATTCCCATCTGCTCACACTGGAAATTTTAAACCCCATTTGCAACATGGTTTTTTCCCATCTGCTCACACTGGGTTTTATTCCCCCTCTGCTCACCTTTGGGGTATAATCCCTTCTGCCACACTGGTTATATTCCCCTTGCTTTCATGGGTTTTACTCCCACTCTGCCACACTGGGTTTTATTCCCACTCTCTCACATGGGTTTAAAACCCATTCTGCCCCTCATGGTTTATTTCACCTCTCACACTGGGTTTTTATTCCCACCCTGCCCTCACTAATATATTCTCACTTGAAACAGGTTAATTTTCACTCTGCCAGCACTGGTTATATACCCACTCCCCGACATATTTTTTCCCTCTTACGCCAACCGGTTTTATTCCCCCTCTACAACACTAGTTTAGTCTATCTGCCAACCTGGTTTATTCCCACTCTGCCAAAACTGGTTTATTCCCCTCTGCCGCCTGGTTTATTCCCCTGCCAAACTGGTTTTTTTCCCACTCACAGCACAATTTAGTCACACTCTCTAACATTTGATTTTACTTTTAAAAGCAATGTTAAAATTACTTAAAATTTCGGGGCCAAGAACATAATCAACCCCTACAAACTTGTTAGACATACAAAAACAAGAAGACATGCAACAACACAAAAAAACAAAAGGGATTACACACACAGATTCAACGAAAAATTTCACAAGTACAAAGACAGACGATAACACACAACAGAATACACACATAGATAAACACACACACACACACACAAACACACACACACACAACACACACCACACACACACACATACACACACACACACACACACACACAAAAACCCCTATAAAACAACATATAATATATATTATATATATATATTATATATATTATATATATATATATATATATATATATTTATATATTATATGTCGTCCGAATAGGCAGAACTGCCCTTTGGCTTAAATAGCAACGCTCATCTTGCCATATAGGCAAGTGAAAAATTTTTGTATGTAATAATTTCGCCAAAATCATTTGAACTAAGGAAAAAATAATTTTACTGTGTTTTTTTAGTATTAAATTTCTGTAAAAAAATCTAAAAAATTTTTTAGTTTGGGGTTGGCTAAAATAAATTGCTCTTGTTAAATAAGGTTAGGGAAATTTTCTAAGTTCTTTTGGTGCAAAATTAAAATTTTTTACATTAACATTAATGAAAAAAATATATCTTTTAACGTATAAGAGAAACATTTTAGAAAGGACTTAATTTTAAATGAGTTCTTACTAATTGACCTGTTTTGCATATTCGGCACGACATATATATATATATATATATATATATATATATATATATATATATATATATATATATTTATATATATTATAATATATATATATATATATAATATTTATATATATATATATGTGAGTGTGTGTGTGTGTGTGTTGTGTGTGTGTGTGTGTGTGGTGTATGTTGTGTGTGTGTGTGGTGTGTGTGTGTGTGTGTGTGTTGTGTGTGTGTGTGTGTGTGTTGTGTGTGTGTGTGTGTGTGTTGTGTGTGCGTTATGTTGTGTGTGTGTGTGTGTGTGTGTGTGTGTTGTGTGTGTGTGTGTGTGTGTGTGTGTGTGTGTGTGTGTGCGCACAGAGACAGTTACACACAGAGACAGATTCACTCACACACAGATGCACACGAATAAATACACTCACAGACAGATACATGCACACACACAGAAGGGTCAGGGGAGACATGATAACGACATACAAGATACTGCGGGGAATAGACAACGTGGACCGAGATAGGATGTTCCAGAGAGGGGACACAGGGACAAGGGGTCACAACTGGAAGCTGAAGACTCAGACGAGTCACAGGGACGTTAGGAAGTATTTCTTCAGTCATAGAGTTGTCAGCAAGTGGAATAGCCAAGCAAGTGAAGTAGTGGAGGCAGGAACCATACATAGTTTTAAGAAGAGGTATGATACAGCTCAGGAAGCAGAGAGAGAGAGGACCTAGTAGCGATCAGTGAAGAGGCGGGGCCAGGAGCTGAGTCTCGACCCCTGCAATCACAATTAGGTGAGTACAATTAGGTGAGTACACACACACACACACACCCACACACACACACACACACACACACGCGCACCACACACACATACACACACACACACACACACACCACCACAACACACATACACACACACACATACACACACACACACACACACACACACACACACACACACACACACACACACACACACACACACACACACACACACACACACACACACACACACACACCACAGGGAGATTGACTGGGAAAGCCTGGAGCCACATGGGGGTCCCGAAACATGGAGAGCCAGGATGTTGGACGTGGTGCTGGAAAACCTCATGCACCAACATGTTAAGGACACTACCAGAGTGAGAGGGGAGGATGAACCAGCAAGATTGGACCTTATGTTCACCCTGGGCAGTTCAGACAATGAGGACATCAAGTATGAGAGTCCCCTAGGAGCTAGAGACCACGTGGTTCTGTGCTTTGAATTCATAGTAGAGCTGCAAGTGGAGAGAATAACAGGAGTTGAATGGGAAAAGCCTGACTATAAAAGAGGGGACTCCATAGGGTTGAAGAACTTCCTGCAGGAGGTCCAGTGGGACAGAGAACTGGCAGGAAAGCCAATAAATGAAATTATGGAATATGTAACAACAAAATGCAAGGAGGCAGTGGAAAGGTTTATTCCCAAGGGGAACAGTAACAACGGGAAGACCAGAACGAGCCCCTGGTTTACCGACGGTGTAAGGAGGCAAAAACAAAATGCAATAGAGAAGGGAAAAAGTACAAAAGGCAGAGAACACACGAAAATAGGGAGATCATCACAGACCCGGGAATAGTACGCATTAGAGAAGGAAAAGGATGTGTCGTGCCTCTAACCACAATCTTCAACAATCCCTTTTGAAACGGGAACACCTAAAAATGAAAGACAGCTAATGTAGCCCCAATTTAAAAAAGGAAACAGAAACAGGCACTAAACTACAGCCCTGGTCTGGACATTATTGTGTGCAAAGTCATGGAAAGATTATCAGGAGGAAGGGTCGAACCCCGGGAAAGGGAAAAGATTAAAATGAAAACCGCAGGGGTCGGGAAGGCAAATCTTGATCGCAAACCCCGAGTTTTATAAAAGGGTAAGGAAGTAAGACACGAAAGGGGGGTGGGTAGTTTCGTTTTCTTAGCTGCAGGAAGGCCTTTGAAAAAGTTCCCCAAGGATTAGTGCAGAAGCTGGAGGACCCAGGCGATGAAAAAGGGGAGGGACTGAAATTGGAAAAAGGGAATACCTGAAGGGAGGCAGCAACGAATCATGGTATGGAAGAGGTATCCATGGGCGCCTGTTACGGGGGGGCCCCCACAGGGTCATTCGGGACCATGCTATTTTTGATATATGTAAACGACATGAGGAAAGGAAAATACTCTGAAGTGTCCCTGTTCGAGATGCGTGAAGTTGATGAGAAAATTAAATGGGACGAGGTGGGGAGGATGCAAAAGACCTGGAGAGGCTGTAGTGGTCCATAACTGGCTTCCCGAATTAAATCCAGCCAAAGAAAAAGCAAAAATTTGGGGGGAGGGGCAAAGAAGCCGCAGACAGAGTATAGGCTGGGTAGACAAAGATTACAGACCTCACTGGGAGAAAAACCTTTGGGTGACCATAAAAACCCAGCACATCACCGGGGGCACACATAACCAAAAACCCCGCAGCAACGGGCGCCCGGAAACCTAGAATAGCGTTCCGAAACCTTAATAAAGGGTCGTTCAAGACACTGTACCCCTGGTATGTTGGCCCATATGGATTGCAGAACCAGTCTGGAAAACCCACCTGGGCAACCGTCAAGAATTGAGAAAGACAAAAAGGTTTGCAACAAGGTAGTCCAGAGCTCAAAAGGAAGTCGTACGAGGAAAATTTTTGGGAAATCGGACTACGACCCTGGAGGACAGAAGGGAGGGAAGAATATAACGACATACAAGATCTGCGGGGGAAAAGAACTGGGCAGAATGGATGTTTCCCGGAGGGGACACAGGGACAAGGGGGCACAACTGGAAGTGAAGACTCAGACGAGTCACAGGGCGTTAGGGAATATTTTTTTCATCATAAGTTGTCAGCAAGTGGGAAAAGCCTAGCAAATGAAGTAGTGGAGGCAGGACCATACATATTTTAAAAAAGGGTTACAAAGCTCAGGAAGCAGAAGAGAGAAACCCATACGTCATGAGAGGGGGGCCAGGAGCTTAGTCTCACCCCCCGCAACACAATTAGGTGAGTACAAATTTGGGATACATACACACACACACACACACACACACACACACACACACACACACACACACACACACATACACCACACACACACACACACACGCCACCACGCCACACCACCCCACACACACACACCCCACACACACACCACCACCACACCCCACACACACACCACACACCCACCCACACACCGAGCATGTCTTCCAGAAGCTTACATCCCAGATAACGGGCTGCAGCATATGGGCCCTGGCAAACCTGGAACAGCGTTCCGATACCTTAAAAAGGAATCTTTTCAAGACACTGTACACCGTGTACGTCAGCCCATACTGGAGTATCAGCACCTGTTTGGAACCCGCACTTAAATAAAGCACGTAAAGAAACTAGAGAAAGTGAAAAAGGTTTGTGACAAGGTTAGTTCCGGGAGCTAAGGGGAATGGTCTTATGATGAAAGTTAAGGAAATCGGCCTGAACAAACACTAAGGACAGGAGGGTCAGGGAAACATGATAACGGCATATAAAATACTGTGCGGAATAGGCAAGGTGGACAAAGACAGGATGTTCCAGGGAAAGGACACAGAAACAAGAGGTCACAATTGGAAGTTGAAGACACAGATGTTTCAGAGAGATATTAGGAAGTATTCCTCATTTCATAGAGTTGTCACACAGTGGAATAGCCTAGAAAGTGATGTAGTGGAGGCAGGAACCATACATAGTTTTAAGACGAGGTATGATAAAGCTCATGGAGCGAGGAGAGAGAGGATCTAGTAGCAACCTATGAAGAGGCGGGGCCAGGAGCTAGGACTCGACCCCTGCAACCACAAATAGGTTCCACACACACCAAAAAACACACACACACACACACACACACACACACACACACACACACACACACACACAAAACACACACACACACATACACACATGTCAGCATAGTTGCTGATCCTCCTTTACATGTGTTGTACGTATAGTTTAGCTGAGTATCATAGTACCATCCATGTGCTTTATATAGAAGCTCCCTAGGCCTGTGACTGTATGACGCATGGGATACAGCATGAGTCAGTGAGACGAGTTGCCTCGCTCTCACTCGATGGATAGACATCCCAGCGGGCAGCAGGCAGGCCGGGGCCCTCCCACCTCTAAATCACAGTCTGACAATATATATATTTGTTAAACCATCCAACAAGGTGTTTACCTTCACCCCTTTTATCTCCTTACCGAACCCCAAAACGACAAATTGGTGCCAGCGGATGGGCCTGTAATTCCTGACAATTACAGCGATTTCTTGAGATAAATTTCTACTGAGCCGGTCTCCATCTTGGGCTAGGCCTGCCGAGCAGGGTAACGCTCGACCTACCTCAAGCCAGCCAGCTACCCTCGCAAGCGTCTACCAGCCTCTACATTATTCCCCTGGTCAGTCTTTGTATTAGTTTTTTAATCTGCTTATTTGCATCACTCCCGAGGGGTTGACCCGAGTTTGCAAAATAAGCCAGCAGCCAGTCTGTGGTGAGGGAGTCAGTCAGCCTAGCCTACTCCATCCAGCCTTTGCCTGCCAAGCCAGCTTTCCACTCCTGCTGTGCTCATCGTTAGAAGTTGTCAAACCATTCTGTGTGAAGGGTTAAGCTAAGCAAGCCAGCAACTAACCCAAGCAACTAACCCAGGTGACTAACCCAGTACTCAAGCAAACCACGTGGGTACAGTCTTCATCGCTTTGTGCTTCAAGCTCCAAGCCATTCTGAGAGCTTTTTCATCCCTGTGGTGTTGTGGTATTTCGTGGGTTTGTTTTAAGCCAGCCGGCTTAGTATTTTCGCGTATTTTCACTGGGTGCCCCCAGTGAGGCATACGCCGTTCATCCCATAGGCCTAGTTACCACGCGGTCTCGCCAGGGCGGCCTCAGCCCTGCCTCAGCTGCCTCACTCACTCACCCACTACCACTGTTGTACTCTTAGTACAGGTTCTAGCACCATAATTTAAGGACCACATAGGGGGTCAAGAGCTAGAGTGTGTCTTCGTCAGTGGTGCCACCGTTGAAAGCCTCCTGTGTGAATCAATCGTCGATGTAAGCACAAATTCTACGATCACGTGTGGACAGTAGCCAGCCGCAAGACGACATAAACATCCTCCACCACCATCTACCTCATTCTTAACCACGTCGCTACAGTGATAATATTTTTTCATAAAGACATTTGCGAGTGTTGAGACATTTCCTTTTTGTGTTCCAGTGATTTTTTTTTTCTTAGTGACATTCAGTAACTCTTGATTAGACTCAGTGTTTATTATATACTGGTTGCAATATTTTTTTTTTCTCTTCTTAATTCAATCTTAATTTTCGTGCATAATTTCATGTCTGTTGTGTTGTGCTTCTTTTTTTATATACTTGAAGTAAGTACCTTAGTGTTTTTTTTCTTGTTGTGTGCAACATATGAGCAGTATAGAACTTGTGTTTACACTTCAGAATCACCTTGTGTTCTCAGTATTCCAGTGAAGTAATTCAGTAATTTATTACCTTAGGTTCTGCATCACAACTCAGTGCTGTCTGTTACATTTTCCTCCCAGCATTTGTGTATTCTTGTTCTGTTTTCTCTGTGTGTTGAAAATTTTTGTGTTAATTTTTTTCATTTAGCCAGAGTCTAATTTGTCTTATTTCCACAGACAATAGTGCCATTATTTTGTGCAAGCAAGAAATTATTATCAAATTTTTCACACAAGTTTCATAGCAAGAAAATTCTAGTATTGTGTTTATATTGATGTGTTGTGTTCTGCATCACTGTAAGTGTTCAAACCTTTTTGTTCTGTTTTGCATCTATTATTTTTTTTTGTTTCATTGAACAAATTCACTCTTAGTACAATTTTTAAGTTCTTCTTTTAAAGCAAATCATTCCTTTGTTTGTTCAGTAAGTGTTGCTTAAGCTGTAGTTAAGAGTTAAAGTGTTCACTCAGTTCATTCCTTGCTATATTTTCTTTCCATGTAAACTGTGTTTTCTTGTGTGTGTATTTTTTTTTATTATTGCACATTGACTCATTTTGCAATAATTCTTGTGCAAGCATTGTGTTGCCATTAAAATTTTCTTTCAGAAATTTTATGTAGTGCTGTACAGTTACTTTATATTAGCAATTATTTGCAATATTGCTACAGTTTATTTCAGTGCAGTTTCCTTATGCTCTGTTCTGTGCATAATATTTTATTCTTTGTGTGCCATTTTATTTCCTTTTTAGTGAATTGTTTTCCCAGTTTGTTTTAATTTTGCAACAAGATTTATTGAGTCCATTTTTAAAAACATTTTGATTGATTCATCATTTTATTGTTGAATTTCCCTATTGCATTGAGAGTAAAGACAACTCACTGTGCCATTCATTCAATTTTAAAGTAAAGTTGAGCAAATTAGATTTGAGTAAAGTACAAGTCCTCTTGATTTTCAAAGTGTTGTTTATTCGGGTTGAGAATTTTCTTGTGTGAGTTTCCTTGCTTACAGTGTGACCTATTAATTTTAATTAGTTATGCAGAATAGTTAAGCATTTTCTTCCCATTTAAGTTCACTGTGTTTGTGTTTCCTCAGTTACATTTTCTTATTTTTTTTCTTTTTTTTTTTTTTTTGCCTATACCCTTGAGTAAGTTCCCTGAGAACATGTCCCAGTCACTTTTGAATGTTCACTTTTGTGTATCATGCCAGTCAAAGTCAATATGAATCAGTCCACAGTACCAACATTTCCCCTTTCTGACTGAAAGACATATCTAGCCCTTGAGCAATTGTTTGTTCTCACAGCTTGTATCTGAGATTTGTTAAAGTGCTGCGAAATGTGAAGTTCAGATTAAGTTCCTATAGATCCGTGAATTACTTATTAACGTAGCCGAGCGGTCAGGCACTAGTAACTCTGTCCCCTTCCCATCTGTTTCCCCCTACACCTCAGATACTCAAGATATGTATTGCCTCAAGTGTCCCAGACCCCTCAGACTGCCTTGAGTGCGACCATCCCTGCAATGTCTGCTAGTTCAAGTAGTAGTTCTCTACAGGGGAACGCCTTGTCAGAAAAAAGATTACTTGAAACAGTAATGCCATCTCTTGTTGATATCACATCGGTATGCGCTAGTGCTCTCACTTGGAGTGTTGTTTTTGTCCCTTGTGTTTCCAGATGGTGATCCCATCCTAGTTGACAGTAATTCGTGCAATGTAAGGAGTTATTTCTCGAGTAACTTTCACATGTTGTTAACGTTTGTAAGTTTAATTTCTTTATAGCTGATACCTCGTGTCCTGTGTCGACTCAGATGAAAAATCACTTTGTTCACCGTGTTCATTTTTTTTTTCCCCGTGTTTGTAGTGAGAGATAGTAGATTCGTTCTCCCTTGCTCATATTGCGTGTTATAGCGTTATTTTTTTTCAACCTATTTGTTCATTCCTCCAGTAAGAAAGAACGATCCCTTGAGTTCTGGTTATTCGATTCCTGCTCCAGGAAGATTTTTATTCTGAACTGTGAAGCCACCAGCACCCATCATGACTTTGTAATGAGCCAAGAATTACTGTATTGAACAGACGAGTTTGGGTACTCCAAGTAGAAGAGTGTACCAGTTAAATAATCCACAGTCACTAGTGAGCGTACTCACAGCAAATTCACGATGCAACAGGTGTTGCAAACCACCCTGGTATGGATCGTTCTGTGAAACAAGGCAGAATGAAGTACTTTTGGCCACGTATGCAACTGACATTTCAGAGTATGTTAAGAAATGCAGTGTTTGTAGCAACATAAAGGAAATGTCAATGGTCCTAATCCAATCCAAGTGTACCCAACCACTAGTGAACCGTGGAAAGAGTTTGCCCTTGATTTGTTTAACCAATTTTTAAATGTTCCCCCAAGGCAACAAACATCTGTGTGTTATGGTAGACCATTTCACCAGATATGGGGAGTTAGTTTCCTATTGCAGATAAGACTGCAGAGACAGTACTAAAGCGTTTAAAGAACGCATTATCTGCAGGCATAACCACCCCTAAGTCCTTAGTAACAGATAATGGAGGTGAATTCCCGTAATGAGATTCTTTAAAATTTGTGTATGTACATTTCTCTAAATCCACCATTGTTCCTCATCATCCTGCCAGCAATGGGGTTTGCTGAACGAACCAAAAAGAAAGTATTGATGTCTTGAGAGCCACTATCAAACCCCAATAGTGAAACTTGGGATGAAGTTATACCCGATGTTCAATGTGCCTTAAATTCTGCTTACAAAGCTTTCCCTAGGGGATACTCCACATAAAGGGATTGTATGGTGTAGAAAAAGCATTTACCCATGAGTTGTTATATTCTACTCTGAAACCCAATTACAACCCTGATGATTTCATAGCAACTAGTACCACATAGCTAAGAGTGTTTTTAGAAGAATCCATGAAACACTTCATAAATCAACACAGAATGTACTAGAGTAACTAATAAACCGTGCTAAGCCATCAAAAGTTAAAGTAGGTTCAAGAGTAATGCTGACGAATTTCATCAAAACATCCGCAATGTCCCCAAACTCGATCAAAAGTTTGTTGCCCTTATCGAGTTGTAGAACATATCTCTGGCAAAAAGTATAAGGTTAGAGAATTTAAGTACTGGTAAGTACAAAGAATTGCATTTAGATCGTAAAGAAGTTAGTATGCGATGTTGAAGATATTGCTACCAGAAAAAATGTGACAGATGCTGACAATCCTCTTTACTCTGTACCCTCTACCTCAAATACTCATCAGATAATCAACCTGAATGTCACTAAGCTTTGCGTACTCGACACTAATGAGAAACCAACAAGTATCTTTGTAATACCATTCAGATCTCCCTCAGTCAAGCATGTGTTAGCCATTGCAGAGGAATTTAAACCTCCCAGAAATGATAACCATTCTGCATATGTAAACCTCAAACCCCCGCAGAATTGGGTTTTTAAAATGTACATAATCTGTATAATTAGATGTCAGAGATGAAGGAAATTGTCAACTGTTTTGTTAATAACCCGATCATTTTTCAGAATGTTTTTTCTTTTGTTTCATGTTCCCCCCCGTATTCTGAGAATTTGACAGTAATGATGTGAGTGCAAACCCGATGCCTTTGCTGTTAATTTCACCTTGTTATAAAATATTTTATTCTTCCTCAGAATCCGTAGAGTGCATGAATACAGATCGATCGATCAATTCCATCCATATGTAAAATGAATTTTTTCTTATAAGTCGTAATGCATTACATTAAAACTCATTACATTAACACCCATTCATAAAACTCATTAAAGTTAACATCCATAATGATACCATCCATTAGTTCTAAGTTGTATATATGAATTTGTTTTTGTATAGAATCAGCCCAGAACCACCTGCCTGTTCAGCCTATAGCATAGTAATTCGAAATGACATACTAACATGACCGAGCTGTCAGCATAGTTGTTGATCCTCCTTTACATGTGTTGTATGTATAGTTAGCTGAGTATCATAGTAAACCATCCATGTGCTTTTATACAGAACCTCCCTAGGCCTGTGACTGTAAGAAGTCCCGGGATACAGCATGAGTCAGTGGGGATGAGTTGCCTCGCTCTCACATCGACAGATAGACATACCAGCAGGCAGCAGGCAGGCCTGGGCTCCTGCCTCTCATCACAGTCTGACAAAAAATAAGTGTTACCATCCAACAAGGGTTTTACCTTCAACCCTCTTATCTCCCCTACCAAACCCCATACAACACACATGCACATACACACACACATACACACACACACACACACACACAGAGGGGATGGAGAAGACAGACAGGAGATCCCAGACACAGGAATAAGATCAAATACAGCCTCCCTCACAACTTCCTATAGAAGCCCTCCAATCAGGTCAACCCCAGTGCAACCAAGCACTCTAACCAAAACACCCATGCCACATCCAATGCCCCCACCCACTGCATTACAAACTCCACCCCCACAGCAACCACCCATAGTTCCTTATCAGGTCTCCACTTCCCCAACCCTAATACACCTCCCAGAACACAGTCTTAGAGAAGAAGTTGAAGGTGTGGTATACAAATGCAGATGGAATAACAAATAAGCATGGGAAGTGGCACAAAAGAATCAAGGAGACATCCCCAAACATAATAGCACTCACAGAAACAAAACTCACCAGAATAATAACAGATTCAATCTTTCCATCCGGATATCAAATCCTCAGGAAAGACAGAGGGAGGAGAGGGGGAGGAGGAGTTGCACTGCCCATTAAAAACCAGTGCGGTTTTGAGAAAATGGAAGGAATGGATGGCACAGGCGAAAGGGACTACTTAGTAGGAACAATCCAGTCTGAGGGACATAGGATGATAATTGCAGTAATGTACAACCCACCACAGAACTGCAGGAGGCCAAGACAGGAATATGATGAGAGCAACAGAGCAATGGTCGACACACTAGCAGAGGTGGCCAGGAGAGCACACATGGAGGGAGCAAAGTTACTAGTTATGGGTGATTTCAATCACAAGGAGATTGACTGGGAAAACCTGGAGCCCCATAGGGGTTCCGAAACATGGAGAGCCAAGATGATGGATGTGGTACTGGAAAACCTTATGCATCAACATGTTAGAGACACTACCAGAGAGAGAGGAGAGGATGAACCAGCAACACTGGACCTTGTATTCACCTTGAGTAGTTCGGACATTGAGGGTATCATGTATGAAAGTGCCCCTTGGAGCTAGTGATCATGTGGTTCTGTGCTTCGACTACATAGTTGAGCTCCAAGTGGAGAGAGTAGCAGGAATAGGGTGGGAAAAAACAAACTACAAAAGGGGGCAATACTCAGGCATGAGGAACTTCCTTCAAGACATTCACTGGGAGAGGGAACTGACAGGAAAACCAGTACAAGAAATGATGGACTATGTGGCAACAAAATGCAAGGAGGCAGAGGAGAGGTTTGTTAGCATGGGAAACAGAAATAATGGGAAGAACAGAACGAGTCCTTGGTTCACCCAAAGGTGTAGGGAGGCAAAAACTAGGTGTACTAGAAAATGGAAAAGGTACAGAAGATAGTGAACTCAGGAAAATAAAGAGATTAGCCGAAGAGCCAGAAACGAATATGCACAGATAAGAAGGGAGGCTCAGCGACAATATGAAAATGACATAGCATCGAAAGTCAAGACTGACCAGAAGCTGTTGTACAGCCACATCAGAGGAAAACAACAGTCAAGGACCAGGTAATCAGACTGAGGAAGGGTGATGGGGAATTCACAAGAAACGACCGAGAGGTATGTCAGGAGCTCAACACGAGATTTAAAGAAGTATTTACAGTGGAAACCAGTAGGACTCCAGGAAATCAGAACAGGGGGGTACACCAGCAAGTGCTGGATGAGGTACATATAACCAATGAGGAGGTGAAGAAGCTGTTATGTGAACTTGACACCTCAAAGGCGGTGGGACCAGACAACATCTCTCCGTGGGTCCTTAAAGATGGAGCAGAGATATTGTGTGAACCATTAACAAAGATCTTCAACACATCATTTGAAACTGGGCAACTCCCTGAGGTATGGAAGATGGCAAATGTAGTCCCAATTTTTAAAAAGGGAGACAGACATGAGGCACTAAACTACAGACCTGTATCACTAACGTGTATAGTATGCAAGGTCATGGAGAAGATTTTCAGGAGGAGAGTGGTGGAGCACCTGGAAAGAAACAAGTGTATAATTGACAACCAGCACGGTTTCAGGGAAGGAAAATCCTGTATCACAAACCTACTAGAGTTTTATGACAAGGAGACAGAAGTAAGACAAGAGAGAGAGGGATGGATCGACTGCATTTTTTGGACTGCAAGAAGGCCTTTGACACAGTTCCTCACAAGAGATTACTGAAAAAGCTAGAGGATCAGGCACACATAACAGGAAAGGCACTGCAATGGATCAGAGAATACCTGACAGGGAGGCAACGATGAGTCATGGTACGCGACGAGGTGTCAGAGTGGGCGCCTGTGACAAGCGGGGTTCCACAGGGGTCAGTCCTAGAACCTGTGCTGTTCTTGGTATATGTGAACGACATAACGGAAGGGATAGACTCAGAAGTGTCCTTGTTTGCAGATGATGTGAAGTTAATGAGAAGAATCAAATCGGATGAGAATCAGGCAGGACTACAAAGTGACCTGGAGAGGCTACAAGCCTGGTCCAGCAACTGGCTCCTTGAGTTTAACCCTCCCAAGTGCAAATTTCATGAAGACTGGGGGAATGGCAAAAAAGGGGCCCGCAGACACAATATTGTTTAAGATGGCCCAAAGACTGAAAACCTCACTAAAGGGAAAAAAAAGCCCTAGGGGGTGGGTATAACCCCGGGAGCATATCTCCTGAGGCGCAAAAACCAAACGATAAACTGTGAAAGCATAGGGGGCCCCGGGCCAAACCCCTAGGATAGCTTCCGTTCCCTCAGAAAGGATTCTTTTAAAGACTCGGTTACCATTTAGTCAGGCCCATACGGGTTTCCCAGCACCATTTTTGGAATCCACACCTAGTCAAGCACGTCAAGAAATTAGAAAAAGTGAAAAGGTTTTTTGCAACAAGACTAGTCCAGAGTTTCGGGGATTGTTAAAAAAGAAAGGTTGAGGGAAATCGCCCTGAGGGACATTTGGAGGACAGGGGGGTCGGGGAAAAAGCCCATGATAACGACATATAAAATACTGACAGAATGGGCAAGGTGGAAAAAGGGGACGGGATTTTCCCAGAGAAGGGGCGGGGGACCAAGAGATCAAAATTTGGGAAAAGGTTGAAGACTCAGTGGATCAAAGGGATTTTGGGAAAGTTTTTCCTTCAGTCATAGAGTAGTCGGGCCCTTTGGGAATACCCAGGAAAGTGACGTAGTGGAGGGGGGAAAACCATAAATTTTTAAGGCGGGTATTAAAGTTTAATGGGGCGGGAGAGAGGGCCCTAGTAGAAATTTTCAGGGGAAGGGGGCACGGCCGGGAAAGCAAGGGAAATCGACCCCTGAAACCAAAAATTAGGTGAGTACAAATAGGGAGTATACACACACCCCACCACACACACACAACACACACACACAAAACCACACCCCAACCCCCAGTAGGGACAGCAAAGGCCTGTCATGCCATGGGTTTTGCCCGGGGGAATTTTAAAGTGTTTTTGGGGTTTCCAAAAGTGTTTTTGAAAGGGGTTTTTTTTGAAGTGTGTCGGGGGTAGTAAACAATCATAGAAGTGTTTTTTTTTAATTGCCGAGCCCATAAGTGGGGGGAGAGCCACAATTTTGAAAGTTTTGGGAAAAATAAAAGCGTTGTGGCGCAGGCTTGTGTGTAAGGCGGCGTTGCCAAGTGTCCCCCAAGAAAGGAAATTTAAAGTGAAACAATCGGGTGCCCGGGGAAAAAAAAATTTCAGTGAATAGGGTACATTATTAATGAGAAGAAATTGGGTGGATCTACCCGGGGACGTAATCGAGCGGGGAATCTACCCAGGACGTCACTTGGGGGGGGGGAACCCTGGCCCAATCTACAGTGTACAGCTGAAAATACAAGTATGTACCCCTATGAGGGGTTTGTTTGGGTTTGGGGTCCGGTTTCCCAATTAACCCCCAAAGCTGAATGTAAATTGTCTATTCCATAGCACTTTAAAAGAATAGGCCCCCAAGTATTAAAATAAGGTTTACCCAAAGGGGTAATCCATTGAAAAAGGCGTTTAAAACTCACTAAAAGGGGGCGAAATAGGAAAACCCTGTAAGGGTGGGGGCGGGTTCACAAAAAGGTTGTGGACAAGCGACAACTGGGGAAATCTACATTACACTCCAAGCACAAGCCCCCTGCTTTTCAGACACATAAAAAAACCCACACATAATTCGCACAAAATTTTCACAACACACCCCAAACACACACACACACACACACCACACACACACCACACACACCACACATAAACAAACACCACACCAACAAACACACACACACACCCCAAAACACACACACACACACACACACCACAAAACCACACACAACACATACACCCACCACCCCACCCCCCCACATACACCCCACAAAACCACACATACACACAATACACCACACCACACCACAAAACCGAAAGTAAGTGGGGGTAAGCCCCAGAGGTTGGGGTCGGGGCAAAAAGAAAGTTTTGGGCACCCAAAGGCCACTGGATTCCCTTTTAAACGCAAAAGGGCCCCCTCCCTTTTCAGTACAAAATTTAAAACCAACACCCCCAAAAAAATTCTAAACAATTACACAAAAAAATTAAAACCACACACACACACACACACACAAAACCCCACACACACACCACCACCGAAAACGGGCCACCACCACACACACACACCACACACACACACACACCACACAAATCCAGACAACATACACCCCCCCCTCCACCCCCGACATCTCCTATTTCCCCCAATCCCTCCCCCCCCCTCGATCACCCCCCCCTCCCCCGTTCCCCCAAAAACCCTCCCCACCCCTCCCCACTCAGCTCCCACTTTGGGCCCACAGTTCCCCCACTATTCCCCCCCCCCACACTAGGGACTTCCCACCTACAAACCCTAACATACGGCTACATAGGTTTCCCACTCTGAGGCAATTAGGATAAAAAAAAAAGGGGTTGCCAGAGAGCAACAAGAAAAAAAAGGGGGACGGAGGGGGAAAATTTCCCCAAAGGGAAAGATTGGGCAGCAGAGTAAAAAAAAGGGATCATGAAGGGAAAAAAGAAACTGGGAAAAAATTTTACCCGGGAGAATGGAAGAGGGGATAGATAGGGAAAAAGCAGGAAGTGGGAGGGGCATGTCAAACCCGCAAAAGGCTAGGATACAGATTTTAAGAAGGGGAAATTTAAAAAATCGGGAAACACCCCTAAAGAACTAAAAAAACCCTTTTTGGGGGATTGACAACGGAGACTGTTTACCTCAGCCACAAATAAGGGGATGGGGGGAAAAGAAGGGGCCCCAAACTGCAAGAGTGCTTATCAGAGGTGGACTGTAGCAAATAAAAGAGCAAAGTTTATGTGGAGGCCCAAAAGGGCCCAAAAACGGGCCCCAAGGGAAAAGCGAAAAAGGGAAAACGACGGGCCCACTGACCCCAAGTACATTAGCCGTGAAACTAAAAAAAAGGGAAAAAGTTGCAGTGGAGGAAAAAAAATTTAAAAATGGGGGGATAAAAGGGATATGCATTGGGAAAATTTAAAAGGGGTTTGAGGTCAGTCTTTGTTTTGGGGGCTCCAGGAAGTCAAAGGGGGAAACATATGAGAAGAAAAAAAGGGGAAAAAAAAAGCAATTGAAAGCACGTAAAGGGAAATAGGAGAAGACGATGTGACCCAGCGGGAAAAATTTTGGGGAGAATGGGGGGGTTTGTAAAAAAAAAACCGGCCAGTGAGAGTGACCAAAAAGGGAAAGGAAGGACTCGGCCGGGATCCTGCAGGGGGGAAAAGCCGATTAAGGGACATGGGGGCATACGGGAAAAGGTGTATCTCGACCGCGACAAAACCCCAAAAAGAAGAAAGGAAGAAACTGAGAGGGGAGGGTACAAAGGCAAAAAGGAAAAAAGGGAGAGGGGATGGAGAAGACAGACAGGAGACCCCAGAACAGGAAGAAGTTAAAAAATACAGCCTCCCCCCAAAAATTTTCTATAGAAGCCCCCCCAACCAGGTAAAACCCCAGGGGCAACCAAACACCTAAATCAAAACACCCATGCCACATCAATGCCCCACCCATACATTACAAACTTCACCCCCACGCAAAAAACCCATGGGTTCCTTACCAGGTCCCCCATTTCCCAAAAACCCCAATTACTTCCAGACCCGGGTTTAGAAAAAAATTTTAAAGGTTGGGAAAAAAAAATTTGCAGTTTGGAATAAAAAAACAAGTTGGGGTGTGGCCCCGAAAAAAATCAAAAAAGACATCCCCGGGACTAATAGCACTCACAAAAACCCAAAACTCCCCGAATAATAACAGTTTTCAACTTTCCATTTTGGATATCAAATCCTCAGGAAAAAACAGGGGAGGAGAGGGGGGGGAGGAGTTTTCACTGCTCATTAAAAAACCAGTGGGGGGGTTTTTAGAAAAAGGAAGGAATGGAGGGGATGGGGGAAAGGGAACTACTTAGTAGAAAAAAATTTCCGTTGGGGCCTAAGGTGAAAATTGCAGTAATGTACAACCCCCCACAGAACTGCAGGAGGCCAAAGAAGAATACGATGAGAGCAACAGAGCAAAGATCGACACACTAGCCCAGGTGGCCAGGAGAGGGACACATGGGGGGGGCAAAGTTACTAGTTTTGGGTGATTCAATCACAAGGGGGATTGACTGGGGGGGAAAAACCCGGAGGCCCCCCTGGGGGTTTTCCCCAAAAAAATGGGGGCCAAGATGATGGTGTGGTATGGGAAAACCTCATTTCATCAAAATTTTTGAGACACTACCAAAAGGGGGAGGAGAGGATGGGAACCCGCAAGGTTGGGGCCTTGTATTTACCCTGGTTTGTTGGACATCGAGGGTATCATGTATGGGAAAAGGCCCCCGGGGCTAGTGATCCCTGTGGTTTTTGGGCTTCGATACATAGTTGAGCTCCAAAATGGAGAGAAAAGCAGGAAAGGCTGGGGAAAAAACCAAAATACAAAAGGGGGAAACTACTCAGGCATGAGGGAAATTTTCCCTTAAGACATTCAGGGGAGAGGGGGGAAATGATAGGAAAAAAAAGTACAAGAAATGATGGCTTGTAGAACAAAATGCAAGAGGCCCGAGGAGAGGTTCGTTCCCCAAAGGGAAAAAAGAAATAAAGGGAAAAACGAACGAGTCCTTGGTTCAACCCAAAAGGGGTAGGGGGCCCAAAAAAATAGGTGTACTAGAGAATGGGAAAAAGGGAAAGAAGACGAGAACTTCCCGGAAAATAAAAAAATCAGCCCAAGACCAGAAACGAATATGCACAGATAAGAAGGGAGGGGTCAGAGAAAAATTTGAAAATGACTAGCATCAAAAGTAAAGGGCTGACCCGAAATGTTGTACAGGGCCCCATCAGGAGGAAAACAAAAAGTCAAGGACCAGGGATTTAGGGCTGAGGAAAAGGGGGATGGGGGGAAATTTACAAAAAACGGGCCCAGGGTTTTTTCAGGAGCACAACCCCCAAATTTAAAAGGTATTTACAGTGGAAAACCCGTAGGAAATCCAAGAAATCAGAAAAAAAGGGGGGGGGGAAATAGCAAGTGCTGGATGAGGTTCTTTAACCCAAAAGGGGGGGTGAAGAAGCTGTATGCGGGAAATTGCCCCCTCAAAGGCGGTGGGGGCCAACAAAAAATTTTTCCCTGGGTCCTTAAAATGGGGGCAGAGATATTGTTTTGGCCAAATTTTCAAAAATCTTCAACACATCACTTGAAAATGGGCAACTCCCCGAGGTATGGAAAATGGAAAAGTAGTCCCAATTTTTAAAAGGGAGACAGCATGAGGGGGACTAAAAATACCCGACCCTTCTGGCGTTAAAATTTGAACAAAACTTTTTTCATCACAGATACCAATTGTGTGCACCTTACTGAATTAAAAAAAAAACGGAAAAAGGGATGAAATCACTTTGACTGCTTTCCATGGGTTTTACTGCAGGAAAGGGTTTTTGGGTGCTGTGGGCGGGATGGTGAGGGAAAAAAAATTGAGCTACCCCTTTTTTCTTTGGACAAAACCCAAATTTCTTTTGCCCCCAATTTTTCCCGGAAATGCAAAAAATTACAGGGGGGTTTGTGCTTCCTCGTGGCAAAATTTTTACTCTGGTTAAATGTAGGAAATGAATAGGGAAAGGGTTTCTCCTCAGGTTTACTTAAAATTTGGTTTGGTGTTAACCTTGTTTAAAGGTTTTCAGTACAGAAAGGCCTCGTTTCACAGCATTTGCTTTTACAGTGTTTTGTAATATGTCCCGTAGTTTTTTTAGTTATACCCCTTTTTTATTTAAAAAGGCAAAATGCCCCTGCTAAAGGAATAAAAAGGGAAAAATCGGTGAAGGGATCTTAAAATTTCCCCCACTAAAAGAACAAGGGTAGTCGTCAAAAAAGAGTAAGTCCGAGGCAGCTACGGTGAAAAGCTCGTTCCACAAGGCACAGTACTAGCTCCCTTTTGTTCCTCATCCCATATCCGACATAGACAAGGGTTTTTAGCCACCCCCCGTGTTTCCCTTTTCAGATGACACCCGAATCTGCCCTGCAGTGTCTTCCTTTCAGAACTGCAAAGGGTCCAGGCGGACATCACCAAATCTTTCAGTGGGCTGCGGGAAAAAAATATGAAGTTTTTAAAGATGGGGAAAAATTTTAATTACCCCAAAATATGGTAAAAATGAGGAAATTAAATCTTCATCAGAGTACAAAACAAAATTTGG
>NC_069404.1:28380101-28405823 GCF_026875155.1 Cherax quadricarinatus
AACTTCATGTACCAACACGTAAGGGACACTACAAGAGAGAGAGGAGAGGATGAAACCCGCAAGGCTGGACTTAGTATTCACCTTCAGTAGTGCAGGGTATCGGACTACTCACATATGAAAGACCCTTGGGGCCAGTGACCATGTGGTTTTAAGTTCGAATACACAGTAGAGCTACAAGTGGAGGGAGAAGCAGGAAGGCCGGACGAATGAAGCCAAACTACAAGAAAGGGGACTACACAGAAATGAGAACTACCTGAACGGGGGGTTTATGGGACAGAGAACTGGCAGGGAAGCCCGTTAAAGAGTGATGGAATATGTAGCAACAAAATGCAAAGGGGGCTGGGAGAGGTTTGTACCAAGGGTAACAGGATTAATGAAAAAGCCAGGGTGAGCCCATGGTTTACCCAAAGGTGCAGGGAGGCAAAAACCAAGTGTGTAGGGAATGGAAGAAATATAGAAGGCAAAGGACCCAGGGGGAATAAGGAGAACAGTCGTGAGCCAGAAACGAATATGCACAGATAAGAAGGGAGGCCCAAAGACAATAGAAAAAAGACATAGCAGCGAAAGCCAAATCGGGCCCCAAAAATGTTGTACAGCCACATCAGGAAAGGGAAAAAAACAGTCAAGGACCAGGTAATCAGGCTAAAAGGGAAAGGGAAAGGGGGAAGACAACAAGAAATGACCGTGAAGTATGTGAAGAAATCAACAAGAGATCAAAGAAGTGTTCACAGAGGAGACAAAGGGACTCCAGAAAGACGAAGAGGTGGGGCACACCACCAAGTGCTGGACACAGTGCACACAAACCCAGGAAGAAGTGAAGAGGCTTTTGAGTGAGCTAGATACCTCAAAGGCAATGGGGCCAGATAACATCTCCCCTGGGTATTGAGAGAGGGAGCAGAGGCGCTATGTGTACCCCTAACAACAATATTCAAACATCTATTTGAAACAGGGAGATTGCCTGAGGCATGGGAAGACAGCAAATGTAGTCCCAAACTTTAAAAAAGGAGACAGACATGAAGCATTAAAACTACAGACCAGTGTCACTGACATGTTAGTATGCAAAAACATGGAGAAGATTATCAGGAGAAGAGTGGTGGAAACACCTAGAAAGGAATGATCTCATCAACAGCAGCCAACATGGTTCAGGGACGGGAAATCCTGTGTCACAAACCTACTGGAGTTTTTATGACATGGTGACAGCAGTAAGACAAGAGAGAGAGGGGGGTGGATTGCCCTTTTCTTGGACTGCAAGAAGGGGTTTGACACAGTTCCACACAAGAGATTGGTGCAAAAAATGGAGGACCAAGCAGGTTTAAAAGGGAAGGCACTACAATGGATCAGGGGGAAAACTTGTCAGGGAAAACAGCAGCGAGTCATGGTACGTGGCGAGGTGTCAGAGTGGGCACCTGTGACCACGGGGTCCCGCAGGGTCAGTCCTAGGACCAGTGCTGTTTCTGGTATTGTGAACGACATGACGGAAGGAATGACTCTGAGGTGTCCCTGTTTGGCAGATGACGTGAAGTTGCTGGAGGAAGAATGCACTCGATCGACAAAGACCAGGCAAGAACTACAAAGGGATTGGACAGGCTGCAGACCTGGTCCAGCAATTGTCTCCTGGAATTTCAATCCCACCAAGTGCAAAGTTCATGAAGATTGGGAAGGGCAAAGACGGCCGCAGAGGAGTACAGTCTAGGGGGGTCAGAGACTACAAACCTCCACTCAAGGAAAAACGATTCTTGGGGTGAGTAAAACACCCGGCACATCTCCTGAAGCGCACATCAAAAATTAACTGCTGCAGCATATGGGGGCGCCTAGCAAACTCAGAAACAGCATTTCGACATCTTATTAGGAATATCAGCACCCTGTAAACACCGTGTATGTTAGGCCCATATTTGGAGTATGCGGCACCAGTTTGGAACCCACACCTAGCCAAGCACGTGAAGAAACTAGAAGAAAGAGCAAAGGTTTGCAACAAGACTAGTCCCGAGCTAAGAGGTATGTTCTACGAGAGAGGTTAAGGGAAATCAACTTGGAGACACTGGAGGACAGGTGAGAGATAGGGGGGGACCATGATATCGACATACAAAATACTGGATAGAATTGACAAGGTGGACAAAGGGGACAGGATGTTCCAGAGATTGGACACAGTTAACAAGGGGACACAGTTGGAAAGCTGAAGCACAGATGAAACACAGGGATGTTAGGAAGTATTTCTTCGCCACAGAGTTAGTCAGTAAGTGGCATAGTTGGGAAGCGATGTAGTGGAGCAAGGATCCATTACATCGCCTGAAGCATAGGTATGTTATGCTCACGGTCAGGGAGGTGACTAGTGCGATCAGTGTAGAGGCGGGGCCAGGAGCTCGGACTCGACCCCCCGTAACCCTCAACTAGGTGAGAACACTAGGTGAGTACACACAGCACACACACACACACACACACACCACACACACACACACACACCACACACACACACACACACACACACACACACACACACACCACACACACGCACCACACACCCCACCGTAAGTGGAACAGTTTGGGAAGCGAGTGTAGTGGAGGCAGGGAGCCATACATCGCTTTTTAAGCCGAGGTATGATAAAGTCCCACGGTTCGAGAGAGTGACCTAGTAGCGATCAGTGAGAGGCGGGGGCCAGGTGCTCGGACTCGACCCGTAACCTCAACTAGGTGAGTAAAACTCACAACACACACACACATACACAACACACACACACACACACACACACACACACACACAACACACACACACGCACACACACACACACACACACACACACACAACCACACACACACACACCCACACACACACACACACTCCACACACACCACACCACACACAACACACCCACACACGCACACACACACACACACAACATACCCACACACACACACCACACACACACCCACACACACACACACACACACACACACACACCAGCAGAGAAAACAATCTATAAGGACTTGATAATGAGACTAAAAATGGGAAGCAGAAGAGATCACAAGAAAGAAGGAAATCTGTGGAGGCCCTGACCGAAGGGACCTCAGGGAAGTGTTCTCAGTGGAAACATCAGGAAAAGTGTTCTTCTCAGTGGAAACTCAGGAAAGTGTTCTCAGTGGAAACATCAGAAAAGTGTTCTCAGTGGAAACATCAGAAAGTGTTCTCTGTGGAACATCAGAAAGTGTTCTCAGTGGAAAACATCAGAATACGTGTTCTTCGTGGAAACATCAGCAAAGTGTTCTCAGTGGAAAAATCAGAAAGTGTTTCAGTGGAAACTCAGAAAGTGTTCTCAGTGGAAAACATCAGAAAGTGTTCTCCAGGGAAACTCAGAAAAGAGTTCTCAGGGGAAACATCAGAAAGTGTTTCAGTGGAAACATCGAAAGTGTTCTCAGTGGAAACATCAGAAAGTGTTCTCAGTAGAAACATCAGAAAAGTGTTCTCAGTGGAAAGAGGAGGCAACACAGAAAAGATAACTAACATACACCAAGAAGGAAAGAGATGAGATTAAATTTCTGCGGAATGGATAGATCGAAGGTCGGAGTTTTTCACGTCCAGAAAACGTTATGAAGATAGACACCTTCACCCCACTTCCCTGATGGGTGGGAGTTTACCGGGAGTTTACCTGGATTTTTTACCTGGAGTTTACCTGGAGTTAACTGGAGGTTATTCCGGGGACACGCCACCGCGGTCCGGTCCTGACCAGGCCTCCCGGGTTTTAAATCAGGGCCTGATCAACCAGGCTGTTACTGTGGCCGCACGCAGTCCAACGTACGAGCCACAGCCCGGCTAATCCGCCACTGACTTTACGTATCTGTAGAATGTATAGAATGTTTAGAATGTGTAGAAATGTACGGAAATTTGATTATATCACACGACGTTAGAAAGTATTCTTCAGCTCCCCAGTGGTCAGAAAGTGGAATAACCCAAAAATAAGAATTAGCAGAGGTAGGCTCAGCATTTTTTAAGAACAGGTATGACAAGGCCTGTGAGACTAGGAGAGAGAGGAGAGAGAGAAAACCCCGGCAAAACAGCAAGTTAAGAGGCAGAGCCAAATTCAGTACTCACTCTCAGAGATGAATGGAGTTTTTTTAGGTAGGAAGCTAAACTGCGTTCATGGTTTTGTTAGGTAAGATTCGTCAGGAAACGGTACAAGAGTTTCCTGGCGTGAGTCATAGTTATATGAAGACCCGCCACTGGATTCTTGGTAAAACCGACTGAAGCCTTCCACTGGCTAACGGTCCACCCCATTAAAATTTCACCTGAATGAGACTCTAACCTGAATAAGTGTTTATTATTTATTTTTTTTTTTCAAGGGGAGCACTAAGCCCGTAGGGGTCACACAGTACCCTTGGAGAGAAAGGCAGTATGATTACCCCCCGGGGAAAAAGTTAGCAAAAATTTTCTTGAATAAAGGGAGCCCTTACTGGCATCAATCCCTCACTTTCGATGTGGGCCCTGGGTAATGGTAAATGTATTTCCGCGTCACTTATTATCGGCAGCAAACTGCCGATATATATTACTAACACAATTATGATGATTTCCTCTATTTCTTTGTTGTTTACTGTTAGTTATCAAAGATTTTTTAAAATTATTCATTTTAGAGTTAATTTTCAGGACTGCCAGGCCTCGTTTAGTGCGAATAATGATTCTGATGTCGTGGTCACAAGCCTCGAATTTATGCAGTTTTTTTTGCGCAGGATTTAAAGAATTATTTTGGGGGGGGGAAAACAAAATTATCATGAATTAATTTCGCACTATACAGAAATTCGCACTATTCAACTCGCACTAACGGAGATCTTGCTGTTTAAAATATCTGGCTCGTTATCAAATGTACTATATGAGGATTTGTTATTGTTGGAACGTTCTTCGAAAATAATCTTTCACAAAATATTTAGGTGTAAATAACGGTAATTATCCAGTAAGAAACTTAATATTTTAAAGATTTTTTCCTTAACTGTTCAGTTTGTTTGTCACTTGGATTCAACTCTTGTATTTTGTAAACCCTCTGAGGACATTATTGTGTAAACATCTGAGGACATTATTGTGTAACATCTGAGGACTTTTTTGTGTAAACATCTGAGGACATTATTGTGTAAACATCTGAGGACATTATTGTGTAAACATCTGAGGACATTTTTGTGTAAACATTGAGGACATTATTGTGTAAACATCTGAGGGGCATTATTGTGTAACATCTGAGGACATTATTGTGTAAACATCTGAGGCATTATTGTGTAAACATCTGAGGACATTATTGTGTAAACATCTGAGGACATTATTGTGTAAACATCTGAGGACATTATTGTGTAAAACATCTGAGGACATTATTGTGTAACATCTGAGGACATTATTGTGTAAACATCTGAGGACATTATTGTGTAAACATCTGAGGACATTATTGTGTAAACATCTGAGGACATTATTGTGAAAAACATCTGAGGACATTATTGTGTAAACATTGAGGACGTTATCCTTGAGAGGAAAAATACAGTTTAATGTTGTGCTGTAAATTTTGTTCTAAGTGAACAATATCTAAATGAAATTTAGCGCTAACTGAACTGTCAACACAACACTTGTGGTCAAAACATTGTGACGGGAAAACGGGGGGAATGTTTATTGGATTATGCAGTCACAGACCTCATAAATTTCCTAATTTACATATTAAACTCTTTAAATGTTAAAAATTTAATTGTTGGTGACCACATCCAACATATACAAGGGGAAATTTTTGGGAATGAGCTTCTTGTAGAAAACCTGGCGAAAAACTTTTTTAGATTTCTCTACTTAAATATGTGGCTCACCCTTTGACCTAGTAGCAAGTGCTCTACCTGAAGACAGTCACTTGCAGACCTCTTTTTATGTTTGTTTATCTGAGGGACAAGGTTGTCTTTACGACACTGAAGATGCCATCAGAATGAGGCGAAGAATCATCAGGCACAACATCGTTCTTGGAGAAAGGAACTTGGCCGACCCTTCGCTCGGAGCTTCTCGCCTACGATTGGAATGCTCTTCTCCAAAGTGATGCAGATAACCAAGTGAATACCTTCCTTAAAAAATATCCTTAATCTCTAACACAAGTGCATAACTCATTGGCAGTAAGTAACGAAGCTTTCAGATAAACCGTGGACTGATTTTGTTGTCGAGAGGAAGCTACGTTGGTACAAGGCTTGGAATAAAGTATAAGGGGCATCCCACTACCTGTAATAGGATACTCCACATATATGCCTGTTAGCAAATGAAATAAGTAGAAAACTGAACCATCACTAGATGGGAGGGTGACTCAAAAAAAAAAAAAAAAGAAAGCTGCCAATCCAGTAAAAGCTGATCTATTGCAGAACAATTTCCTGCCAAGATGCAAGTTCCTAATCACGTCAGGGAACCTTCTTTTTGGTAGCCAAAATTTAATTGTTTCAATGTTGTCATAAGTGACAAAAAGCAAAAATAAAGTATATCCCCTTAAATCCCAGAGCAGGTATAAATGTGAGACAAAGGTGAGCACAAGATTACTAAGTAGATATGCAGAGCAGCTAACATCACCTCTAACACACTACCTTCCACAGTGTCATGGCCATCTCATTGGACAGAGGCAAATGCAGTCCCTGTTCACAAAAAGAAGAGCAAAGCGGAAAACAGCATCTACAGACAAGTGTCACTCCTGTTAATCACTGACAAGTGTCACTCCTGTTAATCAATGACAAGTGTCACTCCTGTTAATCAATGACAAGTGTCACTCCTGTTAATCACTGACAAGTGTCATTCCTGTTAATCACTGGAGACAATACATTCACGGCAGGTGACACGTATTTTCATACAACTTTTTCTTGTTGTGACTGACAATAAGGCTTCAGAAAAGAAACTGGATGAATGGGTGGTCAGCTGTGAAGTAGCACTAGATATTGTTGGTACATTCATTTGACGAGTATGGCACCAGGGACTCTTGACAAAACTGCTGGCACTAGGCGTCTCGGGGCCCTGCATTACGTCTGCCAAGTGATTGCATTGAAGGTAGATCTCCAGAGAAGTTCTCAGTGGGACAGAGGATATAAGACATTGTAACACAAGGAAGTGAACTTGGTCAAATTTTTATGGAATTTTGTGTATCAGTGAACCTCAGAATTCCATGAGAGAGAGAAGATGGGAGATAAAAGAGATACGTTGCGTCTCATTCTTATAAGAAACAAAAAAGGGGGGAAGACCCCCGGTGATAAACACGAACGGAAAAACCCCGGATTAACGAGACATTTTTGTGTCAACAGATGCCGTGACTTCATCACCAGGCGAGGCACGACACTCTGGCACTCTGCTTAGTTCAACACACCGTATAAACTGTCGCCCCGCCTCAATCTGGCACCCTTCTGCACTGTGGCACCATCACTGACTCCTCGATCAATGATATACAGCTACCCGCTTCCCACTCCACTGGTATATAGCTACCCAACATCACTGGTACACTGCTACCCACCACATGGTACACTGCTACCCACCATCACTGATGCACTGCTACCCACCAAACACTGGTACACTGCTACCCACCATCACTGGACACTGCTACCCACCATCACTGGTACACTGCTACCCACCATCACTGGTACACTGCTACCCCCATCACTGGTACACTGTACCCACCATCACTGGTACACTGCTACAACCATCACTGATGCACTGCTAACCACCATCACTGGTACATGTACCCACATCCATGGTACACTGCTACCCCCCAAATCATGGTACATGCTACCACCATTCACTGGTACACTGCTACCCACCATCACTGGTACACTGCTACCCACCATCACTGGTACACTGCTACCCACCATCACTGGTATACTGCTACCCACCATCACTGGTACACTGCTACCCACCATCACTGGTATACGGGCTACCCACCATCACTGGTTTTAACTGCTACCCACCACACGTACACTGCTACAAAAACCATCACTGATGCACTGCTACCCACCATCACGGGTACACTGCTACCCACCATCACTGGTACACTGCACCCCCCATCACTGATCACTGCTACCCACCATCACTGGTATACTGCTAACCCACCATCACTGGTACACTGCTACCCCACCATCACTGGTACACTGCTACCCACCCATCACGGTACACTGCAACCCACCACACTGGTACACTGCTACACCCACCATCACTGGTACACTTTAGCCACCACACGGGTACACTGCTAACCCACCATCACTGGTACACTGCTACCCCACCATAAACGGGTACACTGCTACCCACCATCACGGAAACACTGTTAGCCACCATCACGGGTACACTGCTACCCACCATCACGGTACACTGCTACCCACCCACACTGGTACACTGCTACCCACCATCACTGGTACACTGCTAACCACCATCACTGGTACACTGCTACCCACCCATCACTGGTACACTGCTACCCACCATCACTGGTACAACTGCTACCCACCATCACTGGTACACTGCTACCCACCATCACGGGTACACCTGCAAACCCACCATCACTGTATACTGCTACCAACCATCACTGGTACACTGCTACCCACCATCACTGGTACCTGCTACCCCCCCATCACTGGTACACTGCTACCCACCATCACTGGTACACTGCTACCCACCATCACTGGTGCACTGCTACCCACCATCACTGGTACACTGCTACCCACCATCACTGGTACACTGCTACCCACCATCACGGTACACTGCTACCCACCAATCACGGGTACAACTGCACCCACCATCACTGGTACACCCCTACCCACCATCACTGGGTACACTGCTACCCACCATCACGGGTACACTGCTACCCCCCAAACACGGGTACACTGTTACCCCACCATCACGGGTACACTGTTACCCCACCATCACTGGACACAACTACCCCACCATCACTGGCACACTGCTACTAACCATCACTGGTACACTGCTACCCACCGTCACTGGTAAACTGGCTACCCACCGTCACTGGTACACTGCTACCCACCATCACTGGGTACACTGCTACCCACCATCACTGGTACACTGTTTACCCACCATCACTGGTTACACTGCTACCCACCATCACTGGTACACTGTTAGCCACCACACTGGTACACTGTTAGCCACCATCACTGGTACACAACTACCCACCATAACTGGCACAACTGCAACAAAACCATCACTGGTACACTGCTACCCACCATCACTGGTACACTGCTACCCACCATCACTGGTAAAACTGTTAGCCACCATCACTGGTAACACTGTTAGCCACCATCACGGTACACGGTTAGCCACCATCACGGTACAACAACTTCCCACCATAACTGGCACACTGCAAATTAAACCATCACTGGTACACTGCCTACCCACCATCACTGGTACACGCTACCCACCATCACTGGTACACTGCTACCCCACCATCACTGTACACTGTTAGCCCCATCACTGGAAACACTGTTAGCCACCATCACTGGAAACACAACTACCCACCATAACTGGCACCCCTCAACTAACCATCACTGGTAAAACGCACCCACCATCACTGGTACACTCCCTACTAACCATCACTGTAAAACTGCAAACTCACCATCACTGGTACACTGCTGCTAACCATCACTGATACACGCTACCCACGTCACTGTTACACTGTTTTCCACCTTCACTGGCTATCAGTGACCTATCACTATTTTTATTGTATATCACTGGTCATTTGCCTCAATATCACGTCAGCAACTGTGATTTATTTCCCGGGTGTCATTGTCATAAAGGAAAATTTTCTTTGGCAGTACACTATTATGTTTCGTGGTGTCACAGAGAACTGTTACTTACACACAACACACATACACACACAGAAACCAGCTTACTCACAGAAACCAAGCTTACTCACAGAAACCAAGCTTACAGGTATGATAACAATGCTATCTTTCCAACGGGAAAACCATATCCTGAGGAAAGACAGAGGGAACAGGGGAGTGGGAGGAGTGCACTGCTGATCAAAATCCGATGGAATTTTGATGAGCTCGAGAGAGGAGACAGCGGAGAAGCGTGGACGGTTTACAAAGCATGGCTTGCTTTCTGCAGTGTTTTTAAAAATTGAGGTTTGGGGAGTTTTAAGGAGGAGGTCTTTCTTCTCCAAGGAGATTAGGGGGCTGAAGGTCCACCTCAATGGTCTGGAGAGAGTGTGAAAGGTGGGCTGGAAATTGTGGGAAACGAGGCTTCACGCAGTGAGGTGCAGTCTCCTCTCTCGCTGTGAGAGGCTGTGGTGGGGAGGTAGCAACGGGACCAGCAGTGAGGTGCAGCCCAGCACCCCGCTTTCAAGTGGCGAGTGGTTCACAGTAATGGGGGCCATCAAGAGTAAGGAAAGTTAAGAGTGAAGATCTGAAGGTAGGAAATCGCTTCTCTGTCCTTCAGGATGAATGTACTTCAGTGGCCATAAGGTAAGGGTACTACTGCCCCTGCAATTGGAGGTAAGCTCATTCTTGTGGTTGTGACCTCTCAGGTAAGAATATTGACCGTGCTTTTTGTAATAGAATAAGAAGAGAGAGAATAGAGTGTGCTTCCTTGGAGCTGGTTTTGGGGGCATAGTCAAGAGGCTGGATAATATCATGTCAGGTAATGGAAACAAGCCCATTATCTGTCTCAGTGCTGGTGAAATGATATTGGGAAGGGGAGAAGAGAAGAGCTGCTAGATAAGTACAGGTCAGCTATAATTTCATTAAGTCTAAAAGGGGGGGATCCCCAAACATATGTAGCATCTTGCCTAGAAGGGGGTAGGAAATGAATGATTGTCTAGGGGAATTGGTGTAAATTTCTGGCTAGACAGATACTGCAAGGAAAAATTGCAATCCCATTTATTGACAACTGGAACAACTTTTATGGCAAAAAAGATATGTATGCAAGGGATGGGGGTACATCTCTCTGGGGCAGGGTGGTAGCACTTGCAGACTCGACTGAGAAGGCCATTGGTGAAATGCCATGATTTTTAAAATGATGGAAGATAGAGGTAGGGTTTGTGTGGGAAACAAGCAGGTTGCAACACTAGGGTTGGAAACAGTAAATGTATAAAAGGCATTCAGCAAAGAAGTTATAAATAAAGACAATAGATCAGGTCAGCAAACAAAGGGGGAAAAGCAGAGGGCAGCAAGGGACTAGCCCAAAGGGTTTACTATACTAATAGCAGGAGTGTAAGAAATAAGATAGATGAGCTAAGATTAATTGCAAGTGCAGGAAACATAGATATTTTTGCTATAACAGAGACCTGGCTCAATCTGAAAGATAGAGAGATGCCCTCTGAATGTCACAAAAAAGGGCTAAAAATTTTATTCCACACTGACAGGGTCAACAGGAAAGGTGGTGGAGTACGATGTATGTCAGAGACCAATTTAAATTGTTTGTTAGACAAGAAATAAAATTAGAAGCGCCCAGCCACTGAATCTGTTTGGTTACATCTTCTCGAGGCCGAGAAAAACTGATTTTGGTGTGATTTACAGGGCCCCAAATCTTGATAGGGAGTGCAGTAAACTTCTATGGGACGAAATCGTAAGGCATCTACAAACAAAAAATGTTGTGCTAATGGGAGATTTCAACTATAGACAGATTGACTGGAGCAATTTGACAGGAAATTTAGAGTCAGGGACTTTCTTGATACGATCCAGATTGTTTTTTAAAACAGTTTTGTGACAGACCAACTAGGAAAATAACCTCCTTGACTTGGTTCTTGCTAGTAGGGAAACCCCAAATTTAATAATCTTGATCTTAATGATGACCCTTGGGGAAAGTGATCACAAATCACTCAGTTTTAATATATCATGGAATTCCCCTAATAATGGCAATCAAGTCTCTGCCCCCTGACTTCGGCTTGGCTGATTTCATAGGACTGAAAAATTACTTAGGTGGGCTGAACTGGAATGACCTGACTAAGGTCGGGTAGGTGGTGACGGATGCCGATATGACCGCTTTCCAGGGCATATTTTCTAGCTGCTCAGTTCAAATTATGTTTCCAAATAGGGAAATCAGATCAAACAAAAATGATCCTAAATGTGAACAATAGATTAAAATATCTAATTGGTCAAAAGAGAGGCATATATAGGCAAATCAAAGAGGAGAGGGCAATTAAAAATCGATATATTCATTAAAGAGAGAAATAAAAAAAAAGGAATTAGAAAAGCAAAAGATTATGAGGTTAA
Organism: Cherax quadricarinatus; assembly: GCF_026875155.1. Classification (NCBI taxonomy): domain Eukaryota; kingdom Metazoa; phylum Arthropoda; class Malacostraca; order Decapoda; family Parastacidae; genus Cherax; species Cherax quadricarinatus. Next base: position 28,392,282 of record NC_069404.1, read on the forward strand.
AGTTGCAAGAGAATCGAAGATAACCAAAAAGGATTCTTTCAGGTATACAGAAGTAAGATCAGGGACAAAATAGGCCCACTCAAAAGTTCCTCGGGTCAGCTCACTGACAGTGATAAGGAAATATGTAGAAGTTTTAACACATACTTCCTCTCATTTTTACACAGGAGGATACCAGCGTATTTCCAGAAATGATAGATTATGTGAACATGACGATAAACTGTGCACGATTTGGGTCACAAGTGACATGGGGCCTTAGGCAAATAGATAAATTAAAACCTAACAAATCCCCAGGCCCTGAGAACTGTATGCCCAAAGGGGTTCTAAGGAATGTAAAGAGGACTTAGCAAACTTTGGCTAATCTTTTCAACATATCACTACAAACTGGCCCTGGTGCCCAGATAAGTGGAAAAAAGGCAAATGTGATACCTATTTTTCAAAGCGGTGACAGTCCTTGCTTCGAAATATAAACCCCAAAAAGCCTAACCCCATAGTGGGAAAATTTATTGGAATCAATAATTGCCGAGGCAGCTCGTAGCCACCTTGAAAAGCATAAATTAATCAACGAATCTCAGCATGGTTTTTTTAAAGGGGCGTTCCTGCCTTACGAATTTGTTAACTTTTCTCACATAAGGTATTTGAGGAGGTAGATCATGGTAATGAATATGATATTGTGTACATGGACTTCAGTAAGGCTTTTGACAGGGTCCCACATCAGAGACTATTGAGGAAAAATTTAAAGGGACATGGAATAGAGGGGAAAATTTTTTCCTGGATAGAGGCATGGTTGACAAATAGGCAGCAGAGAGTTTGCATAAATGGGGAGAAATCAGAGTGGGGGAAACGTCACGAGCGGTGTTCCACAGGGGCAGTGTTGGGCCCCCTGCTGTTCACAATATACATAAACGACATAGATGAGGGCATAAAGAGCGACATCAGCAAGTTTGGGCCCATGACAAAACCCAAAAAGGCCTCGAAATCATTCTGACGGGGACTTTAGAGCACTCCAGGAAATTTGAGGAATTGATCAGTATCGGAGAGGTAGGCAGATGCAGTTTAAAATAGACAAATGCAAATTTTCCCTAATGTGGACAGGACAATAACCATGCCACATATAAACTAAAAAAGTAATCTTAATATTACGGATGCAAAAAAAAGATTAGGATTCGGTAAAATCTGAAACAAAGACAACAGGCAAAAAGTTTCGCAAAAAGCAATAGAATCCTTGGCTTTATATCAAGAAGCATAAATAATAGGAGTCCTCAGGTTGTTCTTCAACTCTATACATCCTTGGTTAGGCCTCATTTAGATTATGCTGCACAGTTTTGGTCACCGTATTACAGAATGGATATAAATGCTCTGGAAAATGTACAAAGGAGGATGACAAAGTTGATCCCATGTATCAGAAACCTCCCTATGAGATAGACTAAGGCCCTGAATCTCACTCTCTAGAAAGACGTAGAATTAGGGGGGATAATGATTGAGGTGTATAAATGGAAGACAGGAATAAATAAAGGGATGTAAATAGTGTGCTGAAAATATCTAGCCTAGACAGGACTCGCAGCAATGGTTTTAAAGTCAGAAAAATTCAGATTCAGGAAGGATATAGAAAGTACTGGTTTGGTAATAGAGTTGTGGAAGAGTGAACAAACTCCCAATACAGTTATAGAGGCCAGAACGTTGTGTAGCTTTAAAAATAAGTTGGATAAATACATGAGTGGGTGTGGGTGGGTGTGAGTTGGACCTGATTAGCTTGTGCTACCAGGACGGTTGCCGTGTTCCTCCCTTAAGTCAAGGTGACCTGACCTGACTAGGTTTGGGTGCATTGCTTAATGCCGGTAGGAGACTTGGACCTACCTCGCATGGACCAGTAGGCCTGCTGCAGTGTTCCTTCGTTTTTATGTTCTTATGTTCTTATGATTACATAGTGGGAACGCTTCACTCTGGTGGTCCCAAGGTGGTAATTGCAGTGATGTATAACCCACCACAGAACAGCAGGAGGCCAAGGCAAGAGTATGACGAGAGCAATAGAGCAATGGTTGACACACTGGCTGCAGTGGCCAGAAGAGCTCATGCATGCAGGGCAAATGTGGAGAAATTTTCTCCAGGAGGGGGGTATCAGCCCCCTTCAGCCCTTCAGCCCCCTTCAGCCCTCTCAGCCCTGAGGGGCCACTCAGAGGGGGCGAGCGTCTTGTTTACTGCTAGAGTGAGTAATTGATCACAGATGTTATGCCACGTAAGTCAAGTGACCTCTGCTCCTTGCAGGGGTGTTGCAACGTGTATTTTTATAAGAGACAGTACATCTCTTACTTAGCAAGACAATTAAGGAAAATCCTGCTCCCACTTTATTACCATAGTAAAGATAGTGTACATTGTTGTTTATGATTAAGACAGCAAGAAACAAACATTCTGCTTTGCTTCATCGAGGAGGTGACAAGGATGCAAGGTACTGGGTCACGTTTTTTTTTTGTGGGCCAGTGATGGGAGGAGCCCTGTAGCGCTGGCAATCTTTTGCTCTAAAATCAAACGAGCCGGGAAAACCCAAAGGACACTGATCTGTGCGTTAGTGTGATAAAGGTCCACACAACACAATAAACATTTAGAGAAGTGTGATCAGCTTCTTTTTGTGATCATTGTAAACAAAAAAAAACAAATCGTTTGAACATAGTGTACCAGTGTGCTTTCCTAGAAAATAAAAGACGTGACACCCAAAGGGACACTTCACTTCTACAAGTCACCGGATATCTGTCAAAGGGTTTTTGAGAACACATACTCACGTTTACAAAGAGCAAGGGATTTACAATTTTTTGAATCGGGGATTGCGCATTCTGAGTCACAAGGAGTTTGTAAAAACCCAAAGGGGCAGTAAGGTGGGGATTTTTGAGTCCAAACAATAAGTATTCGTCACCACATGAATAAAAATATGCTGACATAACCCCCCCCCTGGGGGTACTAACTTACAAATTTGTATCTCTTGACAGCCCACTGTTGTGATGGTTTCGACAGCATCTAGACCTCGCGCAGGGACGGCTGTGTGACGTTTTTGCTGTCATTTACAGCTAAGTGTTTTTATAAATTTTAATCTTAGCTGAAAGGGCCCAAATTTTCTAAACAAGTTTTGTCGGCTCGAACCGGTAAAGACCACACGTGGCCCAAAATTTGCGCTACAGTGTACAAAAAACCTATGAGCCAAGGCCCTTTTAAAAAAAGCTTAAAATAGGTTTTACAAATAAATCATTAAATGATCCCTCCAGACCAATCACAAGAGAATGGGCACCAAAAGAAAACGGCGCTCACCCACGTTTCCCCAAACGAAAAGGGGAGCGGGTGACTCACCCAACAAAAACGGGGGGTATCCTGCACCCTCCATCAACTGCTCCAATCGGAGAAATTGCTGACAAAGACAACAACACCACCAAGTAGATGTTTGTCGAGGTATATAAAACACAGTGTTTAAATGTTTATAGACAAAATTAAAAAACAAGATTTTTTAAAAGTTTGTTTTTTATAATCTACTGTTTATTTAAAGGGAACTTTTAAAAAGGGTTAAGTTTTTCAAATATTAAAAACAGGAAATTTATATATTGTAATATACACGTGTAAATTACAGTTATACTACATTTAAGGTATAGTGAATGAATGTATAACATCGTTATTTACGTTTAATCATCGTGGTCAGGTGACACAGCAACAACCGTAAACATCACCACATGCCCGTGTACCCTTCGGGGTCTTTAAACCCTGGGTTAACTTGGGTTTCATATGTCTGACTGTTATTGCTGATTTAAAGCATAACAAAAACTCACGCTATACAGTACATTTTTTAAACACTCTAAGGGGTCTGGAATTTTCATATACCTTTAAAATGGCTTGTTTGAAAACTCAGTTTCGTCTTTACAGACAAGATAACCAATTGAAAATCTAATTTCAGTCTGTCTAGATTAACTCAAGATACAACATAGATTTTGATGATCTTGAGGTCAATTTTGAATTTTTTACACGGCGTCTGAAAAAATTTAAATTCAACTATACAATTATGAAAATAAATTTCTTAATCAATCCATCAAGATGAAATTAAAAATGTTTTGGATACTTTTAGTGATAACAATTAAGGGGGAAAAGGACGGGCTATCTGCCGTAAAACCGTCACAAGCCCTACTGTAACTAGGTCAAACGCCTGTTACACCTTAAAAACAACAAGTGTCCATTACCAAGCTTACCACTTTGCCCATTACCAAAATTTTCCAGTCATAATTATAAGAATTCATTAGTGGTTTTCAATCCATAAAAATTTTCACAAACTGACATAGATGAGATTGCTAATTCAATCCCTTAAATGTCTTGTGAAGGGAGAACCCTATGACGATTAAGTCGTTTCCGGTGGTTAAAGGTAATTACAAATACCAAACGTGCTTACAGAAAAATTATTCGATGCTGACAAGGGCTAGAGTTAGACATGCAGTCTTAATATCAAGCTTAAGCCCCCAAACATTTTTTTTCCCAGACTTACGGGCTTTAGAACACATTAGACAAAGTCTCGATCTCGGGTGCTAAAATACCTAAGAAATGTTTTGGGTTTATCATGGTATTGTACAAGAAAGTTGTCCCCACAAACCATTGAACGTTTAAATTTTATTTCAATAAACGCTTTTTCACTTGGAGGAAATTAGCAAGGTTTACAAACAAATTTCATCATGCAAGCAACAAACAAATAAAAAAATCCCAAATCCCGGGATAATAAACCTTCAACTCATAAAAAAAAGAAAATAAAAACTCCACTAAACCACATAAGGGAAATCCCATATAGGCATTTACACGGAAAACAATAGACATAAACAGACTGTCATACATAAACGTACTCCAAAATTGTACTTTTTGAGGGAAAACTTTGGGCACATATTGTAGTCAATACACATCAATGGGGGCAGTAAACAACGATTCTTTTCAGCAAAAAAAGATGCATCAAGTGTTTGGGTGAACACAAGGGAGGAAAATGCCACTAAAAGAAGTTTTTTAAAAAATGAAGGTACACATACCGCTTTTTATCCCAAATACTTTTTGCAAAAACACAGCAGATTTTTCCACAAAATCAGGAAATCAACAAAAACCATTTTATATTGAGAAAAAATTTAAAGCAACTGCTCTCCCGAAGCTCGGTTGGTTTCTAATAAATAAGAAAACCAATGTCTAACACTATTTGATCAAGGCTCAAAAAAGGCCCTTCATAAAAAGATCATTTTGCGAAACTGAATAACCCCCCATCCCAAAAAATCAGTTAGATATACGGTTTTTTCATAATTCTGGTAAACAGCTATGACCTAGCAAAATCACTGTTGGTCTAGGAAACAGGGAAAAAGACATAAAAGCGTGGTATAGATAAATTTGCCTAACTGTACAGATCCAGGATTAAAAAAAACAGTTGCAGCACTGAAAGCACTAAGGCAAGTTAGCCTGTCCTGACATACAAGGGACACAATTAGCCAATTGTTTAAATCTTTTGGAATGATTATTTCACTTTTTGTGCAAAATAAGTAAGTAAACATGATGTTCAGCTGAAAACAGCGGGGGCCACATGATTTGGTCCCTTTTCCCTCTCAAAGGGGGAAAGAAGCTGATATTGATTCAGGGGAAAATGACTATTACGAGAATAACCGTTTCATTACCACACAAAAATTATCATACTGGAAAGAAATGAAAAACCAGTTGAAAATTGGGGTTTTTAGAGCGATAGTATTATTAAAAAAACCAAAGCCCACAAGATCTAAACTAAACCCAATATTTGGACACTGTCAAATAAAAAGATGGACAGTAGGGGGTTGGGTTTACCAGGGAAATAAATCCACCACACTGCCTAGCAATTATCGCATGGTTTGGGACAGATGAAAGCCAAAAAATGAGCCAGGAAAACCAGACTACTGATTTTAATGATAATACATACAAGAACAGTTGGACAATAAATTCATTGAGGAAATAGTCAAAATAATTAAGACAAACCTCATTATCTCCCGCACCGGGGAGTCAGAAAAGTTTCTGAAACCATTTCCACTACGTGTTTTATATTGCACGCACGGGGGAAATAAAGAGTACAAGTCTTAATGACGTCTGATCCCGGGACCCTCCTAACTGAGAAGCTTGAGACGCTTATGAAATTTCCACAAACCCATATCCTACAGGGCATATTTCCAAGGCTTTCTTAAGATAGACTACAAGAAACAGATAGAGATTATCTCGATTTTTGGGGCCTGAAAATCCCCATATCCTCAAAGTCCTGTGAAAACTTACGTTTCAAATCAGTATTATTTGGGCAACATCCTCCCATTCTTACTAGAAGTTTACTCAAAATACACATTTAAGAAATCTGAAAGTCCCTTCAAAGAAGTCTTAAAAAAGTTTCTATGGGACAATTTTAAAGGTACTGTGAATAAAGAGAGGATTTGAAACCCTTTATACAGAAAGCAACAAGGGAAAAAGAAGCAAATATGCCTCTAAAAAATGGGAATAAAATTCAAAGAAATTTAAAGGGGAACTTATCAAAAAAGATTTTCCTGAAACGAAATTCCTGACTGCAACAATATGCGGGATTTTAAATTGGAACACACAGGAAGATACCGAGTTCAAAAGGGATAAACAATAAACATGCAGTACACCACTAAACGTATTTACGCAGAGGTATCAAAATTGTTTTGACCCTAGGAATTTCTCTCACCAATTACCATAAAAGGTAAAATGCTTATGCAAGATGAGGGAAACTAAAAAATTGGGATGGGATGAGAACTTGCCTCAAAATAGCAAGCAGGGGATGAAATATCCAAGGATTTTAAGCAACTTCATCAAATTTCATTTCCCCGACAAATTTGGAAAAGGAAAAAATTACACAACATGTGTTCTGTGATGTCAATCAGAGGGTTTGGCGCTGACTTACAGATAATGCTGAAGGGAAAACCTAATTTCTTCAAAGGCCAGGTACACCCTTGAAGGGCAGAACAACCACAATTGGGAAATACAGCACCATGTGGTACAAAAATTTCGTCTATCTTAACAAAGTACTTGATCATCCACATTTAAAAAACCGTGATCTGGAGTGTAATGAGGCATTCCCAGGGTTTTTAAAAAATAATAAAAATTGGTCTATTTCAGAACAAATGAGAAAAAAAAAAGCAGAAGATTATCTTTTTTCCCTTTACGTCTCTACCCCAAGAGAAATTTCCGCTACATGTTGCACGTGGGGTCCCCTCAAGAAAATTTTTGAATAATAAATTATGGCCCCGGACCCAACTGGGTCCTAATGGAAAAACTGGGCCCAGCAAAAAACCACATTTTGCCAGAAGAAACAGTCTGCTTGAACACAGCAGAAATAAGTTGTGTAAATACTGCAACACAACAGAAAATCCATGATGGATCAAATACTCACTTTTTGGGAAACATTAAGAGTTTTTCAGCCTTTTCTTTGAATCATTAAAAAAAAAACCTGATTTGAAAGTCTTGAAAACCCTTAAAACTGGGTGAAACTAATACAAAAGAGTTTCCACAGAATTAAATTCTAGAAAAACAAGAAAACCCCCAAAAAACCTTTTGATTTAAACTTTTGGGCTTTATCTCGAAATCAAAAAAATTATAAGATGCGAGGAAGAATTCATAATTTTTCACTACCTAAAGAACCTACATCCAATATTGATCCCCAAAATCTTGGGTAACAAAACTGATTTTGGGAAAACGCCCACAGTAACGTGTTACATGGGGGGGTACTGACACACTTTGTCATATACACAATCCAACTGGGTACCTCAAGGGCGACAAAGTTTGAAAAAAAAAAATAAAGGACTTATTTTCTTTTCGGCACTACGATATGCAGTATTATATCCAGGTCCACCTCCATACCCCCGAAAGATTTTTTCCCTATCCTCCATCTGAGGTGACAGGTGTAGATTATACTGGGCCAATATTTTAACCAAAAAAGTTGACAAAGTTCCCCTCAAGGTGTACATCTTTTTTTCCTTTTGGGTACAACTAGACAGTACACTAGAAGTAGCCACTGACATGTCCCCGAAAATTTTATCAAAAATTCAGAAGTTTTTCAGCCCAAAAGGGGATGTCCCAACGATGATTTCAGACAATTTTCAACGAACTTTGTTGCTGGGTGCTGCTTATAAAGCAAGATCTTTTTTCACCAGAATACAACAATGCTGAAACAACGCAGAAGTCGTTGGGGATACATTCCCCAAATCTCCATGGGACGGCGGGTTTTAGAAAGAAAGATCGGGATTGAAAACGTTTTTTAAAGGGAAAACCTTATCGTCAGAGAAAAGACTTAGAAGAATTCCGTACAGTTGACTGGGAAAAGAAAATAGAGTCAACAACAGACCTCAACTTATGTTACCGAGATCTGGGGAATTAAAGGTTAAGCCATCTCATTTACTCCCGGGAAAGGCCGAACCTGTTCCTCCCATGAATGATAAAGAAAAACATAGAGGATCCTACTTATTTCGAACCGAGGCAACTCAAAAAATTCAAACAAACCTGAATAAAGTGATTGAACGTTGGAAAAATTTGGCGAGAAGACTATCCCCACCCCATTGAGAAAACACTCTATGGACTGGGTTTTTCCTGAAAATCATAATCCTTAAACCTGGTGCCCCTAGGGTTATCGACCCAAGATGGTCCGGGGGTCCCAATGGCCCTTGAAAAATTGTGACCATATATCCGAGCAAAGGGGAAACATCAGGGCATTGATGTTTTTAGCAAAGGGTAGTGAAAAGCGGACAATAAATAAACCAGTGCCGTTAAATTTCACAGGTTGAAAAAAAAATTGTATTTCCAGAAAACCCCACAGACAAAGCTGTTCAGAAAGACAACAGCAGTGGGCGGTAGAAAATTAAAATTAATGTTAAGTGAGAATGTTTTTACCTGCAGCGAACCTCCGCCGCCCCCCCTGTGGGAAATTTTCTCCAGGGGGGGGGTATACCCCCCTTTACCCTTCCCGCCCCCTTCACCCCTCACCCCGGGGCCACTCAAAGGGGGGGAGCGCTTTTTTACTGCTAGAGTGAGTAATTGATCACAGATGTTTCCACGTAAGCAAGTGACCCCTGCTCCTTGCAGGGGTTTGCAACGTGTATTTTTATAAGAGACAGTACATCTCTTACTTACAGGACAATTAAAGGAAATCGCTCCCCTTTATACCCTAGTAAAAATAGTGTTTATGTTTTTTATGATTAAAACAGCAAAACAAACATTCTCTTTGCTTATCGAGGGGGTACAAGGATGCAAGGGACTATCACGTTTTTTTTTTTGTGCTGGGGAGTGAGGGAGGAGCCCTTAAAATGGGAGATTACTTTTTACTCTAGAGAGAGTCACACTACGCCAGGAAACCAGCAAAGGACACGATTTTTGCGTTTGTGTGAATAAATGTCTCACACAAAACAATAAACACTAGGAAGTTATCACTTCTCTTGTGATACATTTTAACAATAAAAACAAATCTTGTTGAACATAGGTACCCGGGGGCTTCCTAACAATGGAAAACGTGGAATCCAAGGACACTTCAGCTCTACAAGTCACCGATATCGTCGAAGGGGTTGAAACACCATACTCATTTCAAAGAGCAAAGGGATGTTACAATTTCTTGTAATCGGGGGTTTCCAATTCTTGAGTCACAAGGGGTTTGTAATCAACCCATAATCGGCAGTAAGGTGTGGACTTTTGATCCAAAACAAGTAATATTCGCAGCCTCATCAAGAAAAAGCTGACATAACACCCCCTAGGGTACATACTTTCAAATTTTATCTCTGACAGCCCCTTTTTTTTGGTTTTTGACAGCACTAGACCTCGTCTTCCCGGCCCCGGGTGTGTAGACGATTTGCTGTCATTTATCACTAAAGTGTTCTTAATAAAATTAAAATCTTTTGCTGGTAAGGCCAAAATTCCAACAGCAAAACTCCTGACGGGGTGACTTTTAACCACAAGGGGATCGATTTGGGGAACTTTGGACCCCATGGGGGCCAAAATACATGGGGGGGCTAAGATGATGGGGGGTGGTACTGGAAAACTTCATGTACCAAAAAACGTAAGGGACCATAAGGGAGAGAGGAGAGGATAACCACAAGACTGGACTTAGATTCAACCTTTATAGGCAGAATTAGGGCATCACATTGAAAAACCCTTTGGGCCGCGATCATTGGTTTAAGCTTCGAATCACAGTAGAGCTACAAGTGGAAAGGGGGAAACAGAAGGGCCCGGACGAAAAAAGGCCCAAAATACGAGGGGACTCACGGGGAAGAGGAACTTCCTGAACGGGGTTCAGTGGGGAAAAGAACTGGCAGGAAGCCCGTTAAGAAAGATGGGAAAATTTTGCAAAAATGTGCAAGGAGGGTGAGGGAGGTTTTTTACCCAAGGTAACAGAATAATGAAAAAGCCAAAAAAAAAGACCCATGGGCACCCCAAAAAACAGGGGGGCAAAAAACCAAGGGGCTAGGGAAGGGGAAAAAAAATAAACAAAAGGGCCAGGGGAAAAGGGGAACATCGTAGAGCCCAAAAGAATATCACAATAAAAGGGAGGGCCCAACGAAAATAAAAACGACATAGAGCGAAAGCCAAAACGACCGAAACTGTTTTACAGACACATCCCGGGAAAACAACAGTCAAGGACCAGGTAACAGGTTTTAAGAAGGAAGGAGGGGAAAACAACAAAATGACCCGGGAAATATTGAGGGAAATCAACAAGAAATTCAAAAGAATTTCACAGAGGAGACAGAAGGTCCAAAAGAGGGAGTTGGGCACACCACCAATGCGGACACAGTACACACAACCGAGGGAAAAATGAAGAGGGCCTCGAGTGAGCTAGATACCCAAAAGGGAATGAGGCCGGGTAAAATATCTCCAGGGGTCCTGAAGAGGAGCAGAGCGCTATGTGACCAAAAACAACAATAATCAAACATCTATCGAAACAAGGGGATTGCCTGAGCAGGAAACAGCAAATATAGTCCCCAAACTTTAAAAAAAAAGACAGACATGAAGCACAAAAACTACAGACCAGTATCAAGAATGTATTTTTATGCAAATCTGAAAGATTATCATGAGAAAGTGGGGGAACACCTAGAAAGGGAAAGATTCATCATCACCCGCCAACAAGGGGTTTTAGGGGGGAAATCCTGTGTCACAAACCTACTGGAGTTTTTGACAGGTGAAGCAAAAGACAAGAGAGAAGGGGTAGGCAGCGCAGGGGACAAGGGAAAAGCTCATCGTTTTATTTGGGCATTCATAGAGGTTTGGTGGTTACCTGGGGTCAGCGTTTTTTACATTCTTTCCGTTTTCAAGACTTTGAAACGTTGTAGAGGAGCAAATTTATACGTGCGCAAGTGTTTTTTGGGTGGAATCTTCTGCTTCTAGTTGGGCTACAATGGTCTTTAAATGTAAAAATTCAGTTTCACGAAAATTCCAGCGACAGAAAAATCGATGTAAACTTACTTTCTTTTCGATGAGGGGAGAAAAATTCAGGGAAGCAGCAGTCTTGATGAATTTTTTTTTTATGTAAAGTTGATTTCCCGTCCGTGAAATATTTTTTATTATCTTCATCATTACAAAGTCGGAAATTGTGAGATATGATTTTTTTTCTGTTTTTTCTTTCTTTTTTTAGGTGTTTTTGAAGGGAAGTAATATACGTTCATCTTTATAGACGAATAGGAAGAATTTTTTGGGGACAACTTCTGATTGGGGGTTTCAAAGGGAGGGTGGCGGTGAAGGCTTCTCATTGACATGTTGGAGTGAGTCATATTGATGTGGTGTTGGGTCTCTACATCCGAGGGTTTTGACTAATCTTCAGTGAATTTGAGAATTTCTTCAAAGTTGGGGATGCTGGGGAAAATTTAAGATGCATGTTTTTTAATGCAAATAACCGTTGATGGGAGATTAAAAATCCAGGTACAGCCATGTTTTGCATGTGAGCGTAAGTAACAATAGTGGGTCTTTGTTACGTCACAGTTGGAGGTGAGGTGGAGGCGGGGTTGAATGCTTGAAGTAATTTTGTAATGTCTGCTTTCAACTTGCGTTTCGGCATACGTGGTGTTGTTGGTAGATTTTTTTTTTTTGTTGCATCTTGTTTTTCTTCATAATATCCTTTCTTGAGGACATTTTTTTGCCCAAAGTGACATTTTTTCTGCCAGTGTATGGGGATCCTTACTTTTTCGTTTAAACACTCGGTTTTGTTGGAGCACAGCGTACAGGAACTGAAGGGTGTCCCCCCCCTACCACTGTATGCAAAACTTCTTTCTTTTTCTGGACAGCTTTGGGGGGTTAATAAAGAATAACATTCCAGCAATGTTGGGTGTAGTTGTATCTCTTTGGCTTCTATGTAGGTGGGACTGATGTAGTATAGTAACAGCAAGCCCTTCTTCAGACAGGGGGCAACCAGTTCACGGGGTAAAGGGTGACCTTGAGCTAGACGAATTTTCGGGATTTTGGTAATGCTACAACAGTACCCCCCCCCAAGTATTTTGATTTCAATGAGATTTGATTTTCAGCAATTGTTTGGGAAAGTCAGAACTTGCCCAAATTTTTTTTGGGAAAACATTTCCTTGCCCTGGGGGCGGGGAGAGATGTAACAGTAAACCCTGAGTAGTAAGAGTAGGGGTGGCTTCTGTGTGAGTAACTTCTCTCTTCAGCACATCGGCACACAACAAGAACTTCTTTCAGGAAAAAATAGCATTGAATTTCACTTTCAAGCTCCCTGCAAAAGTGGCGAAGCAAATTCGATGAATCACAAAAGGACCAAATTTTGGCTTGACTTTTCACATTTGCGTAGCTCAGTTAAATCAAGGGGAAGATACCTGGAAAGGTTCCCCCCCCCAAGGGGATCGTAGGGAACAAGTAAGTAAGGGGTACTCTATGACCTCCAGGGCGAGAGTCAAAAGCCTTTCTGTGTCTTTCAGAGAGGGATGGGGGGGTGCTTTTTTTTTGGACTGCAGAAGGCGTTTTGACACAGTTCTGCACAAAGATTATGCAAAAATTGGGGGCCAGCAGGGGTAAACGGAAGGAACTACAATGGACGGGGAAAACTTGTCAGGAAACAACATGAGTAAGGTACGTGGGGAGGGGTAAGGGGCACCTGGACCCCGCGGGGCCACAGGGGGCAGTCCCAGGGCCAGGGGTTTCTGGGGATTTTGTGAACACATGACGGAAGGAATAAACTCCCCAATGTCCCTGTTTGCAGATGACGTGAATTGAAAGAAAAATTCATTCGATCGAAACAGGCAGAACACAAGGATCTGACCAGGCTGCAGACCGGTCACAATTGGGTCCTGAGTTCAACCCCACCCAAATCAAAATCGTCAAATTTGGGGGAAGGCAAAAAAGACCGCAGACGAGTACATCAAAGGGGGCCAAAACTACAAAACCCCACTCAAGGAAAAAGATCTTTGGGGAGTAAACACCAGTCACATCTTGAAGCGCAATCAACCAAAAAACTGCTGCAACATATGGGGGCCCCAGCAAAACCTCGGGAAAACCATCCCACATCTCAAAAGGGAAACGTTCAGACCCTGTAAACCCCTTACG
>NC_069404.1:28406323-28447082 GCF_026875155.1 Cherax quadricarinatus
TTTTTTTTAATAAGGAAAAATTACTTTTTAAAATTTTTAAAGAGGGGTATTTTCAGCCATTTTGGGACGGAAGTGTTTTCAACCACGTGAAAAATCCCACACAGTGAGTTATATTTCTTTAAACTGTCTAACATATGATATGATTATTGTTTGTTGGCTGTTGTATATTCAGCGAGATGGTGAACGTACTAACACACTACAGGCTCTAAAAGGGGATTTTGAAAATCAAAAATAAAGGATTTCTGCCGGGGGATGACCATCGGGGAGTCGAAAAAAAACATTTTCTTTAAAGAATGTCTGGTAGCTGAAAAACACTTTTAAACAAAGTTTGAAAAAGAGAAAATTGAAAATAAGACTTGAAACAACGTTAAGGTATCTTTATTGTAAAACGTTTTCGACAACCATGGCTTCTTCAGTCAAAAGTAAATAACGGTGGAAGAAAAGGAGCTTGAGGTAATATCCCCAGCCTGGGATCGATAATTATGGGCCCACTTGCGGACTGATTACCTCAAATTTCTTCTCACTCCACCCAAATACTTACCATAATCCATCATCACAACGATATAAAGGTTTTGGTCTAAAAAGGCTCTCTGCATCCCTTAACCCACCACTCTACCCATGACTCAGGGGGCAAAAGAATTGGTGGTCGCAAAGACGAATCTAGAAAATTATGTAAAAAACAACTGTCTGTGTGCGAATGTATCCTTATGTATAAATATGGTGTTAGTTTTTTTGTTTTTTTATAAATACAAAAAAATACTAACACACATATTTATACATAAGGAACTTTCGCACACAACACTATGTATATTTACTAATTTTTGTAGATCAGTCTTTGCACCACTCAATTTTTTCTGCCAACGAGTGCACTGGGTAGATTGGCTGGCAAAGGGATGCAGGGATCCCTTCTTAGACCAAAACCTTCATATCATTGATATAGTTTGGTTTAGGTGAGTATTGACGTTGTTTTTAACGAAATGGAAGAACCCGCAGTTGTCCCATTGGAAAATTTCTAGGGAGGGCGTACCAAACTCAAAGCTGCAACAAAAATATTTACCCAACCCTTTTTTCAACGCTTTCCCCCAAAAACAGGGATTGAGGGAATCTGTGTTCCCTTAATTCTAGAACAAAAAAATTATAATAAGTTTGGGAGAATTTTCCTACAATATGTTACGTAAAAGGACACATGTGCAAGTAAAGTGATAATTATTGTGGGAAAATTTTTGCTCTCCAGGAGCTTTGTCAAGTCGTTACAAGCCTATATAACCCTCTGTGACCTTGATTGCTTTAAAAACCTTGACCAAAACCCTGGGAACGAAACGTTGCCACAATAAAATGGACATTAGTTGCACTTTTTCCTTCCCCTATAAAGAAAACAAAAACAGATTTTTAATATTCATAGGGTTTTTCCTCATTATTTTCTTGTGAATTTTGGGGACATCTTTTTTCATGCGAATCTAGGTCCTTTCTTCTGTTTATGGGCTTTGTTTTGCCTATAAAGACTTCACAACCATTTAATCTCTTGTGAGGAAAAGTCACATAAAAAGTCTTCCTCCTACACTACATTTTCCACCCCATCTCAGACATTGACTCTGACAAAAACCCCTTACACAAGGTCAAAACTACTGGTTTATTCAAGGGTTTGGGGTTTTTTATTGGTTTTAGTAAGTCATTGATGTTTTTTTGTGGGTTTTAAATTTTTTTTCCTAATTTTTGTAAGTTTTTGTGGGTTATTTGGGGTTTGGTAGTTTTTTATTTTTTTTGGGGGTTTTTGTTGGTTTTCGAATTTTTTTGTAAGTTTTTATAGGTTTTTTGGGTGTTTTTGCGGGTTTTCCCCAGGCTATGTAATTGTTTTTTTTTTTTCGTTTTTTTTTTTGTTTTTTTTTGTATTCTCTTTTTTGAGGCTTTAGAAATTTTTTTTGCAAATTTTTGTATTTTTTTTTAATTTGTTTTATCGATTTTTGTAGGGTTATGCAGTTTTTTGCATGTCATATTTTTTGTAGCATAGTTCCTTTTTTAAGTCTTCGTAGTTTTTTGTAGTTTCGTAGGTTCTCGTTGGAATCCATTTAGTGGAGAATTTACTGTGAGCTTAATCTTCAGGTTTTCTTAATCATACCAGTGAACATTAAAATGGTAAAAATACCGACAGGTTTTTTGGGAAGACACATTGCAACATTTTAGGTACTTTATTATGAAACTTTTCGCCTACCAGTGGCTTTTCAGTCGAGTACAAAAAAAGTTGATAAAAGCGAAGATACTTGAAGACGATGTAATCATCATCACCCTTAAAGTTTTTGAGGGGTCGTCCCCCAGTCTGGGAAGACATTGTTCCATAGTAGGGAAAAACCATCCTGTCACTTCTTCTCCATATTGTTTCTTTCCTATGGAACAATGCCTTCTCCAAGGGGACGCCACCTCAAAATTTTAAAGGGGGTGATGGACTGATTACTCGTCTTAAAGTATCTTCTCTTCATCAATTTTTTCTGTCCGACTAAGAAGCCTATTGTGGGCGAAACTTTTCAAAATAAAAACCTAACTGTTGCATATTGTCTTCCCAACAACATTCACATCCAGTATGGCGACCTGTGCAAATTGGCAATTTTAATCATGGAGTTCATAGTATAACTATGCCCCCCATTTTCCCAGAAAATTTTATAAAGGGATTAAAAACACAAAATAATGTATATTGAAGTGGGGATAGATAAAAATTTATTTAAAATTTCTTTTTAAGGTAAATTTCGGTTTTTTTTGCTGGGGGTGCACGGTTATATGCACTCTAGGCAGTCGATACCTTTAAATTTATCAACAAACTTTTTTCTCCGTTGCTAGGGGTCGGGCCTTCCCCCATTTTGTATGAAGGGCAGGTATAGGGCGGGAAGGGTAAAACACCCAGGTGATCATCAAATTCCCCTTTAAAAACACCCCCCCCCCAGTAGGGACCGGGGACCAAGAATTACCACCCCGCTCTCTCTCTCCTCTTCTCTTCTCCTCTCCCTCTCTCTCTCTCCCTCTCTCATCTCTCCCCCTCCCCTCTCTTTTTTCCCTTTTCTCTCTCCTCTCTCCCCCTCTCTCCTCTCCCCTCTCTCTCTTTTTTTTTTTTACAGAGGTTTGACAAGGTTAAGGATCCCCAGCTTATTGCAAGCAAGAGCGTTACCTACATAGTCATTTGAAAGCATTTTGTTGCTATGAGCATACAATAGGAACAATGAAATTGAGTCATCGTGGGGCCAAAAATTTTTATTGATCAGCGACTTTATCTCGTTTTCATCATTATGCTGTAGAATGTGTTCCATACTCGATCCTCCTGGGTAATAGATGTCAATGGATGATGTTCTGGGAAAAGGGACAAACCCAAATGAAGTTACTGCTTTCGGCCCCTCTCCTCCCCTCTCTCTCTTATCTCTCTCTCTCTCTTTTTCTCTTTCTCCTCTCTCCTCTCCTCTCTCTCTCTCCTCCTCTCCTCCCCTCTCTTCTCCTCCCTCTCCCCCTCTCTCTCTCCCCCTCTCTCTCTTCTCCTCTCTCTCTCTCTCTCTCTCTCTCTCCCCTCCCCCTCTCTCTCTCTCTCTCCACTCAGCAATAGTTACAAATGTAAATTAAACATACTTGACGAATTTGTTTTGGGGAAATTCTTAAAACATTAGCAGAACTTTTGTGATTCAATGTCACTAACAGCCTTTGTAAATCAAAATAAGAATTTACAAGTACATCCGTCAACATTTTCGTTTGGGTGCTAAGACTGATTATATGGACATCACTGAGGATCGATGCCCTTTTGGGTCAAAAGACTATTTATATGTAACTCACTGTGGAAACACATAGCATTTAATGTGATCCTTCATTGACAATTTTTCACCCACCAGTGGTTTTTTCAAGTCACACACGATCTACCGGGGTGGAAGGTAGGGGAGTATTTATAGTCAGGTTCAGAATGCGAGGTCAGTGGAGAATGCCGCTCTGAGATCTACCGGGTATTATAGAGTCTGGGTACCGGCAGGGTATTGGACAAGTTGGAGTAGACCTTTTTCAGTGTTCTATGTCTTAGGGGATAGCGAGAAAAAAGTTTTTTTGGAGAGTGGTTCACTATTTTAAAGGGCCATTTTTCTGCTTAAATTTTTTGGTTAAGAGAAAACGATATTCCAGGATTCTTGGGTATTGAGTTTTTTCTTCTCTGGCGATAAGTCTTGATTTTCTGTAGTTAATTAAATGTTGTGTAATTTGCGGTTTTGACCAGGCATTCCTTGTACGCAGCCTGCTTAGTAGGTTTCTGAATACGTTTTGGACTCCTTGATTTTTCGCCCACATATAATTTGTTTGCAGTCATTAAAAGGATTTGTATCCCCTGAAAGGGGATGGAAGCTTGTCCTGTCACTACTGGGATTCCGATGGTCGGGTTGTGGAGAGATATTTGGGAATGAGGTATTGGGAAAAGATTTGGAAACATTTTTTCAAGGGGAGTTGGGGGGAGGACTATGATCCTTCTCGGCGTGCTTCTCTGGCTGTGCTGAAGATTTTTATTGCCCCCGCTGAGTCTCGATGAAGTGACGGGGTAGGGGAGCTTAGAAAAATTTTTCAAGTATAGTGCATTCTTCCCCTCAAGGAACTCAGCGCAATTCTGATGCTCGCGGAAGAACCTATAATTACACCACGTTTATTTTGGGTGTCGTGGGGGAGAAGATCTTTTTTGTTTGTTTTTTTTCAATAGTTTTTAAAAAACGAAGTTTAGGGTCTTTTGCAGAGAAGAACATAAAGGAAAGGGAAAGAGTGTTGCGATTTTTTTTCTTAATGTGAACTAAAATTGGGGGGCTCGACCTGGTTGAGTTTGTTTGGGGCTTGAACGTTAAAGCTTTAGGATATGGGGAAATGTCGTCAACAAAAGGGACCCAGGACAGACGAGGAATAATGATGGGGGAAACTTCGGCTCAGATGTTTCCTGTATAGGGTTTGCCAGACTGCCTGAGTGGCGAACCCATGGGGGGGTCCAAAATCTGCCGAAAGAGGGGATTTTTTAAAGAAAACACGTAAAGCCCAACACAGTTCAACAAGGCGATGAAATCGCTGGGTGAAAAGGGGAAAACAATGAACGTCAAATTTTCCCGCCAAGAGATCGATGGGTTTGTGTATAGGTACTTTAGTGAATAGGGAATCACGTCAACTGGGAAAATTTCTTGTTTCCCGATTTTTTGTTGCGAATGCGATTAGAAGATCACACATGTTGAGATTGCTGGGCTGATAGTGCCCAAAGTTAAGAGGTGTTTTTTCAGAATCCTGAACTGGGGGGAGCAAGCCTATTCCCAAGGATACAGGCTCAGTGGGAACCAGGCTTTTGAGTTTTTGGAGGGGGCCCTACTTTTGGCAGGGCGGGTTGCTGGGGAAGGATCAAAGTTTCTTTTCCCTTTTTCTGAGCCCCTCGAATGCGGGGAGTCCTTTGAAGAAAATTTTTAGTAAGTTGTCCACTGTTAGTTTTGAAGGTTTGTATTCTGGGTCATTAAGTAGATTTACCATTTTTTTCCTGTAATCTCAGTGTTCATAAACAAAACCCCCCTCCTTTGAAGATTGAGACACTTATGCAACAATGGGGAAACTTATTCAGGGAAAATTTCCACCACACAGGGCTTCATCATCCCGGGTGAGGGCTGATTACCTAAACTCCTCCCCCCTCCTTTCCCCCTTTTTTACTTTGTATCGGGCTGATGAACCTCTGTTGGCAAAAAGTTTTTGAATAAAGATTCCCATTTTGCAAATGTCTCAATCTTTTAACTTGTCGGGTTTTCAAACCATTTATCACCACCTCCTTTATCCGGTGATACCCTGATGGCTTCTTCGCTAAACCCTTTTAGGTATTGATGAACGTCAGGGATATGGGGAGCTCGTGTTGGTGGTTGCGAGAGAGCCCTTTAAAAGCCCTTTTTGGGAAATCGGAGTCATTGTGCTGTATTTTTTTGGGATGAAATTTAGGTCTTGTTTTTGGTTTCGTATTCCGTTGCGAAAATTTTAGGCCTAACGAGGGCTTCTTTCGTGTTGACAGTGACAGATGAAAAAATTTTGAAAAATTTTAGGTCTTCCTAAACTTTTTTTAATTACTATTAAACGCAAGTGTTTGTATTTTCCCATAAACTGACTTCTGTTGAACATTCGCTGTGGGAACTCTGCTGCGAATGATTTCGGCGGTGCGTCTGTTCATGTTGCCCCGGGTGTTGTGCCTAGTGTTCTGGCTTGGAGAAAAGCTTCCTTTGTAGCATTGTTTAAGTCATCTGCACACTCTTCAAGGTAGGTCCGAGCTGTAGCGGAGAAAGGTGGTTTGATGTTGGCAATTTGGGGAAAGTAGATCTTGGTAAGACCATTTCTTGAATGCAATCACGAAGAAAATGGTGTCTGTTGAGAAGTGAGTAAGCTTTTAGAAGAAGGTCCAGTATTCCCTCTGTGTGAAGTATCCTTTCTACTGTAGTTTTTTTGAATGGAAATAAATGGTATAAAATACCGACACAATGGAAATATAAACACATGTGTAGTATAATGTGATCCTTTATTGATTACGTTTCGCCCACACAGGGGGCTTTTTCAAGTCACAAACAGATCTACCTGGGGTGGGACAAAACGAACGAACGAAAGT
Organism: Cherax quadricarinatus; assembly: GCF_026875155.1. NCBI lineage: Eukaryota > Metazoa > Arthropoda > Malacostraca > Decapoda > Parastacidae > Cherax > Cherax quadricarinatus. The sequence continues at coordinate 28,412,934 of NC_069404.1, forward strand.
TCAGGTAAGATCCCAAAGGGGAATGAGCGGGGAAACGGGACAGACAAAGAATAGTGCTGGAGGGGAGTGTTCTTATCGTAGAAATAGAGCCGGGGCTTAACCCAGCAGCGAGGGCGATCGGGGGACAGATATTGAGAAGAGAAATTCAGGCTCTTCTGTTGGGTCTCCAGTGGGGTGAGCGGGGAGGAAGGGACATGCGACGTTTAGGCGCTAGAGAGGGTGTAGAACGGGCCATGTCTTAACCCAAAAGCTAAGGCGAATGTGGTCAGAGAATGGTACCTGTCAAAAGAAGGTACCTGTCAGCGAATCCAAGGTTATTTTTAATAGGGGTTTGAAGCAGGGTCAGCAAGGAGTAGAAAAGTTTGTTGGTTTGTGGTCTGCGAATGTCTTCGCAATGAGAGAGGTCCAGTAGTCATTCGTGTCTCAGTTTGTCTATCTGTCTGTCACTGGGGCGTCTTCCAGTACAGATTCAGCGCAGGGATGTCTAATTGCCATTGGAGAGACTCGCTTGTGGCGAAGTCTTCCACCCGACATCAAGCAACCCCGCGGGATAAAATACCGACACAATGGAATATAAACACATATGCAGTATAATGTGATCCTTTATTGACCCACGTTTCGCCCACACAGTGGCTTTTTCAATTACAAACAGATCTGTTTGTGACTTGAAAAAGCCCACTGTGTGGGCGAAACGTAGTCAATAAAGGATCACATTATACTGCATATGTGTTTATATTTCCACCGAAGAATCCTGGAATCATCGCTCCATCCCGTCACTTCAACTCCATATTGTTTCCCGACTATGGAACAATGCTCTTCTCCAGACTGAGGGACTGACCACCTCAAAACTTTAAGGTGTGGGCTGATTACATCGTCTTCAAGTCTCTTCTGCTTCTATCAACTTTTCTGTAAATCTACTGAAGAAGCCTACCGTGTAGGCGAAACGTTTCGAAATAAAGATACCTAACTGTTGCATATGTGTCTTACTAACAACATTCTGAACCTGACTATAAATACTCCCGTACCTTCCACCCCAGGTAAAACTCTGCTTTCATCAGCACAGTTCAGTTCACGGGGTTTACTACCTTAATTACAAGATAGGCACAGGCTTCTGCCAAAAGAAGAGGCCCCGTGCTCCCGGGAAAACACGGGGGGACTCAATTTGGGAATGTGGGGGGCAATTCTAGCGAAGAAGTTGCGGAAAGGAAGAGGAAAACCTGCAGATCGCATTTCCCAAACCCATGGGCCACCCGACAAGGGGAACAGGGGAGGAAATAAACACCCCCAACCCCCCAAAACCAAGGGGGAAGGGAAAACACTGGGGGACAACAAGAAGAAGCGCCGTCGCCCCAAGGGAGCAGGAAAAACCAAAAAACCGACCTGGCAAATTTCCCAAAGGGAAGTCTTACGGGGCCCACAAACCCACTAGGGCGTTGTTTCATACCTGGAATCCACCCCCCCCCTGAATTTCAAGATATGGTTTCAATTTTGGGAGGGAGAACCAATATTGACTTTTTCCAAAAAGGGAAATTAACCACCTTGAAAGGGGTTCAGGAGACAAATCGCTCTTTTCACCCTGGAGAAACGGGATCTGGGCAAAGATCCCCAAAGGGGGGTAGGGGATGCGATCCCCGCTGTGAGGGCCCATCGGAATTTCCCCAAAAGACCCCTCCCCCCCAGTGGGGTGTCATTTAAAAACGTCTCAAGGCAAAGACGGCAGGCAACGCACCAACCCGCCGGTCCCATTCAGCATTAGGACCACGCCTTTAAAGTTTTAAATTTGGGTTTTCCGGGGGCAGGTACATGTCGGGCCCTTCACAGCGGCCCCCTTCGCTGTTTCAAGTGTCACCGTTAGGGACACCGGGGGTCCCCACTCTGTCCGAACAGAGAAAACTGCGGTGTCTGCGGGCCACCCTCACCAAAATCACACCCTCAAGGCCCTGAAAAATGGGAAAAATTCAGGGCCTAAAGGGAAAACAGCACCTCTTGCTGGAGGCAGAAAATTCGGGATGGGGTTGACATCGTCTTGCTACAAGAAACTCTAAACGGGCCCGACTATGTGCCCAAGACTACCCCCGGTTTTTTGTTTGGGAAATTTGGGCACATGGACCGGGGCTTTCATTTGCAGAGGCACAGCTCTATTTGTATCCAATACAATACCTCACGAGGTTAAAAGCCAACCCTGTGAACTGTGGGGGGGGATGTCGAGGTCAGGCCAACCTTGTGCACATACCTTTGGGGGCCCCCTTAAACCAAACTATAACATCACAAAAACCCAAGAACACCCCTCGACATTGCAGACTCCCGCCCTAGCACCCCACTGAATGTAAACAATTTTGGGTGGAATTTGAACGCACAATTTACCCAATGCTGCACTCTCACTCACAACCAATGCTGCGGGGAAAACACATAGCAATGTCCTACAAAAGGGTATTCCAGAGGTAAAGTTGCAAACCCCAAGGGGACCCCCCCACACCGTTTGGGTGGCCCGCCGCCCTTACCCTCCGGGGCAGACAACTCGGGGCAGGGAAACCACATGGGAAACTCATCCTAAACCCTTTTCATTTACCACTTTTTATGATCACCACCTTCAACATCCCAAAAGCCTCCCACGTTGTGCCCGCCTCCTAGAGGGGGGTAAAGAGGGGCCAAAAAGGAAAAGGTTTTTTCCCGGATTAAACTTCATGAAATGGGGGTCCACAACTCCACTGAAGACTGTTTAAAAACGGCCCGAACAGGAGCAAAAACACTGTTCTCTTTCCCCGCAACAGAGTGCCCAATTTCCCAAAAAAAGTACGCAGGACAACTCAAAAAAGAGATTTTTGGGGGTTTTTAAAAACGACAGGTCGGGAGAAAACCCCCGCAAACAACTCTTTTAGGAAACTATAAAAGGCGTAACCCTACGGCAGAAAAACAAAATACCTGAGAGCCATTGGGGCAGCATCTCGCAAGTCCTCTAAAATTTAAAAAAAGAGAAAGGCCCGGGGTGGTCTCAACATTCGGGCATCACAACCCCTTTAAACGAAAATATGGGGCAAACTCAACCCTAGCAATTGGCAAGACAACCGAGGGCCCCCACAAAACCCGAACCCCCCCAGGGAAAATGAGAAACTAGTGGAAACTTTTCCCTTTCCAGGGGGCCTCCACCCCAGCTCCCACAGGGAAAAAAGAATATACAGAGGGTCTTCTGCCACAAATGGCCAGCTAACGAAACAAAACTGGGAATGGGGTTTGGAAGTGTGGGCTGATGAAGACCTTTAAAGGACTTGGAACCCCCCGACGTGCCATTAAGAACACCTGACATTTCCCCGGGCAACCCAAAGGGTTACAAAACTCCATGTTGCAAAGGGCTGGGCAAGTGGAAAGGGGGCCATACAGAAGTCATTAACCCAAATCGTGGGGACCCGACAAAATCCCGCAGCTTGGGAAAAAAAGCTAACCTCGTACCCAAATTTCCCAAAACCCAAGGACCCAGGGATAAAGAGGGCCCATATGCTGACCCCCGCGCTTACCAAAAACTGGCCCCGAAAAAAAGGATGGTGTTAAACCGCCTCCTATGGAAACTTTGGGGCCCCCCTCTTTATCACATATTTGGCTTTACCCCAAAAAAGTGGGGACACAAGAGCAAAAAACCATTCCAAATAAGCCAGATTGCTGATTTGTAACAAAAAACCTATAATTTTCCGGCTAAACCCCGACCTTGAAAAGGGATTTGAGCAAATCACCCCACAGCAAAATTTTGGGCAATACTAAAACTTTGGAAAGGGGAAACAAAGACGCCTCCGGCCCGGATAGAGTCTACCTTTGGGGGAGGGAGGCCTGTGTCAGCTTTTAGGGACACTACTCCTTTTCCCTTTTAAAACCCTGGAAAAAAGGGACCGGGGGACAAGGAGGGGTGCTCAGTCCAAACCCCGTTTTTAAAATCCTTTTTCAGGGAAATTGTGAGCCTTCCCTTTTATATTTGGGACACAGCTCCCAAACTATGCTGATGGGTCTTTTCACCCCGTAGTGAATGGGAAAGGCAAATTTTGAAACGACAGGCTCAAAAGAGCTTTGGCCAAATTTCCAGTCTTTCAAGGGCCCAGGGCCTCAAGATCTCGGCCGAAAATCTCTTGCAAAGAAGTTCAAAGGGGCCAATCCTGTGAAAAGGGTTACGTATTTAGGATATAGAAATTAGTGGACAGGGTCCTACCTTTACTGGGGAAACTACAAAGATAAAAAGCTGACCTTTCAGAAAAAAGGGCCCAGTATTCGGGCCCGGCTCTACCAGACTCACGGGCCCTGAGAGCCATGACGAGGGAAACCCGGGAGGGGCCCAAACAAAATGTACCCTTTGCCCTTTATCTATAAACGACAGTATTTTAATTTTCCGCACTGTCGCTTTTATCTTCCCAAAAGGGCCTGACTAGGGAAAGAACTTTCTTTCCCCGGCGAGGGCTGACAAACCCCAAATTCTACGACTTTTAAGGGGGATGGACGATTTAAAATCGTTTTTCCCCCACTCTTCTGTTTTCCCGCCTACTTTCCCGTATTTTGACTGAAAAAAGCCCACTGTGGGAAGGGGAAACGTTTCGGGAAAAAATTTTTCCTAACGTTGCCCTATGTTCCTTTACCTTTCCAACCGGGCGGAATTTTATACCCTTTTTATGTTCATCTTTTCAACACGCAAAAACTGGCCTCTTGGGACAGAAAAAACCTTTGGGCAAAAACCCCTTTTAAGTGGGAAAATGTTGGTCTGAAAAGTGACCCCGACCTCTCAGGGCTAAAATTCACACATCTACTGCTCTGCACCTCCTCCTTCCCACAGTATTTTAATCCCGGGACTGTCGCTTTATCTTCAAAATATTCCTGAAATATGAAAAATGAATTTTCTCCCCGGCTGAGGGCCCGACCACCTTTAAAAATTTTAAAAGACTTCAAGGGGGTGGACGATTCCCTCGTCTTTTTATTTTCCTACGTTCCTGCCTTCTTTCTGTTTTTCGCCCGAAGAAGGGCCCACTGGGGGTTTTTTGGGGGCCCATAAAAAAAGGGGGCGTTGGCCCAGGTTTTTTAAGGGAGGGGATGTTTTCGTCTAAAGGGAAAATTAGAAAAGAAGGTTCACTAAAGGGTTCAGTGAGAAGGCCCTGTATATAACCCTTCTGGAAGTTGCTGTCACTGTGTCTATGGTTCTGGTAACTAGATTGAGTTGATAGTTAGTTTTGCGTATGTTGGTGGTAAATTTGAGTCCCAGACTCAGTGCTTGTTTCTCGTAGTCGGTTAAGGTGCGTGACGATAAGTTGTTTATCTGGGATTCGCGTCCCATTTCCTTCCATCGATTGTTAGTGCAGAGGTCAACAGCCTCAAAAGCTTTACTGAAGAAAGTTAATAAATTAGTTAGACAAGACCGGCCTCTTGTGAATCCATGCTGAGTATCATTAATCAAGCTATGCTTATCGAGATGGCTTCTTATAATCTCAGCTATAATTGACTCTAGTAATTTGCCTACAATTGAGGTCAGGCTTACTGGGCGGTAATTTGACGGTAACGACTTGTCCTCTGTTTTAAAAATAGGAATTACATTAGCCATCTTCCACATATCAGACACTACACCTGTTTGAAGAGATAAATTAAAAATATTAGTTAATGGTTCACAGAGTTCCATTTTGCATTCCTTAAGAACCCTTGAAAAAACCTCATCAGGACCCAGCGACTTATTTTGCTTCAGTCTGTCTATCTGCTTCACAACCATTTCACTAGTGACTGTGATGTTACATAATTTATCTTCTTCTAGCCCACTATAAAAATTAATTACTGGAATATTGTTAGTGTCTTCCTGTGTGAAAACTGAGAGAAAATAATTATTTAAAATCGAGCACATAGTTATTTTTAAGGGAACCTATCTTATCTCTAACTTTTGTTCTATAGACCTGGAAAAAACTTTTTGGGTTAGCTTTAGAATTGCTAGCAACTTTAATTTCATAGTCCCTTTTAGCTTTTCTTATCCCCTTTTTAATGTCCCTCTTAATGTCAATATACTGATTCATAAGATGACCCTCACCTCTTTTGATACGCCTATAAATTCCTTTCTTATGCCCTAGTAGATATTTGAGCCTATTATTCATCCATTTTGGGTCATTTCTATTTGATCTAATTTCTTTATACGGGATAAACGTTCTTTGAGCAGCATGTATAGTGTTCAGAAAACTGTCATATTGATAGCTCTCTTCGTTACCCCAGTCAACAGATGATAAGTGTTCTCTAAGCCCATCGTAATCTGCTAAGCGAAAGTCTGGGACTGTTACTGAGTTATCGCTACTATCGTACTTAGAACATAACATAAGAACATAAGAATGTAGGAACACTGCAGAAGGCCTATTGGCCCATACGAGGCAGGTCCTTATCAAAACGACCTCTACCTAAAGCTACCCAAGAAATAACTCCCGTACCCCATGACACCAATCAAACCCAGCCCCTCCCACTCATATATTTGTCCAGTCTCTTCTTAAAACTACCCAAGGTCCTAGCTTCTATCACCCCACTGGGAAGACTGTTCCACGCATCTACAACTCTGTTAGAAAACCAGTACTTACCTATGTCCTTTCTAAATCTAAATTTATCCAACTTAAATCCATTATTCCTGGTTCTTACCTGGTTCGACACCCTCAGTACTTTATTAATGTCTCCCTTGTTTATGCCCGTCATCCACTTATACACTTCAATGATATCTCCCCTCATTCTACGCCTCTCCAGAGAGTGGAGATTTAAGGCTTTAAGTCTATCTTCATACGGGAGGTTTCTTACACAGTAAATCATTTTAGTCATTCTTCTCTGTATGTTCCCTAATGAGTCTATGTCCATCCTGTAGTAAGGGGACCAAAACTGAGCAGCATAATCTAAATGAGGCCTCACTAGTGATGTATAGAGCTGTAAAATAACGTTTGGACTTCTGTTACTTATACTTCTTGAGATAAATCCAAGTAATCTGTTGGCCTTGTTGCGCACACTAAGGCACTGCTGTCTTGGCTTTAGATTTCTGCTTACCATGACTCCCAAGTCTTTTTCACATTCTGTATGATCAAGCTCTACTTCACCTAGATTATAGCTATTTTCATTACCAAGGGCAATTACCTTACACTTATCCACATTGAACTTCATCTGCCATTTTTCAGACCAAGACATTAATTTGTCCAAATCGTCCTGGAGTTCATTGATATCCTCCTCAGAGTGAATTATACGGCCTATCTTTGTATCATCAGCAAACTTACTCATGTCACTCGTAATCCCTTCATCAATGTCATTAATGTAAATTATGAACAAGAGAGGGCCTAAAACTGATCCTTGTGGAACGCCACTAGTGACTAATCCCCATTCAGATTTCACTCCATTAATGGTAACTCTCTGCTTTCTATTGGTAAGCCATGCCTCTATCCATGCTAGAACTTTACCTCCTATACCATGAGCTGCCACTTTTCTTAAGAGTCTCTTGTGAGGTACTCTATCGAAGGCTTTACTAAAATCCAAATAAACAATATCATATTCCTTATCACTGTCAACTGCCTCAAATGTTCTATTGAAGAACGTCAGTAAGTTTGTCAGGCAGGAACGACCTCTCGTGAACCCATGCTGAGATTCATTTATCAAGTTATACTCTTCAAGGTGACTTCTGATAATGTCAACTATAATTGATTCTAATAACTTGCCCACTATAGATGTCAGGCTTATTGGACGGTAATTTGAAGGAGTGGACTTATCCCCTGATTTGAATATAGGAACCACATTAGCCATCTTCCACAACTCTGGCACAACACCGGTAAAAATGGACGCATTGAATACACTAGTTAATGGCTGACTAAGCTCCATCTTGCATTCCTTAAGTACCCTGGAAAACAACTCATCGGGTCCCGTGGACTTATTTTGTTTCAGTTTGTCTATCTGTTTAAAAACCATGTCCCTCGTGACAGTAATATTAGTTAACTTAAATTCATCAGGAACTAAATAATTGTTAATTACTGGAATCTCATTTACATCTTCCTGTGCAAAAACTGACAAAAAATAGTCATTAAATAAGGAACACATTTCCAGTTCATTATCCGTCAGCTGTCCATTCCCAGATTTCAGAGGTCCTACTTTTTCCTTCACCTTCGTAATATACACTTGAAAGAACCCCTTTGGATTAGTCTTTGATTCATTAGCAACTTTAATTTCATAGTCACGTTTAGCCTTTCTAATCGCCTTTTTTACTTCTCTTTTAAGCTGAACATATTGGTCAGTAAGGTTAACCTCTCCTCTTCTGATGCGCCTATAAATTCCCCTTTTCTCCCCTAATAGATGCTTTAGCCTCCTGTTAACCCATTTGGGATCGTTATTATTAGACCTAATATCTCTCTGGGGAATGTATATACTCTGGGCACTGTGTACATTATTAAGAAAACAATCATCAAAGCAGATCCCTTCATATTCATAAGTATGATTATCGTCAATAAAATCATTAGCTAGATAACCCCAATCAAGATTAGACAGATGTTCCCTAAGTCCATTATAATCGGCAGAACGAAAATCAGGGATTTTTACTGTATTATCATTATTCTTGCATTCCCAGTTAATGCTAAAAGTGATGGATTTGTGATCACCTGCGCCAAGCTCTTCAGTGATCTCCAGATTATTTACGAGTGTTTCCTTATTTGACAAGACTAGGTCTAGCAAATTATTACCCCTGGTAGGCTCTGTTACGCCCTGCTTCAGAAAACAATCCTGAACTGTTTCCATAAAGTCACTGGACTCTAGATTACCTGTCAAAGAATTCCAGTCAATTCGACTAAAGTTAAAGTCCCCTACTATGACTATGTTATTGTGTCTAGAAGCCCTACCAATTTCGTCCCAAAGAAGTCTCCCTCTATCGTGATCCAAGCCAGGAGGTCGGTATATTACACCTAGAATTAGTTTTTCTTGACCCTCCACGAACTCTACCCAACGTTTCAGTTAATGCAATGATATCAAAGTTCCCAGCACATGCTACCAAACGTAGTTCATTAATTTTTTTTCTTGCACTTCGAATGTTAGCATAAAATACCATCATATGTTTTTCCTTCTGCACATTTTTCCTATTCATCTTTGTTTTTACACAATTCCTGAAATTATCATTACCCAGAGTTACTCCATGACAGTTACTATTAAGATTCTTAATATCAGAGCATAAGTCAATATATCCATACTCATTATTTATCATTTTTAAACCCATACCTCTAACTAATCCTAGTTTAAAGTTCTAACAACCCCCTCAACTGAGTTAGCAAGAAAACCCACACCTGCCCTGGATAAGTGAACCCCATCCCTGGCATACATGTCATTTCGGCCACAGAAGTTGTCCCAGTTGTCAATGAATGGTACTGCATTATCCTTACAGTGTTTATCCAGCAAACAATTAATACCTATTGCTCTGGACAACCATTCATTACCAACACCTCTTCTTGGCAAAATGCCACATATAACATGGTGCCCCCCGTTCTTCCTTCCTTCTTCTTCAGCTGTCCCGAACTTTCTAACTAAATCCTAACTTCTACGCTTGCCTACATCATTGCCTCCAGCACTGAGGCAAATAATAGGATTAATCCCATTACCGTTCATGATCTTGTCAAGCCGGCTAACAATGTCCTCCATCCCAGCCCCAGGAAAGCATACCCTCTGTCTCCTACACCTGTCCTTCAAGTAGAATGCCCTATCCATGTATCTAACCTGGCTATCACCAACAACAACAATATTCTTACCTTCCTTGTCGTTCGTCGTGACGATCCCAGTAGTCGACTCACATTCGTCGGGTAGCACCGAGAATGCGTTGGAGGTTTCCACAAGAGTTTCTTCATCGGTCTCTTTCTTCTTCATCGTTTCTGGCTTTACATTCGTCTTCTTGATCGTCAACTTCGTCGTCCCCTGCTGTCCAGCCACTGACCACGATCCCTTCTTGACCTGAGGACTCAAAACAGGAGGACTACTACGAATCCTCTTGTTCTCCTCGGTCAATCACAGTATCTCCATCTTTGCTGCCCTCAATTCTTCCTTAAGCTGCTGGTAAAGTTGCTCGATGGAGGGCATCTTGGTTCAGTCCTCGGGAGCACACAAGACACTACTTCACAGAGTTAAGTACAGGTCACCAATGCTAAATGTAATTGATTTGTGGTCGCTAGCACCCAATTAATTTGAAATTTCTAAATTATTAACAAGGGATTCATTGTTTGCCAGAACTAAGTCAAGCAGGTTATTTCCCCTTGTAGGTTCTGTCACAAACTGCTTCAAAAAACAATCCTTAACTACTTCTAAGAAGTCGTATGATTGTAAATTCCCAGTCAAGAAATTCCAATCAATATGACTAAAGTTAAAGTCTCCTAGAATTACTACATTATCGTGCCTTGTGGCCTTAACAATTTCCTCCCATAGTAGTCTCCCTTGGTCCCTATCTAAGTTTGGGGGACGGAATATCACTCCTAAATCAGTTTTTCATGCCCCTCTGAAAATTCTATCCAAAGAGACTCTGTATGTGTTACTTCAGACTTAATACCCGTTTTTATGCAACAGTTCAAGCGATCTCGGACATACATTGCCACCCCACCCCCCCTTCCCGATACTTCTATCTACTTGGAACAATTTAAAACCCTGAATGTGACATTCCGCAGGCATGTCCCGACTTTTTGAATTAAACCACGTCTCAGTTAAGGCAAATACATCAATGTTACCTGCACTAGCAACTAATCTCAACTCGTCCATCTTATTCCTAGCACTACGGTTATTAGCATAATAAACATTGAAAGACTCTCCTTTCTCTTTACCCTTCCTGCTCATTTCTGTTTTTCTACTAAACCTATTACTGTCCTTATCACCCAGTGTCACTGGCATTTCAATATCTACCTCGTTCTGCTTATTACTAGTTCCCCTAGAACTCGTAATATTACTACACTGGGACTTCACTGTTTTCCTGCCAAAACCCATACCACTAACTATTCCTAGTTTAAAGTCCTAACAGCTCCCTCCACTGTAGTTGCCAGTGCTACCACCCCAGACCTAGATAAGTGAACTCCATCCCTGGCATACATTTCATTTCTGCCATAGAAGAGGTCCCAGTTGTCAATGAATGTTACCGCATTTTCCTTACAGTATTTGTCCAGCCAGCAATTGACACCAATTGCCCTGGACAACCATTCATTTCCAACTACTCTCCTTGGCAAAATACCACATATGACAGGGTTCCCACTCTTCCTCCTATTTATTTCTATTGCTGACCTATACCTGCTAATCAGGTCTTCACTCCTACGTCTGCCAACATCGCTGCCTCCCGCACTGAGACAGATAATAGGATTGCTCACATTACCTCTCATGATGTCATCCAGACGGCTAATAATATCCTCCATCCCAGCCCCAGGAAAGCAAACCCTCTGTCTCCTACTCCTGTCCTTCAAGCAGAACGCCATATCCATATACCTAACTTGGCTATCCCCAACAACAACAATATTCTTACCTTGGAAATAAATGGTATAAAATACCGACACAATGGAAATATAAACACATATGCAGTATAATGTGATCCTTTATTGACTATGTTTCGCCCACACAGTGGGCTTTTTCAAGTCACAAACAGATCTACCTGGGGTGGAAGGGACGTGAGCTTTTATAGTCAGGTTCAGAATGCTGAGGTCAGGTGGAGAATGCTGCATCTGATGATGCACCGAGTGGGGTTATAGAGTCTAAAATCTTGGGTAGCTTGGAAAGGAGATTGGATAAGTTTGTGAGCAGACCTTCTGCAGTGTTCTTCCATTCCTGTGTTCTTATGTGGGATAGCGATGAAGAAGTTTCTTGGCAAGTGGTTTAGCCATGTTATAGAAGCCATTATTCTGGTTGAAGTTGTCGGATAACTTCAACCAGAATAGTGGCTTCTATAACATAGCTAAACCACTTGCCAAGAACTTATTTCTTGGGTAGCATTGAAAATTGGGTTCGGTAAATGTTTTGTTAGTGGGATGAATTGTAAAGGACCTGCCTAGTATGGGCCAACAGGCCTGCTGCAGTGTTCCTCGTTTCTTATGTTCTTATGTTCCGCTTAAGGAAGGAGCACGGCTAGAAAGATCATGTATGGCTAGAAAGTTCACGCAAGGCTAGAAAGATCATGCAAGGCTAGAAGGATCAAGAATGGCTAGAAAGATCATGCAAGGCTAGACAGACCACGCAAGGCTAGAAAGATCATGCAAGGATAGACAGATAGTGTAAGGCTAGAAAGATCTTGCAAGGCTAAAAAAGATCATGTATTGTTAGAAAGATCATACAAGGCTAGAAGGATCATGTATGGCTAGAAAGATCACGCAAGGCTAGAAAGATCATGCATGGCTAGAAAGATCATGCAAGAATAGAAAGATCATGCAAGGCTAGAAAGATCATGTATAGCTACAAAGCTCATGCAAGACTAGAAGGATAATATATGGCTAGAAAGATCATGTATGGTTAGAAAGATCATGCAAGGCTAGAAAGGTCATGCAAGGCTAGAAAGGCCATGCATGGCTAGAAAGTTCGCACAAGGCTAGAAATATCATGTATGGCTAGAAAGATCATGCAAGGTTAGAAGGATCATATATAGATAGAAAGATCATGCAAGGCCATAATATCACGCAAAACTAGAAATATCATGTATGGCTAGAAAGCTCGTGCAAGGCTAGAAAGATCATGCTAGGCTAGAAAGATCAAGTATGGCTAGAAAGATCGAGAAAGGTTAGAAAGCTCATGTATGGTTAGAAAGATCATGCAAGGCTAGGAAGATCATGTAAGGCTAGTAGGGAAAATGTATGGCTAGAAAGATCATGCAAGGCAAGAAAGATCATGCAAGGCTATAAAGAATATACAAAGCTACAAAGATCATGAATGGCTAGAAAGATCATACATGGCTAGAAAGATCATGCAAGGCTAGAAGGATCATATATTTCTAGAAAGATCATGGAAGGACATAAATATCATGCAAAACTAGAAAGATCTTGTGTGGCTAGAAAGCTCGTGCAAGGCTAGAAAGTTCATGCTAGGCTAGAAAGATCATGTATGGCTAGAAAGCTCGTGCAAGGCTAGAAGTTCATGCTAGGCTTTGAAAGATCATGTATGGCTAGAAAGCTCGTGCAAGGCTAGAAAGTTTTATGCTAGGCTAGAAAGATCATGTATGGCTAGAAAGCTCGTGCAAGGCTAGAAAGTTCATGCTAGGCTAGAAAGATCATGTATGGCTAGAAAGCTCGTGCAAGGCTAGAAAGTTCATGTATGGTTAGAAATATCATGCAAGGCTAGAAAGATCATGCAAGGCTAGAAAGATCACGCAAGGCTAGGAAGATCATGCATGGCTAGAAAAATCATGCAAGGCTAGTAGGAACATGTATGGCTAGAAAGATCATGAAAGGCTAGAAAGATCATGCAAGGATAAAAAACTCATGCAAGGCTACAAAGAACATGCAAAGCTAGAAAGATCATGTATGGCTAGAAATATCATACATGGCTAGAAACATTATGCAAGGCTAGAAAAATCATGCAAGGCTAGAAAGATCATGCAAGGCTAGAAAGATCATGCAAGGCTAGAAAGCTCATGTATGGCTAGAAAGATCATGAAAGGTTACAAAGATCATACAAGGCAAGAAAGATAATGCAAGGCTAGAAAGATAGTGCAATGATAGAAAGATCATGCAAGGCTAGAAACATCAAGTATGGCTAGAAAGATCAAGCAAGTCTTGAAAGATCATGAAATTCTAGAAAGATCATGCAAGACAAGAAAGATAGTGCAAAGCTAGAAAGATCACGCAAGGCTTGAAGGATCAAGTATGGCTTGAAAGATCTTGCAAGGCTTGAAAGATCATGCATTGCTAGAAAGGTCATGTGTTGCTAGAAAGATCATGCAAGGCTAGAAAGATAGTGCAAGGCTAGAAAGATCATGCAAGGTTAAAAAGATCATGTGTAGCTAGAAAGATCATGCAAGGCTAGAACGATCATATATGGCTAGAAAGATCGTGCAAGGCTAGAAAGATCATGCAAGGCTAGAAAGATCATGAATGGCTAGAAAGATTAAGCAAGGCTAGAAAGATCATATATGGCTAGAAAGACAATGCAAGGGTAGAGACATGATGCAAGGTTAGAAAGATCATTCATGGCTAGAAAGATCATGGAATGTTAGAAAGCTCATGCAAGAATAGAAAGATCATGCAAAGCTAGAAACACCATGAAAGCTAGAAAGATCATGTATGGCTAGAAAGATCATGCAAGGCTAGAAAGATATGCAAGGTTAGAAAGATCATATATGGCTAGAAAGATCATGCAAGGCTAAAAAAAATGATTCAAGGCTAGAAAGATAGTGCAAAGCTAGAAAAATCATGCAAGGCTAGAAGGATCAAGTATGGCTAAAAAGATCATGCAAGGCTTGAAAGATCATGTATTGCTAGAAAGATCATGCAAGACTTGAAAGATCATGCAATGCTAGACAGATCATGTATGGCTAGAAAGATCATGCAATGCTAGACAGATCATGTATGGCTAGAAAGATCATGCAAGGCTAGACAGATCATGTATGGTTAGAAAGATCGTGCAAGGCTAGAAGGATCAAGTATGGCTAAAAAGATCATTCAAATCTAGAAAGATCATGCAAGGCTAGAAAGAACATGCAAGATTAGAAAGATCATGTATGGCTAGAAAGATCATGTATGGCTAGAAAGATAATATATGGTTAGAAAGATCATGCAATGCTAGAAACATCATGCTAGGCTAGAAAGATCATATATGGCTAGAAAGACCATGCAAGGCTAGAGAGATCATGCAAGGCTTAAAAGATGATGCATTGCTAGAAATATCATGAAATCCTAGAAAGCTCATGCAATGCTTGGAAGATTATGCAAGGTTAGAAAGAAAATTCATGACTAGAAAGATCACGCAAGGCTAGAAACACCATGCAAAGCTCGAAAGATCATGCATGGCTTGAAAGATTGTGCAATGCTAGAAAGATCATGCAAGGCTAAAAATATCATGCAAGGCTAGAAAAACAGTACATAGATAGAAAGATCATGCAAGGCTAGAAAGATCATATATGGCTAGAAAGATCATGTATGGTTAGTGAGATCACGCAAGGCTAGAAAGATCATGAATGGCTAGACAGACCATGCAAGGACTGAAAGATCGTGCATGGCTAGAAAGAACAAGTATAGCTAGAAAGATGATGCAAGGCTATAAAGAGCAAGCAAGTGTAGAAAGATGATGCAAAGTTAGGAAGATCATGAAAGGCTAGAAACATCATACAAGGCTAGAAATATCATGTATGGCTAGAAAGATCATGCAAGGCTTGAAAAATCATGCAAGTCTAGAAAAATCATGTTTGGCATGAAAGTTCATGCAATTCTAGAAAGATCATGTATAACTAGGTCGTACAAGGCTAGAAAGATTATGCAAGGCTAGAAAGGTCATGCAAGTCTAAAAGATCGTGCAAGGCTAGAAAGATCATGCTTGGCTATTAAGATAATGGAAGGTTAGAAAGATTATGTATGGCTAGAAAGATCATGCAAAGCTAAAAAGTTCATGTTTGGCTAAAAAGATAATGCAAGGCTAGAAATATCATGTATGGCTAGGAATATCACGCAAGGGTAGCAGGATTATGCAATGCTAGAAAGATTATGCAAGGCTAGAAAGATCATGCAAGGCTACAAAGATCATGCAAGGTCAGAAAGATCATACAAGGCTAGAAAGATTATGCAAGCCTAGAAAGATTATCTAAGGCTAGAAAGATCATGCAAGGCTTGAAAGAACATGCAAGACTTGAAGATCATGTGAGGCTAGAAAGATCATGAAAGGATAGAAAGATCATGCAGTGCTAGAAAGATCATGCAAGGCTAGAAAGACCATGTATGGCTAGAAAGCTGACTCAAGGCTTGAAAGATCGTATATGGCTGGACAATCGTGAAAGACTAGAAAGAAGATTCAAGGCGAGAAAGCTCATGTATGGCTAGAAAGATCATGCAAGGCTAGATGGATCAAGTATGGCTAAAAAGATTATTCAATTCTAGAAAGATCATGCTATTCTAGAAAGATCATGAAATGATAGAAAGCTCATGCAATGCTTGGAATATCATGCAAGGTTAGAAAGATCATACAAGAATAGAAAGATCATGCATGGCTAGAAAGTTTATGCAATGCTAGAAAGATCATGCAAGGCTAGAAATATCATGCAAGGCTAGAAATATCATGCAAGGCTAGAAAGACAATACATGGCTTGAAAGTTCATGCAAGGCTAGAAAGATCATATATGGCTAGAAAGATCATGTATGGTTAGAGAGATCATGCAAGGCTAGAAAGATCATGAATGGCTAGACAGACCATGCAAGGCTTGAAAGATCGTGCATGGCTAGAAAGAACAAGTATAGCTAGAAAGATGATGCACGGCTATAAAGATCATGTATGGCTAGAAAGATGATGTATAGTTAGGAATATCATGCAAGGCTAGAAACATCATGCAAGGCTGGAAAGATCATATATGGCTAGAAAGATCATGTATGGTTAGTGGGATCATGCAAGGCTAGAAAGATCATGAATGGCTAGACAGACCATGCAAGGCTTGAAAGATCGTGCATGGCTAGAAAGAGCAAATATAGCTAGAAAGATGATGCAAGGCTATAAAGAGCATGCAAGTGTAGAAAGATGATGCAAAGTTAGGAAGATCATGCAAGGCTAGAAACATCATGCAAGGCTAGAAATATCATGTATGGCTAGAAAGATCATGCATGGCTAGAAAAACAATACATAACTAGAAAGATCATGCAAGGCTAGAAAGATCATATATGGCTAGAAAGATCGTGTATGGTTAGTGAGATCATGCAAGGCTAGAAAGATCATGAATGGCTAGACAGACCATGCAAGGCTTGAAAGATCGTGCATGGCTAGAAAGAACAAGTATAGCTAGAAAGATGATGCACGGCTATAAAGATCATGTATGGCTAGAAAGATGATGTATAGTTAGGAATATCATGCAAGGATAGAAACATCATGCAAGGCTGGAAAGATCATATTTGGCATGAAAGTTCATGTAATTCTAGAAAGATCATGTGTAACTAGAAAGATCGTACAAGGCTAGAAAGATTACGCAAGGCTAGAAATATCATGCAAGTCTAAAAAATCGTGCAAGGCTAGAAAGATGATGCTTGGCTATTAAGATAATGGAAGATTAGAAAGATTATGTATGGTTAGAAAGATCATGCAAAGCTAAAACGTTCAGGTTTGGCCGAAAAGATAATGCAAGGCTAGAAATATCATGTATGGCTAGGAATATCACGCAAGGCTAGGAGGATTATGCAATGCTAGAAAGATTATTCAAGGCTAGAAAGATCATGCAAGGCTACAAAGATCATGCACGGCCAGAAAGATCATACAAGGCTAGAAAGATTATGCAAGCCTAGAAAGATTATCTAAGGCTAGAAAGATCATGCAAGGCTTCAAAGAACATGCAAGACTTGAAGATCATGTATGGCTAGAAAGATCATGAAAGGATAGAAAGATCATGCAAGGCTAGAAAAACAATGCAAGGCTAGAAAGATCATGTATGGCTAGAAAGCACATGCAAGGCTAGAAAGCTGACTCAAGGCTAGAAAGATCATATATGGCTGGACAGATCATGTACGGTTAGAAAGATTATTCAAGGCTTGAAAGATCGTGAAAGACTAGAAAGACGATTCAAGGCGAGAAAGGTCATGTATGGCTAGAAAGATCATGCAAGGCTAGAAGTATCAAGTATGGCTAAAAAGATCATTCAATGCTAGAAAGATCATGTATGGCTAGAAAGTTCATGCTAGGCAAGAAAGCTCATGCATGGCTAGAAAGATCATGCATGGCTAGAAATATCATGCATGGCTAGAAAGCTCATGCAATGCATGGAATATCATGCAAGGTTAGAAAGATCATGCAAGAATAGAAAGATCATGCATGGCTAGAAAGGTTATGCAATGCTAGAAAGATCATGCAAGGCTAGAAGGATCAATATGGCTAGAAAGATCATGCAAAACTTGAAAGATCATGCAAGGCTAGAAAGATCATATATGGCTAGAAAGATCATGCAAGGCTTGAAAGATCATGCAATGCTAGACAGATCATGTATGGTTCGAAAGATCATGCAAGGCTAGACAGATCATGTATGGTTCGAAAGATCATGCAAGGCTAGAAAGATCATGTATGGCTAGAAAGATCTTGCAAGGCTAAAAAGATCAAGTGTGGCAAGAAAGATCATGCAAGGCTAGAATGATCATACATAGCTAGAAAGATCGTGTAAGGCTAGAAAGATCATGCAAGGCTAGAAAGATAATGAATGGCTAGAAAAATCATGCAGTGGTAGAAAGATCATGCAAGGCTAGAAAGACCATGTATGGCTAGAAAGCTGACTCAAGGCTTGAAAGATCGTATATGGCTTGACAGATCGTGAAAGACTAGAAAGACGATTCAATGCGAGAAAGCTCATGTATGGCTAGAAAGATCATGCAAGGCTAGAAGGATCAAGTATGGCTAAAAAGATCATTCAATTCTAGAAAGATCATGCAAGGATAGAAAGACCATGCATGGATAGAAAGATCATGAAATGCTAGTAAGCTCATGCAATGCTTGGAATATCATGCAAGGTTAGAAAGATCATGCAAGAATAGAAAGATCATGCATGGCTAGAAAGGTTATGCAATGCTAGAAAGATCATACAAGGCTAGAAATATCATGCAAGGCTAGAAAGACAATACATGGCTCGAAAGTTCATGCAAGGCTAGAAAGAAAATGTATGGCTAGAAAGATCATGTATGGTTAGTGAGATCATGCAAGGCTAGAAAGATCATGAATGGCTAGACAGACCATGCAAGGCGAGAAAGATCGTGCATAATTAAAAAAAGAGCAAGAATAGCTAGAAAGATCATGCAAGGCTATAAAGATCATGCAAGGCTAGAAAGATCATGTATAGCTATAAATATCATGCAAGGCTAGAAAGAACATGCAAGGTTAGAAAGATCATGTATGGCTAGAAAGATCATGTATGGCTAGAAAGATAATACATGGTTAGAAAGATCATGGATTGCTAGAAAGATCATGAAATGCTAGAAATATCATGAAAGGCAAGAAAGATCATGCATGGCTAGAAAGACCATGCAATGCTAGAAACATCATGCAAGGCTAGAAAGATCATATATGGCTAGAAAGACCATGCAAGGCTAGAGAGATCATGCAAGGCTTAAAAGATCAATGCATGGCTAGAAATATCATGAAATCCTAGAAAGCTCATGCAATGCTTGGAAGATTATGCAAGGTTAGAAAGATCATTCAAGACTAGAAAGATCACGCAAGGCTAGAAACACCATGCAAAGCTCGAAAGATCATGCATGGCTTGAAACATTGTGCAATGCTAGAAAGATCATGCAAGGCTAGAAATATCATGCAAGGCTAGAAAAACAATACATAGCTAGAAAGATCATGCAAGGCTAGAAAGATCATATATGGCTGGAAAGATCATGTATGGTTAGTGAGATCATGCAAGGCTAGAAAGATCATGAATGGCTAGATAGACCATGCAAGGCTTGAAATATCGTGCAAGTGTAGAAAGATGATGCAAAGTTAGGAAGATCATGCAAGGCTAGAAACATCATGCAAGGCTAGAAAAATCATGTTTGGCATGAAAGTTCATGCAATTCTAGAAAGATCATGTATAACTAAAAAGATCGGACAAGGCTAGAAAGATTATGCAAGGGTAGAAAGATCATGAAAGTCTAAAAAATCGTGCAAGGCTAGAAAGATCATGCTTGGCTATTAAGATAATGGAAGGTTAGAAAGATTATGTATGGCTAGAAAGATCATGCAAAGCTAAAAAGTTCATGTTTGGCTAAAAAGATAATGCAAGGCTAGAAATATCATGTATGGCTAGGAATATCACGGAAGGCTAGCAGGATTATGCAATGCTAGAAAGATTATACAAGGCTAGAAAGATCATGCAAGGCTACAAAGATCATGCAAGGCCAGAAAGATCATACAAGGCTAGAAAGATTATGCAAGCCTAGAAAGATTACCTAAGGCTAGAAAGATCATGCAAGGCTTGAAAGAACATGCAAGACTTGAAGATCATGTATGGCTAGAAAGATCATGAAAGGATAGAAAGATCATGCAAGGCTAGAAAAACAATGCAAGGCTAGAAAGATCATGTATGCCTAGAAAGCTGACTCAAGGCTGGAAAGATCAAATATGGCTGGACATATCATGTACGGTTAGAAAGATCATTCAAGGCTTGAAAGATCGTGAAAGACTAGAAAGACGATTCAAGGCGAGAAAGGTCATATATGGCTAGAAAGATCATGCAAGGCTAGAAGGATCAAATATGGCTAAAAAGATCATTCAAGGCTAGAAAGATCATAAATGGTTAGAAAGATCATGCATTGCTAGAAAGATCATGAAATGCTAGAAAGATCATGCAAGGCAAGAAATATCATACATGGCTAGAAAGACCATGCAACGCTAGAAAGATTATGCAAATCTAGTAAGATCATATATGGCTAGAATGACCATGCAAGGCTAGAGAGATCATGCAAGGCTAGAAAGATCATGCATGGTTAGAAAGATCATGAAATTCTAGAATGCTCATGCAATGCTTGGAAGATCATGCAAGGTTAGAAAGATCATGCAAGAATAGAAAGATGATGCATGACTAGAAACACCATAAAAAGCTCGAAAGGTCATGCATGGCTAGAAAGATTATGCAATGCTAGAAAGATCATGTAAGGCTAGAAATATTATGCAAGGCTAGAAAGACAATACATGGCTTGAAAGTTCATGCAAGGCTAGAAAGATCATGCAAGGCTAGAAAGACAATATATGGCTAGAAAGATCATGTATGTTAGTGAGATCATGCAAGGCTAGAAAGATTATGAATTGCTAAACAGATCATGCAAGGCGAGAAAGATCGTGAAAGACTAGAAAGACGATTCAAGGCAAGAATGCTCATGCATGGCTAGAAAGATCATGCATGGTTAGAAAGATCATGCATGGCTAGAAAGCTCATGCAATGCTTGGAATATCATGCAAGGTTAGAAAGATCATGCAAGAATAGAAAGATCATGCATGGCTAGAAAGGTTATGCAATTCTAGAAAGATCATGCAAGGCTAGAAATATCATGCAAGGCTAGAAAGAACATGCAGGGTTAGAAAGATCATGGATTGCTAGAAAGACCATGCAATGCTAGAAACATCATGCAAGGCTAGAAAGATCATATATGGCTAGAAAGACCAGGAAAGGTTAGAGAGATCATGCAAGGCTTAAAAGATCATGCATTGCTAGAAATATCATGAAATCCTAGAAAGCTCATGCAATGCTTGGAAGATTATGCAAGGTTAGAAAGATCATTCATGACTAGAAAGATCACGCAAGGCTAGAAACACCATGCAAAACTCGAAAGATCATGCATGGCTTGAAAGATTGTGCAATGCTAGAAAGATCATGCAAGGCTAGAAATATCATGCAAGGCTATAAAGATCATGTATGGCTAGAAAGATGATGTATAGTTAGGAATATCATGCAAGGCTAGAAACATTATGCAAGGCTAGAAAGATCATGTATAGCTAGAAAGATCATGCAAGGCTAGAAAAATCATATTTGGCTTGAAAGTTCATGCAATTCTAGAAAGATCATATATAACTAGAAAGATCGTACAAGGCTAGAAAGATTATGCAAGGCTAGAAAGATCATGGAAGTCTAAAAGATCGTGCAAGGCTAGAAAGATCATGCTTGGCTATTAAGATAATGGAAGGTTAGAAAGATTATGTATGGCTAGAAAGATCATGCAAAGCTAAAAAGTTCATGTTTGGCTAAAAAGATAATGCAAGGCTAGAAATATCATGTATGGCTAGGAATATCACGCAAGGCTATCAGGATTATGCAATGCTAGAAAGATTATGCAAGGCTAGAAAGATCATGCAAGGCTTCAAAGATCATGCAAGGCTAGAAAGATTATGGAAGCCTAGAAAGATTATCTAAGGCTAGAAAGATCACGCAAGGCCAGAAAGATCATACAAGGCTAGAAAGATTATGTAAGCCTAAAAAGATTATCTAAGGCTAGAAAGATCACGCAAGGCTTGAGAGAACATGCAAGACTTGATGATCATGTATGGCTAGAAATATCATGAAAATCATGCAAGGCTAGAAAGATCATGTTTGGCATGAAAGATCATGCAATTCTGGAAAGATTATACACGTCTAGAAAGATCATGCAAGGCTAAAAAATCGTACAAGGCTAGATAGATCATGCTTGGCTAGAAAGATCATGCTAGGCTACAAAGATCATGTTTGGCATTAAAGATCATGCAAGGCTAGAAAGCTAATCTTTGGAATGAAAGATCAAGCAATTCTAGAAAGATCATATATTGCTAGAAAGATCATGCAAGGCTAGAAAGATCATGCAAGGCTAGAAACATCATGTATGGCTAGAAAGATCATGCAAGGCTAGAAAGATCATCCATGGCTAGAAAGATCATGCAAGGCTAGAAAGATCATGCAAGGCTAGAAACATCATGTATGGCTAAAAAGATCATGCAAGACTAGGAAGATCATGTAAGGCTAGAAAGATCATGCAAGGCTAGAAAGCTCATGTATGGCTAGAAAGATCATGCTAGGCAAGGAAGATCATGCATGGCTAGAAAGTTCGTGCAGTGCTAGAAAGATCATGAAAGGCTAGAAAGATCATGTATGGCTAGAAAGATCATGCAAGGCTAGAAAGATCATATATATCTAGAAAGATCATGTATGGTTTGCAAGATCATGCAAGTCTAGAAAGATCATGAATGGCTAGAAAGACCATGCAAGGCGAGAAAGATCGTGCATGGCTAGAAAGATCATGCAAGGATTTTATATTTTTTTATTATCACACCGGCCGATTCCCACCAAGGCAGGGTGGCCCGAAAAAGAAAAACTTTCACCATCATTCACTCCATCACTGTCTTGCCAGAAGGGTGCTTTACACTACAGTTTTTAAACTGCAACATTAACACCCCTCCTTCAGAGTGCAGGCACTGTACTTCCCATCTCCAGGACTCAAGTCCGGCCTGCCGGTTTCCCTGAATCCCTTCATAAATGTTACTTTGCTCACACTCCAACAGCACGTCAAGTATTAAAAACCATTTGTCTCCATTCACTCCTATCAAACACGCTCACGCATGCCTGCTGGAAGTCCAAGCCCCTCGCACACAAAACCTCCTTTACCCTCTCCCTCCAACCCTTCCTAGGCCGACCCCTACCCCGCCTTCCTTCCACTACAGACTGATACACTCTTGAAGTCATTCTGTTTCGCTCCATTCTCTCTACATGTCCGAACCACCTCAACAACTATGGCAATAAAGATCATGGAAGGCTAGAAAGTTCTTGCAAGGCTAGAAAGATCATGCAAGGCTAGAAAGATCATGTATGGGTAGAAAGATCATTCAAGGCTAGAAAGATCATGCAAGGTTAGAAAGATCATGTATGGCTAGAAAGATCATGTATGGCTAGAAAGATCATAAATGGCTAGAAAGATCATGCATTGCTAGAAAGATCATGAAATGCTAGAAAGATCATGAAAGGCAAGAAATATCATGCATGGCTAGAAAGACCATGCAACGCTAGAAAGATTATGCAAATCTAGTAAGATCATATATGGCTAGAATGACCATGCAAGGCTAGAGAGATCATGCAAGGCTAGAAAGGTCATGCATGGTTAGAAAGATCATGAAATTCTAGAAAGCTCATGCAATGCTTGGAAGATCATGCAAGGTTAGAAAGATCATGCAAGAATAGAAAGATGATGCATGGCTAGAAACACCATAAAAAGCTCGAAAGGTCATGCATGGCTAGAAAGATTATGCAATGCTAGAAAGATCATGCAAGGCTAGAAATATCAAGCAAGGCTAGAAAGACAATACATGGCTTGAAAGTTCATGCAAGGCTAGAAAGATCATGCAAGGCTAGAAAGACAATATATGGCAAGAAAGATCATGTATGTTAGTGAGATCATGCAAGGCTAGAAAGATTATGAATTGCTAGATGAATCATGCAAGGCGAGAAAGATCGTGCATGACTAGAAAGAGCAAGTATAGGTAGAAAGATCATACAAGGCTGTAAAGATCATGCAAGGATAGAAAGATCATGTATAGCTAGAAAGATCATGCAAGGCTTGAAATATCATGCAAGGCTAGAAAGAACATGCAAGGTTAGACAGACCATGTATGGCTCGAAAGATCATGTACTGCTAGAAAGATCATATATGGTTAGAAAGATCATGGATTGATAGAAAGATCATTAATTGCTAGAAAGATAATTCAAGGCAAGAAAGATCATGCATGGTTAGGAAGACCATGCAATGCTAGAGAGATCATGTATGGTTAGTGAGATCATGCAAGGCTAGAAAGATCATGAATGGCTAGACAGACCATGCAAGGCTTGAAACATCGTGCATTGCTAGAAAGAGGAAGTATAGCTAGAAAGATGATGCAAGGCTAGAAATATCATGTATGGCTAGGAAGATCATGTATGGCCAGAAAGATCATGCAACGCTAGAAAGATTGTGCAAGGCCAGAAAGATTATGTATGGCTAGAAAGATCATGCATGGCTAGAAAGATCATGCATGGCTAGAAAGATCATGCAAGGCTAGAAAGTTCATGCAAGGCTAGAAACATCATGTATGGCTAAAAAGATCATGCAAGACTAGAAAGATCATGCAAGGCTAGAAAGATCATGCATGGCTAGAAAGATCATGCAAGGCTAGAAAGTTCATGCAAGGCTAGAAACATCATGTATGGCTAAAAAGATCATGCAAGACTAGAAAGATCATGCAAGGCTAGAAAGACCATGCAAGGCTAGAAAGCCCATGTATGACTAGAAAGATCATGCTAGGCAAGAAAGATCATGCAAGGCTAGAAAAATCGTGCAGTGCTAGAAAAATCATGCAAGGTTAGGAAGATCAAGTATGGCTAGAAAGTTCATGCAGGGATAGAAAGATCATGTAAGGCAAAAAAGATCATGTAATGCTAGAAAGATCATAAATGGTTATAAAGATCAGGCATTGCTAGATAGATCATGAAATGCTAGAAAGCTCATGCAAGGCAAGAAAGATCATGCATGGCTAGAAAGACCATGCATGGCTAGAAAGATCATGCAAGGCTAGAAAGATCATGCATAACTAGAAAGACCATGCATGGCAAGAAAGATCATGCAAGGATAGAAAGATCATGCTAGGCAAGGAAGATCATGCATGGCTAGAAAGTTCGTGCAGTGCTAGGAAGATTGTGCAGTGCTAGAAAGATCATGCAATGCTAGGAAGATCAAGAAAGGCTAGAAAGATCATGCATGGCAAGAAAGACCATGCATGGCTAGAAAGATCATGCAAGGATAGAAAGATCATGCTAGGCAAGGAAGATCATGCATGGCTAGAAAGTTCGTGCAGTGCTAGGAAGATTGTGCAGTGCTAGAAAGTTCATGCAATGCTAGGAAGATCAAGAAAGGCTAGAAAGATCATGTATGGTTAGCAAGATCATGCATGTCTAGAAAGATCATGCAAGGATATAAAGATCATGCAAGGCTAGTAAGATCTTGCAAGGCTCGAAAGATCATGCAAAGATAGAAAGATCATGCAAGGCTAGAAAGATCATATATATCTAGAAAGATCATGTATGGTTAGCAAGATCATGCAAGTCTAGAAAGATCATGCAAGGATATAAAGATCATGCAAGGCTAGTAAGATCTTGCAAGGCTCGAAAGATCATGCAAAGATAGAAAGATCATGCAAGGCTAGAAAGATTATATATGGCAATAAAGATCATGGAAGGCTAGAAAGATCTTGCAAGGTTAGAAAGATCATGCAAGGCTAGAAAGATCATGTATGGGTAGAAAGATCATAAATGGTTAGAAAGATCATGCATTGCTAGAAAGATCATTCAAGGCTAGAAAGATCATGCAAGGCAAGAAATATCATGCATAGCTAGAAAGACCATGCAACGCTAGAAACATTATGCAAATCTAGTAAGATCATATATGGCTAGAATGACCATGCAAGGCTAGAGAGATCATGCAAGGCTAGAAAGATCATGCATGGTTAGAAAGATCATGAAATTCTAGAAAGCTCATGCAATGCTTGGAAGATCATGCAAGGTTAGAAAGATCATGCAAGAATAGAAAGATGATGCATGGCTAGAAACACCATAAAAAGCTCGAAAGGTCATGCATGGCTAGAAAGATTATGCAATGCTAGAAATATCATGCAAGGCTAGAAATATCATGCAAGGCTAGAAAGACAATACATGGCTTGAAAGTTCATGTATGTTAGAGAGATCATGCAAGGCTAGAAAGATTATGAATTGCTAGACAGATCATGCAAGGCGAGAAAGATCGTGCATGACTAGAAAGAGCATATATAGCTAGAAAGATCATACAAGGCTGTAAAGATCATGCATGGATAGAAAGATCATGTATAGCTAGAAAGATCATGCAAGGCTTTAAATATCATGCAAGACTAGAAAGAACATGCAAGGTTAGAAAGATCATGTATGGCTCGAAAATAAATAACAAAAAGGCACAATACCGTGACTGGAACAATACACAGACAGACCATTGACTTTGTCAATGGTCCAAGTCGGACCGAAACGTCGTCGTAAGCTTCTCTCTTTTATGTGCGGGTTATTTGTGTATGGCTCGAAAGATCATGTATTGCTAGAAAGATCATATATGGTTAGAAAGATCATGGATTGATAGAAAGATCATGAATTGCTAGAAAGATAATTCAAGGCAAGAAAGATCAAGCATGGTTAGAAAGACCATGCAATGCTAGAGAGATCATGCAAGGCTTAAAAGATCATGCATGGCTAGAAAGTTCATGAAATGCTCGAAAGCTCAAGCAATACTTGGAAGATCATGCAAGGTTAGAAAGATTATGCAAGCCTAGAAAGATCATGCAAGGCTAGAAACACCATGCAATGCTCGAAAGATCATGCACGGCTAGAAAGATTATGCAATGCTAGGAAGATCATGCAAGGCTAGAAAGACAATACGTGGCTTGAAGGATCATGAAAGGGTAGAAAGATCATGTGAGCTAGAAAGATCATATATGGCTAGAGAGATCATGTATGGTTAGGGAGATCATGCAAGGCTCGAAAGATCATGAATGGCTAGACAGACCATGCAAGGCTTGAAACATCGTGCATTGCTAGAAAGAGGAAGTATAGCTAGAAAGATGATGCAAGGCTATAAAGATCATGCAAGGATAGAAAGATGATGCAAAGTTTGGAAGATCATGCAAGGCTAGAAAGATCATACAAGGCTAGAAAGATCATACAAGGCTAGAAAGATCATGTATAGCTAGAAAGATCATGCAAGGCTTGAAATATCTTGTATGGCTAGAAAGATCATGCAAGGTTAGGAAGATTATGCAAGGCTAGAAAGATCATGCAAGGCTAGAAAAATCATGCAAGTCTAAAAAGTCGTGCAAGGCTAGAAAGATCATGCTTTGCTAGAAAGAACATGGAAGGCTAGAAAGATCATGTATGGCTAGAAAGTTCATGCAAAGCTAAAAAGATCAAGTTTGGCTAAAAAGATAATGCAAGGCTAGAAATATCATGTATGGCTAGGAAGATCACGCAAGGCTAGCAGGATTATGCAATGCTAGAAAGATTATGCAAGACTAGAAAGATCATGTATGGCTAGAAAGATCATGCAAGGCAAGAAAGATCATGCAAGGCTAGAAAAATCGTGCAGTGCTAGAAAAATCATGCAAGGTTAGGAAGATCAAGTATGGCTAGAAAGTTCATGCAAGGATAGAAAGATCGTGTAAGGCAAAAAAGATCATGTAATGCTAGAAAGATTGTGCAAGGCCAGAAAGATTATGTATGGCTAGAAAGATCATGCAAGGCTAGAAAGATCATGCAAGGCTAGAAAGTTCATGCAAGGCTAGAAACATCATGTATGGCTAAAAAGATCATGCAAGACTAGAAAGATCATGCAAGGCTAGAAAGATCATGCAAGGCTAGAAAGCTCATGTATGGATAGAAAGATCATGCTAGGCAAGAAAGATCATGCAAGGCTAGAAAAATCGTGCAGTGCTAGAAAAATCATGCAAGGTTAGGAAGATCAAGTATGGCTAGAAAGTTCATGCAGGGATAGAAAGATCATGTAAGGCAAAAAAGATCATGTAATGCTAGATAGATCATGAAATGCTAGAAAGCTCATGTAAGGCAAGAAAGATCATGCATGGCTAGAAAGACCATGCATGGCTAGAAAGATCATGCAAGGCTAGAAAGATCATGCATGGCTAGAAAGACCATGCATTGCTAGAAAGGTCATGCAAGGATTGAAAGATCTTGCAAGGCTAGAAAGCTCATGTATGGCTAGAAAGATCATGCTAGGCAAGGAAGATCATGCATGGCTGGAAAGTTCGTGCAGTGCTAGAAAGATCATGCAATGCTAGGAAGATCAAGTATGGCTAGAAAGAATATATATGGTTAGAAAGATCATGCAAGCCTAGAAAGATCAAGAAAGGCTAGAAAGATCATGTATGGCTAGAAAGATCATGCAAGGCTAGAAAGATCATATATATCTAGAAAGATCATGTATGGTTAGCAAGATCATGCAAGTCTAGAAAGATCATGCAAGGCTAGTAAGATCTTGCAAGGCTCGAAAGATCATGCAAAGATAGAAAGATCATGCAAGGCTAGAAAGATCTTGCAAGGCTAGAAAGATCATGTATGGGTAGAAAGATCATTCAAGGCTAGAAAGATCATGCAAGGTTAGAAAGATCATGTATGACTAGAAAGATCATAAATGGTTATAAAGATCAGGCATTGCTAGATAGATCATGAAATGCTAGAAAGCTCATGCAAGGCAAGAAAGATCATGCATGGCTAGAAAGACCATGCATGGCTAGAAAGATCATGCAAGGCTAGAAAGATCATGCATGGCTAGAAAGACCATGCATGGCTAGAAAGATCATGCAAGGATAGAAAGATCACGCTAGGCAAGGAAGATCATGCATGGCTAGAAAGTTCGTGCAGTGCTAGGAAGATCGTACAGTGCTAGAAAGTTCATGCAATGCTAGGAAGATCAAGAAAGGCTAGAAAGATCATGTATGGCTAGAAAGATCATGCAAGGCTAGAAAGATCATATATATCTAGAAAGATCATGTATGGTTAGCAAGATCATGCAAGTCTAGAAAGATCATGCAAGGATATAAAGATCATGCAAGGCTAGTAAGATCTTGCAAGGCTCGAAAGATCATGCAAAGATAGAAAGATCATGCAAGGCTAGAAAGATTATATATGGCAATAAAGATCATGGAAGGCTAGAAAGATCTTGCAAGGCTAGAAAGATCATGCAAGGCTAGAAAGATCATGTATGGGTAGAAAGATCATAAATGGTTAGAAAGATCATGCATTGCTAGAAAGATCATTCAAGGCTAGAAAGATCATGCAAGGCAAGAAATATCATGCATAGCTAGAAAGACCATGCAACGCTAGAAACATTATGCAAATCTAGTAAGATCATATATGGCTAGAATGACCATGCAAGGCTAGAGAGATCATGCAAGGCTAGAAAGATCATGCATGGTTAGAAAGATCATGAAATTCTAGAAAGCTCATGCAATGCTTGGAAGATCATGCAAGGTTAGAAAGATCATGCAAGAATAGAAGATGATGCATGGCTAGAAACACCATAAAAAGCTCGAAAGGTCATGCATGGCTAAAAGATTATGCAATGCTAGAAAGATCATGCAAGGCTAGAAATATCATGCAAGGCTAGAAAGACAATACATGGCTTGAAAGTTCATGTATGTTAGTGAGATCATGCAAGGCTAGAAAGATTATGAATTGCTAGACAGATCATGCAAGGCGAGAAAGATCGTGCATGACTAGAAAGAGCATATATAGCTAGAAAGATCATACAAGGCTGTAAAGATCATGCATGGATAGAAAGATCATGTATAGCTAGAAAGATCATGCAAGGCTTTAAATATCATGCAAGACTAGAAAGAACATGCAAGGTTAGAAAGATCATGTATGGCTCGAAAATAAATAACAAAAAGGCACAATACCGTGACTGGAACAATACACAGACAGACCATTGACTTTGTCAATGGTCCAAGTCGGACCGAAACGTCGTCGTAAGCTTCTCTCTTTTATGTGCGGGTTATTTGTGTATGGCTCGAAAGATCATGTATTGCTAGAAAGATCATATATGGTTAGAAAGATCATGGATTGATAGAAAGATCATGAATTGCTAGAAAGATAATTCAAGGCAAGAAAGATCAAGCATGGTTAGAAAGACCATGCAATGCTAGAGAGATCATGCAAGGCTTAAAAGATCATGCATGGCTAGAAAGTTCATGAAATGCTCGAAAGCTCAAGCAATACTTGGAAGATCATGCAAGGTTAGAAAGATTATGCAAGCCTAGAAAGATCATGCAAGGCTAGAAACACCATGCAATGCTCGAAAGATCATGCATGGCTAGAAAGATTATGCAATGCTAGGAAGATCATGCAAGGCTAGAAAGACAATACGTGGCTTGAAGGATCATGAAAGGGTAGAAAGATCATGTGAGCTAGAAAGATCATATATGGCTAGAGAGATCATGTATGGTTAGGGAGATCATGCAAGGCTAGAAAGATCATGAATGGCTAGACAGACCATGCAAGGCTTGAAACATCGTGCATTGCTAGAAAGAGGAAGTATAGCTAGAAAGATGATGCAAGGCTATAAAGATCATGCAAGGATAGAAAGATGATGCAAAGTTTGGAAGATCATGCAAGGCTAGAAAGATCATACAAGGCTAGAAAGATCATACAAGGCTAGAAAGATCATGTATAGCTAGAAAGATCATGCAAGGCTTGAAACATCGTGCATTGCTAGAAAGAGGAAGTATAGCTAGAAAGATGATGCAAGGCTAGAAATATCATGTATGGCTAGGAAGATCATGTATGGCCAGAAAGATCATGCAACGCTAGAAAGATTGTGCAAGGCCAGAAAGATTATGTATGGCTAGAAAGATCATGCAAGGCTAGAAAGATCATGCATGGCTAGAAAGATCATGCAAGGATAGGAAGATTATGCAAGGCTAGAAAGATCATGCAAGGATAAAAAGATGATGCAAAGTTTGGAAGATCATGCAAGGCTAGAAAGATCATACAAGGCTAGAAAGATCATGTATAGCTAGAAAGATCATGCAAGGCTTGAAATATCTTGTATGGCTAGAAAGATCATGCAAGGTTAGGAAGATTATGCAAGGCTAGAAAGATCATGCAAGGCTAGAAAAATCATGCAAGTCTAAAAAGTCGTGCAAGGCTAGAAAGATCATGCTTTGCTAGAAAGAACATGGAAGGCTAGAAAGTTCATGTATGGCTAGAAAGCTCATGCAAAGCTAAAAAGATCAAGTTTGGCTAAAAAGATAATACAAGGCTAGAAATATCATGTATGGCTAGGAAGATCACGCAAGGCTAGTAGGATTATACAATGCTAGAAAGATTATGCAAGGCTAGAAAGATCACGCAAGCCTTGAAAGAACATGCAAGGATAGAAAGATCATGTATGGCTAGAAAGATCATGTATGGCTAGAAAGATCATGCAAGGTTACAAAGATCATGCAAGGCCTGAAAGATCATGCAACGCTAGAAAAATTGTGCATGGCCAGAAAGATTATGTATGGCTAGAAAGATCATGCAAGGCTTGAAAGAACATGCAAGGCTAGAAGATCATGTATGGCTAGAAAGATCATGAAAGGCTAGAGAGATCATGTTTTGCATGAAAGATCATGCAATTCTAGAAAGATCTTGTACAGCTAGAAAGATCGTGCAAGACCAGAAAGATTATGCAAGGCTAGAAAGATCATGCAAGGTTAAAAATTCGTACAAGGCTACAACGATCATGCTTGGCTAGAAAGATCATGTTTGGCATGAAAGATCATGCAAGGCTAGCAAGATCATAAATGGCTAGAAAGATCATATATGGTTAGAAAGATCATGCATTGCTAGAATGATCATGAAATGCTAGAAAGATCATGCAAGGCAAGAAAGATCATGCTTTGCTAGAAAGACCATGAAAAGCTAGAAAGATCTTGCAAGGCTAGAAAGATCATGTATGGCTAAAAAGATCATGCAAGGCTAGAAAGAATATGCAAGGCTAGAAAGATCATGTTTGGCATGAAAGATCATGCAATTCTAGAAAGATCATGTATTGCTAGAAAGATTGTGCATGGCTAAAAGATTAGGCAAGGACAGGAAGATCATCCAAGGTTAAAAAATCGTACAAGGCTAGAACGATCATGCTTGGCTAGAAAGATCATGTTTGGCATGAAAGATCAAACAATTCTAGAAAGATCATGTATGGCTAGAAAGATCATGTATGGTTAGAAAGATCACATATGGTTAGAAAGCTCATGCATTGCTAAAAAGATCATGAAATGCTTAAAGCTCATGCAAGGCTAGAAAGATAAGGCAATGCTAGAAAGATCATGTATGTTTACAAAGATCATGTAAGGCTAGAAAGATCATGTTTGGCATGAAAGATCAAGCAATTCTATAAAGATCATGTATGGCTAGAAAGATCGTGCAAGGATAGAAAGAGTATGCAAGGATAGAAAGATCATGCTTGGTTTGAAAGATCATGCAAGCCTAGAAAGATCTTGCTTGGTTAGAAAGATCATGCTAGGCTAGAAAGATCATGTCTGGCATGAAAGATCATGCAAGGCTAGAAAAGTCTTGTTTGGCTAGAAAGATCATGCAAAGCTAGAAATATTATGTAAGGCTACAAAGATCATGCAAGGCTTGAAAGAACATGCAAGGCTAGAAGATCATGTATGGCTAGAAAGATCATGAAAGGCTAGAAAGATCATGCAAGGCTAGAAAGACAATGAACGATAGAAAGATCATGTATAACCTTAAAGATCATGCAAGGCTAGAAAGATAATGCTTGGCATGAAAGATCATGCAGTTTTAGAAAGATCATGTATAGCTAGAAAGATCGTGCAAGACTAGAAAAATTATGTAAGCTAGAAAGATCATGCAAGACTAAAAAATCGTACAAGGCTACAACGATCATGCTTGGCCAGAAAGATCATGCTAGGCTAGAAAGATCAAGTATGGTTAGAAAGATCATATATGGTTAGAAAGATCATGCATTGCTAAAAAGATCATGAAATGCTAGAAAGATCATGCAAGGCTAGAAAGATCAAGCAAGGCTAGAGAGATCATGCAAGGCTAGAAACACCATGCAAAGCTCGAAAGATCATGCATCGCTAAAAAGATTATGCAATGCTAGAAAGGTCATGCAAGGCTAGAAATATCATGCACGGCTAGAAAGACAATACACGGATAGAAAGATCATGCAAGTCTAGAAAGATCATGAATGGCTAGAGAGACCATGCAAAGCGAGAAAGATCGTGCATGGCGCTAGAAAGAGCAAGTATAGCTAGAAAGATGATACAAGGGTAGAAAGATGATGCAAAGTTAGGAAGATCATGCAAGGCTAGAAAAATCATGCAAGGGTAGAAAGATCATATATAGCTAGAAAGATCATGCAAGGCTAGAAATATCATGCAAGACTAGAAAGAACATGCAATGTTAGAAAGATCATGTATGGCTAGAAAAATCATGTATGGCTAGAAAGATCGTATATGGTTACAAAGATCATGCATTGCAAGAAAGATCATGAAATGCTAGAAAGATCATACAAGGCAAGAAAGATCATGCATGCCTAGAAAGACCATGCAACGTCAGAAAGATAATGCAAGGCTAGAGAGATCATGCAAGGCTAAAAAGATCATGCATGGCTAGAAAGATCATGCAATGCTTGGAACATCATGCAAGGTTAGAAAGATCGTGCATGGCTAGAAAGATCATGCAAGGCTAGAAAGATCATGCAAGTCTAGAAAGATCATATATGGCGAGAAAAATTATGTATAGTTAGTGAGACCATGCAAGGCTGAGAAAGATCGTGCATGGCTAGAAAGACAAGTATGCTAGAAAGATCAAGCAAGGCTACAAAGATCATGCAAGGCAGAAAGATCATGCAAAACTAGAAAGATCATGTATAGCTAGAAAGATCATGCAAGGTTAGAAATATCATGTATGGCTAGAAAGATCATACAAGGCTAGAAATATCATGTATTGCCTAG